>JAQJVK010000068.1:0-1200000 GCA_035578135.1 Flexamia atlantica
GACGTCACAAAATACATAACGTCACAAAAATAAATGACGTCACAAAATACATAACGTCACAAAAATAAATGACGTCACAAAAATAAATGACGTCACAAAATACATAACGTCACAAAAATAAATGACGTCACAAAATACATAACGTCACAAAATACATAACGTCACAAAAATAAATGACGTCACAAAATACATAACGTCACAAAAAATAAATGACGTCACAAAATTTATAACGTGACAAAAATAAATGATGTCACAAAATACATAACGTCACAAAAAAATGACGTCACAAAATACATAACGTCCCAAAAATAAATGACGTCAAAAAATACATAACGTCACAAAATTAAATGACGTCACAAAATTAATTACGTCACAAAATACATAACGTCACAAAAATAAATGACGTCACAAAAAACATAACGTCACCAAAATAAATGACGTCACAAAATACATAACGTCACAAAAATAAATGACGTCACAAAATACATAACGTCACAAAAATAAATGACGTCACAAAATACATAACGTCACAAAATACATAACGTCCCAAAAATAAATGACGTCAAAAAATACATAACGTCACAAAATTAAATGACGTCACAAAATTAATTACGTCACAAAATACATAACGTCACAAAAATAAATGACGTCACAAAAAACATAACGTCACCAAAATAAATGACGTCACAAAATACATAACGTCACAAAAATAAATGACGTCACAAAATACATAACGTCACAAAAAATGACGTCACAAAATACATAACGTCCCAAAAATAAATGACGTCAAAAAATACATAACGTCACAAAATTAAATGACGTCACAAAATTAATTACGTCACAAAATACATAACGTCACAAAAATAAATGACGTCACAAAAAAACATAACGTCACCAAAATAAATGACGTCACAAAATACATAACGTCACAAAAATAAATGACGTCACAAAATACATAACGTCACAAAAACAAATGACGTCAAAAAATACATAACGTCACAAAAATAAATGACGTCACAAAATACATAACGTCACAAAAATAAATGACGTCACAAAAATTAATTACGTCACAAAATACATAACGTCACAAAATATATAACGTCACAAAAATAAATGACGTCACAAAAATTAATTACGTCACAAAATACATAACGTCACAAAAATAAATAACGTCAAAAAATACATAACGTCACAAAATACATAACGTCACAAAAATAAATGACGTCACAAAATAAATAAAGTCACAAAAATAAATGACGTCACAAAATACATAACGTCACAAAAATAAATGACGTCACAAAATACACAACGTCACAAAATTAATGACGTCACAAAACTTAATAACGTCACAAAATACATAACGTCACAAAAATAAATGACGTCAAAAAATACATAACCTCACAAAAATAAATGACGTCACAAAATACATAACGTCACAAAAATAAATAACGTCAAAAAATACATAACGTCACAAAATACATAACGTCACAAAATACATAACGTCACAAAAATAAATGACGTCACAAAATAAATAACGTCACAAAAAAATGACGTCACAAATACATAACGTCCCAAAAATAAATGACGTCAAAAAATACATAACGTCACAAAATTAAATGACGTCACAAAATTAATTACGTCACAAAATACATAACGTCACAAAAATAAATGACGTCACAAAAAACATAACGTCACCAAAATAAATGACGTCACAAAATACATAACGTCACAAAAATAAATGACGTCACAAAATACATAACGTCACAAAAACAAATGACGTCACAAAATACATAACGTCACAAAAATAAATGACGTCACAAAATACATAACGTCACAAAAATAAATGACGTCACAAAAATTAATTACGTCACAAAATACATAACGTCACAAAATATATAACGTCACAAAAATAAATGACGTCACAAAAATTAATTACGTCACAAAATACATAACGTCACAAAAATAAATAACGTCAAAAAATACATAACGTCACAAAATACATAACGTCACAAAAATAAATGACGTCACAAAATAAATAAAGTCACAAAAATAAATGACGTCACAAAATACATAACGTCACAAAAATAAATGACGTCAAAAAATACACAACGTCACAAAATTAATGACGTCACAAAATACATAACGTCACAAAAATAAATGACGTCAAAAAATACATAACGTCACAAAAATAAATGACGTCACAAAATTAATTACGTCACAAAATACATAACGTCCCAAAAATAAATGACGTCAAAAAATACATAACGTCACAAAATTAAATGACGTCACAAAATTAATTACGTCACAAAATACACAACGTCACAAAAATAAATGACGTCACAAAATACATAACGTCACAAAAATAAATGACGTCAAAAAATACATAACCTCACAAAAATAAATGACGTCACAAAATACATAACGTCACAAAAATAAATGACGTCACAAAATACATAACGTCACAAAAATAAATGACGTCACAAAATACATAACGTCACAAAAATAAATGACGTCACAAAATACATAACGTCACAAAAATAAATGACGTCACAAAAATTAATGACGTCACAAAATACATAACGTCACAAAAATAAATGACGTCACAAAATACATAACGTCACAAAAATAAATGACGTCACAAATACATAACGTCACAAAAATAAATGACGTCACAAAATACACAACGTCACAAAATTAATGACGTCACAAAACTTAATAACGTCACAAAATACATAACGTCACAAAAATAAATGACGTCAAAAAATACATAACCTCACAAAAATAAATGACGTCACAAAATACATAACGTCACAAAAATAAATAACGTCAAAAAATACATAACGTCACAAAATACATAACGTCACAAAAATAAATGACGTCACAAAATAAATAAAGTCACAAAAATAAATGACGTCACAAAATACATAACGTCACAAAAATAAATGACGTCACAAAATACACAACGTCACAAAAATAAATGACGTCACAATAATAAATGACGTCACAAAATACATAACGTCACAAAAATAAATGACGTCACAAAATACATAACGTTACAAAAATAAATGACGTCACAAAATACATAACGTCACAAAAATAAATGACGTCACAAAATACATAACGTCACAAAAAAATGACGTCACAAAATACATAACGTCCCAAAAATAAATGACGTCAAAAAATACATAACGTCACAAAATTAAATGACGTCACAAAATTAATTACGTCACAAAATACATAACGTCACAAAAATAAATGACGTCACAAAAAACATAACGTCACCAAAATAAATGACGTCACAAAATACATAACGTCACAAAAATAAATGACGTCACAAAATACATAACGTCACAAAAACAAATGACGTCACAAAATACATAACGTCACAAAAATAAATGACGTCACAAAATACATAACGTCACAAAAATAAATGACGTCACAAAAATTAATTACGTCACAAAATACATAACGTCACAAAATATATAACGTCACAAAAATAAATGACGTCACAAAAATTAATTACGTCACAAAATACATAACGTCACAAAAATAAATAACGTCAAAAAATACATAACGTCACAAAATACATAACGTCACAAAAATAAATGACGTCACAAAATAAATAAAGTCACAAAAATAAATGACGTCACAAAATACATAACGTCACAAAAATAAATGACGTCACAAAATACACAACGTCACAATATTAATGACGTCACAAAACTTAATAACGTCACAAAATACATAACGTCACAAAAATAAATGACGTCAAAAAATACATAACCTCACAAAAATAAATGACGTCACAAAATACATAACGTCACAAAAATAAATGACGTCACAAAATACATAACGTCACAAAAATAAATGACGTCACAAAATACATAACGTCACAAAAATAAATGACGTCACAAAATACATAACGTCACAAAAATAAATGACGTCACAAAAATTAATGACGTCACAAAATACATAACGTCACAAAAATAAATGACGTCACAAAATACATAACGTCACAAAAATAAATGACGTCACAAAAATTTATTACGTCACAAAATACATAACGTCACAAAAATAAATGACGTCACAAAATACATAACGTCACAAAATACATAACGTCACAAAAATAAATGACGTCACAAAATACATAACGTCAAAAAAATAAATGACGTCACAAAATACATAACGTCACAAAAAATAAATGACGTCACAAAATTTATAACGTGACAAAAATAAATGATGTCACAAAATACATAACGTCACAAAAATAAATGACGTCATAAAATACATAACGTCACAAAAATAAATGACGTCACAAAAATCTATTACGTCACAAATATAAATAACGTCACAAAATACATAACGTCACAAAATACATAACGGCACAAAAATAAATGAAGTCACAAAATACATAACGTCACAAAATAAATGACGTCACAAAATACATAACGTCAAAAAAATAAATGACTTCACAAAATACATAACGTCACAAAAATAAATGACGTCACAAAATACATAACGTCACAAAAATAAATGACGTCACAATAATAAATGACGTCACAAAATACATAACGTCACAAAAATAAATGACGTCACAAAATACATAACGTTACAAAAATAAATGACGTCACAAAATACATAACGTCACAAAAATAAATGACGTCACAATAATAAATGACGTCACAAAATACATAACGTCACAAAAATAAATGACGTCACAAAATACATAACGTTACAAAAATAAATGACGTCACAAAATACATAACGTCACAAAAAAAATGACGTCACAAAATACATAACGTCACAAAAAAATGACGTCACAAAATACATAACTTCACAAAAATAAATGACGTCACAAAATACATAACGTCACAAAAATAAATGACGTCACAAAATATTTAATGACACAAAATTAAATGACGTCACAAAATACATATTTCATAAAATACATAACGTCACAAAAATAAATGACGTCACAAAATAAATAACGTCCCAAAAATAAATGACGTCTAAAAATACATTACGTCACAAAAATAAATGACGTCACAAAATACATAACGTCACAAAAATAAATAACGTCACAAAATACATAACGTCACAAAAATAAATGACGTTACAAAATACATAACTTCAAAAAAATAAATGACGTCACAAAATACATAACGTCACAAAAATAAATGACGTCACAAAATACATAACGTCACAAAATTAAATGACGTCACAAAATTAATTACGTCACAAAATACATAACGTCACAAAAATAAATGACGTCACAAAAAACATAACGTCACCAAAATAAATGACGTCACAAAATACATAACGTCACAAAAATAAATGACGTCACAAAATACATAACGTCACAAAAACAAATGACGTCACAAAATACATAACGTCACAAAAATAAATGACGTCACAAAATACATAACGTCACAAAAATAAATGACGTCACAAAAATTAATTACGTCACAAAATACATAACGTCACAAAATATATAACGTCACAAAAATAAATGACGTCACAAAAATTAATTACGTCACAAAATACATAACGTCACAAAAATAAATAACGTCAAAAAATACATAACGTCACAAAATACATAACGTCACAAAAATAAATGACGTCACAAAATTAAATGACGTCACAAAATTAATTACGTCACAAAATACATAACGTCACAAAAATAAATGACGTCACAAAAAACATAACGTCACCAAAATAAATGACGTCACAAAAATTAATGACGTCACAAAATACATAACGTCACAAAAATAAATGACGTCACAAAATACATAACGTCACAAAAATAAATGACGTCACAAAAATAAATGACGTCACAAAATACATAACGTCACAAAAATAAATGACGTCACAAAATACATAACGTCACAAAATACATAACGTCACAAAAATAAATGACGTCACAAAATACATAACGTCACAAAAAATAAATGACGTCACAAAATTTATAACGTGACAAAAATAAATGATGTCACAAAATACATAACGTCACAAAAAAATGACGTCACAAAATACATAACGTCCCAAAAATAAATGACGTCAAAAAATACATAACGTCACAAAATTAAATGACGTCACAAAATTAATTACGTCACAAAATACATAACGTCACAAAAATAAATGACGTCACAAAAAACATAACGTCACCAAAATAAATGACGTCACAAAATACATAACGTCACAAAAATAAATGACGTCACAAAATACATAACGTCACAAAAACAAATGACGTCACAAAATACATAACGTCACAAAAATAAATGACGTCACAAAATACATAACGTCACAAAAATAAATGACGTCACAAAATACATAACGTCACAAAAATAAATGACGTCACAAAATACATAACGTCACAAAAAATGACGTCACAAAATACATAACGTCCCAAAAATAAATGACGTCAAAAAATACATAACGTCACAAAATTAAATGACGTCACAAAATTAATTACGTCACAAAATACATAACGTCACAAAAATAAATGACGTCACAAAAAACATAACGTCACCAAAATAAATGACGTCACAAAATACATAACGTCACAAAAATAAATGACGTCACAAAATACATAACGTCACAAAAACAAATGACGTCAAAAAATACATAACGTCACAAAAATAAATGACGTCACAAAATACATAACGTCACAAAAATAAATGACGTCACAAAAATTAATTACGTCACAAAATACATAACGTCACAAAATATATAACGTCACAAAAATAAATGACGTCACAAAAATTAATTACGTCACAAAATACATAACGTCACAAAAATAAATAACGTCAAAAAATACATAACGTCACAAAATACATAACGTCACAAAAATAAATGACGTCACAAAATAAATAAAGTCACAAAAATAAATGACGTCACAAAATACATAACGTCACAAAAATAAATGACGTCACAAAATACACAACGTCACAAAATTAATGACGTCACAAAACTTAATAACGTCACAAAATACATAACGTCACAAAAATAAATGACGTCAAAAAATACATAACCTCACAAAAATAAATGACGTCACAAAATACATAACGTCACAAAAATAAATAACGTCAAAAAATACATAACGTCACAAAATACATAACGTCACAAAATACATAACGTCACAAAAATAAATGACGTCACAAAATAAATAACGTCACAAAAAAATGACGTCACAAAATACATAACGTCCCAAAAATAAATGACGTCAAAAAATACATAACGTCACAAAATTAAATGACGTCACAAAATTAATTACGTCACAAAATACATAACGTCACAAAAATAAATGACGTCACAAAAAACATAACGTCACCAAAATAAATGACGTCACAAAATACATAACGTCACAAAAATAAATGACGTCACAAAATACATAACGTCACAAAAACAAATGACGTCACAAAATACATAACGTCACAAAAATAAATGACGTCACAAAATACATAACGTCACAAAAATAAATGACGTCACAAAAATTAATTACGTCACAAAATACATAACGTCACAAAATATATAACGTCACAAAAATAAATGACGTCACAAAAATTAATTACGTCACAAAATACATAACGTCACAAAAATAAATAACGTCAAAAAATACATAACGTCACAAAATACATAACGTCACAAAAATAAATGACGTCACAAAATAAATAAAGTCACAAAAATAAATGACGTCACAAAATACATAACGTCACAAAAATAAATGACGTCAAAAAATACACAACGTCACAAAATTAATGACGTCACAAAATACATAACGTCACAAAAATAAATGACGTCAAAAAATACATAACGTCACAAAAATAAATGACGTCACAAAATTAATTACGTCACAAAATACATAACGTCCCAAAAATAAATGACGTCAAAAAATACATAACGTCACAAAATTAAATGACGTCACAAAATTAATTACGTCACAAAATACACAACGTCACAAAAATAAATGACGTCACAAAATACATAACGTCACAAAAATAAATGACGTCAAAAAATACATAACCTCACAAAAATAAATGACGTCACAAAATACATAACGTCACAAAAATAAATGACGTCACAAAATACATAACGTCACAAAAATAAATGACGTCACAAAATACATAACGTCACAAAAATAAATGACGTCACAAAATACATAACGTCACAAAAATAAATGACGTCACAAAAATTAATGACGTCACAAAATACATAACGTCACAAAAATAAATGACGTCACAAAATACATAACGTCACAAAAATAAATGACGTCACAAAATACATAACGTCACAAAAATAAATGACGTCACAAAATACACAACGTCACAAAATTAATGACGTCACAAAACTTAATAACGTCACAAAATACATAACGTCACAAAAATAAATGACGTCAAAAAATACATAACCTCACAAAAATAAATGACGTCACAAAATACATAACGTCACAAAAATAAATAACGTCAAAAAATACATAACGTCACAAAATACATAACGTCACAAAAATAAATGACGTCACAAAATAAATAAAGTCACAAAAATAAATGACGTCACAAAATACATAACGTCACAAAAATAAATGACGTCACAAAATACACAACGTCACAAAAATAAATGACGTCACAATAATAAATGACGTCACAAAATACATAACGTCACAAAAATAAATGACGTCACAAAATACATAACGTTACAAAAATAAATGACGTCACAAAATACATAACGTCACAAAAATAAATGACGTCACAAAATACATAACGTCACAAAAAAATGACGTCACAAAATACATAACGTCCCAAAAATAAATGACGTCAAAAAATACATAACGTCACAAAATTAAATGACGTCACAAAATTAATTACGTCACAAAATACATAACGTCACAAAAATAAATGACGTCACAAAAAACATAACGTCACCAAAATAAATGACGTCACAAAATACATAACGTCACAAAAATAAATGACGTCACAAAATACATAACGTCACAAAAACAAATGACGTCACAAAATACATAACGTCACAAAAATAAATGACGTCACAAAATACATAACGTCACAAAAATAAATGACGTCACAAAAATTAATTACGTCACAAAATACATAACGTCACAAAATATATAACGTCACAAAAATAAATGACGTCACAAAAATTAATTACGTCACAAAATACATAACGTCACAAAAATAAATAACGTCAAAAAATACATAACGTCACAAAATACATAACGTCACAAAAATAAATGACGTCACAAAATAAATAAAGTCACAAAAATAAATGACGTCACAAAATACATAACGTCACAAAAATAAATGACGTCACAAAATACACAACGTCACAATATTAATGACGTCACAAAACTTAATAACGTCACAAAATACATAACGTCACAAAAATAAATGACGTCAAAAAATACATAACCTCACAAAAATAAATGACGTCACAAAATACATAACGTCACAAAAATAAATGACGTCACAAAATACATAACGTCACAAAAATAAATGACGTCACAAAATACATAACGTCACAAAAATAAATGACGTCACAAAATACATAACGTCACAAAAATAAATGACGTCACAAAAATTAATGACGTCACAAAATACATAACGTCACAAAAATAAATGACGTCACAAAATACATAACGTCACAAAAATAAATGACGTCACAAAAATTTATTACGTCACAAAATACATAACGTCACAAAAATAAATGACGTCACAAAATACATAACGTCACAAAATACATAACGTCACAAAAATAAATGACGTCACAAAATACATAACGTCAAAAAAATAAATGACGTCACAAAATACATAACGTCACAAAAAATAAATGACGTCACAAAATTTATAACGTGACAAAAATAAATGATGTCACAAAATACATAACGTCACAAAAATAAATGACGTCATAAAATACATAACGTCACAAAAATAAATGACGTCACAAAAATCTATTACGTCACAAATATAAATAACGTCACAAAATACATAACGTCACAAAATACATAACGGCACAAAAATAAATGAAGTCACAAAATACATAACGTCACAAAATAAATGACGTCACAAAATACATAACGTCAAAAAAATAAATGACTTCACAAAATACATAACGTCACAAAAATAAATGACGTCACAAAATACATAACGTCACAAAAATAAATGACGTCACAATAATAAATGACGTCACAAAATACATAACGTCACAAAAATAAATGACGTCACAAAATACATAACGTTACAAAAATAAATGACGTCACAAAATACATAACGTCACAAAAATAAATGACGTCACAATAATAAATGACGTCACAAAATACATAACGTCACAAAAATAAATGACGTCACAAAATACATAACGTTACAAAAATAAATGACGTCACAAAATACATAACGTCACAAAAAAAATGACGTCACAAAATACATAACGTCACAAAAAAATGACGTCACAAAATACATAACTTCACAAAAATAAATGACGTCACAAAATACATAACGTCACAAAAATAAATGACGTCACAAAATATTTAATGACACAAAATTAAATGACGTCACAAAATACATATTTCATAAAATACATAACGTCACAAAAATAAATGACGTCACAAAATAAATAACGTCCCAAAAATAAATGACGTCTAAAAATACATTACGTCACAAAAATAAATGACGTCACAAAATACATAACGTCACAAAAATAAATAACGTCACAAAATACATAACGTCACAAAAATAAATGACGTTACAAAATACATAACTTCAAAAAAATAAATGACGTCACAAAATACATAACGTCACAAAAATAAATGACGTCACAAAATACATAACGTCACAAAATTAAATGACGTCACAAAATTAATTACGTCACAAAATACATAACGTCACAAAAATAAATGACGTCACAAAAAACATAACGTCACCAAAATAAATGACGTCACAAAATACATAACGTCACAAAAATAAATGACGTCACAAAATACATAACGTCACAAAAACAAATGACGTCACAAAATACATAACGTCACAAAAATAAATGACGTCACAAAATACATAACGTCACAAAAATAAATGACGTCACAAAAATTAATTACGTCACAAAATACATAACGTCACAAAATATATAACGTCACAAAAATAAATGACGTCACAAAAATTAATTACGTCACAAAATACATAACGTCACAAAAATAAATAACGTCAAAAAATACATAACGTCACAAAATACATAACGTCACAAAAATAAATGACGTCACAAAATTAAATGACGTCACAAAATTAATTACGTCACAAAATACATAACGTCACAAAAATAAATGACGTCACAAAAAACATAACGTCACCAAAATAAATGACGTCACAAAAATTAATGACGTCACAAAATACATAACGTCACAAAAATAAATGACGTCACAAAATACATAACGTCACAAAAATAAATGACGTCACAAAAATAAATGACGTCACAAAATACATAACGTCACAAAAATAAATGACGTCACAAAATACATAACGTCACAAAATACATAACGTCACAAAAATAAATGACGTCACAAAATACATAACGTCACAAAAAATAAATGACGTCACAAAATTTATAACGTGACAAAAATAAATGATGTCACAAAATACATAACGTCACAAAAAAATGACGTCACAAAATACATAACGTCCCAAAAATAAATGACGTCAAAAAATACATAACGTCACAAAATTAAATGACGTCACAAAATTAATTACGTCACAAAATACATAACGTCACAAAAATAAATGACGTCACAAAAAACATAACGTCACCAAAATAAATGACGTCACAAAATACATAACGTCACAAAAATAAATGACGTCACAAAATACATAACGTCACAAAAACAAATGACGTCACAAAATACATAACGTCACAAAAATAAATGACGTCACAAAATACATAACGTCACAAAAATAAATGACGTCACAAAAATTAATTACGTCACAAAATACATAACGTCACAAAAATAAATAACGTCAAAAAATACATAACGTCACAAAATACATAACGTCACAAAAATAAATGACGTCACAAAATAAATAAAGTCACAAAAATAAATGACGTCACAAAATACATAACGTCACAAAAATAAATGACGTCACAAAATACACAACGTCACAAAATTAATGACGTCACAAAATACATAACGTCACAAAAATAAATGACGTCAAAAAATACATAACGTCACAAAAATAAATGACGTCACAAAATTAATTACGCCACAAAATACATAACGTCCCAAAAATAAATGACGTCAAAAAATACATAACGTCACAAAATTAAATGACGTCACAAAATTAATTACGTCACAAAATACATAACGTCACAAAAATAAATGACGTCACAAAATACATAACGTCACAAAAATAAATGACGACAAAAAATACATAACCTCACAAAAATAAATGACGTCACAAAATACATAACGTCACAAAAATAAATGACGTCACAAAATACATAACGTCACAAAAATAAATGACGTCACAAAATACATAACGTCACAAAAATAAATGACGTCACAAAATACATAACGTCACAAAAATAAATGACGTCACAAAAATTAATGACGTCACAAAATACATAACGTCACAAAAATAAATGACGTCACAAAATACATAACGTCACAAAAATAAATGACGTCACAAAATACATAACGTCACAAAAATAAATGACGTCACAAAATACACAACGTCACAAAATTAATGACGTCACAAAACTTAATAACGTCACAAAATACATAACGTCACAAAAATAAATGACGTCAAAAAATACATAACCTCACAAAAATAAATGACGTCACAAAATACATAACGTCACAAAAATAAATAACGTCAAAAAATACATAACGTCACAAAATACATAACGTCACAAAAATAAATGACGTCACAAAATAAATAAAGTCACAAAAATAAATGACGTCACAAAATACATAACGTCACAAAAATAAATGACGTCACAAAATACACAACGTCACAAAAATAAATGACGTCACAATAATAAATGACGTCACAAAATACATAACGTCACAAAAATAAATGACGTCACAAAATACATAACGTTACAAAAATAAATGACGTCACAAAATACATAACGTCACAAAAATAAATGACGTCACAAAATACATAACGTCACAAAAAAATGACGTCACAAAATACATAACGTCCCAAAAATAAATGACGTCAAAAAATACATAACGTCACAAAATTAAATCACGTCACAAAATTAATTACGTCACAAAATACATAACGTCACAAAAATAAATGACGTCACAAAAAACATAACGTCACCAAAATAAATGACGTCACAAAATACATAACGTCACAAAAATAAATGACGTCACAAAATACATAACGTCACAAAAACAAATGACGTCACAAAATACATAACGTCACAAAAATAAATGACGTCACAAAATACATAACGTCACAAAAATAAATGACGTCACAAAAATTAATTACGTCACAAAATACATAACGTCACAAAATATATAACGTCACAAAAATAAATGACGTCACAAAAATTAATTACGTCACAAAATACATAACGTCACAAAAATAAATAACGTCAAAAAATACATAACGTCACAAAATACATAACGTCACAAAAATAAATGACGTCACAAAATAAATAAAGTCACAAAAATAAATGACGTCACAAAATACATAACGTCACAAAAATAAATGACGTCACAAAATACACAACGTCACAAAATTAATGACGTCACAAAACTTAATAACGTCACAAAATACATAACGTCACAAAAATAAATGACGTCAAAAAATACATAACCTCACAAAAATAAATGACGTCACAAAATACATAACGTCACAAAAATAAATGACGTCACAAAATACATAACGTCACAAAAATAAATGACGTCACAAAATACATAACGTCACAAAAATAAATGACGTCACAAAATACATAACGTCACAAAAATAAATGACGTCACAAAAATTAATGACGTCACAAAATACATAACGTCACAAAAATAAATGACGTCACAAAATACATAACGTCACAAAAATAAATGACGTCACAAAAATTTATTACGTCACAAAATACATAACGTCACAAAAATAAATGACGTCACAAAATACATAACGTCACAAAATACATAACGTCACAAAAATAAATGACGTCACAAAATACATAACGTCAAAAAAATAAATGACGTCACAAAATACATAACGTCACAAAAAATAAATGACGTCACAAAATTTATAACGTGACAAAAATAAATGATGTCACAAAATACATAACGTCACAAAAATAAATGACGTCATAAAATACATAACGTCACAAAAATAAATGACGTCACAAAAATTTATTACGTCACAAATATAAATAACGTCACAAAATACATAACGTCACAAAATACATAACGGCACAAAAATAAATGAAGTCACAAAATACATAACGTCACAAAATAAATGACGTCACAAAATACATAACGTCAAAAAAATAAATGACTTCACAAAATACATAACGTCACAAAAATAAATGACGTCACAAAATACATAACGTCACAAAAATAAATGACGTCACAATAATAAATGACGTCACAAAATACATAACGTCACAAAAATAAATGACGTCACAAAATACATAACGTTACAAAAATAAATGACGTCACAAAATACATAACGTCACAAAAAAAATGACGTCACAAAATACATAACGTCACAAAAAAATGACGTCACAAAATACATAACTTCACAAAAATAAATGACGTCACAAAATACATAACGTCACAAAAATAAATGACGTCACAAAATATTTAATGACACAAAATTAAATGACGTCACAAAATACATATTTCATAAAATACATAACGTCACAAAAATAAATGACGTCACAAAATAAATAACGTCCCAAAAATAAATGACGTCTAAAAATACATTACGTCACAAAAATAAATGACGTCACAAAATACATAACGTCACAAAAATAAATAACGTCACAAAATACATAACGTCACAAAAATAAATGACGTTACAAAATACATAACTTCAAAAAAATAAATGACGTCACAAAATACATAACGTCACAAAAATAAATGACGTCACAAAATACATAACGTCACAAAAATAAATGACGTCACAATAATAAATGACGTCACAAAATACATAACGTCACAAAAATAAATGACGTCACAAAATACATAACGTTACAAAAATAAATGACGTCACAAAATACATAACGTCACAAAAATAAATGACGTCACAAAATACATAACGTCACAAAAAAATGACGTCACAAAATACATAACGTCCCAAAAATAAATGACGTCAAAAAATACATAACGTCACAAAATTAAATGACGTCACAAAATTAATTACGTCACAAAATACATAACGTCACAAAAATAAATGACGTCACAAAAAACATAACGTCACCAAAATAAATGACGTCACAAAATACATAACGTCACAAAAATAAATGACGTCACAAAATACATAACGTCACAAAAACAAATGACGTCACAAAATACATAACGTCACAAAAATAAATGACGTCACAAAATACATAACGTCACAAAAATAAATGACGTCACAAAAATTAATTACGTCACAAAATACATAACGTCACAAAATATATAACGTCACAAAAATAAATGACGTCACAAAAATTAATTACGTCACAAAATACATAACGTCACAAAAATAAATAACGTCAAAAAATACATAACGTCACAAAATACATAACGTCACAAAAATAAATGACGTCACAAAATAAATAAAGTCACAAAAATAAATGACGTCACAAAATACATAACGTCACAAAAATAAATGACGTCACAAAATACACAACGTCACAAAATTAATGACGTCACAAAACTTAATAACGTCACAAAATACATAACGTCACAAAAATAAATGACGTCAAAAAATACATAACCTCACAAAAATAAATGACGTCACAAAATACATAACGTCAAAAAAATAAATGACGTCACAAAATACATAACGTCACAAAAATAAATGACGTCACAAAATACATAACGTCACAAAAATAAATGACGTCACAAAATACATAACGTCACAAAAATAAATGACGTCACAAAAATTAATGATGTCACAAAATACATAACGTCACAAAAATAAATGACGTCACAAAATACATAACGTCACAAAAATAAATGACGTCACAAAAATTTATTACGTCACAAAATACATAACGTCACAAAAATAAATGACGTCACAAAATACATAACGTCACAAAATACATAACGTCACAAAAATAAATGACGTCACAAAATACATAACGTCAAAAAAATAAATGACGTCACAAAATACATAACGTCACAAAAAATAAATGACGTCACAAAATTTATAACGTGACAAAAATAAATGATGTCACAAAATACATAACGTCACAAAAATAAATGACGTCATAAAATACATAACGTCACAAAAATAAATGACGTCACAAAAATTTATTACGTCACAAATATAAATAACGTCACAAAATACATAACGTCACAAAATACATAACGGCACAAAAATAAATGAAGTCACAAAATACATAACGTCACAAAATAAATGACGTCACAAAATACATAACGTCAAAAAAATAAATGAATTCACAAAATACATAACGTCACAAAAATAAATGACGTCACAAAATACATAACGTCACAAAAATAAATGACGTCACAATAATAAATGACGTCACAAAATACATAACGTCACAAAAATAAATGACGTCACAAAATACATAACGTTACAAAAATAAATGACGTCACAAAATACATAACGTCACAAAAATAAATGACGTCACAAAATACATAACGTCACAAAAAAATGACGTCACAAAATACATAACTTCACAAAAATAAATGACGTCACAAAATACATAACGTCACAAAAATAAATGACGTCACAAAATATTTAATGACACAAAATTAAATGACGTCACAAAATACATATTTCATAAAATACATAACGTCACAAAAATAAATGACGTCACAAAATAAATAACGTCCCAAAAATAAATGACGTCTAAAAATACATTACGTCACAAAAATAAATGACGTCACAAAATACATAACGTCACAAAAATAAATGACGTCACAAAATACATAACGTCACAAAAATAAATGACGTCACAAAAATAAATGACGTCACAAAATACATAACGTCACAAAAATAAATGACGTCACAAAATACATAACGTCACAAATAACATAACGTCAAAAAATAAATGACGTCACAAAATACATAACGTCTAAAAAATAAATGACGTCACAAAATACATAACGTCATAAAAATAAATGACGTCATAAAATACATAACGTCACAAAAATAAATGACGTCACAAAAATTCCTTACGTCACAAAAATAAATAACGTCACAAAATACATAACGTAACAAAATACATAGCGGCACAAAAATAAATGACGTCACAAAATACATAACGTCACAAAATACATAGCGGCACAAAAATAAATGACGTCACAAAATACATAACGTCACAAAAATAAATGACGTTACAAAATACATAACGTCACAAAATACATAGCGGCACAAAAATAAATGACGTCACAAAATACATAACGTCACAAAAATAAATGACGTTACAAAATACATAACGTCAAAAAAATAAATGACGTCACAAAATACATAACGTCACAAAAATAAATGACGTCACAATAATAAATGACGTCACAAAATACATAACGTCACAAAAATAAATGACGTCACAAAATACATAACGTTACAAAAATAAATGACGTCACATAATACATAACGTCACAAAAATATATGACGTCACAAAATACATAACGTCACAAAATACATTACGTCACAAAAATAAATGACGTCACAAAATACATAACGTCACAAAAATAAATGACGTCACAAAATACATAACGTCACAAAAATAAATGACGTCACAATAATAAATGACGTCACAAAATACATAACGTCACAAAAATAAATGACGTCACAAAATACATAACGTTACAAAAATAAATGACGTCACAAAATACATAACGTCACAAAAATAAATGACGTCACAAAATACATAACGTCACAAAAAAATGACGTCACAAAATACATAACGTCACAAAAATAAATTACGTCAAAAAATACATATTTCATAAAATACATAACGTCACAAAAATAAATGACGTCACAAAATACATAACGTTACAAAAATAAATGACGTCACAAAATACATAACGTCACAAAAATAAATGACGTCACAAAATACATAACGTCACAAAAAAATGACGTCACAAAATACATAACGTCACAAAAATAAATGACGTCAAAAAATACATAACGTCACAAAAATAAATGACGTCTAAAAATACATTACGTCACAAAAATAAATGATGTCACAAAATACATAACGTCACAAAAATAAATAACGTCACAAAAACATATGACGTCACAAAATACATAACGTCACAAAATACATTACGTCACAAAAATAAATGACGTCACAAAATACATAACGTCACAAAAATAAATGACGTCACAAAAATTTATTACGTCACAAAAATAAAAAACGTCACAAAATACATAACGTCACAAAATACATAGCGGCACAAAAATAAATGACGTCACAAAATACATAACGTCACAAAAATAAATGACGTTACAAAATACATAACTTCAAAAAAATAAATGACGTCACAATAATAAATGACGTCACAAAATACATAACGTCACAAAAATAAATGACGTCACAAAATACATAACGTCACAAAAATAAATGACGTCACAAAATACATAACGTCACAAAAATAAATGACGTCACAAAATACATAACGTCACAAAAATAAATGACGTCACAATAATAAATGACGTCACAAAATACATAACGTCACAAAAATAAATGACGTCACAAAATACATAACGTTACAAAAATAAATGACGTCACAAAATACATAACGTCACAAAAATAAATGACGTCACAAAAATTAATGACGTCACAAAATACATAACGTCACAAAAATAAATGACGTCACAAAATACATAACGTCACAAAAATAAATGACGTCACAAAAATTTATTACGTCACAAAATACATAACGTCACAAAAATAAATGACGTCACAAAATACATAACGTCACAAAATACATAACGTCACAAAAATAAATGACGTCACAAAATACATAACGTCAAAAAAATAAATGACGTCACAAAATACATAACGTCACAAAAAATAAATGACGTCACAAAATTTATAACGTGACAAAAATAAATGATGTCACAAAATACATAACGTCACAAAAATAAATGACGTCATAAAATACATAACGTCACAAAAATAAATGACGTCACAAAAATTTATTACGTCACAAATATAAATAACGTCACAAAATACATAACGTCACAAAATACATAACGGCACAAAAATAAATGAAGTCACAAAATACATAACGTCACAAAATAAATGACGTCACAAAATACATAACGTCAAAAAAATAAATGACTTCACAAAATACATAACGTCACAAAAATAAATGACGTCACAAAATACATAACGTCACAAAAATAAATGACGTCACAATAATAAATGACGTCACAAAATACATAACGTCACAAAAATAAATGACGTCACAAAATACATAACGTTACAAAAATAAATGACGTCACAAAATACATAACGTCACAAAAAAAATGACGTCACAAAATACATAACGTCACAAAAAAATGACGTCACAAAATACATAACTTCACAAAAATAAATGACGTCACAAAATACATAACGTCACAAAAATAAATGACGTCACAAAATATTTAATGACACAAAATTAAATGACGTCACAAAATACATATTTCATAAAATACATAACGTCACAAAAATAAATGACGTCACAAAATAAATAACGTCCCAAAAATAAATGACGTCTAAAAATACATTACGTCACAAAAATAAATGACGTCACAAAATACATAACGTCACAAAAATAAATAACGTCACAAAATACATAACGTCACAAAAATAAATGACGTTACAAAATACATAACTTCAAAAAAATAAATGACGTCACAAAATACATAACGTCACAAAAATAAATGACGTCACAAAATACATAACGTCACAAAAATAAATGACGTCACAATAATAAATGACGTCACAAAATACATAACGTCACAAAAATAAATGACGTCACAAAATACATAACGTTACAAAAATAAATGACGTCACAAAATACATAACGTCACAAAAATAAATGACGTCACAAAATACATAACGTCACAAAAAAATGACGTCACAAAATACATAACGTCCCAAAAATAAATGACGTCAAAAAATACATAACGTCACAAAATTAAATGACGTCACAAAATTAATTACGTCACAAAATACATAACGTCACAAAAATAAATGACGTCACAAAAAACATAACGTCACCAAAATAAATGACGTCACAAAATACATAACGTCACAAAAATAAATGACGTCACAAAATACATAACGTCACAAAAACAAATGACGTCACAAAATACATAACGTCACAAAAATAAATGACGTCACAAAATACATAACGTCACAAAAATAAATGACGTCACAAAAATTAATTACGTCACAAAATACATAACGTCACAAAATATATAACGTCACAAAAATAAATGACGTCACAAAAATTAATTACGTCACAAAATACATAACGTCACAAAAATAAATAACGTCAAAAAATACATAACGTCACAAAATACATAACGTCACAAAAATAAATGACGTCACAAAATAAATAAAGTCACAAAAATAAATGACGTCACAAAATACATAACGTCACAAAAATAAATGACGTCACAAAATACACAACGTCACAAAATTAATGACGTCACAAAACTTAATAACGTCACAAAATACATAACGTCACAAAAATAAATGACGTCAAAAAATACATAACCTCACAAAAATAAATGACGTCACAAAATACATAACGTCAAAAAAATAAATGACGTCACAAAATACATAACGTCACAAAAATAAATGACGTCACAAAATACATAACGTCACAAAAATAAATGACGTCACAAAATACATAACGTCACAAAAATAAATGACGTCACAAAAATTAATGATGTCACAAAATACATAACGTCACAAAAATAAATGACGTCACAAAATACATAACGTCACAAAAATAAATGACGTCACAAAAATTTATTACGTCACAAAATACATAACGTCACAAAAATAAATGACGTCACAAAATACATAACGTCACAAAATACATAACGTCACAAAAATAAATGACGTCACAAAATACATAACGTCAAAAAAATAAATGACGTCACAAAATACATAACGTCACAAAAAATAAATGACGTCACAAAATTTATAACGTGACAAAAATAAATGATGTCACAAAATACATAACGTCACAAAAATAAATGACGTCATAAAATACATAACGTCACAAAAATAAATGACGTCACAAAAATTTATTACGTCACAAATATAAATAACGTCACAAAATACATAACGTCACAAAATACATAACGGCACAAAAATAAATGAAGTCACAAAATACATAACGTCACAAAATAAATGACGTCACAAAATACATAACGTCAAAAAAATAAATGAATTCACAAAATACATAACGTCACAAAAATAAATGACGTCACAAAATACATAACGTCACAAAAATAAATGACGTCACAATAATAAATGACGTCACAAAATACATAACGTCACAAAAATAAATGACGTCACAAAATACATAACGTTACAAAAATAAATGACGTCACAAAATACATAACGTCACAAAAATAAATGACGTCACAAAATACATAACGTCACAAAAAAATGACGTCACAAAATACATAACTTCACAAAAATAAATGACGTCACAAAATACATAACGTCACAAAAATAAATGACGTCACAAAATATTTAATGACACAAAATTAAATGACGTCACAAAATACATATTTCATAAAATACATAACGTCACAAAAATAAATGACGTCACAAAATAAATAACGTCCCAAAAATAAATGACGTCTAAAAATACATTACGTCACAAAAATAAATGACGTCACAAAATACATAACGTCACAAAAATAAATGACGTCACAAAATACATAACGTCACAAAAATAAATGACGTCACAAAAATAAATGACGTCACAAAATACATAACGTCACAAAAATAAATGACGTCACAAAATACATAACGTCACAAATAACATAACGTCAAAAAATAAATGACGTCACAAAATACATAACGTCTAAAAAATAAATGACGTCACAAAATACATAACGTCATAAAAATAAATGACGTCATAAAATACATAACGTCACAAAAATAAATGACGTCACAAAAATTCCTTACGTCACAAAAATAAATAACGTCACAAAATACATAACGTAACAAAATACATAGCGGCACAAAAATAAATGACGTCACAAAATACATAACGTCACAAAATACATAGCGGCACAAAAATAAATGACGTCACAAAATACATAACGTCACAAAAATAAATGACGTTACAAAATACATAACGTCACAAAATACATAGCGGCACAAAAATAAATGACGTCACAAAATACATAACGTCACAAAAATAAATGACGTTACAAAATACATAACGTCAAAAAAATAAATGACGTCACAAAATACATAACGTCACAAAAATAAATGACGTCACAATAATAAATGACGTCACAAAATACATAACGTCACAAAAATAAATGACGTCACAAAATACATAACGTTACAAAAATAAATGACGTCACATAATACATAACGTCACAAAAATATATGACGTCACAAAATACATAACGTCACAAAATACATTACGTCACAAAAATAAATGACGTCACAAAATACATAACGTCACAAAAATAAATGACGTCACAAAATACATAACGTCACAAAAATAAATGACGTCACAATAATAAATGACGTCACAAAATACATAACGTCACAAAAATAAATGACGTCACAAAATACATAACGTTACAAAAATAAATGACGTCACAAAATACATAACGTCACAAAAATAAATGACGTCACAAAATACATAACGTCACAAAAAAATGACGTCACAAAATACATAACGTCACAAAAATAAATTACGTCAAAAAATACATATTTCATAAAATACATAACGTCACAAAAATAAATGACGTCACAAAATACATAACGTTACAAAAATAAATGACGTCACAAAATACATAACGTCACAAAAATAAATGACGTCACAAAATACATAACGTCACAAAAAAATGACGTCACAAAATACATAACGTCACAAAAATAAATGACGTCAAAAAATACATAACGTCACAAAAATAAATGACGTCTAAAAATACATTACGTCACAAAAATTAATGATGTCACAAAATACATAACGTCACAAAAATAAATAACGTCACAAAAACATATGACGTCACAAAATACATAACGTCACAAAATACATTACGTCACAAAAATAAATGACGTCACAAAATACATAACGTCACAAAAATAAATGACGTCACAAAAATTTATTACGTCACAAAAATAAAAAACGTCACAAAATACATAACGTCACAAAATACATAGCGGCACAAAAATAAATGACGTCACAAAATACATAACGTCACAAAAATAAATGACGTTACAAAATACATAACTTCAAAAAAATAAATGACGTCACAATAATAAATGACGTCACAAAATACATAACGTCACAAAAATAAATGACGTCACAAAATACATAACGTCACAAAAATAAATGACGTCACAAAATACATAACGTCACAAAAATAAATGACGTCACAAAATACATAACGTCACAAAAATAAATGACGTCACAATAATAAATGACGTCACAAAATACATAACGTCACAAAAATAAATGACGTCACAAAATACATAACGTTACAAAAATAAATGACGTCACAAAATACATAACGTCACAAAAATAAATGACGTCACAAAATACATAACGTCACAAAAAAATGACGTCACAAAATACATAACGTCACAAAAATAAATGACGTCAAAAAATACATATTTCATAAAATACATAACGTCACAAAAATAAATGACGTCACAAAATAAATAACGTCACAAAAATAAATGACGTCTAAAAATACATTACGTCACAAAAATAAATGATGTCACAAAATACATAACGTCACAAAAATAAATGACGTCACAAAATACATAACGTCACAAAAATATATGACGTCACAAAATACATAACGTCACAAAATACATTACGTCACAAAAATAAATGACGTCACAAAATACATAACGTCACAAAAATAAATGACGTCACAAAAATTTATTACGTCACAAAAATAAATAACGTCACAAAATACATAACGTCACAAAATACATAGCGGCACAAAAATAAATGACGTCACAAAATACATAACGTCACAAAAATAAATGACGTTACAAAATACATAACTTCAAAAAAATAAATGACGTCACAAAATACATAACGTCACAAAAATAAATGACGTCACAAAATACATAACGTCACAAAAATAAATGACGTCACAATAATAAATGACGTCACAAAATACATAACGTCACAAAAATAAATGACGTCACGAAATACATAACGTTACAAAAATAAATGACGTCACAAAATACATAACTTCACAAAAATAAATGACGTCACAAAATACATAACGTCACAAAAATAAATGACGTCAAAAAATACATAACGTCACAAAAATAAATGACGTCAAAAAATACATAACGTCACAAAAATAAATGACGTCACAAAATTAATTACGTCACAAAATACATAACGTCACAAAAATAAATGACGTCACAAAAAACATAACGTCACAAAAATAAATGACGTCAAAAAATACATAACGTCACAAAAATAAATGACGTCAAAAAATACATAACGTCACAAAAATAAATGACGTCACAAAAAACATAACGTCACAAAAATAAATGACGTCACAAAATACATAACGTCACAAAAATAAATGACGTCTCAAAATACATAACGTCACAAAAATAAATGACGTCACAAAATAAATGACGTCACAAAATACATAACGTCACAAAAAAATGACGTCACAAAATACATAACGTCACAAAAATAAATGACGTAAAAAAATACATATTTCATAAAATACATAACGTCACAAAAATAAATGACGTCACAAAATAAATAACGTCACAAAAATAAATGACGTCTAAAAATACATTACGTCACAAAAATAAATGATGTCACAAAATACATAACGTCACAAAAATAAATGACGTCACAAAATACATAACGTCACAAAAATATATGACGTCACAAAATACATAACGTCACAAAATACATAGCGGCACAAAAATAAATGACGTCACAAAATACATAACGTCACAAAAATAAATGACGTTACAAAATACATAACTTCATAAAAATAAATGACGTCACAAAATACATAACGTCACAAAAATAAATGACGTCACAAAATACATAACGTCACAAAAATAAATGACGTCACAATAATAAATGACGTCACAAAATACATAACGTCACAAAAATAAATGACGTCACAAAATACATAACGTTACAAAAATAAATGACGTCACAAAATACATAACGTCACAAAAATAAATGACGTCACAAAATACATAACGTCACAAAAAAATGACGTCACAAAATACATAACGTCCCAAAAATAAATGACGTCAAAAAATACATAACGTCACAAAGTTAAATGACGTCACAAAATTAATTACGTCACAAAATACATAACGTCACAAAAATAAATGACGTCACAAAAAACATAACGTCACCAAAATAAATGACGTCACAAAATACATAACGTCACAAAAATAAATGACGTCACAAAATACATAACGTCACAAAAACAAATGACGTCACAAAATACATAACGTCACAAAAATAAATGACGTCACAAAATACATAACGTCACAAAAATAAATGACGTCACAAAAATTAATTACGTCACAAAATACATAACGTCACAAAATATATAACGTCACAAAAATAAATGACGTCACAAAAATTAATTACGTCACAAAATACATAACGTCACAAAAATAAATGACGTCACAAAATACATAACGTCACAAAAATAAATGACGTCACAAAAATTAATGACGTCACAAAATACATAACGTCACAAAAATAAATGACGTCACAAAATACATAACGTCACAAAAATAAATGACGTCACAAAAATTTATTACGTCACAAAATACATAACGTCACAAAAATAAATGACGTCACAAAATACATAACGTCACAGAATACATAACGTCACAAAAATAAATGACGTCACAAAATACATAACGTCAAAAAAATAAATGACGTCACAAAATACATAACGTCACAAAAAATAAATGACGTCACAAAATTTATAACGTGACAAAAATAAATGATGTCACAAAATACATAACGTCACAAAAATAAATGACGTCATAAAATACATAACGTCACAAAAATAAATGACGTCACAAAAATTTATTACGTCACAAATATAAATAACGTCACAAAATACATAACGTCACAAAATACATAACGGCACAAAAATAAATGAAGTCACAAAATACATAACGTCACAAAATAAATGACGTCACAAAATACATAACGTCAAAAAAATAAATGACTTCACAAAATACATAACGTCACAAAAATAAATGACGTCACAAAATACATAACGTCACAAAAATAAATGACGTCACAATAATAAATGACGTCACAAAATACATAACGTCACAAAAATAAATGACGTCACAAAATACATAACGTTACAAAAATAAATGACGTCACAAAATACATAACGTCACAAAAATAAATGACGTCACAAAATACATAACGTCACAAAAAAATGACGTCACAAAATACATAACTTCACAAAAATAAATGACGTCACAAAATACATAACGTCACAAAAATAAATGACGTCACAAAATATTTAATGACACAAAATTAAATGACGTCACAAAATACATATTTCATAAAATACATAACGTCACAAAAATAAATGACGTCACAAAATAAATAACGTAACAAAAATAAATGACGTCTAAAAATACATTACGTCACAAAAATAAATGACGTCACAAAATACATAACGTCACAAAAATAAATGACGTCACAAAATACATAACGTCACAAAAATAAATGACGTCACAAAAATAAATGACGTCACAAAATACATAACGTCACAAAAATAAATGACGTCACAAAATACATAACGTCACAAATAACATAACGTCAAAAAATAAATGACGTCACAAAATACGTAACGTCTAAAAAATAAATGACGTCACAAAATACATAACGTCACAAAAATAAATGACGTCATAAAATACATAACGTCACAAAATAAATGACGTCACAAAATACATAACGTCAAAAAAATAAATGACTTCACAAAATACATAACGTCACAAAAATAAATGACGTCACAAAATACATAACGTCACAAAAATAAATGACGTCACAATAATAAATGACGTCACAAAATACATAACGTCACAAAAATAAATGACGTCACAAAATACATAACGTTACAAAAATAAATGACGTCACAAAATACATAACGTCACAAAAATAAATGACGTCACAAAATACATAACGTCACAAAAAAATGACGTCACAAAATACATAACTTCACAAAAATAAATGACGTCACAAAATACATAACGTCACAAAAATAAATGACGTCACAAAATATTTAATGACACAAAATTAAATGACGTCACAAAATACATATTTCATAAAATACATAACGTCACAAAAATAAATGACGTCACAAAATAAATAACGTCACAAAAATAAATGACGTCTAAAAATACATTACGTCACAAAAATAAATGACGTCACAAAATACATAACGTCACAATAATAAATGACGTCACAAAATAAATAAAGTCACAAAAATAAATGACGTCACAAAATGCATAACGTCACAAAAATAAATAACGTCTCAAAATACATAACGTCACAAAATATATAACGTCACAAAAATAAATGACGTCACAAAAATTAATTACGTCACAAAATATATAACGTCACAAAAATAAATGACGTCACAAAAATTAATTACGTCACAAAATACATAACGTCGCAAAAATAAATAACGTCTCAAAATACATAATGTCACAAAATACATAACGTCACAAAAATAAATGACGTCACAAAATAAATAAAGTCACAAAAATAAATGACGTCACAAAATGCATAACGTCACAAAAATAAATGATGTCACAAAATACATAACGTCACAAAAATAAATGATGTCACAAAATACATAACGTCACAAAAATAAATGACGTCACAAAAATTTATTACGTCACAAAAATAAATAACGTCACAAAATCCATAACGTCACAAAATACATAGCGGCACAAAAATAAATGACGTCACAAAATACATAACGTCACAAAAATAAATGACGTTACAAAATACATAACGTCAAAAAAATAAATAACGTCACAAAATACATAACGTCACAAAAATAAATGACGTCACAAAATACATAACGTCACAAAAATAAATGACGTCACAATAATAAATGACGTCACAAAATACATAACGTCACAAAAATAAATGACGTCACAAAATACATAACGTCACAAAAATAAGTGACGTCACAAAAATTAATTACGTCACAAAATACATAACGTCACAAAATATATAACGTCACAAAAATAAATGACGTCACAAAAATTAATTACGTCACAAAATACATAACGTCACAAAAATAAATGACGTCACAAAATAAATAAAGTCACAAAAATAAATGACGTCACAAAATACATAACGTCACAAAAATAAATGACGTCACAAAAATAAATAACGTCACAAAATACATAACGTCACAAAATACATAACGTCACAAAAATAAATGACGTCACAAAATACATAACGTCACAAAAATAAATGACATCACAAAAATTAATTACGTCACAAAATACATAACGTCACAAAAATTAATGACGTCACAAAAATTTATTATGTCACAAAAAAAAATAACGTCACAAAATACATAACGTCACAAAATACATAGCGGCACAAAAATAAATGACGTCACAAAATACATAACGTCACAAAAATAAATGACGTCACAAAATACATAACGTCATAAAAATAAATGACGTCACAAAATACATAACGTCACAAAAATAAATGACGTCACAAAATACATAACGTCACAAAAATAAATGACGTCACAATAATAAATGACGTCACAAAATACATAACGTCACAAAAATAAATGACGTCACAAAATACATAACGTTACAAAAATAAATAACGTCACAAAATACATAACGTCACAAAAATAAATGACGTCACAAAATACATAACGTCACAAAAAAAATGACGTCACAAAATACATAACGTCACAAAAATAAATGACGTCAAAAAATACATAACGTCACAAAAATAAATGACGTCACAAAATACATAACGTTACAAAAATAAATGACGTCACAAAATATTTAACGACACAAAATTAAATGACGTCACAAAATACATATTTCATAAAATACATAACGTCACAAAAATAAATGACGTCACAAAATACATAACGTCAGAAAAATAAATGACGTCACAAAATACATAACGTCAAAAAAATAAATGACGTCACAAAATACATAACGTCAAAAAAATAAATGACGTCACAAAATATTTATTACGTCACAAAAATAAATAACGTCACAAAATACATAACGTCACAAAACACATAACGGCACAAAAATAAATGAAGTCACAAAATACATAACGTCACAAAATAAATGACGTCACAAAATACATAACGTCAAAAAAATAAATGACTTCACGAAATACATAACGTCACAAAAATAAATGACGTCACAAAATATTTAATGACACAAAATTAAATGACGTCACAAAATACATAACGTTACAAAAATAAATGACGTAACAAAATACATAACGTCACAAAAATTAATGACGTCACAAAATACATAACGACACTAAAAAATTACGTCACAAAATACATAACGTCACAAAAATAAATGACGTTACAAAATACATAACGTCACCAAAATAAATGACGTAACAAAAATTAATTACGTCACAAAATACATAACATCACAAAATATATAACGTCACAAAAATAAATGACGTCACAAAAATTAATTACGTCACAAAATACATAACGTCGCAAAAATAAATAACGTCTCAAAATACATAATGTCACAAAATACATAACGTCACAAAAATAAATGACGTCACAAAATAAATAAAGTCACAAAAATAAATGACGTCACAAAATGCATAACGTCACAAAAATAAATAATGTCACAAAATACATAACGTCACAAAAATAAATGACGTCACAAAAATTTATTACGTCAAAAAAATAAATAACGTCACAAAATACATAACGTCACAAAATACATAGCGGCACAAAAATAAATGACGTCACAAAATACATAACGTCACAAAAATAAATGACGTTACAAAATACATAACGTCAAAAAAATAAATGACGTCACAAAATACATAACGTCACAAAAATAAATGACGTCACAAAATACATAACGTCACAAAAATAAATGACGTCACAATAATAAATGACGTCACAAAATACATAACGTCACAAAAATAAATGACGTCACAAAATACATAACGTCACAAAAATAAGTGACGTCACAAAAATTAATTACGTCACAAAATACATAACGTCACAAAATATATAACGTCACAAAAATAAATGACGTCACAAAAATTAATTACGTCACAAAATGCATAACGTCACAAAAATAAATGACGTCACAAAATAAATAAAGTCACAAAAATAAATGACGTCACAAAATACATAGCGTCACAAAAATAAATGACGTCACAAAAATAAATAACGTCACAAAATACATAACGTCACAAAATACATAACGTCACAAAAATAAATGACGTCACAAAATACATAACGTCACAAAATATATAACGTCACAAAAATAAATGACGTCACAAAAATTAATTAAGTCACAAAATACATAACTTCACAAAAATAGATAACGTCACAAAATACATAACGACACAAAATACATAACGTCACAAAAATAAATGACGTCAAAAATAAATAAAGTCACAAAAATAAATGACGTCACAAAATGCATAACGTAACAAAAATAAATGATGTCACAAAATACGTAACGTCACAAAAATAAATGACGTCATAAAATACATAACGTCACAAAAATAAATGACGTCACAAAAATTTATTATGTCACAAAAATAAATAACGTCACAAAATACATAACGTCACAAAATACATAGCGGCACAAAAATAAATGACGTCACAAAATACATAACGTCACAAAAATAAATGACGTCACAAAATACATAACGTCAAAAAAATAAATGACGTCACAAAATACATAACGTCACAAAAATAAATGACGTCACAAAATACATAACGTCACAAAAATAAATGACGTCACAAAAATTTATTATGTCACAAAAATAAATAACGTCACAAAATACATAACGTCACAAAATACATAGCGGCACAAAAATAAATGACGTCACAAAATACATAACGTCACAAATAACATAACGTCAAAAAATAAATGACGTCACAAAATACATAACGTCTAAAAAATTAATGACGTCACAAAATACATAACGTCACAAAAATAAATGACGTCATAAAATACATAACGTCATAAAAATAAATGACGTCACAAAAATTCCTTACGTCACAAAAATAAATAACGTCACAAAATACATAACGTAACAAAATACATAACGGCATAAAAATAAATGACGTCACAAAATACATAACGTCACAAAAATAAATGACGTCACAAAATACATACGTCAAAAAAATAAATGACGTCACAAAATACATAACGTCACAAAAATAAATGATGTCACAAAATACATAACGTCACAAAAATAAATGACGTCACAAAATACATAACGTTACAAAAATAAATGACGTCACAAAATATTTAACGACACAAAATTAAATGACGTCTCAAAATACATAACGTCAACAAAATAAATGACCTCACAAAAATTAATTACGTCACAAAATACATAACGTCACAAAATATATAACGTCACAAAAATAAATGACGTCACAAAAATTAATTACGTCACAAAATACATAACGTCACAAAAATAAATAACGTCACAAAATACATAACGTCACAAAATACATAACGTCACAAAAATAAATGACGTCACAAAATAAATAAAGTCACAAAAATAAATGACGTCACAAAATGCATAACGTCACAAAAATAAATGATGTCACAAAATACATAACGTCACAAAAATAAATGAGGTCACAAAAATTTATTACGTCACAAAAATAAATGACGTCACAAAATACATAACGTCACAAAAATAAATGACGTCACAATAATAAATGACGTCACAAAATACATAAGGTCACACAAATAAATGACGTCACAAAATACATAACGTTACAAAAATAAATGACGTAACAAAATACATAACGTCACAAAAATTAATGACGTCACAAAATACATAACGACACTAAAAAATTACGTCACAAAATACATAACGTCACAAAAATAAATGACGTTACAAAATACATAACGTCACCAAAATTAATGACGTCACAAAAATTAATTACGTCAAAAAATACATAACGTCACAAAAATTAATTACGTCAAAAAATACATAACCTCACAAAAATAAATGACGTCACAAAATACATAACGTCACAAAATATATAACGTCACAAAAATAAATGACGTCACAAAAATTAATTACGTCACAAAATGCATAACGTCACAAAAATAAATGACGTCACAAAATAAATAAAGTCACAAAAATAAATGACGTCACAAAATACATAGCGTCACAAAAATAAATGACGTCACAAAAATAAATAACGTCACAAAATACATAACGTCACAAAATACATAACGTCACAAAAATAAATGACGTCACAAAATACATAACGTCACAAAATATATAACGTCACAAAAATAAATGACGTCACAAAAATTAATTAAGTCACAAAATACATAACTTCACAAAAATAGATAACGTCACAAAATACATAACGACACAAAATACATAACGTCACAAAAATAAATGACGTCAAAAATAAATAAAGTCACAAAAATAAATGACGTCACAAAATGCATAACGTAACAAAAATAAATGATGTCACAAAATACGTAACGTCACAAAAATAAATGACGTCATAAAATACATAACGTCACAAAAATAAATGACGTCACAAAAATTTATTATGTCACAAAAATAAATAACGTCACAAAATACATAACGTCACAAAATACATAGCGGCACAAAAATAAATGACGTCACAAAATACATAACGTCACAAAAATAAATGACGTCACAAAATACATAACGTCAAAAAAATAAATGACGTCACAAAATACATAACGTCACAAAAATAAATGACGTCACAATAATAAATGACGTCACAAAATACATAACGTCACAAAAATAAATGACGTCACAAAATACATAACGTTACAAAAATAAATACGTCACAAAATAAATAAAGTCACAAAAATAAATGACGTCACAAAATGCATAACGTAACAAAAATAAATGATGTCACAAAATAAATAACATCACAAAAATAAATGACGTCACAAAATAAATAAAGTCACAAAAATAAATGACGTCACAAAATACATAGCGTCACAAAAATAAATGACGTCACAAAAATAAATAACGTCACAAAATACATAACGTCACAAAATACATAACGTCACAAAAATAAATGACGTCACAAAATACATAACGTCACAAAATATATAACGTCACAAAAATAAATGACGTCACAAAAATTAATTAAGTCACAAAATACATAACTTCACAAAAATAGATAACGTCACAAAATACATAACGACACAAAATACATAACGTCACAAAAATAAATGACGTCAAAAATAAATAAAGTCACAAAAATAAATGACGTCACAAAATGCATAACGTAACAAAAATAAATGATGTCACAAAATACGTAACGTCACAAAAATAAATGACGTCATAAAATACATAACGTCACAAAAATAAATGACGTCACAAAAATTTATTATGTCACAAAAATAAATAACGTCACAAAATACATAACGTCACAAAATACATAGCGGCACAAAAATAAATGACGTCACAAAATACATAACGTCACAAAAATAAATGACGTCACAAAATACATAACGTCAAAAAAATAAATGACGTCACAAAATACATAACGTCACAAAAATAAATGACGTCACAATAATAAATGACGTCACAAAATACATAACGTCACAAAAATAAATGACGTCACAAAATACATAACGTTACAAAAATAAATACGTCACAAAATAAATAAAGTCACAAAAATAAATGACGTCACAAAATGCATAACGTAACAAAAATAAATGATGTCACAAAATAAATAACATCACAAAAATAAATGACGTCACAAAATAAATAAAGTCACAAAAATAAATGACGTCACAAAATACATAGCGTCACAAAAATAAATGACGTCACAAAAATAAATAACGTCACAAAATACATAACGTCACAAAATACATAACGTCACAAAAATAAATGACGTCACAAAATACATAACGTCACAAAATATATAACGTCACAAAAATAAATGACGTCACAAAAATTAATTAAGTCACAAAATACATAACTTCACAAAAATAGATAACGTCACAAAATACATAACGACACAAAATACATAACGTCACAAAAATAAATGACGTCAAAAATAAATAAAGTCACAAAAATAAATGACGTCACAAAATGCATAACGTAACAAAAATAAATGATGTCACAAAATACGTAACGTCACAAAAATAATTGACGTCATAAAATACATAACGTCACAAAAATAAATGACGTCACAAAAATTTATTATGTCACAAAAATAAATAACGTCACAAAATACATAACGTCACAAAATACATAGCGGCACAAAAATAAATGACGTCACAAAATACATAACGTCACAAAAATAAATGACGTCACAAAATACATAACGTCAAAAAAATAAATGACGTCACAAAATACATAACGTCACAAAAATAAATGACGTCACAATAATAAATGACGTCACAAAATACATAACGTCACAAAAATAAATGACGTCACAAAATACATAACGTTACAAAAATAAATACGTCACAAAATAAATAAAGTCACAAAAATAAATGACGTCACAAAATGCATAACGTAACAAAAATAAATGATGTCACAAAATAAATAACATCACAAAAATAAATGACGTCACAAAATAAATAAAGTCACAAAAATAAATGACGTCACAAAATGCATAACGTAACAAAAATAAATGATGTCACAAAATACATAACGTCACAAAAATAAATGACGTCACAAAATACATAACGTCACAAAAATAAGTGACGTCACAAAAATTAATTACGTCACAAAATACATAACGTCACAAAATATATAACGTCACAAAAATAAATGACGTCACAAAAATTAATTACGTCACAAAATACATAACGTCACAAAAATAAATGACGTCACAAAATACATAACGTCACAAAAAAAATGACGTCACAAAATACATAACGTCACAAAAATAAATGACGTCACAAAATACATAACGTCACAAAAATAAATGACATCACAAAAATTAATTACGTCACAAAATACATAACGTCACAAAAATAAATGACGTCACAAAATACATAACGTCACAAAAAAAATGACGTCACAAAATATATAACGTAACAAAAATAAATGATGTCACAAAATACATAACATCACAAAAATAAATGACGTCACAAAATAAATAAAGTCACAAAAATAAATGACGTCACAAAATGCATAACGTAACAAAAATAAATGATGTCACAAAATACATAACGTCACAAAAATAAATGACGTCACAAAATACATAACGTCACAAAAATAAGTGACGTCACAAAAATTAATTACGTCACAAAATACATAACGTCACAAAATATATAACGTCACAAAAATAAATGACGTCACAAAAATTAATTACGTCACAAAATACATAACGTCACAAAAATAAATGACGTCACAAAATACATAACGTCACAAAAAAAATGACGTCACAAAATATATAACGTCACAAAAATAAATGACGTCACAAAAATTAATTAAGTCACAAAATACATAACTTCACAAAAATAGATAACGTCACAAAATACATAACGTAACAAAAATAAATGATGTCACAAAATACGTAACGTCACAAAAATAAATGACGTCATAAAATACATAACGTCACAAAAATAAATGACGTCACAAAAATTTATTATGTCACAAAAATAAATAACGTCACAAAATACATAACGTCACAAAATACATAGCGGCACAAAAATAAATGACGTCACATAATACATAACGTCACAAAAATAAATGACGTCACAAAATACATAACGTCAAAAAAATAAATGACGTCACAAAATACATAACGTCACAAAAATAAATGACGTCACAAAATACATAACGTCACAAAAATAAATGACGTCACAATAATAAATGACGTCACAAAATACATAACGTCACAAAAATAAATGACGTCACAAAATACATAACGAAACAAAAATAAATACGTCACAAAATAAATAAAGTCACAAAAATAAATGACGTCACAAAATGCATAACGTAACAAAAATAAATGATGTCACAAAATACATAACGTCACAAAAATAAATGACGTCACAAAATAAATAAAGTCACAAAAATAAATGACGTCACAAAATGCATAACGTAACAAAAATAAATGATGTCACAAAATACATAACGTCACAAAAATAAATACGTCACACAATAAATAAAGTCACAAAAATAAATGACGTCACAAAATGCATAACGTAACAAAAATAAATGATGTCACAAAATACATAACGTCACAAAAATAAGTGACGTCACAAAAATTAATTACGTCACAAAATACATAACGTCACAAAATATATAACGTCACAAAAATAAATGACGTCACAAAAATTAATTACGTCACAAAATACATAACGTCACAAAAATAAATGACGTCTAAAAATACATTACGTCACAAAAAAAATGACGTCACAAAATACATAACGTCACAAAAATAAATGACGTCAAAAAATACATAACGTCACAAAAATAAATGACGTCACAAAATACATAACGTTACAAAAATAAATGACGTCACAAAATATTTAACGACACAAAATTAAATTACGTCACAAAATACATATTTCATAAAATACATAACGTCACAAAAATAAATGACGTCACAAAATACATAACGTCACAAAAATAAATGACGTCACAAAATACATAACGTCACAAAAATAAATGACGTCACAAAATACATAACGTCACAAAAATAAATTACGTCACAAAATACATAACGTCACAAAAATAGATGACGTCACAATAATAAATGACGTCACAAAATACATAACGTCACAAAAATAAATGACGTCACAAAATACATAACGTCACAAAAAAATGGCGTCACAAAAATTAATTACGTCACAAAATACATAACGTCACAAAATATATAACGTCACGAAAATAAATGACGTCACAAAAATTAATTAAGTCACAAAATACATAACGTCACAAAAATAAATAACGTCACAAAATACATAACGTCACAAAATACATAACGTGACAAAAATAAATGACGTCTCAAAATAAATAAAGTCACAAAAATAAATGACGTCACAAAATGCATAACGTCACAAAAATAAATGACGTCACGAAATACATAACGTTACAAAAATAAATGACGTCACAAAATATTTAACGTTACAAAATTAAATGACGTCACAAAATACATATTTCATAAAATACATAACCTCACAAAAATAAATGACGTCACAAAATACATAACGTCACAAAAATAAATGACGTTACAAAATACATAACGTCACCAAAATTAATGACGTCACAAAAATTAATTACGTCAAAAAATACATAACGTCACAAAAATTAATTACGTCAAAAAATACATAACCTCACAAAAATAAATGACGTCACAAAATACATAACGTCACAAAATATATAACGTCACAAAAATAAATGACGTCACAAAAATTAATTACGTCACAAAATGCATAACGTCACAAAAATAAATGACGTCACAAAATAAATAAAGTCACAAAAATAAATGACGTCACAAAATACATAGCGTCACAAAAATAAATGACGTCACAAAAATAAATAACGTCACAAAATACATAACGTCACAAAATACATAACGTCACAAAAATAAATGACGTCACAAAATACATAACGTCACAAAATATATAACGTCACAAAAATAAATGACGTCACAAAAATTAATTAAGTCACAAAATACATAACTTCACAAAAATAGATAACGTCACAAAATACATAACGACACAAAATACATAACGTCACAAAAATAAATGACGTCAAAAATAAATAAAGTCACAAAAATAAATGACGTCACAAAATGCATAACGTAACAAAAATAAATGATGTCACAAAATACGTAACGTCACAAAAATAAATGACGTCATAAAATACATAACGTCACAAAAATAAATGACGTCACAAAAATTTATTATGTCACAAAAATAAATAACGTCACAAAATACATAACGTCACAAAATACATAGCGGCACAAAAATAAATGACGTCACAAAATACATAACGTCACAAAAATAAATGACGTCACAAAATACATAACGTCAAAAAAATAAATGACGTCACAAAATACATAACGTCACAAAAATAAATGACGTCACAATAATAAATGACGTCACAAAATACATAACGTCACAAAAATAAATGACGTCACAAAATACATAACGTTACAAAAATAAATACGTCACAAAATAAATAAAGTCACAAAAATAAATGACGTCACAAAATGCATAACGTAACAAAAATAAATGATGTCACAAAATAAATAACATCACAAAAATAAATGACGTCACAAAATAAATAAAGTCACAAAAATAAATGACGTCACAAAATACATAGCGTCACAAAAATAAATGACGTCACAAAAATAAATAACGTCACAAAATACATAACGTCACAAAATACATAACGTCACAAAAATAAATGACGTCACAAAATACATAACGTCACAAAATATATAACGTCACAAAAATAAATGACGTCACAAAAATTAATTAAGTCACAAAATACATAACTTCACAAAAATAGATAACGTCACAAAATACATAACGACACAAAATACATAACGTCACAAAAATAAATGACGTCAAAAATAAATAAAGTCACAAAAATAAATGACGTCACAAAATGCATAACGTAACAAAAATAAATGATGTCACAAAATACGTAACGTCACAAAAATAAATGACGTCATAAAATACATAACGTCACAAAAATAAATGACGTCACAAAAATTTATTATGTCACAAAAATAAATAACGTCACAAAATACATAACGTCACAAAATACATAGCGGCACAAAAATAAATGACGTCACAAAATACATAACGTCACAAAAATAAATGACGTCACAAAATACATAACGTCAAAAAAATAAATGACGTCACAAAATACATAACGTCACAAAAATAAATGACGTCACAATAATAAATGACGTCACAAAATACATAACGTCACAAAAATAAATGACGTCACAAAATACATAACGTTACAAAAATAAATACGTCACAAAATAAATAAAGTCACAAAAATAAATGACGTCACAAAATGCATAACGTAACAAAAATAAATGATGTCACAAAATAAATAACATCACAAAAATAAATGACGTCACAAAATAAATAAAGTCACAAAAATAAATGACGTCACAAAATACATAGCGTCACAAAAATAAATGACGTCACAAAAATAAATAACGTCACAAAATACATAACGTCACAAAATACATAACGTCACAAAAATAAATGACGTCACAAAATACATAACGTCACAAAATATATAACGTCACAAAAATAAATGACGTCACAAAAATTAATTAAGTCACAAAATACATAACTTCACAAAAATAGATAACGTCACAAAATACATAACGACACAAAATACATAACGTCACAAAAATAAATGACGTCAAAAATAAATAAAGTCACAAAAATAAATGACGTCACAAAATGCATAACGTAACAAAAATAAATGATGTCACAAAATACGTAACGTCACAAAAATAATTGACGTCATAAAATACATAACGTCACAAAAATAAATGACGTCACAAAAATTTATTATGTCACAAAAATAAATAACGTCACAAAATACATAACGTCACAAAATACATAGCGGCACAAAAATAAATGACGTCACAAAATACATAACGTCACAAAAATAAATGACGTCACAAAATACATAACGTCAAAAAAATAAATGACGTCACAAAATACATAACGTCACAAAAATAAATGACGTCACAATAATAAATGACGTCACAAAATACATAACGTCACAAAAATAAATGACGTCACAAAATACATAACGTTACAAAAATAAATACGTCACAAAATAAATAAAGTCACAAAAATAAATGACGTCACAAAATGCATAACGTAACAAAAATAAATGATGTCACAAAATAAATAACATCACAAAAATAAATGACGTCACAAAATAAATAAAGTCACAAAAATAAATGACGTCACAAAATGCATAACGTAACAAAAATAAATGATGTCACAAAATACATAACGTCACAAAAATAAATGACGTCACAAAATACATAACGTCACAAAAATAAGTGACGTCACAAAAATTAATTACGTCACAAAATACATAACGTCACAAAATATATAACGTCACAAAAATAAATGACGTCACAAAAATTAATTACGTCACAAAATACATAACGTCACAAAAATAAATGACGTCACAAAATACATAACGTCACAAAAAAAATGACGTCACAAAATACATAACGTCACAAAAATAAATGACGTCACAAAATACATAACGTCACAAAAATAAATGACATCACAAAAATTAATTACGTCACAAAATACATAACGTCACAAAAATAAATGACGTCACAAAATACATAACGTCACAAAAAAAATGACGTCACAAAATATATAACGTAACAAAAATAAATGATGTCACAAAATACATAACATCACAAAAATAAATGACGTCACAAAATAAATAAAGTCACAAAAATAAATGACGTCACAAAATGCATAACGTAACAAAAATAAATGATGTCACAAAATACATAACGTCACAAAAATAAATGACGTCACAAAATACATAACGTCACAAAAATAAGTGACGTCACAAAAATTAATTACGTCACAAAATACATAACGTCACAAAATATATAACGTCACAAAAATAAATGACGTCACAAAAATTAATTACGTCACAAAATACATAACGTCACAAAAATAAATGACGTCACAAAATACATAACGTCACAAAAAAAATGACGTCACAAAATATATAACGTCACAAAAATAAATGACGTCACAAAAATTAATTAAGTCACAAAATACATAACTTCACAAAAATAGATAACGTCACAAAATACATAACGACACAAAATACATAACGTCACAAAAATAAATGACGTCACAAAATAAATAAAGTCACAAAAATAAATGACGTCACAAAATGCATAACGTAACAAAAATAAATGATGTCACAAAATACGTAACGTCACAAAAATAAATGACGTCATAAAATACATAACGTCACAAAAATAAATGACGTCACAAAAATTTATTATGTCACAAAAATAAATAACGTCACAAAATACATAACGTCACAAAATACATAGCGGCACAAAAATAAATGACGTCACATAATACATAACGTCACAAAAATAAATGACGTCACAAAATACATAACGTCAAAAAAATAAATGACGTCACAAAATACATAACGTCACAAAAATAAATGACGTCACAAAATACATAACGTCACAAAAATAAATGACGTCACAATAATAAATGACGTCACAAAATACATAACGTCACAAAAATAAATGACGTCACAAAATACATAACGAAACAAAAATAAATACGTCACAAAATAAATAAAGTCACAAAAATAAATGACGTCACAAAATGCATAACGTAACAAAAATAAATGATGTCACAAAATACATAACGTCACAAAAATAAATGACGTCACAAAATAAATAAAGTCACAAAAATAAATGACGTCACAAAATGCATAACGTAACAAAAATAAATGATGTCACAAAATACATAACGTCACAAAAATAAATACGTCACACAATAAATAAAGTCACAAAAATAAATGACGTCACAAAATGCATAACGTAACAAAAATAAATGATGTCACAAAATACATAACGTCACAAAAATAAGTGACGTCACAAAAATTAATTACGTCACAAAATACATAACGTCACAAAATATATAACGTCACAAAAATAAATGACGTCACAAAAATTAATTACGTCACAAAATACATAACGTCACAAAAATAAATGACGTCTAAAAATACATTACGTCACAAAAAAAATGACGTCACAAAATACATAACGTCACAAAAATAAATGACGTCAAAAAATACATAACGTCACAAAAATAAATGACGTCACAAAATACATAACGTTACAAAAATAAATGACGTCACAAAATATTTAACGACACAAAATTAAATTACGTCACAAAATACATATTTCATAAAATACATAACGTCACAAAAATAAATGACGTCACAAAATACATAACGTCACAAAAATAAATGACGTCACAAAATACATAACGTCACAAAAATAAATGACGTCACAAAATACATAACGTCACAAAAATAAATTACGTCACAAAATACATAACGTCACAAAAATAGATGACGTCACAATAATAAATGACGTCACAAAATACATAACGTCACAAAAATAAATGACGTCACAAAATACATAACGTCACAAAAAAATGGCGTCACAAAAATTAATTACGTCACAAAATACATAACGTCACAAAATATATAACGTCACGAAAATAAATGACGTCACAAAAATTAATTAAGTCACAAAATACATAACGTCACAAAAATAAATAACGTCACAAAATACATAACGTCACAAAATACATAACGTGACAAAAATAAATGACGTCTCAAAATAAATAAAGTCACAAAAATAAATGACGTCACAAAATGCATAACGTCACAAAAATAAATGACGTCACGAAATACATAACGTTACAAAAATAAATGACGTCACAAAATATTTAACGTTACAAAATTAAATGACGTCACAAAATACATATTTCATAAAATACATAACCTCACAAAAATAAATGACGTCACAAAATACATAACGTCACAAAAATAAATGACGTCACAAAATACATAACGTCACAAAAATAAATGACGTCACAAAATACATAAGGTCACAAAAACAAATGACGTCACAAAATACATAACGTCACAAAAATAAATGACGTCACAAAATACATAACGTCACAAAAATAAATGACGTCACAAAAATTAATTACGTCACAAAATACATAACGTCACAAAATATATAACGTCACAAAAATAAATGACGTCACAAAAACTAATTAAGTCATAAAATACATAACGTCACAAAAATAAATAACGTCACAAAATACATAAGTCACAAAATACATAACGTCACAAAAATAAATGACGTCACAAAATAAATAAAGTCACAAGAATAAATGACGTCAAAAAATGCATAACGTCACAAAAATAAATGATGTCACAAAATACATAACGTGACAAAAATAAATGACGTCTCAAAATAAATAAAGTCACAAAAATAAATGACGTCACAAAATGCATAACGTCACAAAAATAAATAACGTCACAAAATACATAACGTCACAAAATACATAACTTCACAAAAATAAATGACGTCACAAAATACATAACGTCATAGAATACATAACGTCACAAAAAATGACGTCACAAAATACATAACGTCAAAAAAATAAATGACGTCACAAAATACATAACGTCACAAAAATAAATGACGTCACAAACATAATGACGTCACAAAATACATATTGTCACAAAAATAAATGACGTCACAAAATACATAACGTCACAAAAATAAATGACGTCACAAAATACATAACGTCAAAAAAAAATGACGTCACAAAATACATAACGTCATAAAAATAAATGACGTCACAAAATACATAACGTCACAAAAATAAATGACGTCACAAAATACATTACGTCAAAAAAAATGACGTCACAAAATACATAATGTCACAAAAATAAATGACGTCACAAAATACATAACGTCACAAAAATAAATGACGTCACAAAAATAAATAACGTCACAAAATACATAACGTCACAAAATACATAACTCACAAAAATAAATGACGTCACAAAATACATAACGTCACAAAATACATTACGTCAGAAAAATAAATGACGTCACAAAATACATAACGTCACAAAAATAAATGACGTCACAAAATACATAACGTCACAAAAATAAATGACGTCACAAACATAATGACGTCACAAAATACATATTGTGACAAAAATTAATGACGTCACAAAATACATAACGTCACAAAATACATAACGTCACAAAAATAAATGACGTCACAAAATACATAACGTCACAAAAATAAATGACGTCACAAAATACATAACGTCACAAAAATAAATGACGTCACAAAATACATAACGTCACAAAAATAAATGACGTAACAAAATACATAACGTCACAAAAACAAATGACGTCACAAAATATATAACGTCACAAAAATAAATGACGTCACAAAATACATAACGTCACAAAAATAAATGACGTCACAAAAATTAATTACGTCACAAAATACATAACGTCACAAAATATATAACGTCACAAAAATAAATGACGTCACAAAAATTAATTACGTCACAAAATACATAACGTCACAAAAATAAATAACGTCACAAAATACATAACGTCACAAAATACATAACGTCACAAAAATAAATGACGTCACAAAATAATTAAAGTCACAAAAATAAATGACGTCACAAAATACATAACGTCACAAAAATAAATGACGTCACAAAATACATAACGTCACAAAATTAATGACGTCACAAAAATTGATTACGTCAAAAAATACATAACGTCACAAAAATCAATTACGTCAAAAAATACATAACCTCACAAAAATAAATGACGTCACAAAATACATAACGTCACAAAAATAAATGACGTCACAAAAATTAATTACGTCACAAAATACATAACGTCACAAAAATAAATGACGTCAAAAAATACATAACCTCACAAAAATAAATGATGTCACAAAATACATAACGTCACAAAAATAAATGACGTCACAAAATACATAACGTCACAAAAATAAATGACGTCACATAATACATAACGTCACAAAAATAAATGACGTCACAAAATACATAACGTCACAAAAATAAATGACGTCACAAAAATAAATAACGTCACAAAATACATAACGGCAAAAAAATAAATGACGTCACAAAAAACATAACGTCGCAAAAATAAATGACGTCACAAAATACATAACGTCAAAAAAATAAATGACGTCACAAAATACATAACGTCACAAAAATAAATGACGTCAAAAAATACATAACGTCATAAAAATAAATGACGTCACAATAATAAATGACGTCACAAAATACATAACGTCACAAAAATAAATGACGTCACAAAATACATAACGTTACAAAAATAAATGACGTCACAAAATAAATAACGTCACAAAAATAAATGACGTCACAAAATACATAACGTCACAAAAATAAATGACGTCACAAAAATTAATTACGTCACAAAATACATAACGTCACAAAATATATAACGTCACAAAAATAAATGACGTCACAAAAATTAATGACGTCAAAAAACTAATTAAGTCATAAAATACATAACGTCACAAAAATAAATAACGTCACAAAATACATAAGTCACAAAATACATAACGTCACAAAAATAAATGACGTCACAAAATAAATAAAGTCACAAAAATAAATGACGTCAAAAAATGCATAACGTCACAAAAATAAATGATGTCACAAAATACATAACGTCACAAAAATAAATGACGTCATAAAATACATAACGTCACAAAAATAAATGACGTCACAAAAATTAAGTACGTCACAAAATACATAGCGTCACAAAAATAAATAACGTCACAAAATACATAACGTCACAAAATACATAACTTCACAAAAATAAATGACGTCACAAAATACATAACGTCATAGAATACATAACGTCACAAAAAATGACGTCACAAAATACATAACGTCAAAAAAATAAATGACGTCACAAAATACATAACGTCACAAAAATAAATGACGTCACAAACATAATGACGTCACAAAATACATATTGTCACAAAAATAAATGACGTCACAAAATACATAACGTCACAAAAATAAATGACGTCACAAAATACATAACGTCAAAAAAAAATGACGTCACAAAATACATAACGTCATAAAAATAAATGACGTCACAAAATACATAACGTCACAAAAATAAATGACGTCACAAAATACATTACGTCAAAAAAAATGACGTCACAAAATACATAATGTCACAAAAATAAATGACGTCACAAAATACATAACGTCACAAAAATAAATGACGTCACAAAAATAAATAACGTCACAAAATACATAACGTCACAAAATACATAACTCACAAAAATAAAAGACGTCACAAAATACATAACGTCACAAAATACATTACGTCAGAAAAATAAATGACGTCACAAAATACATAACGTCACAAAAATAAATGACGTCACAAAATACATAACGTCACAAAAATAAATGACGTCACAAACATAATGACGTTACAAAATACATATTGTGACAAAAATTAATGACGTCACAAAATAAATAACGTCACAAAAATAAATGACGTCACAAAATACATTACGTCAAAAAAAATGACGTCACAAAATACATAATTTCACAAAAATAAATGACGTCACAAAATACATAACGTCACAAAAATAAATGACGTCACGAAAATAAATAAAGTCACAAAATACATAACGTCACAAAATACATAACGTCACAAAAATAAATGACGTCACAAAATACATAACGTCACAAAAATAAATGACGTCACAAAATACATAACGTCACAAAAATAAATGACGTCACAAAAAACATAACGTCACAAAAATAAATGACGTAACAAAATACATAACGTCACAAAAACAAATGACGTCACAAAATATATAACGTCACAAAAATAAATGACGTCACAAAATAATTAAAGTCACAAAAATAAATGACGTCACAAAATACATAACGTCACAAAAATAAATGACGTCACAAAATACATAACGTCACAAAATTAATGACGTCACAAAAATTGATTACGTCAAAAAATACATAACGTCACAAAAATTAATTACGTCAAAAAATACATAACCTCACAAAAATAAATGACGTCACAAAATACATAACGTCACAAAAATAAATGACGTCACAAAAATTAATTACGTCACAAAATACATAACGTCACAAAAATAAATGACGTCAAAAAATACATAACCTCACAAAAATAAATGATGTCACAAAATACATAACGTCACAAAAATAAATGACGTCACAAAATACATAACGTCACAAAAATAAATGACGTCACATAATACATAACGTCACAAAAATAAATGACGTCACAAAATACATAACGTCACAAAAATAAATGACGTCACAAAAATAAATAACGTCACAAAATACATAACGTCACAAAATACATAACGTCACAAAAATAAATGACGTCACAAAATAAATAAAGTCACAAAAATAAATGACGTCACAAAATGCATAACGTCACAAAAATAAATGATGTCACAAAATACATAACGTCACAAAAATAAATGACGTCACAAAATCCATAACGTCACAAAATAAATGACGTCACAAAAATTAATTACGTCACAAAAATTAATTACGTCACAAAATACATAACGTCACAAAAATAAATAACGTCACAAAATACATAACGTCAAAAAAATAAATGACGTCACAATATACATAACGTCACAAAAATAAATGACGTCAAAAAATACATAACGTCATAAAAATAAATGACGTCACAATAATAAATGACGTCACAAAATACATAACGTCACAAATATAAATGACGTCAAAAAATACATAACGTCATAAAAATAAATGACGTCACAATAATAAATGACGTCACAAAATACATAACGTCACAAAAATAAATGACGTCACAAAATACATAACGTTACAAAAATAAATGACGTCACAAAATAAATAACGTCACAAAAATAAATGACGTCACAAAATACATAACGTCACAAAAATAAATGACGTCACAAAAATTAATTACGTCACAAAATACATAACGTCACAAAATATATAACGTCACAAAAATAAATGACGTCACAAAAATTAATTACGTCACAAAAATTAATTACGTCACAAAATACATAACGTCACAAAAATAAATAACGTCACATTATACATAACGTCACAAAATACATAACGTCACAAAAATAATTGACGTCACAAAATAAATAAAGTCACAAAAATAAATGACGTCACAAAATACATAACGTCACAAAAATAAATGACGTCACAAAATCCATAACGTCACAAAATAAATGACGTCACAAAAATTAATTACGTCACAAAATACATAACGTCACAAAAATAAATGACGTCACAAACATAATAACGTCACAAAATACATATTGTCACAAAATTAATGACGTCACAAAATACATAACGTCACAAAAATAAATGACGTCACAAAATACAAAACGTCAAAAAAAATGACGTCACAAAATACATAACGTCATAAAAATAAATGACGTCACAAAAATTAATTATGTCACAAAATACATAACGTCACATAATACATAACGTCACAAAATACATAACTTCACAAAAATAATTGACGTCACAAAATAAATAAAGTCACAAAAATAAATGACGTCACAAAATACATAACGTCACAAAAATAAATGACGTCACAAAATACATAACGTCACAAAAATAAATGACGTCACAAAATACATAACGTCACAAAAATAAATGACGTCACAATAATAAATGACGTCACAAAATACATAACGTCACAAAAATAAATGACGTCACAAAATACATAACGTTACAAAAATAAATGACGTCACAAAATACATAACATCACAAAAATAAATGACGTCACAAAATACATAACGTCACAAAAAATGACGTCACAAAATACATAACGTCACAAAAATAAATGACGTCACAAAATACATAACGTCACAAAAATAAATGACGTTACAAAAAACATAACGTCACAAAAATAAATGACGTCACAAAATACATAACGTCACAAAAATAAATGACGTCACAAAATACATAACGTCACAAAAATAAATGACGTCACAAAATTACATAACGTCACAAAATACATAACGTCACAAAAATAAATGACGTCACAAAATAAATAAAGTCACAAAAATAAATGACGTCACAAAATGCATAACGTCACAAAAATAAATGACGTCACGAAATACATAACGTTACAAAAATAAATGACGTCACAAAATATTTAACGTTACAAAATTAAATGACGTCACAAAATACATATTTCATAAAATACATAACGTCACAAAAATAAATGACGTCACAAAATACATAACGTCACAAAAATAAATGACGTCACAAAATACATAACGTCACAAAAATAAATGACGTCACAAAATACATAACGTCACAAAAATAAATAACGTCACAAAATACATAACGTCAAAAAATATATAACGTCACAAAAATAAATGACGTCACAAAAATTAATTAAGTCACAAAATACATAACGTCACAAAAATAAATAACGTCACAAAATACATAACGTCACAAAATACATAACGTCACAAAAATAAATGACGTCACAAAATAAATAAAGTCACAAAAATAAATGACGTCACAAAATGCATAACGTCACAAAAATTAATGGTGTCACAAAATACATAACGTCACAAAAATAAATGACGTCATAAAATACATAACGTCACAAAAATAAATGACGTCACAAAAATTTATTACATCACGAAAATAATTAACGTCACAAAATACATAACGTCACAAAATACATAGCGGCACAAAAATAAATGACGTCACAAAGTACATAACGTCACAAAAATAAATGACGTCATAAAATACATAACGTCAAAAAAATAAATGACGTCACAAAATACATAACGTCACAAAAATAAATGACGTCACAAAATACATAGTGTCACAAAAATAAATGACGTCACAATAATAAATGACGTCACAAAATACATAACGTCACAAAAATAAATGACGTCACAAAATACATAACGTTACAAAAATAAATGACGTCACAAAATACATAACGTCACAAAAATAAATGACGTCCAAAATACATAACGTCACAAAAAAATGACGTCACAAAATATATAACGTGACAAACATAAATGACGTCAAAAAATACATAACGTCACAAAAATAAATGACGTCACAAAATAATTTACGTCACAAAATACATAACGTCACAAAAATAAATGACGTCACAAAATATTTAACGACACAAAATTAAATGACGTCACAAAATAAATAAACTCACAAAAATAAATGACGTCACAAAAATTAATTACGTCACAAAATGCATAACGTCACAAAATATATAGCGTCACAAAAATAATGACGTCACAAAAATTAAGTACGTCACAAAATACATAGCGTCACAAAAATAAATAACGTCACAAAATACATAACGTCACAAAATACATAACGTCACAAAAATAAATGACGTAACAAAATACATAACGTCACAAAAACAAATGACGTCACAAAATATATAACGTCACAAAAATAAATGACGTCACAAAATACATAACGTCACAAAAATAAATGACGTCACAAAAATTAATTACGTCACAAAATACATAACGTCACAAAATATATAACGTCACAAAAATAAATGACGTCACAAAAATTAATTACGTCACAAAATACATAACGTCACAAAAATAAATAACGTCACAAAATACATAACGTCACAAAATACATAACGTCACAAAAATAAATGACGTCACAAAATAATTAAAGTCACAAAAATAAATGACGTCACAAAATACATAACGTCACAAAAATAAATGACGTCACAAAATACATAACGTCACAAAATTAATGACGTCACAAAAATTGATTACGTCAAAAAATACATAACGTCACAAAAATTAATTACGTCAAAAAATACATAACCTCACAAAAATAAATGACGTCACAAAATACATAACGTCACAAAAATAAATGACGTCACAAAAATTAATTACGTCACAAAATACATAACGTCACAAAAATAAATGACGTCAAAAAATACATATCCTCACAAAAATAAATGATGTCACAAAATACATAACGTCACAAAAATAAATGACGTCACAAAATACATAACGTCACAAAAATAAATGACGTCACATAATACATAACGTCACAAAAATAAATGACGTCACAAAATACATAACGTCACAAAAATAAATGACGTCACAAAAATAAATAACGTCACAAAATACATAACGTCACAAAATACATAACGGCAAAAAAATAAATGACGTCACAAAAAACATAACGTCGCAAAAATAAATGACGTCACAAAATACATAACGTCAAAAAAATAAATGACGTCACAAAATACATAACGTCACAAAAATAAATGACGTCAAAAAATACATAACGTCATAAAAATAAATGACGTCACAATAATAAATGACGTCACAAAATACATAACGTCACAAAAATAAATGACGTCACAAAATACATAACGTTACAAAAATAAATGACGTCACAAAATAAATAACGTCACAAAAATAAATGACGTCACAAAATACATAACGTCACAAAAATAAATGACGTCACAAAAATTAATTACGTCACAAAATACATAACGTCACAAAATATATAACGTCACAAAAATAAATGACGTCACAAAAATTAATGACGTCAAAAAACTAATTAAGTCATAAAATACATAACGTCACAAAAATAAATAACGTCACAAAATACATAAGTCACAAAATACATAACGTCACAAAAATAAATGACGTCACAAAATAAATAAAGTCACAAAAATAAATGACGTCAAAAAATGCATAACGTCACAAAAATAAATGATGTCACAAAATACATAACGTCACAAAAATAAATGACGTCATAAAATACATAACGTCACAAAAATAAATGACGTCACAAAAATTAAGTACGTCACAAAATACATAGCGTCACAAAAATAAATAACGTCACAAAATACATAACGTCACAAAATACATAACTTCACAAAAATAAATGACGTCACAAAATACATAACGTCATAGAATACATAACGTCACAAAAAATGACGTCACAAAATACATAACGTCAAAAAAATAAATGACGTCACAAAATACATAACGTCACAAAAATAAATGACGTCACAAACATAATGACGTCACAAAATACATATTGTCACAAAAATAAATGACGTCACAAAATACATAACGTCACAAAAATAAATGACGTCACAAAATACATAACGTCAAAAAAAAATGACGTCACAAAATACATAACGTCATAAAAATAAATGACGTCACAAAATACATAACGTCACAAAAATAAATGACGTCACAAAATACATTACGTCAAAAAAAATGACGTCACAAAATACATAATGTCACAAAAATAAATGACGTCACAAAATACATAACGTCACAAAAATAAATGACGTCACAAAAATAAATAACGTCACAAAATACATAACGTCACAAAATACATAACTCACAAAAATAAATGACGTCACAAAATACATAACGTCACAAAATACATTACGTCAGAAAAATAAATGACGTCACAAAATACATAACGTCACAAAAATAAATGACGTCACAAAATACATAACGTCACAAAAATAAATGACGTCACAAACATAATGACGTTACAAAATACATATTGTGACAAAAATTAATGACGTCACAAAATAAATAACGTCACAAAAATAAATGACGTCACAAAATACATTACGTCAAAAAAAATGACGTCACAAAATACATAATGTCACAAAAATAAATGACGTCACAAAATACATAACGTCACAAAAATAAATGACGTCACGAAAATAAATAAAGTCACAAAATACATAACGTCACAAAATACATAACGTCACAAAAATAAATGACGTCACAAAATACATAACGTCACAAAAATAAATGACGTCACAAAATACATAACGTCACAAAAATAAATGACGTCACAAAATACATAACGTCACAAAAATAAATGACGTAACAAAATACATAACGTCACAAAAACAAATGACGTCACAAAATATATAACGTCACAAAAATAAATGACGTCACAAAATAATTAAAGTCACAAAAATAAATGACGTCACAAAATACATAACGTCACAAAAATAAATGACGTCACAAAATACATAACGTCACAAAATTAATGACGTCACAAAAATTGATTACGTCAAAAAATACATAACGTCACAAAAATTAATTACGTCAAAAAATACATAACCTCACAAAAATAAATGACGTCACAAAATACATAACGTCACAAAAATAAATGACGTCACAAAAATTAATTACGTCACAAAATACATAACGTCACAAAAATAAATGACGTCAAAAAATACATAACCTCACAAAAATAAATGATGTCACAAAATACATAACGTCACAAAAATAAATGACGTCACAAAATACATAACGTCACAAAAATAAATGACGTCACATAATACATAACGTCACAAAAATAAATGACGTCACAAAATACATAACGTCACAAAATAAATGACGTCACAAAAATTAATTACGTCACAAAAATTAATTACGTCACAAAATACATAACGTCACAAAAATAAATAACGTCACAAAATACATAACGTCAAAAAAATAAATGACGTCACAAAATACATAACGTCACAAAAATAAATGACGTCAAAAAATACATAACGTCATAAAAATAAATGACGTCACAATAATAAATGACGTCACAAAATACATAACGTCACAAAAATAAATGACGTCAAAAAATACATAACGTCATAAAAATAAATGACGTCACAATAATAAATGACGTCACAAAATACATAACGTCACAAAAATAAATGACGTCACAAAATACATAACGTTACAAAAATAAATGACGTCACAAAATAAATAACGTCAAAAAATAAATGACGTCACAAAATACATAACGTCACAAAAATAAATGACGTCACAAAAATTAATTACGTCACAAAATACATAACGTCACAAAATATATAACGTCACAAAAATAAATGACGTCACAAAAATTAATTACGTCACAAAAATTAATTACGTCACAAAATACATAACGTCACAAAAATAAATAACGTCACATTATACATAACGTCACAAAATACATAACGTCACAAAAATAATTGACGTCACAAAATAAATAAAGTCACAAAAATAAATGACGTCACAAAATACATAACGTCACAAAAATAAATGACGTCACAAAATCCATAACGTCACAAAATAAATGACGTCACAAAAATTAATTACGTCACAAAATACATAACGTCACAAAAATAAATGACGTCACAAACATAATAACGTCACAAAATACATATTGTCACAAAATTAATGACGTCACAAAATACATAACGTCACAAAAATAAATGACGTCACAAAATACAAAACGTCAAAAAAAATGACGTCACAAAATACATAACGTCATAAAAATAAATGACGTCACAAAAATTAATTATGTCACAAAATACATAACGTCACATAATACATAACGTCACAAAATACATAACTTCACAAAAATAATTGACGTCACAAAATAAATAAAGTCACAAAAATAAATGACGTCACAAAATACATAACGTCACAAAAATAAATGACGTCACAAAATACATAACGTCACAAAAATAAATGACGTCACAAAATACATAACGTCACAAAAATAAATGACGTCACAATAATAAATGACGTCACAAAATACATAACGTCACAAAAATAAATGACGTCACAAAATACATAACGTTACAAAAATAAATGACGTCACAAAATACATAACATCACAAAAATAAATGACGTCACAAAATACATAACGTCACAAAAAATGACGTCACAAAATACATAACGTCACAAAAATAAATGACGTCACAAAATACATAACGTCACAAAAATAAATGACGTTACAAAAAACATAACGTCACAAAAATAAATGACGTCACAAAATACATAACGTCACAAAAATAAATGACGTCACAAAATACATAACGTCACAAAAATAAATGACGTCACAAAATACATAACGTCACAAAATACATAACGTCACAAAAATAAATGACGTCACAAAATAAATAAAGTCACAAAAATAAATGACGTCACAAAATGCATAACGTCACAAAAATAAATGACGTCACGAAATACATAACGTTACAAAAATAAATGACGTCACAAAATATTTAACGTTACAAAATTAAATGACGTCACAAAATACATATTTCATAAAATACATAACGTCACAAAAATAAATGACGTCACAAAATACATAACGTCACAAAAATAAATGACGTCACAAAATACATAACGTCACAAAAATAAATGACGTCACAAAATACATAACGTCACAAAAATAAATAACGTCACAAAATACATAACGTCAAAAAATATATAACGTCACAAAAATAAATGACGTCACAAAAATTAATTAAGTCACAAAATACATAACGTCACAAAAATAAATAACGTCACAAAATACATAACGTCACAAAATACATAACGTCACAAAAATAAATGACGTCACAAAATAAATAAAGTCACAAAAATAAATGACGTCACAAAATGCATAACGTCACAAAAATAAATGGTGTCACAAAATACATAACGTCACAAAAATAAATGACGTCATAAAATACATAACGTCACAAAAATAAATGACGTCACAAAAATTTATTACATCACGAAAATAATTAACGTCACAAAATACATAACGTCACAAAATACATAGCGGCACAAAAATAAATGACGTCACAAAGTACATAACGTCACAAAAATAAATGACGTCATAAAATACATAACGTCAAAAAAATAAATGACGTCACAAAATACATAACGTCACAAAAATAAATGACGTCACAAAATACATAGTGTCACAAAAATAAATGACGTCACAATAATAAATGACGTCACAAAATACATAACGTCACAAAAATAAATGACGTCACAAAATACATAACGTTACAAAAATAAATGACGTCACAAAATACATCACGTCACAAAAATAAATGACGTCCAAAATACATAACGTCACAAAAAAATGACGTCACAAAATACATAACGTGACAAACATAAATGACGTCAAAAAATACATAACGTCACAAAAATAAATGACGTCACAAAATAATTTACGTCACAAAATACATAACGTCACAAAAATAAATGACGTCACAAAATATTTAACGACACAAAATTAAATGACGTCACAAAATAAATAAACTCACAAAAATAAATGACGTCACAAAAATTAATTACGTCACAAAATGCATAACGTCACAAAATATATAGCGTCACAAAAATAAATGACGTCACAAAAATTAAGTACGTCACAAAATACATAGCGTCACAAAAATAAATAACGTCACAAAATACATAACGTCACAAAATACATAACGTCACAAAAATAAATGACGTCACAAAATACATAACATCAAAAAATACATAACGTCACAAAAAATGACGTCACAAAATACATAACGTCAAAAAAATAAATGACGTTACAAAATACATAACGTCACAAAAATAAATGACGTCACAAAATACATAACGTCACAAAAATAAATGACGTCACAAAAATTAATTACGTCACAAAATACATAACGTCACAAAATATATAACGTCACAAAAATAAATGACGTCACAAAAATTAATTACGTCACAAAATACATAACGTCACAAAAATAAATAACGTCACAAAATACATAACGTCACAAAATACATAACGTCACAAAAATAAATGACGTCACAAAATAATTAAAGTCACAAAAATAAATGACGTCACAAAATACATAACGTCACAAAAATAAATGACGTCACAAATTACATAACGTCACAAAATTAATGACGTCACAAAAATTGATTACGTCAAAAAATACATAACCTCGCAAAAATAAATGACGTCACAAAATAACTAACGTCACAAAAATAAATGACGTCACAAAAATTAATTACGTCACAAAATACATAACGTCACAAAAATAAATGACGTCAAAAAATACATAACCTCACAAAAATAAATGATGTCACAAAATACATAACGTCACAAAAATAAATGACGTCACAAAATACATAACGTCACAAAAATAAATGACGTCACATAATACATAACGTCACAAAAATAAATGACGTCACAAAATACATAACGTCACAAAAATAAATGACGTCACAAAAATAAATAACGTCACAAAATACATAACGTCACAAAATACATAACGTCACAAAATACATAACGGCAAAAAAATAAATGACGTCACAAAATACATAACGTCGCAAAAATAAATGACGTCACAAAATACATAACGTCAAAAAAATAAATGACGTCACAAAATACATAACGTCACAAAAATAAATGACGTCAAAAAATACATAACGTCATAAAAATAAATGACGTCACAATAATAAAAGACGTCACAAAATACATAACGTCACAAAAATAAATGACGTCACAAAATACATAACGTTACAAAAATAAATGACGTCACAAAATACATAACGTCACAAAAATAAATGACGTCACAAAATACATAACGTCACAAAAAAATGACGTCACAAAATACAAAACGTCACAAAAATAAATGACGTCACAAAATACATAACGTCACAAAAATAAATGACGTCAAAAAATACATAACGTCACAAAAATAAATGACGTCACAAAATACATAACGTCACAAAAATAAATGACGTCACAAAATACATAACGTCACAAAAATAAATGAAGTCACAAAATACATAACGTCACAAAAACAAATGACGTCACAAAATACATAACGTCACAAAAATAGATGACGTCACAAAATACATAACGTCACAAAAATAAATGACGTCACAAAAATTAATTACGTCACAAAATACATAACGTCACAAAATATATAACGTCACAAAAATAAATGACGTCACAAAAATCAATTACGTCACAAAATACATAACGTCACAAAAATAAATGACGTCACATAATACATAACGTCACAAAAATAAATGACGTCACAAAATACATAACGTCACAAAAATAATTGACGTCACAAAATAAATAAAGTCACAAAAATAAATGACGTCACAAAATACATAACGTTACAAAAATAAATGACATCACAAAATCCATAACGTCACAAAATAAATGACGTCGCAAAAATTAATTACGTCACAAAATACATAACGTCACAAAAATAAATGACGTCACAAACATAATGACGTCACAAAATACACATTGTCACAAAATTAATGACGTCACAAAATACATAACGTCACAAAAATAAATGACGTCACAAAATACAAAACGTCAAAAAAAAATGACGTCACAAAATACATAACGTCATAAAAATAAATGACGTCACAAAAATTAATTATGTCACAAAATACATAACGTCACATAATACATAACGTCACAAAATACATAACTTCACAAAAATAATTGACGTCACAAAATAAATAAAGTCACAAAAATAAATGACGTCACAAAATACATAACGTCACAAAAATAAATGACGTCACAAAATACATAACGTCACAAAAATAAATGACGTCACAAAATACATAACGTCACAAAAATAAATGACGTCACAATAATAAATGACGTCACAAAATACATAACGTCACAAAAATAAATGACGTCACAAAATACATAACGTTACAAAAATAAATGACGTCACAAAATACATAACGTCACAAAAATAAATGACGTCACAAAATACATAACGTCACAAAAAATGACGTCACAAAATACATAACGTCACAAAAATAAATGACGCCACAAAATACATAACGTCACAAAAATAAATGACGTTACAAAAAACATAACGTCACAAAAATAAATGACGTCACAAAATACATAACGTCACAAAAATAAATGACGTCACAAAATACATAACGTCACAAAAATAAATGACGTCACAAAATACATAACGTCACAAAATACATAACGTCACAAAAATAAATGACGTCACAAAATGCATAACGTCAAAAAATAAATGACGTCACGAAATACATAACGTTACAAAAATAAATGACGTCACAAAATATTTAACGTTACAAAATTAAATGACGTCACAAAATACATATTTCATAAAATACATAACGTCTCAAAAATAAATGACGTCACAAAATACATAACGTCACAAAAATAAATGACGTCACAAAATACATAACGTCACAAAAATAAATGACGTCACAAAATACATAAGGTCACAAAAACAAATGACGTAACAAAATACATAAGGTCACAAAAATAAATGACGTCACAAAATACATAACGTCACAAAAATAAATGACGTCACAAAAATTAATTACGTCACAAAATACATAACGTCACAAAATATATAACGTCACAAAAATAAATGACGTCACAAAAATTAATTAAGTCACAAAATACATAACGTCACAAAAATAAATAACGTCACAAAATACATAACGTCACAAAATACATAACGTCACAAAAATAAATGACGTCACAAAATAAATAAAGTCACAAAAATAAATGACGTCACAAAATGCATAACGTCACAAAAATAAATGGTGTCACAAAATACATAACGTCACAAAAATAAATGACGTCATAAAATACATAACGTCACAAAAATAAATGACGTCACAAAAATTTATTACATCACGAAAATAAATAACGTCACAAAATACATAACGTCACAAAATACATAGCGGCACAAAAATAAATGACGTCACAAAGTACATAACGTCACAAAAATAAATGACGTCACAAAATACATAGTGTCACAAAAATAAATGACGTCACAATAATAAATGACGTCACAAAATACATAACGTCACAAAAATAAATAACGTCACAAAATACATAAGGTTACAAAAATAAATGACGTCACAAAATACATAACGTCACAAAAATAAATGACGTCCAAAATACATAACGTCACAAAAAAATGACGTCACAAAATACATAACGTCACAAACATAAATGACGTCAAAAAATACATAACGTCACAAAAATAAATGACGTCACAAAATAATTTACGTCACAAAATACATAACGTCACAAAAATAAATGACGTCACAAAATATTTAACGACACAAAATTAAATGACGTCACAAAATAAATAAACTCACAAAAATAAATGACGTCACAAAAATTAATTACGTCACAAAATGCATAACGTCACAAAATATATAGCGTCACAAAAATAAATGACGTCACAAAAATTAAGTACGTCACAAAATACATAGCGTCACAAAAATAAATAACGTCACAAAATACATAACGTCACAAAATACATAACGTCACAAAAATAAATGACGTCACAAAATACATAACGTCATAAAATACATAACGTCACAAAAAATGACGTCACAAAATACATAACGTCAAAAAAATAAATGACGTTACAAAATACATAACGTCACAAAAATAAATGACGTCACAAAATACATAACGTCACAAAAATAAATGACGTCACAAAATACATAACGTCATAAAATACATAACGTCACAAAAAATGACGTCACAAAATACATAACGTCAAAAAAATAAATGACGTTACAAAATACATAACGTCACAAATTAAATTACGTCACAAAATACATAATGTCACAAAAATAAATGACGTCACAAAATACATAATGTCACAAAAAATGACGTCACAAAATACATAATGTCACAAAAATAAATGACGTCCCAAAATACATAACGTCACAAAAATAAATGACGTCACAAAATACATAACGTCATAAAAATAAATGACGTCACAAAATACATAACGTCACAAAAAAAATACGTCACAAAAATTAATTACGTCACAAAATACATAACGTCACAAAATATATAACGTCACAAAAATAAATGACGTCACAAAAATTAATTAAGTCACAAAATACATAACGTCACAAAAATAGATAGCGTCACAAAATACATAACGTCACAAAATACATAACGTCACAAAAATAAATGACGTCACAAAATAAATAAAGTCACAAAAATAAATGACGTCACAAAATGCATAACGTAACAAAAATAAATGATGTCACAAAATACATAACGTCACAAAAATAAATGACGTCAAAAAATACATAACGTCACAAAAATAAATGACGTCACAAAAATTTATTATGTCACAAAAATAAATAACGTCACAAAATACATAACGTCACGAAATACATAGCGGCACAAAAATAAATGACGTCACAAAATACATAACGTCACAAAAAAAATGACGCCACAAAATACATAACGTCAAAAATATAAATGACGTCACAAAATACATAACGTCACAAAAATAAATGACGTCACAAAATACATAACGTCACAAAAAAAAATGACGTCACAATAATAAATGACGTCACAAAATACATAACGTCACAAAAATAAATTACGTCACAAAATACATAACGTTACAAAAATAAATAACGTCACAAAATACATAACGTCACAAAAATAAATGACGTCACAAAATACATAACGTCACAAAAAAATGACGTCACAAAATACATAACGTCACAAAAATAAATGACGTCAAAAAATACATAACGTCACAAAAATAAATGACGTCACAAAATACATAACGTTACAAAAATAAATGACGTCACAAAATATTTAACGACACAAAATTAAATGACGTCACAAAATAAATAAACTCACAAAAATAAATGACGTCACAAAAATTAATTACGTCACAAAATGCATAACGTCACAAAATATATAGCGTCACAAAAATAAATGACGTCACAAAAATTAAGTACGTCACAAAATACATAGCGTCACAAAAATAAATAACGTCACAAAATACATAACGTCACAAAATATATAACGTCACAAAAATAAATGACGTCACAAAATACATAACGTCATAAAATACATAGCGTCACAAAAAATGACGTCACAAAATACATAACGTCAAAAAAATAAATAACGTTACAAAATACATAACGTCACAAAAATAAATGACGTCACAAAATACATAACGTCACAAAAATAAATGACGTCACAAAATACATAACGTCATAAAATACATAACGTCACAAAAAATGACGTCACAAAATACATAACGTCAAAAAAATAAATGACGTTACAAAATACATAACGTCACAAATTAAATGACGTCACAAAATACATAATGTCACAAAAATAAATGACGTCACAAAATACATAACGTCACAAAAAAAATGACGTCACAAAATACATAAAGTCACAAAAATAAATGACGTCCCAAAATACATAACTTAACAAAAATAAATGACGTCACAAAATACATAACGTCACAAAAATAAATGACGTCACAAAATACATAACGTCACAAAAATAAATGACGTCACAAACATAATGACGTCACAAAATACATATTGTCACAAAAATAAATGACGTCACAAAATACTTAACGTCACAAAAATAAATGACGTCACAAAATACATAACGTCACAAAAATAAATGACGTCACAAAATACATAACGTCACAAAAATAAATGACGTCACAAAATACATAACGCCACAAAAATAAATGACGTCACAAACATAATGACGTCACAAAATACATATTGTGACAAAAATAAATGACGTCACAAAATACATAACGTCACAAAAATAAATGACGTCACAAAATACATTACGTCAAAAAAAATGACGTCACAAAATACATAATGTCACAAAAATAAATGACGTCACATAATACATAACGTCACAAAAATAAATGACGTCACAAAAATAAATAACGTCACAAAATACATAACGTCACAAAATACATAACGTCACAAAAATAAATGACGTCACAAAATAAATAAAGTCACAAAAATAAATGACGTCACAAAATGCATAACGTCACAAAAATAAATGACGTCACAAAAAATTATTACGTCACGAAAATAAATAACGTCACAAAATACATAACGTCACAAAATATATAGCGGCACAAAAATAAATGACGTCACAAAGTACATAACGTCAAAAAAATAAATGACGTCACAAAATGCATAACGTCAAAAAAATAAATGACGTCACAAAATACATAACGTCACAAAAATAAATGACGTCACAAAATACATAGTGTCACCAAAATAAATGACGTCACAATAATAAATGACGTCACAAAATACATAACGTCACAAAAATAAATGACGTCACAAAATACATAACGTTACAAAAATAAATGACGTCACAAAATACATAACGTCACAAAAATAAATGACGTCCAAAATACATAACGTCACAAAAAAATGACGTCACAAAATACATAACGTCACAAACATAAATGACGTCAAAAAATACATAACGTCACAAAAATAAATGACGTCACAAAATAAATTACGTCACAAAATACATAACGTCACAAAAATAAATGACGTCACAAAATATTTTACGACACAAAATTAAATGACGTCACAAAATAAATAAACTCACAAAAATAAATGACGTCACAAAAATTAATTACGTCACAAAATGCATAACGTCACAAAATATATAGCGTCACAAAAATAAATGACGTCACAAAAATTAAGTACGTCACAAAATTTATAGCGTCACAAAAATAAATAACGTCACAAAATACATAACGTCACAAAATACATAACGTCACAAAAATAAATGACGTCACAAAATACATAACGTCATAAAAATACATAACGTCACAAAAAATGACGTCACAAAATACATAACGTCAAAAAAATAAATGACGTTACAAAATACATAACGTCACAAAAATAAATGACGTCACAAAATACATAACGTCACAAAAATAAATGACGTCACAAAATACATAACGTCATAAAATACATAACGTCACAAAAAATGACGTCACAAAATACATAACGTCAAAAAAATAAATGACGTTACAAAATACATAACGTCACAAATTAAATGACGTCACAAAATACATAATGTCACAAAAATAAATGACGTCACAAAATACATAACGTCACAAAAAAATGACGTCACAAAATACATAATGTCACAAAAATAAATGACGTCCCAAATTACATAACGTAACAAAAATAAATGACGTCACAAAATACATAACGTCACAAAAATAAATGACGTCACAAAATACATAACGTCACAAAAATAAATGACGTCACAAACATAATGACGTCACAAAATACATATTGTCACAAAAATAAATGACGTCACAAAATACATAACGTCACAAAAATAAATGACGTCACAAAACACATAACGTCAAAAAAAATGACGTCACGAAATACATAACGTCATAAAAATAAATGACGTCACAAAAATTAATTACTTCACAAAATACATAACGTCACAAAAATAAATGACGTCACAAAATACATAACGTCACAAAATACATTACGTCAGAAAAATAAATGACGTCACAAAATACATAACGTCACAAAAATAAATGACGTCTCAAAATACATAACGTCACAAAAATAAATGACGTCACAAACATAATGACGTCACAAAATACATATTGTGACAAAAATAATTGACGTCACAAAATACATAACGTCACAAAAATAAATGACGTCACAAAATACATTACGTCAAAAAAAATGACGTCACAAAATACATAATGTCACAAAAATAAATGACGTCACAAAATACATAACGTCACAAAAATAAATGACGTCACAAAAATAAATAACGTCACAAAATACATAACGTCACAAAATACATAACGTCACAAAAATAAATGACGTCACAAAATACATAACGTCACAAAAATAAATGACGTCACAAAATACATAACGTCAAAAAAATAAATGACGTCACAAAATACATAACGTCATAAAAATAAATGACGTCACAAAATACATAACGTCACAAAATAAATTACAACAGAAAAATAAATGACGTCACAAAATACATAACGTCACAAAAATAAATGACGTCACATAATACATAACGTCACAAAAATAAATGACGTCACAAACATAATGAAGTCACAAAATACATATTAAGACAAAAATAAATGACGTCACAAAATACATAACGTCACAAAAATAAATGACGTCACAAAATACATAACGTCAAAAAAAATGACGTCACAAAATACATAATGTCACAAAAATAAATGACGTCACAAAATACATAACGTCACAAAAATAAATGACGTCACAAAAATAAATAACGTCACAAAATACATAACGTCACAAAATACATAACGTCACAAAAATAAATGACGTCACAAAATACATAACGTCACAAAAATAAATGACGTCACAAAATACATAACGTCAAAAAAATAAATGACGTCACAAAATACATAACGTCACAAAAATAAATGTCGTCACAAAATACATAACGTCACAAAAATAAATGACGTCACAATAATAAATGACGTCACAAAATACATAACGTCACAAAAATAAATGACGTCACAAAATACATAACGTTACAAAAATAAATGACGTCACAAAATACATAACGTCACAAAAACAAATGACGTCACAAAATACATAACGTCACAAAAAATGACGTCACAAAATACATAACGTCACAAAAATAAATGACGTCACAAAATACATAACGTCACAAAAATAAATGACGTTACAAAAAACATAACGTCACAAAAATAAATGACGTCACAAAATACATAACGTCACAAAAATAAATGACGTCACAAAATACATAACGTCACAAAAATAAATGACGTCACAAAATACATAACGTCACAAAAACAAATGACGTCACAAAATATATAACGTCACAAAAATAAATGACGTCACAAAATACATAACGTCACAAAAATAAATGACGTCACAAAAATTAATTACGTCACAAAATACATAACGTCACAAAATATATAACGTCACAAAAAAAAATGACGTCATAAAAATTGATTACGTCACAAAATACCAAACGTCACAAAAATAAATAACGTCACAAAATACATAACGTCACAAAATACATAACGTCACAAAAATAAATGACGTCACAAAATAATTAAAGTCACAAAAATAAATGACGTCACAAAATACATAACGTCACAAAAATAAATGACGTCACAAAATACATAACGTCACAAAATTAATGACGTCACAAAAATTAATTACGTCAAAAAATACATAACGTCACAAAAATTAATTACGTCAAAAAATACATAACCTCACAAAAATAAATGACGTCACAAAATACATAACGTCACAAAAATAAATGACGTCACAAAAATTAATTACGTCACAAAATACATAACGTCACAAAAATAAATGACGTCAAAAAATACATAACCTCACAAAAATAAATGATGTCACAAAATACATAACGTCACAAAAATAAATGACGTCACAAAATACATAACGTCACAAAAATAAATGACGTCACATAATACATAACGTCACAAAAATAAATGACGTCAAAAAATACATAACGTCACAAAAATAAATGACGTCACAAAAATAAATAACGTCACAAAATACATAACGTCACAAAATACATAACGGCAAAAAAATAAATGACGTCACAAAATACATAACGTCGCAAAAATAAATGACGTCACAAAATACATAACGTCAAAAAAATAAATGACGTCACAAAATACATAACGTCACAAAAATAAATGACGTCAAAAAATACATAACGTCATAAAAATAAATGACGTCACAATAATAAATGACGTCACAAAATACATAACGTCACAAAAATAAATGACGTCACAAAATACATAACGTTACAAAAATAAATGAAGTCACAAAATACATAACGTCACAAAAATAAATGACGTCACAAAATACATAGCGTCACAAAAAAATGACGTCACAAAATACAAAACGTCAAAAAATAAATGACGTCACAAAATACATAACGTCACAAAAATAAATGACGTCAAAAAATACATAACGTCACAAAAATAAATGACGTCACAAAATACATAACGTCACAAAAATAAATGACGTCACAAAATACATAACGTCACAAAAATAAATGAAGTCACAAAGTACATAACGTCACAAAAACAAATGACGTCACAAAATACATAACGTCACAAAAATAAATGACGTCACAAAATACATAACGTCACAAAAATTAATTATGTCACAAAATACATAACGTCACAAAATATATAACGTCACAAAAATAAATGACGTCACAAAAATTAATTACGTCACAAAATACATAACGTCACAAAAATAAATAACGTCACATAATACAAAACGTCACAAAATACATAACGTCACAAAAATAATTGACGTCACAAAATAAATAAAGTCACAAAAATAAATGACGTCACAAAATACATAACGTCACAAAAATAAATGACGTCACAAAAATAAATGACGTCACAAAATACATAACGTCACAAAATAAATGACGTCACAAAATAAATAAAGTCACAAAAATAAATGACGTCACAAAATACATAACGTCACAAAATTAATGACGTCACAAAAATTAATTACGTCAAAAAATACATAACGTCACAAAAATTAATTACGTCAAAAAATACATAACCTCACAAAAATAAATGACGTCACAAAATACATAACGTCACAAAAATAAATGACGTCACAAAAATTAATTACGTCACAAAATACATAACGTCACAAAAATAAATGACGTCAAAAAATACATAACCTCACAAAAATAAATGATGTCACAAAATACATAACGTCACAAAAATAAATGACGTCACAAAATACATAACGTCACAAAAATAAATGACGTCACATAATACATAACGTCACAAAAATAAATGACGTCACAAAATACATAACGTCACAAAAATAAATGACGTCACAAAAATAAATAACGTCACAAAATACATAACGTCACAAAATACATAACGGCAAAAAAATAAATGACGTCACAAAATACATAACGTCGCAAAAATAAATGACGTCACAAAATACATAACGTCAAAAAAATAAATGACGTCACAAAATACATAACGTCACAAAAATAAATGACGTCAAAAAATACATAACGTCATAAAAATAAATGACGTCACAATAATAAATGACGTCACAAAATACATAACGTCACAAAAATAAATGACGTCACAAAATACATAACGTTACAAAAATAAATGAAGTCACAAAATACATAACGTCACAAAAATAAATGACGTCACAAAATACATAGCGTCACAAAAAAATGACGTCACAAAATACAAAACGTCAAAAAATAAATGACGTCACAAAATACATAACGTCACAAAAATAAATGACGTCAAAAAATACATAACGTCACAAAAATAAATGACGTCACAAAATACATAACGTCACAAAAATAAATGACGTCACAAAATACATAACGTCACAAAAATAAATGAAGTCACAAAGTACATAACGTCACAAAAACAAATGACGTCACAAAATACATAACGTCACAAAAATAAATGACGTCACAAAATACATAACGTCACAAAAATTAATTATGTCACAAAATACATAACGTCACAAAATATATAACGTCACAAAAATAAATGACGTCACAAAAATTAATTACGTCACAAAATACATAACGTCACAAAAATAAATAACGTCACATAATACAAAACGTCACAAAATACATAACGTCACAAAAATAATTGACGTCACAAAATAAATAAAGTCACAAAAATAAATGACGTCACAAAATACATAACGTCACAAAAATAAATGACGTCACAAAAATAAATGACGTCACAAAATACATAACGTCACAAAATAAATGACGTCACAAAAATAAATGACGTCACAAAATACATAACGTCACAAAAATAAATGACGTCACAAAATACATAACGTCACAAAAATAAATGACGTCACAAAATACATAAGGTCACAAAAACAAATGACGTCACAAAATACATAACGTCACAAAAATAAATGACGTCACAAAATACATAACGTCACAAAAATAAATGACGTCACAAAAATTAATTACGTCACAAAATACATAACGTCACAAAATATATAACGTCACGAAAAAAAATGACGTCACAAAAATTAATTAAGTCACAAAATACATAACGTCACAAAAATAAATAACGTCGAAAAATACATAACGTCACAAAATACATAACGTCACAAAAATAAATGACGTCACAAAAATAAATGACGTCACAAAATACATAACGTCAAAAAAAAATGACGTCACAAAATACATAATGTCACAAAAATAAATGACGTCACAAAATACATAACGTCACAAAAATAAATGACGTCACAAAAATAAATAACGTCACAAAATACATAACGTCACAAAATACATAACGTCACAAAAATAAATGACGTCACAAAATACATAACGTCACAAAAATAAATGACGTCACAAAATACATAACGTCAAAAAAATAAATGACGTCACAAAATACATAACGTCACAAAAATAAATGTCGTCACAAAATACATAACGTCACAAAAATAAATGACGTCACAATAATAAATGACGTCACAAAATACATAACGTCACAAAAATAAATGACGTCACAAAATACATAACGTTACAAAAATAAATGACGTCACAAAATACATAACGTCACAAAAACAAATGACGTCACAAAATACATAACGTCACAAAAAATGACGTCACAAAATACATAACGTCACAAAAATAAATGACGTCACAAAATACATAACGTCACAAAAATAAATGACGTTACAAAAAACATAACGTCACAAAAATAAATGACGTCACAAAATACATAACGTCACAAAAATAAATGACGTCACAAAATACATAACGTCACAAAAATAAATGACGTCACAAAATACATAACGTCACAAAAACAAATGACGTCACAAAATATATAACGTCACAAAAATAAATGACGTCACAAAATACATAACGTCACAAAAATAAATGACGTCACAAAAATTAATTACGTCACAAAATACATAACGTCACAAAATATATAACGTCACAAAAAAAATGACGTCATAAAAATTGATTACGTCACAAAATACCAAACGTCACAAAAATAAATAACGTCACAAAATACATAACGTCACAAAATACATAACGTCACAAAAATAAATGACGTCACAAAATAATTAAAGTCACAAAAATAAATGACGTCACAAAATACATAACGTCACAAAAATAAATGACGTCACAAAATACATAACGTCACAAAATTAATGACGTCACAAAAATTAATTACGTCAAAAAATACATAACGTCACAAAAATTAATTACGTCAAAAAATACATAACGTCACAAAAATAAATGACGTCACAAAATACATAACGTCACAAAAATAAATGACGTCACAAAAATTAATTACGTCACAAAATACATAACGTCACAAAAATAAATGACGTCAAAAAATACATAACCTCACAAAAATAAATGATGTCACAAAATACATAACGTCACAAAAATAAATGACGTCACAAAATACATAACGTCACAAAAATAAATGACGTCACATATTACATAACGTCACAAAAATAAATGACGTCACAAAATACATAACGTCACAAAAATAAATGACGTCACAAAAATAAATAACGTCACAAAATACATAACGTCACAAAATACATAACGGCAAAAAAATAAATGACGTCACAAAATACATAACGTCGCAAAAATAAATGACGTCACAAAATACATAACGTCAAAAAAATAAATGACGTCACAAAATACATAACGTCACAAAAATAAATGACGTCAAAAAATACATAACGTCATAAAAATAAATGACGTCACAATAATAAATGACGTCACAAAATACATAACGTCACAAAAATAAATGACGTCACAAAATACATAACGTTACAAAAATAAATGAAGTCACAAAATACATAACGTCACAAAAATAAATGACGTCACAAAATACATAACATCACAAAAATAAATGAAGTCACAAAGTACATAACGTCACAAAAACAAATGACGTCACAAAATACATAACGTCACAAAAATAAATGACGTCACAAAATACATAACGTCACAAAAATTAATTATGTCACAAAATACATAACGTCACAAAATATATAACGTCACAAAAATAAATGACGTCACAAAAATTAATTACGTCACAAAATATATAACGTCACAAAAAAAATAACGTCACATAATACAAAACGTCACAAAATACATAACGTCACAAAAATAATTGACGTCACAAAATACATAACGTCACAAAAATAAATGACGTCACAAAATACATAACGTCACAAAATAAATGACGTCACAAAAATAAATGACGTCACAAAATACATAACGTCACAAAAATAAATGACGTCACAAAATACATAACGTCACAAAAATAAATGACGTCACAAAATACATAAGGTCACAAAAACAAATGACGTCACAAAATACATAACGTCACAAAAATAAATGACGTCACAAAATACATAACGTCACAAAATAAATGACGTCACAAAAATAAATGACGTCACAAAATACATAACGTCACAAAATATATAACGTCACGAAAAAAAATGACGTCACAAAAATTAATTAAGTCACAAAATACATAACGTCACAAAAATAAATAACGTCGAAAAATACATAACGTCACAAAATACATAACGTCACAAAAATAAATGACGTCACAAAATAAATAAAGTCACAAAAATAAATGACGTCACAAAATGCATAGCGTCACAAAAATAAATGATGTCACAAAATACATAACGTCACAAAAATAAATGACGTCATAAAATACATAACGTCACAAAAATAAATGACGTCACAAAAAATTATTACGTCACGAAAATAAATAACGTCACAAAATACATAACGTCACAAAATACATAGCGGCACAAAAATAAATGACGTCACAAAGTACATAACGTCACAAAAATAAATGACGTCACAAAATACATAACGTCAAAAAAATAAATGACGTCACAAAATACATAACGTCACAAAAATAAATGACGTCACAAAATACATAGTGTCACCAAAATAAATGACGTCACAATAATAAATGACGTCACAAAATACATAACGTCACAAAAATAAATGACGTCACAAAATACATAACGTCACAAAAATAAATGACGTCCAAAATACATAACGTCACAAAACAATGACGTCACAAAATACATAACGTCACAAACATAAATGACGTCAAAAAATACATAACGTCACAAAAATAAATGACGTCACAAAATAAATTACGTCACAAAAATAAATGACGTCACAAAATATTTTACGACACAAAATTAAATGACGTCACAAAATAAATAAACTCACAAAAATAAATGACGTCACAAAAATTAATTACGTCACAAAATGCATAACGTCACAAAATATATAGCGTCACAAAAATAAATGACGTCACAAAAATTAAGTACGTCACAAAATACATAGCGTCACAAAAATAAATAACGTCACAAAATACATAACGACACAAAATACATAACATCACAAAAATAAATGACGTCACAAAATACATAACGTCATAAAATACATAACGTCACAAAAAATGACGTCACAAAATACATAACGTCAAAAAAATAAATGACGTTACAAAATACATAACGTCACAAAAATAAAAGACGTCACAAAATACATAACGTCACAAAAATAAATGACGTCACAAAATACATAACGTCATAAAATACATAACGTCACAAAAAATGACGTCACAAAATACATAACGTCAAAAAAATAAATGACGTTACAAAATACATAACGTCACAAATTAAATGACGTCACAAAATACATAATGTCACAAAAATAAATGACGTCACAAAATACATAACGTCACAAAAAAATGACGTCACAAAATACATAATGTCACAAAAATAAATGACGTCCCAAAATACATAACGTGACAAAAATAAATGACGTCACAAAATACATAACGTCACAAAAATAAATGACGTCACAAAATACATAACGTCACAAAAATAAATGACGTCACAAACATAATGACGTCACAAAATACATATTGTCACAAAAATAAATGACGTCACAAAATACATAACGTCACAAAAATAAATGACGTCACAAAACACATAACGTCAAAAAAATGACGTCACAAAATACATAACGTCATAAAAATAAATGACGTCACAAAAATTAATTACTTCACAAAATACATAACGTCACAAAAATAAATGACGTCACAAAATACATAACGTCACAAAATACATTACGTCAGAAAAATAAATGACGTCACAAAATACATAACGTCACAAAAATAAATGACGTCTCAAAATACATAACGTCACAAAAATAAATGACGTCACAAAATACATATTGTGACAAAAATAAATGACGTCACAAAATACATAACGTCACAAAAATAAATGAGGTCACAAAATACATTACGTCAAAAAAAATGACGTCACAAAATACATAATGTCACAAAAATAAATGACGTCACAAAATACATAACGTCACAAAAATAAATGACGTCACAAAAATAAATAACGTCACAAAATACATAACGTCACAAAATACATAACGTCACAAAAACAAATGACGTCACAAAATACATAACGTCACAAAAATAAATGACGTCACAAAATACATAACGTCAAAAAAATAAATGACGTCACAAAATACATAACGTCATAAAAATAAATGACGTCACAAAATACATAACGTCACAAAATAAATTACAACAGAAAAATAAATAACGTCACAAAATACATAACGTCACAAAAATAAATGACGTCACATAATACATAACGTCACAAAAATAAATGACGTCACAAACATAATGACGTCACAAAATACATATTAAGACAAAAATAAATGACGTCACAAAATACATAACGTCACAAAAATAAATGACGTCACAAAATACATAACGTCAAAAAAAATGACGTCACAAAATACATAATGTCACAAAAATAAATGACGTCACAAAATACATAACGTCACAAAAATAAATGACGTCACAAAAATAAATAACGTCACAAAATACATAACGTCACAAAATACATAACGTCACAAAAATAAATGACGTCACAAAATACATAACGTCACAAAAAGAAATGACGTCACAATATACATAACGTCAAAAAAATAAATGACGTCACAAAATACATAACGTCACAAAATAAATGACGTCACAAAATACATAACGTCACAAAAATAAATGACGTCACAATAATAAATGACGTCACAAAATACATAACGTCACAAAAATAAATGACGTCACAAAATACATAACGTTACAAAAATAAATGACGTCACAAAATACATAACGTCACAAAAATAAATGACGTCACAAAATACATTACGTCAAAAAAAATGACGTCACAAAATACATAATGTCACAAAAATAAATGACGTCACAAAACACATAACGTCAAAAAAATGACGTCACAAAATACATAACGTCATAAAAATAAATGACGTCACAAAAATTAATTACTTTACAAAATACATAACGTCACAAAAATAAATGACGTCACAAAATACATAACGTCACAAAATACATTACGTCAGAAAAATAAATGACGTCACAAAATACATAACGTCACAAAAATAAATGACGTCTCAAAATACATAACGTCACAAAAATAAATGACGTCACAAACATAATGACGTCACAAAATACATATTGTGACAAAAATAAATGACGTCACAAAATACATAACGTCACAAAAATAAATGACGTCACAAAATACATTACGTCAAAAAAATAAATGACGTCACAAAAATAAATAACGTCACAAAATACATAACGTCACAAAATACATAACGTCACAAAAATAAATGACGTCACAAAATACATAACGTCACAAAAATAAATGACGTCACAAAATACATAACGTCAAAAAAATAAATGACGTCACAAAATACATAACGTCACAAAATAAATTACAACAGAAAAATAAATGACGTCACAAAATACATAACGTCACAAAAATAAATGACGTCACATAATACATAACGTCACAAAAATAAATGACGTCACAAACATAATGACGTCACAAAATACATATTAAGACAAAAATAAATGACGTCACAAAATACATAACGTCACAAAAATAAATGACGTCACAAAATACATAACGTCAAAAAAAATGACGTCACAAAATACATAATGTCACAAAAATAAATGACGTCACAAAATACATAACGTCACAAAAATAAATGACGTCACAAAAATAAATAACGTCACAAAATACATAACGTCACAAAATACATAACGTCACAAAAATAAATGACGTCACAAAATACATAACGTCACAAAAATAAATGACGTCACAATATACATAACGTCAAAAAAATAAATGACGTCACAAAATACATAACGTCACAAAATAAATGACGTCACAAAATACATAACGTCACAAAAATAAATGACGTCACAATAATAAATGACGTCACAAAATACATAACGTCACAAAAATAAATGACGTCACAAAATACATAACGTTACAAAAATAAATGACGTCACAAAATACATAACGTCACAAAAACAAATGACGTCACAAAATACATAACGTCACAAAAAATGACGTCACAAAATACATAACGTCACAAAAATAAATGACGTCACAAAATACATAACGTCACAAAAATAAATGACGTTACAAAAAACATAACGTCACAAAAATAAATGACGTCACAAAATACATAACGTCACAAAAATAAATGACGTCACAAAATACATAACGTCACAAAAATAAATGACGTCACAAAATACATAACGTCACAAAAACAAATGACGTCACAAAATATATAACGTCACAAAAATAAATGACGTCACAAAATACATAACGTCACAAAAATAAATGACGTCACAAAAATTAATAACGTCACAAAATACATAACGTCACAAAATATATAACGTCACAAAAATAAATGACGTCACAAAAATTGATTACGTCACAAGATACCAAACGTCACAAAAATAAATAACGTCACAAAATACATAACGTCACAAAATACATAACGTCACAAAAATAAATGACGTCACAAAATAATTAAAGTCACAAAAATAAATGACGTCATAAAATACATAACGTCACAAAAATAAATGACGTCACAAAATACATAACGTCACAAAATTAATGACGTCACAAAAATTAATTACGTCAAAAAATACATAACGTCACAAAAATTAATTACGTCAAAAAATACATAACGTCAATAAAATAAATGACTTCACAAAATACATAACGTCACAAAAATAAATGACGTCACAAAATACATAACGTCACAAAATTAATGACGTCACAAAAATAAATGACGTCACAAAATACATAACGTCACAAAAATAAATGACGTCACAAAAATTAATTACGTCACAAAATACATAATGTCACAAAAATAAATGACGTCACAAAATACATAACGTCAAAAAAATAAATGACGTCACAAAATACATAACGTCACAAAATAAATGACGTCACAAAATACATAACGTCACAAAAATAAATGACGTCACAATAATAAATGACGTCACAAAATACATAACGTCACAAAAATAAATGACGTCACAAAATACATAACGTTACAAAAATAAATGACGTCACAAAATACATAACGTCACAAAAACAAATGACGTCACAAAATACATAACGTCACAAAAAATGACGTCACAAAATACATAACGTCACAAAAATAAATGACGTCACAAAATACATAACGTCACAAAAATAAATGACGTTACAAAAAACATAACGTCACAAAAATAAATGACGTCACAAAATACATAACGTCACAAAAATAAATGACGTCACAAAATACATAACGTCACAAAAATAAATGACGTCACAAAATACATAACGTCACAAAAACAAATGACGTCACAAAATATATAATGTCACAAAAATAAATGACGTCACAAAATACATAACGTCACAAAAATAAATGACGTCACAAAAATTAATTACGTCACAAAATACATAACGTCACAAAATATATAACGTCACAAAAATAAATGACGTCACAAAAATTGATTACGTCACAAAATACCAAACGTCACAAAAATAAATAACGTCACAAAATACATAACGTCACAAAAATAAATGACGTCACAAAATAATTAAAGTCACAAAAATAAATGACGTCATAAAATACATAACGTCACAAAAATAAATGACGTCACAAAATACATAACGTCACAAAAATTAATTACGTCAAAAAATACATAACCTCACAAAAATAAATGACGTCACAAAATACATAACGTCACAAAAACAAATGACGTCACAAAATACATAACGTCACAAAAAATGACGTCACAAAATACATAACGTCACAAAAATAAATGACGTCACAAAATACATAACGTCACAAAAATAAATGACGTCAAAAAATACATAACGTCATAAAAATAAATGACGTCACAATATTAAATGACGTCACAAAATACATAACGTCACAAAAATAAATGACGTCACAAAATACATAACGTTACAAAAATAAATGACGTCACAAAATACATAACGTCACAAAAATAAATGACGTCACAAAATACATAGCGTCACAAAAAAATGACGTCACAAAATACAAAACGTCAAAAAATAAATGACGTCACAAAATACATAACGTCACAAAAATAAATAACGTCACAAAATACATAACGTCACAAAATACATAACGGCAAAAAAATAAATGACGTCACAAAATACATAACGTCGCAAAAATAAATGACGTCACAAAATACATAACGTCAAAAAAATAAATGAGTTCACAAAATACATAACGTCACAAAAATAAATGACGTCAAAAAATACATAACGTCATAAAAATAAATGACGTCACAAAATACATAACGTCACAAAAATAAATGACGTCACAAAATACATAACGTTACAAAAATAAATGACGTCACAAAATACATAACGTCACAAAAATAAATGACGTCACAAAATACATAGCGTCACAAAAAAATGACGTCACAAAATACAAAACGTCAAAAAATAAATGACGTCACAAAATACATAACGTCACAAAAATAAATGACGTCAAAAAATACATAACGTCACAAAAATAAATGACGTCACAAAATACATAACGTCACAAAAATAAATGACGTCACAAAATACATAACGTCACAAAAATAAATGAAGTCACAAAATACATAACGTCACAAAAACAAATGACGTCACAAAATACATAACGTCACAAAAATAAATGACGTCACAAAATACATAACGTCACAAAAATAAATTACGTCACAAAAATTAATTATGTCACAAAATACATAACGTCACAAAATATATAACGTCACAAAAATAAATGACGTCACAAAAATTAATTACGTCACAAAATACATAACGTTACAAAAATAAATAACGTCACATAATACATAACGTCACAAAATACATAACGTCACAAAAATAATTGACGTCACAAAATAAATAAAGTCACAAAAATAAATGACGTCACAAAATACATAACGTCACAAAAATAAATGACGTCACAAAATACATAACGTCACAAAATAAATGACGTCACAAAAATTAATTACGTCACAAAATACATAACGTCACAAAAATAAATGACGTCACAAACATAATGACGTCACAAAATACATATTGTCACAAAATTAATGACGTCACAAAATACATAACGTCACAAAAATAAATGACGTCACAAAATACAAAACGTCAAAAAAAATGACGTCACAAAATACATAACGTCATAAAAATAAATGACGTCACAAAAATTAATTACGTCCCAAAATACATAACGTCACAAAAATAAATGACGTCAAAAAATGCATAACCTCACAAAAATAAATGATGTCCCAAAATACATAACGTCACAAAAATAAATGACGTCACAAAATACATAACGTCACAAAAATAAATGACGTCACAAAATACATAACGCCACAAAAATAAATGACGTCACAAAATACATAACGTCACAAAAATAAATGACGTCACAAAATACATAACGTCACAAAAATAAATGACGTCCAAAATACATAACGTCACAAAAAAATGACGTCACAAAATACATAACGTCACAAACATAAATGACGTCAAAAAATACATAACGTCACAAAAATAAATGACGTCACAAAATAAATTACGTCACAAAATACATAACGTCACAAAAATAAATGACGTCACAAAATATTTTACGACACAAAATTAAATGACGTCACAAAATAAATAAACTCACAAAAATAAATGACGTCACAAAAATTAATTACGTCACAAAATGCATAACGTCACAAAATATATAGCGTCACAAAAATAAATGACGTCACAAAAATTAAGTACGTCACAAAATACATAGCGTCACAAAAATAAATAACGTCACAAAATACATAACGTCACAAAATACATAACGTCACAAAAATAAATGACGTCACAAAATACATAACGTCATAAAATACATAACGTCACAAAAAATGACGTCACAAAATACAAAACGTCAAAAAAATAAATGACGTTACAAAATACATAACGTCACAAAAATAAAAGACGTCACAAAATACATAACGTCACAAAAATAAATGACGTCACAAAATACATAACGTCATAAAATACATAACGTCACAAAAAATGACGTCACAAAATACATAACGTCAAAAAAATAAATGACGTTACAAAATACATAACGTCACAAATTAAATGACGTCACAAAATACATAATGTCACAAAAATAAATGACGTCACAAAATACATAACGTCACAAAAAAATGACGTCACAAAATACATAATGTCACAAAAATAAATGACGTCCCAAAATACATAACGTGACAAAAATAAATGACGTCACAAAATACATAACGTCACAAAAATAAATGACGTCACAAAATACATAACGTCACAAAAATAAATTTCGTCACAAACATAATGACGTCACAAAATACATATTGTCACAAAAATAAATGACGTCACAAAATACATAACGTCACAAAAATAAATGACGTCACAAAACACATAACGTCAAAAAAAATGACGTCACAAAATACATAACGTCATAAAAATAAATGACGTCACAAAAATTAATTACTTCACAAAATACATAACGTCACAAAAATAAATGACGTCACAAAATACATAACGTCACAAAATACATTACGTCAGAAAAATAAATGACGTCACAAAATACATAACGTCACAAAAATAAATGACGTCTCAAAATACATAACGTCACAAAAATAAATGACGTCACAAACATAATGACGTCACAAAATACATATTGTGACAAAAATAAATGACGTCACAAAATACATAACGTCACAAAAATAAATGACGTCACAAAATACATTACGTCAAAAAAATAAATGACGTCACAAAAATAAATAACGTCACAAAATACATAACGTCACAAAAATAAATGACGTCACAAAATACATAACGTCATAAAATACATAACGTCACAAAAAATGACGTCACAAAATACATAACGTCAAAAAAATAAATGACGTTACAAAATACATAACGTCACAAATTAAATGACGTCACAAAATACATAATGTCACAAAAATAAATGACGTCACAAAATACATAACGTCACAAAAAAATGACGTCACAAAATACATAATGTCACAAAAATAAATGACGTCCCAAAATACATAACGTGACAAAAATAAATGACGTCACAAAATACATAACGTCACAAAAATAAATGACGTCACAAAATACATAACGTCACAAAAATAAATTTCGTCACAAACATAATGACGTCACAAAATACATATTGTCACAAAAATAAATGACGTCACAAAATACATAACGTCACAAAAATAAATGACGTCACAAAACACATAACGTCAAAAAAAATGACGTCACAAAATACATAACGTCATAAAAATAAATGACGTCACAAAAATTAATTACTTCACAAAATACATAACGTCACAAAAATAAATGACGTCACAAAATACATAACGTCACAAAATACATTACGTCAGAAAAATAAATGACGTCACAAAATACATAACGTCACAAAATACATTACGTCAGAAAAATAAATGACGTCACAAAATACATAACGTCACAAAAATAAATGACGTCACAAAATACATAACGTCACAAAAATAAATGACGTCACAAAATACATTACGTCAAAAAAAAATGACGTCACAAAATACATAATGTCACAAAAATAAATGACGTCACAAAATACATAACGTCACAAAAATAAATGACGTCACAAAAATAAATAACGTCACAAAATACATAACGTCACAAAATACATAACGTCACAAAAATAAATGACGTCACAAAATACATAACGTCACAAAAATAAATGACGTCACAAAATACATAACGTCAAAAAAATAAATGACGTCACAAAATACATAACGTCATAAAAATAAATGACGTCACAAAATACATAACGTCACAAAATAAATTACAACAGAAAAATAAATGACGTCACAAAATACATAACGTCACAAAAATAAATGACGTCACATAATACATAACGTCACAAAAATAAATGACGTCACAAACATAATGACGTCACAAAATACATATTAAGACAAAAATAAATGACGTCACAAAATACATAACGTCACAAAAATAAATGACGTCACAAAATACATAACGTCAAAAAAAATGACGTCACAAAATACATAATGTCACAAAAATAAATGACGTCACAAAATACATAACGTCACAAAAATAAATGACGTCACAAAAATAAATAACGTCACAAAATACATAACGTCACAAAATACATAACGTCACAAAAATAAATGACGTCACAAAATACATAACGTCACAAAAATAAATGACGTAACAATATACATAACGTCAAAAAAATAAATGACGTCACAAAATACATAACGTCACAAAATAAATGACGTCACAAAATACATAACGTCACAAAAATAAATGACGTCACAATAATAAATGACGTCACAAAATACATAACGTCACAAAAATAAATGACGTCACAAAATACATAACGTTACAAAAATAAATGACGTCACAAAATACATAACGTCACAAAAATAAATGACGTCACAAAATACATTACAAAAAAAAATGACGTCACAAAATACATAATGTCACAAAAATAAATGACGTTACAAAACACATAACGTCAAAAAAAATGACGTCACAAAATACATAACGTCACAAAAATAAATGACGTCACAAAATACATAACGTCACAAAAATAAATTTCGTCACAAACATAATGACGTCACAAAATACATATTGTCACAAAAATAAATGACGTCACAAAATACATAACGTCACAAAAATAAATGACGTCACAAAACACATAACGACAAAAAAAATGACGTCACAAAATACATAACGTCATAAAAATAAATGACGTCACAAAAATTAATTACTTCACAAAATACATAACGTCACAAAAATAAATGACGTCACAAAATACATAACGTCACAAAATACATTACGTCAGAAAAATAAATGACGTCACAAAATACATAACGTCACAAAAATAAATGACGTCTCAAAATACATAACGTCACAAAAATAAATGACGTCACAAACATAATGACGTCACAAAATACATATTGTGACAAAAATAAATGACGTCACAAAATACATAACGTCACAAAAATAAATGACGTCACAAAATACATTACGTCAAAAAAAATGACGTCACAAAATACATAATGTCACAAAAATAAATGACGTCACAAAATACATAACGTCACAAAAATAAATGACGTCACAAAAATAAATAACGTCACAAAATACATAACGTCACAAAATACATAACGTCACAAAAATAAATGACGTCACAAAATACATAACGTCACAAAAATAAATGACGTCACAAAATACATAACGTCAAAAAAATAAATGACGTCACAAAATACATAACGTCATAAAAATAAATGACGTCACAAAATACATAACGTCACAAAATAAATTACAACAGAAAAATAAATGACGTCACAAAATACATAACGTCACAAAAATAAATGACGTCACATAATACATAACGTCACAAAAATAAATGACGTCACAAACATAATGACGTCACAAAATACATATTAAGACAAAAATAAATGACGTCACAAAATACATAACGTCACAAAAATAAATGACGTCACAAAATACATAACGTCAAAAAAAATGACGTCACAAAATACATAATGTCACAAAAATAAATGACGTCACAAAATACATAACGTCACAAAAATAAATGACGTCACAAAAATAAATAACGTCACAAAATACATAACGTCACAAAATACATAACGTCACAAAAATAAATGACGTCACAAAATACATAACGTCACAAAAATAAATGACGTAACAATATACATAACGTCAAAAAAATAAATGACGTCACAAAATACATAACGTCACAAAATAAATGACGTCACAAAATACATAACGTCACAAAAATAAATGACGTCACAATAATAAATGACGTCACAAAATACATAACGTCACAAAAATAAATGACGTCACAAAATACATAACGTTACAAAAATAAATGACGTCACAAAATACATAACGTCACAAAAATAAATGACGTCACAAAATACATTACAAAAAAAAAATGACGTCACAAAATACATAATGTCACAAAAATAAATGACGTCACAAAACACATAACGTCAAAAAAAATGACGTCACAAAATACATAACGTCATAAAAATAAATGACGTCACAAAAATTAATTACTTCACAAAATACATAACGTCACAAAAATAAATGACGTCACAAAATACATAACGTCACAAAATACATTACGTCAGAAAAATAAATGACGTCACAAAATACATAACGTCACAAAAATAAATGACGTCTCAAAATACATAACGTCACAAAAATAAATGACGTCACAAACATAATGACGTCACAAAATACATATTGTGACAAAAATAAATGACGTCACAAAATACATAACGTCACAAAAATAAATGACGTCACAAAATACATTACGTCAAAAAAATAAATGACGTCACAAAAATAAATAACGTCACAAAATACATAACGTCACAAAAATAAATGACGTCACAAAATACATAACGTCATAAAATACATAACGTCACAAAAAATGACGTCACAAAATACATAACGTCAAAAAAATAAATGACGTTACAAAATACATAACGTCACAAATTAAATGACGTCACAAAATACATAATGTCACAAAAATAAATGACGTCACAAAATACATAACGTCACAAAAAAATGACGTCACAAAATACATAATGTCACAAAAATAAATGACGTCCCAAAATACATAACGTGACAAAAATAAATGACGTCACAAAATACATAACGTCACAAAAATAAATGACGTCACAAAATACATAACGTCACAAAAATAAATTTCGTCACAAACATAATGACGTCACAAAATACATATTGTCACAAAAATAAATGACGTCACAAAATACATAACGTCACAAAAATAAATGACGTCACAAAACACATAACGTCAAAAAAAATGACGTCACAAAATACATAACGTCATAAAAATAAATGACGTCACAAAAATTAATTACTTCACAAAATACATAACGTCACAAAAATAAATGACGTCACAAAATACATAACGTCACAAAATACATTACGTCAGAAAAATAAATGACGTCACAAAATACATAACGTCACAAAAATAAATGACGTCTCAAAATACATAACGTCACAAAAATAAATGACGTCACAAACATAATGACGTCACAAAATACATATTGTGACAAAAATAAATGACGTCACAAAATACATAACGTCACAAAAATAAATGACGTCACAAAATACATTACGTCAAAAAAAAATGACGTCACAAAATACATAATGTCACAAAAATAAATGACGTCACAAAATACATAACGTCACAAAAATAAATGACGTCACAAAAATAAATAACGTCACAAAATACATAACGTCACAAAATACATAACGTCACAAAAATAAATGACGTCACAAAATACATAACGTCACAAAAATAAATGACGTCACAAAATACATAACGTCAAAAAAATAAATGACGTCACAAAATACATAACGTCATAAAAATAAATGACGTCACAAAATACATAACGTCACAAAATAAATTACAACAGAAAAATAAATGACGTCACAAAATACATAACGTCACATAAAATAAATGACGTCACATAACACATAACGTCACAAAAATAAATGACGTCACAAACATAATGACGTCACAAAATACATATTAAGACAAAAATAAATGACGTCACAAAATACATAACGTCACAAAAATAAATGACGTCACAAAATACATAACGTCAAAAAAAATGACGTCACAAAATACATAATGTCACAAAAATAAATGACGTCACAAAATACATAACGTCACAAAAATAAATGACGTCACAAAAATAAATAACGTCACAAAATACATAACGTCACAAAATACATAACGTCACAAAAATAAATGACGTCACAAAATACATAACGTCACAAAAATAAATGACGTCACAAAATACATAACGTCAAAAAAATAAATGACGTCACAAAATACATAACGTCATAAAAATAAATGACGTCACAAAATACATAACGTCACAAAATAAATTACAACAGAAAAATAAATGACGTCACAAAATACATAACGTCACAAAAATAAATGACGTCACATAATACATAACGTCACAAAAATAAATGACGTCACAAACATAATGACGTCACAAAATACATATTAAGACAAAAATAAATGACGTCACAAAATACATAACGTCACAAAAATAAATGACGTCACAAAATACATAACGTCAAAAAAAATGACGTCACAAAATACATAATGTCACAAAAATAAATGACGTCACAAAATACATAACGTCACAAAAATAAATAACGTCACAAAATACATAACGTCACAAAATACATAACGTCACAAAAATAAATGACGTCACAAAATACATAACGTCACAAAAATAAATGACGTAACAATATACATAACGTCAAAAAAATAAATGACGTCACAAAATACATAACGTCACAAAATAAATGACGTCACAAAATACATAACGTCACAAAAATAAATGACGTCACAATAATAAATGACGTCACAAAATACATAACGTCACAAAAATAAATGACGTCACAAAATACATAACGTTACAAAAATAAATGACGTCACAAAATACATAACGTCACAAAAATAAATGACGTCACAAAATACATTACAAAAAAAAAATGACGTCACAAAATACATAATGTCACAAAAATAAATGACGTCACAAAACACATAACGTCAAAAAAAATGACGTCACAAAATACATAACGTCATAAAAATAAATGACGTCACAAAAAATTATTACTTCACAAAATACATAACGTCACAAAAATAAATGACGTCACAAAATACATAACGTCACAAAATACATTACGTCAGAAAAATAAATGACGTCACAAAATACATAACGTCACAAAAATAAATGACGTCTCAAAATACATAACGTCACAAAAATAAATGACGTCACAAACATAATGACGTCACAAAATACATATTGTGACAAAAATAAATGACGTCACAAAATACATAACGTCACAAAAATAAATGACGTCACAAAATACATTACGTCAAAAAAATAAATGACGTCACAAAAATAAATAACGTCACAAAATACATAACGTCACAAAAATAAATGACGTCACAAAATACATAACGTCATAAAATACATAACGTCACAAAAAATGACGTCACAAAATACATAACGTCAAAAAAATAAATGACGTTACAAAATACATAACGTCACAAATTAAATGACGTCACAAAATACATAATGTCACAAAAATAAATGACGTCACAAAATACATAACGTCACAAAAAAATGACGTCACAAAATACATAATGTCACAAAAATAAATGACGTCCCAAAATACATAACGTGACAAAAATAAATGACGTCACAAAATACATAACGTAACAAAAATAAATGACGTCACAAAATACATAACGTCACAAAAATAAATTTCGTCACAAACATAATGACGTCACAAAATACATATTGTCACAAAAATAAATGACGTCACAAAATACATAACGTCACAAAAATAAATGACGTCACAAAACACATAACGTCAAAAAAAATGACGTCACAAAATACATAACGTCATAAAAATAAATGACGTCACAAAAATTAATTACTTCACAAAATACATAACGTCACAAAAATAAATGACGTCACAAAATACATAACGTCACAAAATACATTACGTCAGAAAAATAAATGACGTCACAAAATACATAACGTCACAAAAATAAATGACGTCTCAAAATACATAACGTCACAAAAATAAATGACGTCACAAACATAATGACGTCACAAAATACATATTGTGACAAAAATAAATGACGTCACAAAATACATAACGTCACAAAAATAAATGACGTCACAAAATACATTACGTCAAAAAAAAATGACGTCACAAAATACATAATGTCACAAAAATAAATGACGTCACAAAATACATAACGTCACAAAAATAAATGACGTCACAAAAATAAATAACGTCACAAAATACATAACGTCACAAAATACATAACGTCACAAAAATAAATGACGTCACAAAATACATAACGTCACAAAAATAAATGACGTCACAAAATACATAACGTCAAAAAAATAAATGACGTCACAAAATACATAACGTCATAAAAATAAATGACGTCACAAAATACATAACGTCACAAAATAAATTACAACAGAAAAATAAATGACGTCACAAAATACATAACGTCACATAAAATAAATGACGTCACATAATACATAACGTCACAAAAATAAATGACGTCACAAACATAATGACGTCACAAAATACATATTAAGACAAAAATAAATTACGTCACAAAATACATAACGTCACAAAAATAAATGACGTCACAAAATACATAACGTCAAAAAAAATGACGTCACAAAATACATAATGTCACAAAAATAAATGACGTCACAAAATACATAACGTCACAAAAATAAATGACGTCACAAAAATAAATAACGTCACAAAATACATAACGTCACAAAATACATAACGTCACAAAAATAAATGACGTCACAAAATACATAACGTCACAAAAATAAATGACGTAACAATATACATAACGTCAAAAAAATAAATGACGTCACAAAATACATAACGTCACAAAATAAATGACGTCACAAAATACATAACGTCACAAAAATAAATGACGTCACAATAATAAATGACGTCACAAAATACATAACGTCACAAAAATAAATGACGTCACAAAATACATAACGTTACAAAAATAAATGACGTCACAAAATACATAACGTCACAAAAATAAATGACGTCACAAAATACATTACAAAAAAAAAATGACGTCACAAAATACATAATGTCACAAAAATAAATGACGTCACAAAACACATAACGTCAAAAAAAAGACGTCACAAAATACATAACGTCACAAAAATAAATGACGTCACAAAATACATAACGTCACAAAAATAAATTTCGTCACAAACATAATGACGTCACAAAATACATATTGTCACAAAAATAAATGACGTCACAAAATACATAACTTCACAAAAATAAATGACGTCACAAAACACATAACGTCAAAAAAAATGACGTCACAAAATACATAACGTCATAAAAATAAATGACGTCACAAACATAATGACGTCACAAAATACATATTGTGACAAAAATAAATGACGTCACAAAATACATAACGTCACAAAATACATTACGTCAGAAAAATAAATGACGTCACAAAATACATAACGTCACAAAAATAAATGACGTCTCAAAATACATAACGTCATAAAAATAAATGACGTCACAAACATAATGACGTCACAAAATACATATTGTGACAAAAATAAATGACGTCACAAAATACATAACGTCACAAAAATAAATGACGTCACAAAATACATTACGTCAAAAAAAATGACGTCACAAAATACATAATGTCACAAAAATAAATGACGTCACAAAATACATAACGTCACAAAAATAAATGACGTCACAAAAATAAATAACGTCACAAAATACATAACGTCACAAAATACATAACGTCACAAAAATAAATGACGTCACAAAATACATAACGTCACAAAAATAAATGACGTCACAAAATACATTACAAAAAAAAATGACGTCACAAAATACATAATGTCACAAAAATAAATGACGTCACAAAACACATAACGTCAAAAAAAATGACGTCACAAAATACATAACGTCATAAAAATAAATGACGTCACAAAAAATTATTACTTCACAAAATACATAACGTCACAAAAATAAATGACGTCACAAAATACATAACGTCACAAAATACATTACGTCAGAAAAATAAATGACGTCACAAAATACATAACGTCACAAAAATAAATGACGTCTCAAAATACATAACGTCACAAAAATAAATGACGTCACAAACATAATGACGTCACAAAATACATATTGTGACAAAAATAAATGACGTCACAAAATACATAACGTCACAAAAATAAATGACGTCACAAAATACATTACGTCAAAAAAAAAAATGACGTCACAAAAATAAATAACGTCACAAAATACATAACGTCACAAAAATAAATGACGTCACAAAATACATAACGTCATAAAATACATAACGTCACAAAAAATGACGTCACAAAATACATAACGTCAAAAAAATAAATGACGTTACAAAATACATAACGTCACAAATTAAATGACGTCACAAAATACATAATGTCACAAAAATAAATGACGTCACAAAATACATAACGTCACAAAAAAATGACGTCACAAAATACATAATGTCACAAAAATAAATGACGTCCCAAAATACATAACGTGACAAAAATAAATGACGTCACAAAATACATAACGTAACAAAAATAAATGACGTCACAAAATACATAACGTCACAAAAATAAATTTCGTCACAAACATAATGACGTCACAAAATACATATTGTCACAAAAATAAATGACGTCACAAAATACATAACGTCACAAAAATAAATGACGTCACAAAACACATAACGTCAAAAAAAATGACGTCACAAAATACATAACGTCATAAAAATAAATGACGTCACAAAAATTAATTACTTCACAAAATACATAACGTCACAAAAATAAATGACGTCACAAAATACATAACGTCACAAAATACATTACGTCAGAAAAATAAATGACGTCACAAAATACATAACGTCACAAAAATAAATGACGTCTCAAAATACATAACGTCACAAAAATAAATGACGTCACAAACATAATGACGTCACAAAATACATATTGTGACAAAAATAAATGACGTCACAAAATACATAACGTCACAAAAATAAATGACGTCACAAAATACATTACGTCAAAAAAAAATGACGTCACAAAATACATAATGTCACAAAAATAAATGACGTCACAAAATACATAACGTCACAAAAATAAATGACGTCACAAAAATAAATAACGTCACAAAATACATAACGTCACAAAATACATAACGTCACAAAAATAAATGACGTCACAAAATACATAACGTCACAAAAATAAATGACGTCACAAAATACATAACGTCAAAAAAATAAATGACGTCACAAAATACATAACGTCATAAAAATAAATGACGTCACAAAATACATAACGTCACAAAATAAATTACAACAGAAAAATAAATGACGTCACAAAATACATAACGTCACATAAAATAAATGACGTCACATAATACATAACGTCACAAAAATAAATGACGTCACAAACATAATGACGTCACAAAATACATATTAAGACAAAAATAAATTACGTCACAAAATACATAACGTCACAAAAATAAATGACGTCACAAAATACATAACGTCAAAAAAAATGACGTCACAAAATACATAATGTCACAAAAATAAATGACGTCACAAAATACATAACGTCACAAAAATAAATGACGTCACAAAAATAAATAACGTCACAAAATACATAACGTCACAAAATACATATCGTCACAAAAATAAATGACGTCACAAAATACATAACGTCACAAAAATAAATGACGTAACAATATACATAACGTCAAAAAAATAAATGACGTCACAAAATACATAACGTCACAAAATAAATGACGTCACAAAATACATAACGTCACAAAAATAAATGACGTCACAATAATAAATGACGTCACAAAATACATAACGTCACAAAAATAAATGACGTCACAAAATACATAACGTTACAAAAATAAATGACGTCACAAAATACATAACGTCACAAAAATAAATGACGTCACAAAATACATTACAAAAAAAAAATGACGTCACAAAATACATAATGTCACAAAAATAAATGACGTCACAAAACACATAACGTCAAAAAAATGACGTCACAAAATACATAACGTCACAAAAATAAATGACGTCACAAAATACATAACGTCACAAAAATAAATTTCGTCACAAACATAATGACGTCACAAAATACATATTGTCACAAAAATAAATGACGTCACAAAATACATAACTTCACAAAAATAAATGACGTCACAAAACACATAACGTCAAAAAAAATGACGTCACAAAATACATAACGTCATAAAAATAAATGACGTCACAAACATAATGACGTCACAAAATACATATTGTGACAAAAATAAATGACGTCACAAAATACATAACGTCACAAAATACATTACGTCAGAAAAATAAATGACGTCACAAAATACATAACGTCACAAAAATAAATGACGTCTCAAAATACATAACGTCATAAAAATAAATGACGTCACAAACATAATGACGTCACAAAATACATATTGTGACAAAAATAAATGACGTCACAAAATACATAACGTCACAAAAATAAATGACGTCACAAAATACATTACGTCAAAAAAAATGACGTCACAAAATACATAATTTCACAAAAATAAATGACGTCACAAAATACATAACGTCACAAAAATAAATGACGTCACAAAAATAAATAACGTCACAAAATACATAACGTCACAAAATACATAACGTCACAAAAATAAATGACGTCACAAAATACATAACGTCACAAAAATAAATGACGTCACAAAATACATAACGTCAAAAAAATAAATGACGTCACAAAATACATAACGTCATAAAAATAAATGACGTCACAAAATACATAACGTCACAAAATAAATTACAACAGAAAAATAAATGACGTCACAAAATACATAACGTCACAAAAATAAATGACGTCACATAATACATAACGTCACAAAAATAAATGACGTCACAAACATAATGACGTCACAAAATACATATTAAGACAAAAATAAATGACGTCACAAAATACATAACGTCACAAAAATAAATGACGTCACAAAATACATAACGTCAAAAAAAATGACGTCACAAAATACATAATGTCACAAAAATAAATGACGTCACAAAATACATAACGTCACAAAAATAAATGACGTCACAAAAATAAATAACCTCACAAAATACATAACGTCACAAAATACATAACGTCACAAAAATAAATGACGTCACAAAATACATAACGTCACAAAAATAAATGACGTAACAATATACATAACGTCAAAAAAATAAATGACGTCACAAAATACATAACGTCACAAAATAAATGACGTCACAAAATACATAACGTCACAAAAATAAATGACGTCACAATAATAAATGACGTCACAAAATACATAACGTCACAAAAATAAATGACGTCACAAAATACATAACGTTACAAAAATAAATGACGTCACAAAATACATAACGTCACAAAAATAAATGACGTCACAAAATACATTACAAAAAAAATGACGTCACAAAATACATAATGTCACAAAAATAAATGACGTCACAAAACACATAACGTCAAAAAAAATGACGTCACAAAATACATAACGTCATAAAAATAAATGACGTCACAAAAATTAATTACTTCACAAAATACATAACGTCACAAAAATAAATGACGTCACAAAATACATAACGTCACAAAATACATTACGTCAGAAAAATAAATGACGTCACAAAATACATAACGTCACAAAAATAAATGACGTCTCAAAATACATAACGTCACAAAAATAAATGACGTCACAAACATAATGACGTCACAAAAACATATTGTGACAAAAATAAATGACGTCACAAAATACATAACGTCACAAAAATAAATGACGTCACAAAATACATTACGTCAAAAAAATAAATGACGTCACAAAAATAAATAACGTCACAAAATACATAACGTCACAAAAATAAATGACGTCACAAAATACATAACGTCATAAAATACATAACGTCACAAAAAATGACGTCACAAAATACATAACGTCAAAAAAATAAATGACGTTACAAAATACATAACGTCACAAAAATAAAAGACGTCACAAAATACATAACGTCACAAAAATAAATGACGTCACAAAATACATAACGTCATAAAATACATAACGTCACAAAAAATGACGTCACAAAATACATAACGTCAAAAAAATAAATGACGTTACAAAATACATAACGTCACAAATTAAATGACGTCACAAAATACATAATGTCACAAAAATAAATGACGTCACAAAATACATAACGTCACAAAAAAATGACGTCACAAAATACATAATGTCACAAAAATAAATGACGTCCCAAAATACATAACGTGACAAAAATAAATGACGTCACAAAATACATAACGTCACAAAAATAAATGACGTCACAAAATACATAACGTCACAAAAATAAATGACGTCACAAACATAATGACGTCACAAAATACATATTGTCACAAAAATAAATGACGTCACAAAATACATAACGTCACAAAAATAAATGACGTCACAAAACACATAACGTCAAAAAAAATGACGTCACAAAATACATAACGTCATAAAAATAAATGACGTCACAAAAATTAATTACTTCACAAAATACATAACGTCACAAAAATAAATGACGTCACAAAATACATAACGTCACAAAATACATTACGTCAGAAAAATAAATGACGTCACAAAATACATAACGTCACAAAAATAAATGACGTCTCAAAATACATAACGTCACAAAAATAAATGACGTCACAAACATAATGACGTCACAAAATACATATTGTGACAAAAATAAATGACGTCACAAAATACATAACGTCACAAAAATAAATGACGTCACAAAATACATTACGTCAAAAAAAAATGACGTCACAAAATACATAATGTCACAAAAATAAATGACGTCACAAAATACATAACGTCACAAAAATAAATGACGTCACAAAAATAAATAACGTCACAAAATACATAACGTCACAAAATACATAACGTCACAAAAATAAATGACGTCACAAAATACATAACGTCACAAAAATAAATGACGTCACAAAATACATAACGTCAAAAAAATAAATGACGTCACAAAATACATAACGTCATAAAAATAAATGACGTCACAAAATACATAACGTCACAAAATAAATTACAACAGAAAAATAAATGACGTCACAAAATACATAACGTCACAAAAATAAATGACGTCACATAATACATAACGTCACAAAAATAAATGACGTCACAAACATAATGACGTCACAAAATACATATTAAGACAAAAATAAATGACGTCACAAAATACATAACGTCACAAAAATAAATGACGTCACAAAATACATAACGTCAAAAAAAATGACGTCACAAAATACATAATGTCACAAAAATAAATGACGTCACAAAATACATAACGTCACAAAAATAAATGACGTCACAAAAATAAATAACGTCACAAAATACATAACGTCACAAAATACATAACGTCACAAAAATAAATGACGTCACAAAATACATAACGTCACAAAAATAAATGACGTAACAATATACATAACGTCAAAAAAATAAATGACGTCACAAAATACATAACGTCACAAAATAAATGACGTCACAAAATACATAACGTCACAAAAATAAATGACGTCACAATAATAAATGACGTCACAAAATACATAACGTCACAAAAATAAATGACGTCACAAAATACATAACGTTACAAAAATAAATGACATCACAAAATACATAACGTCACAAAAATAAATGACGTCACAAAATACATTACGTCAAAAAAAAAATGACGTCACAAAATACATAATGTCACAAAAATAAATGACGTCACAAAACACATAACGTCAAAAAATGACGTCACAAAATACATAACGTCATAAAAATAAATGACGTCACAAAAATTAATTACTTCACAAAATACATAACGTCACAAAAATAAATAACGTCACAAAATACATAACGTCACAAAATACATAACGTCACAAAAATAAATGACGTCACAAAATAATTAAAGTCACAAAATTAATGACGTCAGAAAAATTAATTACGTCAAAAAATACATAACGTCACAAAAATTAATTACGTCAAAAAATACATAACGTCAATAAAACAAATGACGTCACAAAATACATAACGTCACAAAAATAAATGACGTCACAAAATACATAACGTCACAAAATTAATGACGTCACAAAAATAAATGACGTCACAAAATACATAACGTCACAAAAATAAATGACGTCACAAAAATTAATTACGTCACAAAATATATAATGTCACAAAAATAAATGACGTCACAAAATACATAACGTCAAAAAAATAAATGACGTCACAAAATACATAACGTCACAAAATGAATGACGTCACAAAATACATAACGTCACAAAAATAAATGACGTCACAATAATAAATGACGTCACAAAATACATAACGTCACAAAAATAAATGACGTCACAAAATACATAACGTTACAAAAATAAATGACGTCACAAAATACATAACGTCACAAAAACAAATGACGTCACAAAATACATAACGTCACAAAAAATGACGTCACAAAATACATAACGTCACAAAAATAAATGACGTCACAAAATACATAACGTCACAAAAATAAATGACGTTACAAAAAACATAACGTCACAAAAATAAATGACGTCACAAAATACATAACGTCACAAAAATAAATGACGTCACAAAATACATAACGTCACAAAAATAAATGACGTCACAAAATACATAACGTCACAAAAACAAATGACGTCACAAAATATATAATGTCACAAAAATAAATGACGTCACAAAATACATAACGTCACAAAAATAAATGACGTCACAAAAATTAATTACGTCACAAAATACATAACGTCACAAAATATATAACGTCACAAAAATAAATGACGTCACAAAAATTGATTACGTCACAAAATACCAAACGTCACAAAAATAAATAACGTCACAAAATACATAACGTCACAAAAATAAATGACGTCACAAAATAATTAAAGTCACAAAAATAAATGACGTCATAAAATACATAACGTCACAAAAATAAATGACGTCACAAAATACATAACGTCACAAAATTAATGACGTCACAAAATTAATGACGTCACAAAAATTAATTACGTCAAAAAATACATAACGTCACAAAAATTAATTACGTCAAAAAATACATAACCTCACAAAAATAAATGACGTCACAAAATACATAAAGTCACAAAAACAAATGACGTCACAAAATACATAACGTCACAAAAAATGACGTCACAAAATACATAACGTCACAAAAATAAATGACGTCACAAAATACATAACGTCACAAAAATAAATGACGTCAAAAAATACATAACGTCATAAAAATAAATGACGTCACAATATTAAATGACGTCACAAAATACATAACGTCACAAAAATAAATGACGTCACAAAATACATAACGTTACAAAAATAAATGACGTCACAAAATACATAACGTCACAAAAATAAATGACGTCACAAAATACATAGCGTCACAAAAAAATGACGTCACAAAATACAAAACGTCAAAAAATAAATGACGTCACAAAATACATAACGTCACAAAAATAAATAACGTCACAAAATACATAACGTCACAAAATACATAACGGCAAAAAAATAAATGACGTCACAAAATACATAACGTCGCAAAAATAAATGACGTCACAAAATACATAACGTCAAAAAAATAAATGACGTCACAAAATACATAACGTCACAAAAATAAATGACGTCAAAAAATACAAAACGTCATAAAAATAAATGACGTCACAATAATAAATGACGTCACAAAATACATAACGTCACAAAAATAAATGACGTCACAAAATACATAACGTTACAAAAATAAATGACGTCACAAAATACATAACGTCACAAAAATAAATGACGTCACAAAATACATAGCGTCACAAAAAAATGACGTCACAAAATACAAAACGTCAAAAAATAAATGACGTCACAAAATACATAACGTCACAAAAATAAATGACGTCAAAAAATACATAACGTCACAAAAATAAATGACGTCACAAAATACATAACGTCACAAAAATAAATGACGTCACAAAATACATAACGTCACAAAAATAAATGAAGTCACAAAATACATAACGTCACAAAAACAAATGACGTCACAAAATACATAACGTCACAAAAATAAATGACGTCACAAAATACATAACGTCACAAAAATAAATGACGTCACAAAAATTAATTATGTCACAAAATACATAACGTCACAAAATATATAACGTCACAAAAATAAATGACGTCACAAAAATTAATTACGTCACAAAATACATAACGTCACAAAAATAAATAACGTCACATAATACATAACGTCACAAAATACATAACGTCACAAAAATAATTGACGTCACAAAATAAATAAAGTCACAAAAATAAATGACGTCACAAAATACATAACGTCACAAAAATAAATGACGTCACAAAATACATAACGTCACAAAATAAATGACGTCACAAAAATTAATTACGTCACAAAATACATAACGTCACAAAAATAAATGACGTCACAAACATAATGACGTCACAAAATACATATTGTCACAAAATTAATGACGTCACAAAATACATATCGTCACAAAAATAAATGACGTCACAAAATACAAAACGTCAAAAAAAATGACGTCACAAAATACATAACGTCATAAAAATAAATGACGTCACAAAAATTAATTACGTCCCAAAATACATAACGTCACAAAAATAAATGACGTCAAAAAATGCATAACCTCACAAAAATAAATGATGTCCCAAAATATATAACGTCACAAAAATAAATGACGTCACAAAATACATAACGTCACAAAAATAAATGACGTCACAAAATACATAACGCCACAAAAATAAATGACGTCACAAAATACATAACGTCACAAAAATAAATGACGTCACAAAATACATAACGTCACAAAAATAAATGACGTCCAAAATACATAACGTCACAAAAAAAGACGTCACAAAATACATAACGTCACAAACATAAATGACGTCAAAAAATACATAACGTCACAAAAATAAATGACGTCACAAAATAAATTACGTCACAAAATACATAACGTCACAAAAATAAATGACGTCACAAAATATTTTACGACACAAAATTAAATGACGTCACAAAATAAATAAACTCACAAAAATAAATGACGTCACAAAAATTAATTACGTCACAAAATGCATAACGTCACAAAATATATAGCGTCACAAAAATAAATGACGTCACAAAAATTAAGTACGTCACAAAATACATAGCGTCACAAAAATAAATAACGTCACAAAATACATAACGTCACAAAATACATAACGTCACAAAAATAAATGACGTCACAAAATACATAACGTCATAAAATACCTAACGTCACAAAAAATGACGTCACAAAATACATAACGTCAAAAAAATAAATGACGTTACAAAATACATAACGTCACAAAAATAAAAGACGTCACAAAATACATAACGTCACAAAAATAAATGACGTCACAAAATACATAACGTCATAAAATACATAACGTCACAAAAAATGACGCCACAAAATACATAACGTCAAAAAAATAAATGACGTTACAAAATACATAACGTCACAAATTAAATGACGTCACAAAATACATAATGTCACAAAAATAAATGACGTCACAAAATACATAACGTCACAAAAAAATGACGTCACAAAATACATAATGTCACAAAAATAAATGACGTCACAAAATACATAACGTCACAAAAATAAATGACGTCACAAAAATAAATAACGTCACAAAATACATAACGTCACAAAATACATAACGTCACAAAAATAAATGACGTCACAAAATACATAACGTCACAAAAATAAATGACGTCACAAAATACATAACGTCAAAAAAAAAATGACGTCACAAAATACATAACGTCACAAAAATAAATGACGTCACATAATACATAACGTCACAAAAATAAATGACGTCACAAACATAATGACGTCTCAAAATACATATTAAGACAAAAATAAATGACGTCACAAAATACATAACGTCACAAAAATAAATGACGTCACAAAATACATAACGTCAAAAAAAATGACGTCACAAAATACATAATGTCACAAAAATAAATGACGTCACAAAATACATAACGTCACAAAAATAAATGACGTCACAAAAATAAATAACGTCACAAAATACATAACGTCACAAAATACATAACGTCACAAAAATAAATGACGTCACAAAATACATAACGTCACAAAAATAAATGACGTAACAATATACATAACGTCAAAAAAATAAATGACGTCACAAAATACATAACGTCACAAAATAAATGACGTCACAAAATACATAACGTCACAAAAATAAATGACGTCACAATAATAAATGACGTCACAAAATACATAACGTCACAAAAATAAATGACGTCACAAAATACATAACGTTACAAAAATAAATGACGTCACAAAATACATAACGTCACAAAAACAAATGACGTCACAAAATACATAACGTCACAAAAAATGACGTCACAAAATACATAACGTCACAAAAATAAATGACGTCACAAAATACATAACGTCACAAAAATAAATGACGTTACAAAAAACATAACGTCACAAAAATAAATGACGTCACAAAATACATAACGTCACAAAAATAAATGACGTCACAAAATACATAACGTCACAAAAATAAATGACGTCACAAAATACATAACGTCACAAAAACAAATGACGTCACAAAATATATAACGTCACAAAAATAAATGACGTCACAAAATACATAACGTCACAAAAATAAATGACATCACAAAAATTAATTACGTCACAAAATACATAACGTCACAAAATATATAACGTCACAAAAATAAATGACGTCACAAAAATTGATTACGTCACAAAATACCAAACGTCACAAAAATAAATAACGTCACAAAATACATAACGTCACAAAATACATAACGTCACAAAAATAAATGACGTCACAAAATACATTACGTCAAAAAAAAATGACGTCACAAAATACATAATGTCACAAAAATAAATGACGTCACAAAACACATAACGTCAAAAAAAATGACGTCACAAAATACATAACGTCATAAAAATAAATGGCGTCACAAAAATTAATTACTTCACAAAATACATAACGTCACAAAAATAAATGACGTCACAAAATACATAACGTCACAAAATACATTACGTCAGAAAAATAAATGACGTCACAAAATACATAACGTCACAAAAATAAATGACGTCTCAAAATACATAACGTCACAAAAATAAATGACGTCACAAACATAATGACGTCACAAAATACATATTGTGACAAAAATAAATGACGTCACAAAATACATAACGTCACAAAAATAAATGACGTCACAAAATACATTACGTCAAAAAAATAAATGACGTCACAAAAATAAATAACGTCACAAAATACATAACGTCACAAAATACATAACGTCACAAAAATAAATGACGTCACAAAATACATAACGTCACAAAAATAAATGACGTCACAAAATACATAACGTCAAAAAAATAAATGACGTCACAAAATACATAACGTCACAAAATAAATTACAACAGAAAAATAAATGACGTCACAAAATACATAACGTCACAAAAATAAATGACGTCACATAATACATAACGTCACAAAAATAAATGACGTCACAAACATAATGACGTCACAAAATACATATTAAGACAAAAATAAATGACGTCACAAAATACATAACGTCACAAAAATAAATGACGTCACAAAATACATAACGTCAAAAAAAATGACGTCACAAAATACATAATGTCACAAAAATAAATGACGTGACAAAATACATAACGTCACAAAAATAAATGACGTCACAAAAATAAATAACGTCACAAAATACATAACGTCACAAAATACATAACGTCACAAAAATAAATGACGTCACAAAATACATAACGTCACAAAAATAAATGACGTCACAATATACATAACGTCAAAAAAATAAATGACGTCACAAAATACATAACGTCACAAAATAAATGACGTCACAAAATACATAACGTCACAAAAATAAATGACGTCACAATAATAAATGACGTCACAAAATACATAACGTCACAAAAATAAATGACGTCACAAAATAAATAACGTTACAAAAATAAATGACGTCACAAAATACATAACGTCACAAAAACAAATGACGTCACAAAATACATAACGTCACAAAAAATGACGTCACAAAATACATAACGTCACAAAAATAAATGACGTCACAAAATACATAACGTCACAAAAATAAATGACGTTACAAAAAACATAACGTCACAAAAATAAATGACGTCACAAAATACATAACGTCACAAAAATAAATGACGTCACAAAATACATAACGTCACAAAAATAAATGACGTCACAAAATACATAACGTCACAAAAATAAATGACGTTACAAAAAACATAACGTCACAAAAATAAATGACGTCACAAAATAATTAAAGTCACAAAAATAAATGACGTCATAAAATACATAACGTCACAAAAATAAATGACGTCACAAAATACATAACGTCACAAAATTAATGACGTCACAAAAATTAATTACGTCAAAAAATACATAACGTCACAAAAATTAATTACGTCAAAAAATACATAACCTCACAAAAATAAATGACGTCACAAAATACATAACGTCACAAAAATAAATGACGTCACAAAATACATAACGTCACAAAAATAAATGACGTTACAAAAAACATAACGTCACAAAAATAAATGACGTCACAAAATACATAACGTCACAAAAATAAATGACGTCACAAAATACATAACGTCACAAAAATAAATGACGTCACAAAATACATAACGTCACAAAAAAAAAATGACGTCACAAAATATATAATGTCACAAAAATAAATGACGTCACAAAATACATAACGTCATAAAAATAAATGACGTCACAATATTAAATGACGTCACAAAATACATAACGTCACAAAAATAAATGACGTCACAAAATACATAACGTTACAAAAATAAATGACGTCACAAAATACATAACGTCACAAAAATAAATGACGTCACAAAATACATAACGTCACAAAAACAAATGACGTCACAAAATACATAACGTCACAAAAAATGACGTCACAAAATACATAACGTCACAAAAATAAATGACGTCACAAAATACATAACGTCACAAAAATAAATGACGTTACAAAAAACATAACGTCACAAAAATAAATGACGTCACAAAATACATAACGTCACAAAAATAAATGACGTCACAAAATACATAACGTCACAAAAATAAATGACGTCACAAAATACATAACGTCACAAAAACAAATGACGTCACAAAATATATAACGTCACAAAAATAAATGACGTCACAAAATACATAACGTCACAAAAATAAATGACATCACAAAAATTAATTACGTCACAAAATACATAACGTCACAAAATATATAACGTCACAAAAATAAATGACGTCACAAAAATTGATTACGTCACAAAATACCAAACGTCACAAAAATAAATAACGTCACAAAATACATAACGTCACAAAATACATAACGTCACAAAAATAAATGACGTCACAAAATAATTTAAGTCACAAAAATAAATGACGTCATAAAATACATAACGTCACAAAAATAAATGACGTCACAAAATACATAACGTCACAAAATTAATGACGTCACAAAAATTAATTACGTCAAAAAATACATAACGTCACAAAAATTAATTACGTCAAAAAATACATAACGTCAATAAAATAAATGACGTCACAAAATACATAACGTCACAAAAATAAATGACGTCACAAAATACATAACGTCACAAAATTAATGACGTCACAAAAATAAATGACGTCACAAAATACATAACGTCACAAAAATAAATGACGTCACAAAAATTAATTACGTCACAAAATACATAATGTCACAAAAATAGATGACGTCACAAAATACATAACGTCAAAAAAATAAATGACGTCACAAAATACATAACGTCACAAAATAAATGACGTCACAAAATACATAACGTCACAAAAATAAATGACGTCACAATAATAAATGACGTCACAAAATACATATCGTCACAAAAATAAATGACGTCACAAAATACATAACGTTACAAAAATAAATGACGTCACAAAATACATAACGTCACAAAAACAAATGACGTCACAAAATACATAACGTCACAAAAAATGACGTCACAAAATACATAACGTCACAAAAATAAATGACGTCACAAAATACATAACGTCACAAAAATAAATGACGTTACAAAAAACATAACGTCACAAAAATAAATGACGTCACAAAATACATAACGTCACAAAAATAAATGACGTCACAAAATACATAACGTCACAAAAATAAATGACGTCACAAAATACATAACGTCACAAAAAAAAAATGACGTCACAAAATATATAATGTCACAAAAATAAATGACGTCACAAAATACATAACGTCACAAAAATAAATGACGTCACAAAAATTAATTACGTCACAAAATACATAACGTCACAAAATATATAACGTCACAAAAATAAATGACGTCACAAAAATTGATTACGTCACAAAATACCAAACGTCACAAAAATAAATAACGTCACAAAATACATAACGTCACAAAATACATAACGTCACAAAAATAAATGACGTCACAAAATAATTAAAGTCACAAAAATAAATGACGTCATAAAATACATAACGTCACAAAAATAAATGACGTCACAAAATACATAACGTCACAAAATTAATGACGTCACAAAAATTAATTACGTCAAAAAATACATAACGTCACAAAAATTAATTACGTCAAAAAATACATAACCTCACAAAAATAAATGACGTCACAAAATACATAACGTCACAAAAAGAAATGACGTCACAAAATACATAACGTCACAAAAAATGACGTCACAAAATACATAACGTCACAAAAATAAATGACGTCACAAAATACATAACGTCACAAAAATAAATGACGTCAAAAAATACATAACGTCATAAAAATAAATGACGTCACAATATTAAATGACGTCACAAAATACATAACGTCACAAAAATAAATGACGTCACAAAATACATAACGTTACAAAAATAAATGACGTCACAAAATACATAACGTCACAAAAATAAATGACGTCACAAAATACATAGCGTCACAAAAAAAAGACGTCACAAAATACAAAACGTCAAAAAATAAATGACGTCACAAAATACATAACGTCACAAAAATAAATAACGTCACAAAATACATAACGTCACAAAATACATAACGGCAAAAAAATAAATGACGTCACAAAATACATAACGTCGCAAAAATAAATGACGTCACAAAATACATAACGTCAAAAAAATAAATGACGTCACAAAATACATAACGTCACAAAAATAAATGACGTCAAAAAATACATAACGTCATAAAAATAAATGACGTCACAATAATAAATGACGTCACAAAATACATAACGTCACAAAAATAAATGACGTCACAAAATACATAACGTTACAAAAATAAATGACGTCACAAAATACATAACGTCACAAAAATAAATGACGTCACAAAATACATAGCGTCACAAAAAAATGACGTCACAAAATACAAAACGTCAAAAAATAAATGACGTCACAAAATACATAACGTCACAAAAATAAATGACGTCAAAAAATACATAACGTCACAAAAATAAATGACGTCACAAAATACATAACGTCACAAAAATAAATGACGTCACAAAATACATAACGTCACAAAAATAAATGAAGTCACAAAATACATAACGTCACAAAAACAAATGACGTCACAAAATACATAACGTCACAAAAATAAATGACGTCACAAAATACATAACGTCACAAAAATAAATGACGTCACAAAAATTAATTATGTCACAAAATACATAACGTCACAAAATATATAACGTCACAAAAATAAATGACGTCACAAAAATTAATTACGTCACAAAATACATAACGTCACAAAAATAAATAACGTCACATAATACATAACGTCACAAAATACATAACGTCACAAAAATAATGACGTCACAAAATAAATAAAGTCACAAAAATAAATGACGTCACAAAATACATAACGTCACAAAAATAAATGACGTCACAAAATACATAACGTCACAAAATAAATGACGTCACAAAAATTAATTACGTCACAAAATACATAACGTCACAAAAATAAATGACGTCACAAACATAATGACGTCACAAAATACATATTGTCACAAAATTAATGACGTCACAAAATACATAACGTCACAAAAATAAATGACGTCACAAAATACAAAACGTCAAAAAAAAATGACGTCACAAAATACATAACGTCATAAAAATAAATGACGTCACAAAAATTAATTACGTCCCAAAATACATAACGTCACAAAAATAAATGACGTCAAAAAATGCATAACCTCACAAAAATAAATGATGTCCCAAAATACATAACGTCACAAAAATAAATGACGTAACAAAATACATAACGTCACAAAAATAAATGACGTCACAAAATACATAACGTCACAAAAATAAATGACGTCACAAAATACATAACGTCACAAAAATACATGACGTCACAAAAATAAATAACGTCACAAAATACATAACGTCACAAAATACATAACGGCAAAAAAATAAATGACGTCACAAAATACATAAGGTCACAAAAATAAATGACGTCACAAAATACATAACGTCAAAAAAATAAATGACGTCACAAAATACATAACGTCACAAAAATAAATGACGTCACAAAATACATAACGTCACAAAAATAAATGACGTCAAAATAATAAATGACGTCAAAAAATACATAACGTCACAAAAATAAATGACGTCACAAAATACATAACGTTACAAAAATAAATGACGTCACAAAATACATAACGTCACAAAAATAAATGACGTCACAAAATACATAACGTCACAAAAAATGACGTCACAAAATACATAACGTCACAAAAAAAATGACGTCACAAAATACATAACGTCACAAAAATAAATGACGTTACAAAAAACATAACGTCACAAAAATAAATGACGTCACAAAATACATAACGTCACAAAAATAAATGACGTCACAAAATACATAACGTCACAAAAATAAATGACGTCACAAAATACATAACGTCACAAAAACAAATGACGTCACAAAATACATAATGTCACAAAAATAAATGACGTCCCAAAATACATAACGTGACAAAAATAAATGACGTCACAAAATACATAACGTCACAAAAATAAATGACGTCACAAAATACATAACGTCACAAAAATAAATGACGTCACAAACATAATGACGTCACAAAATACATATTGTCACAAAAATAAATGACGTCACAAAATACATAACGTCACAAAAATAAATGACGTCACAAAACACATAACGTCAAAAAAATTACGTCACAAAATACATAACGTCATAAAAATAAATGACGTCACAAAAATTAATTACTTCACAAAATACATAACGTCACAAAAATAAATGACGTCACAAAATACATAACGTCACAAAATACATTACGTCAGAAAAATAAATTACGTCACAAAATACATTACGTCACAAAAATAAATGACGTCTCAAAATACATAACGTCACAAAAATAAATGACGTCACAAACATAATGACGTCACAAAATACATATTGTGACAAAAATAAATGACGTCACAAAATACATAACGTCACAAAAATAAATGACGTCACAAAATACATTACGTCAAAAAAAATGACGTCACAAAATACATAATGTCACAAAAATAAATGACGTCACAAAATACATAACGTCACAAAAATAAATGACGTCACAAAAATAAATAACGTCACAAAATACATAACGTCACAAAATACATAACGTCACAAAAATAAATGACGTCACAAAATACATAACGTCACAAAAATAAATGACGTCACAAAATACATAACGTCAAAAAAATAAATGACGTCACAAAATACATAACGTCATAAAAATAAATGACGTCACAAAATACATAACGTCACAAAATAAATTACAACAGAAAAATAAATGACGTCACAAAATACATAACGTCACAAAAATAAATGACGTCACATAATACATAACGTCACAAAAATAAATGACGTCACAAACATAATGACGTCACAAAATACATATTAAGACAAAAATAAATGACGTCACAAAATACATAACGTCACAAAAATAAATGACGTCACAAAATACATAATGTCAAAAAAAATGACGTCACAAAATACATAATGTCACAAAAATAAATGACGTCACAAAATACATAACGTCACAAAAATAAATGACGTCACAAAAATAAATAACGTCACAAAATACATAACGTCACAAAATACATAACGTCACAAAAATAAATGACGTCACAAAATACATAACGTCACAAAAATAAATGACGTCACAAAATACATAACGTCAAAAAAATAAATGACGTCACAAAATACATAACGTCACAAAATAAATGACGTCACAAAATACATAACGTCACAAAAATAAATGACGTCACAATAATAAATGACGTCACAAAATACATAACGTCACAAAAATAAATGACGTCACAAAATACATAACGTTACAAAAATAAATGACGTCACAAAATACATAACGTCACAAAAACAAATGACGTCACAAAATACATAACGTCACAAAAAATGACGTCAAAAAATACATAACGTCACAAAAATAAATGACGTCACAAAATACATAACGTCACAAAAATAAATGACGTTACAAAAAACATAACGTCACAAAAATAAATGTCGTCACAAAATACATAACGTCACAAAAATAAATGACGTCACAAAATACATAACGTCACAAAAATAAATGACGTCACAAAATACATAACGTCACAAAAACAAATGACGTCACAAAATATATAACGTCACAAAAATAAATGACGTCACAAAATACATAACGTCAAAAAAATAAATGACGTCACAAAAATTAATTACGTCAAAAAATACATAACGTCACAAAATATATAACGTCACAAAAATAAATGACGTCACAAAAATTGATTACGTCACAAAATACCAAACGTCACAAAAATAAATAACGTCACAAAATACATAACGTCACAAAATACATAACGTCACAAAAATAAATGACGTCACAAAATAATTAAAGTCACAAAAATAAATGACGTCATAAAATACATAACGTCACAAAAATAAATGACGTCACAAAATACATAACGTCACAAAATTAATGACGTCACAAAAATTAATTACGTCAAAAAATACATAACGTCACAAAAATTAATTACGTCAAAAAATACATAACCTCACAAAAATAAATGACGTCACAAAATACATAACGTCACAAAAATAAATGACGTCACAAAAATTAATTACGTCACAAAATACATAATGTCACAAAAATAAATGACGTCACAAAATACATAACGTCAAAAAAATAAATGACGTCACAAAATACATAACGTCACAAAATAAATGACGTCACAAAATACATAACGTCACAAAAATAAATGACGTCACAATAATAAATGACGTCACAAAATACATAACGTCACAAAAATAAATGACGTCACAAAATACATAACGTTACAAAAATAAATGACGTCACAAAATACATAACGTCACAAAAACAAATGACGTCACAAAATACATAACGTCACAAAAAATGACGTCACAAAATACATAACGTCACAAAAATAAATGACGTCACAAAATACATAACGTCACAAAAATAAATGACGTTACAAAAAACATAACGTCACAAAAATAAATGACGTCACAAAATACATAACGTCACAAAAATAAATGACTTCACAAAATACATAACGTCACAAAAATAAATGACGTCACAAAATACATAACGTCACAAAAACAAATGACGTCACAAAATATATAATGTCACAAAAATAAATGACGTCACAAAATACATAACGTCACAAAAATAAATGACGTCACAAAAATTAATTACGTCACAAAATACATAAAGTCACAAAATATATAACGTCACAAAAATAAATGACGTCACAAAAATTGATTACGTCACAAAATACCAAACGTCACAAAAATAAATAACGTCACAAAATACATAACGTCACAAAATACATAACGTCACAAAAATAAATTACGTCACAAAATACATAACGTCACAAAAATAAATGACGTCTCAAAATACATAACGTCACAAAAATAAATGACGTCACAAACATAATGACGTCACAAAATACATATTGTGACAAAAATAAATGACGTCACAAAATACATAACGTCACAAAAATAAATGACGTCACAAAATACATTACGTCAAAAAAAATGACGTCACAAAATACATAATGTCACAAAAATAAATGACGTCACAAAATACATAACGTCACAAAAATAAATGACGTCACAAAAATAAATAACGTCACAAAATACATAACGTCACAAAATACATAACGTCACAAAAATAAATGACGTCACAAAATACATAACGTCACAAAAATAAATGACGTCACAAAATACATAACGTCAAAAAAATAAATGACGTCACAAAATACATAACGTCATAAAAATAAATGACGTCACAAAATACATAACGTCACAAAATAAATTACAACAGAAAAATAAATGACGTCACAAAATACATAACGTCACAAAAATAAATGACGTCACATAATACATAACGTCACAAAAATAAATGACGTCACAAACATAATGACGTCACAAAATACATATTAAGACAAAAATAAATGACGTCACAAAATACATAACGTCACAAAAATAAATGACGTCACAAAATACATAATGTCAAAAAAAATGACGTCACAAAATACATAATGTCACAAAAATAAATGACGTCACAAAATACATAACGTCACAAAAATAAATGACGTCACAAAAATAAATAACGTCACAAAATACATAACGTCACAAAATACATAACGTCACAAAAATAAATGACGTCACAAAATACATAACGTCACAAAAATAAATGACGTCACAAAATACATAACGTCAAAAAAATAAATGACGTCACAAAATACATAACGTCACAAAATAAATGACGTCACAAAATACATAACGTCACAAAAATAAATGACGTCACAATAATAAATGACGTCACAAAATACATAACGTCACAAAAATAAATGACGTCACAAAATACATAACGTTACAAAAATAAATGACGTCACAAAATACATAACGTCACAAAAACAAATGACGTCACAAAATACATAACGTCACAAAAAATGACGTCAAAAAATACATAACGTCACAAAAATAAATGACGTCACAAAATACATAACGTCACAAAAATAAATGACGTTACAAAAAACATAACGTCACAAAAATAAATGTCGTCACAAAATACATAACGTCACAAAAATAAATGACGTCACAAAATACATAACGTCACAAAAATAAATGACGTCACAAAATACATAACGTCACAAAAACAAATGACGTCACAAAATATATAACGTCACAAAAATAAATGACGTCACAAAATACATAACGTCAAAAAAATAAATGACGTCACAAAAATTAATTACGTCACAAAATACATAACGTCACAAAATATATAACGTCACAAAAATAAATGACGTCACAAAAATTGATTACGTCACAAAATACCAAACGTCACAAAAATAAATAACGTCACAAAATACATAACGTCACAAAATACATAACGTCACAAAAATAAATGACGTCACAAAATAATTAAAGTCACAAAAATAAATGACGTCATAAAATACATAACGTCACAAAAATAAATGACGTCACAAAATACATAACGTCACAAAATTAATGACGTCACAAAAATTAATTACGTCAAAAAATACATAACGTCACAAAAATTAATTACGTCAAAAAATACATAACCTCACAAAAATAAATGACGTCACAAAATACATAACGTCACAAAAATAAATGACGTCACAAAAATTAATTACGTCACAAAATACATAATGTCACAAAAATAAATGACGTCACAAAATACATAACGTCAAAAAAATAAATGACGTCACAAAATACATAACGTCACAAAATAAATGACGTCACAAAATACATAACGTCACAAAAATAAATGACGTCACAATAATAAATGACGTCACAAAATACATAACGTCACAAAAATAAATGACGTCACAAAATACATAACGTTACAAAAATAAATGACGTCACAAAATACATAACGTCACAAAAACAAATGACGTCACAAAATACATAACGTCACAAAAAATGACGTCACAAAATACATAACGTCACAAAAATAAATGACGTCACAAAATACATAACGTCACAAAAATAAATGACGTTACAAAAAACATAACGTCACAAAAATAAATGACGTCACAAAATACATAACGTCACAAAAATAAATGACTTCACAAAATACATAACGTCACAAAAATAAATGACGTCACAAAATACATAACGTCACAAAAACAAATGACGTCACAAAATATATAATGTCACAAAAATAAATGACGTCACAAAATACATAACGTCACAAAAATAAATGACGTCACAAAAATTAATTACGTCACAAAATACATAAAGTCACAAAATATATAACGTCACAAAAATAAATGACGTCACAAAAATTGATTACGTTACAAAATACCAAACGTCACAAAAATAAATAACGTCACAAAATACATAACGTCACAAAATACATAACGTCACAAAAATAAATGACGTCACAAAATAATTAAAGTCACAAAAATAAATGACGTCATAAAATACATAACGTCACAAAAATAAATGACGTCACAAAATACATAACGTCACAAAATTAATGACGTCACAAAAATTAATTACGTCAAAAAATACATAACGTCACAAAAATTAATTTGACGTCACAAAATACATAACGTCACAAAAACAAATGACGTCACAAAATACATAACGTCACAAAAAATGACGTCACAAAATACATAACGTCACAAAAATAAATGACGTCACAAAATACATAACGTCACAAAAATAAATGACGTCAAAAAATACATAACGTCATAAAAATAAATGACGTCACAATAATAAATGACGTCACAAAATACATAAAGTCACAAAAATAAATGACGTCACAAAATACATAACGTTACAAAAATAAATGACGTCACAAAATACATAACGTCACAAAAATAAATGACGTCACAAAATACATATCGTCACAAAAAAATGACGTCACAAAATACAAAACGTCAAAAAATAAATGACGTCACAAAATACATAACGTCACAAAAATAAATAACGTCACAAAATACATAACGTCACAAAATACATAACGGCAAAAAAATAAATGACGTCACAAAATACATAACGTCGCAAAAATAAATGACGTCACAAAATACATAACGTCAAAAAAATAAATGACGTCACAAAATACATAACGTCACAAAAATAAATGACGTCAAAAAATACATAACGTCATAAAAATAAATGACGTCACAATAATAAATGACGTCACAAAATACATAACGTCACAAAAATAAATGACGTCACAAAATACATAACGTTACAAAAAAAAATGACGTCACAAAATACATAACGTCACAAAAATAAATGACGTCACAAAATACATAGCGTCACAAAAAAATGACGTCACAAAATACAAAACGTCAAAAAATAAATGACGTCACAAAATACATAACGTCACAAAAATAAATGACGTCAAAAAATACATAACGTCACAAAAATTAATGACGTCACAAAATACATAACGTCACAAAAATAAATGACGTCACAAAATACATAACGTCACAAAAATAAATGAAGTCACAAAATACATAACGTCACAAAAACAAATGACGTCACAAAATACATAACGTCACAAAAATAAATGACGTCACAAAATACATAACGTCACAAAAATAAATGACGTCACAAAAATTAATTATGTCACAAAATACATAACGTCACAAAATATATAACGTCACAAAAATAAATGACGTCACAAAAATTAATTACGTCACAAAATACATAACGTCACAAAAATAAATGACGTCACAATAATAAATGACGTCACAAAATACATAACGTCACAAAAATAAATGACGTCACAAAATACATAACGTCACAAAAATAAATGACGTCACAAAATACATAACGTCACAAAAATAAATGACGTCACAAAATACATAACGTCACAAAAATAAATGACGTCACAAAATACATAACGTCACAAAAACAAATGACGTCACAAAATATATAACGTCACAAAAATAAATGACGTCACAAAATACATAACGTCACAAAAACAAATGACGTCACAAAATACATAACGTCACAAAAAATGACGTCACAAAATACATAACGTCACAAAAATAAATGACGTCACAAAATACATAACGTCACAAAAATAAATGACGTTACAAAAAACATAACGTCACAAAAATAAATGACGTCACAAAATACATAACGTCACAAAAATAAATGACGTCACAAAATACATAACGTCACAAAAATAAATGACGTCACAAAATACATAACGTCACAAAAACAAATGACGTCACAAAATATATAACGTCACAAAAATAAATGACGTCACAAAATACATAACGTCAAAAAAATAAATGACGTCACAAAAATTAATTACGTCACAAAATACATAACGTCACAAAATATATAACGTCACAAAAATAAATGACGTCACAAAAATTGATTACGTCACAAAATACCAAACGTCACAAAAATAAATAACGTCACAAAATACATAACGTCACAAAATACATAACGTCACAAAAATAAATGACGTCACAAAATAATTAAAGTCACAAAAATAAATGACGTCATAAAATACATAACGTCACAAAAATAAATGACGTCACAAAATACATAACGTCACAAAATTAATGACGTCACAAAAATTAATTACGTCAAAAAATACATAACGTCACAAAAATTAATTACGTCAAAAAATACATAACCTCACAAAAATAAATGACGTCACAAAATACATAACGTCACAAAAATAAATGACGTCACAAAAATTAATTACGTCACAAAATACATAATGTCACAAAAATAAATGACGTCACAAAATACATAACGTCAAAAAAATAAATGACGTCACAAAATACATAACGTCACAAAATAAATGACGTCACAAAATACATAACGTCACAAAAATAAATGACGTCACAATAATAAATGACGTCACAAAATACATAACGTCACAAAAATAAATGACGTCACAAAATACATAACGTTACAAAAATAAATGACGTCACAAAATACATAACGTCACAAAAACAAATGACGTCACAAAATACATAACGTCACAAAAAATGACGTCACAAAATACATAACGTCACAAAAATAAATGACGTCACAAAATACATAACGTCACAAAAATAAATGACGTTACAAAAAACATAACGTCACAAAAATAAATGACGTCACAAAATACATAACGTCACAAAAATAAATGACTTCACAAAATACATAACGTCACAAAAATAAATGACGTCACAAAATACATAACGTCACAAAAACAAATGACGTCACAAAATATATAATGTCACAAAAATAAATGACGTCACAAAATACATAACGTCACAAAAATAAATGACGTCACAAAAATTAATTACGTCACAAAATACATAACGTCACAAAATATATAACGTCACAAAAATAAATGACGTCACAAAAATTGATTACGTCACAAAATACCAAACGTCACAAAAATAAATAACGTCACAAAATACATAACGTCACAAAATACATAACGTCACAAAAATAAATGACGTCACAAAATAATTAAAGTCACAAAAATAAATGACGTCATAAAATACATAACGTCACAAAAATAAATGACGTCACAAAATACATAACGTCACAAAATTAATGACGTCACAAAAATTAATTACGTCAAAAAATACATAACGTCACAAAAATTAATTACGTCAAAAAATACATAACCTCACAAAAATAAATGACGTCACAAAATACATAACGTCACAAAAATAAATGACGTCACAAAAATTAATTACGTCACAAAATACATAATGTCACAAAAATAAATGACGTCACAAAATACATAACGTCAAAAAAATAAATGACGTCACAAAATACATAACGTCACAAAATAAATGACGTCACAAAATACATAACGTCACAAAAATAAATGACGTCACAATAATAAATGACGTCACAAAATACATAACGTCACAAAAATAAATGACGTCACAAAATACATAACGTTACAAAAATAAATGACGTCACAAAATACATAACGTCACAAAATATATAACGTCACAAAAATAAATGACGTCACAAAAATTGATTACGTCACAAAATACCAAACGTCACAAAAATAAATAACGTCACAAAATACATAACGTCACAAAATACATAACGTCACAAAAATAAATGACGTCACAAAATAATTAAAGTCACAAAAATAAATGACGTCATAAAATACATAACGTCACAAAAATAAATGACGTCACAAAATACATAACGTCACAAAATTAATGACGTCACAAAAATTAATTACGTCAAAAAATACATAACGTCACAAAAATAAATGACGTCACAAAATACATAACGTCACAAAAAATGACGTCACAAAATACATAACGTCACAAAAACAAATGACGTCAAAAAATACATAACGTCATAAAAATAAATGACGTCACAATAATAAATGACGTCACAAAATACATAACGTCACAAAAATAAATGACGTCACAAAATACATAACGTTACAAAAATAAATGACGTCACAAAATACATAACGTCACAAAAATAAATGACGTCACAAAATACATAGCGTCACAAAAAAATGACGTCACAAAATACAAAACGTCAAAAAATAAATGACGTCACAAAATACATAACGTCACAAAAATAAATAACGTCACAAAATACATAACGTCACAAAATACATAACGGCAAAAAAATAAATGACGTCACAAAATACATAACGTCGCAAAAATAAATGACGTCACAAAATACATAACGTCAAAAAAATAAATGACGTCACAAAATACATAACGTCACAAAAATAAATGACGTCAAAAAATACATAACGTCATAAAAATAAATGACGTCACAATAATAAATGACGTCACAAAATACATAACGTCACAAAAATAAATGACGTCACAAAATACATAACGTTACAAAAATAAATGACGTCACAAAATACATAACGTCACAAAAATAAATGACGTCACAAAATACATAGCGTCACAAAAAAATGACGTCACAAAATACAAAACGTCAAAAAATAAATGACGTCACAAAATACATAACGTCACAAAAATAAATGACGTCAAAAAATACATAACGTCACAAAAATAAATGACGTCACAAAATACATAACGTCACAAAAATAAATGACGTCACAAAATACATAACGTCACAAAAATAAATGAAGTCACAAAATACATAACGTCACAAAAACAAATGACGTCACAAAATACATAACGTCACAAAAATAAATGACGTCACAAAATACATAACGTCACAAAAATAAATGACGTCACAAAAATTAATTATGTCACAAAATACATAACGTCACAAAATATATAACGTCACAAAAATAAATGACGTCACAAAAATTAATTACGTCACAAAATACATAACGTCACAAAAATAAATGACGTCACAATAATAAATGACGTCACAAAATACATAACGTCACAAAAATAAATGACGTCACAAAATACATAACGTTACAAAAATAAATGACGTCACAAAATACATAACGTCACAAAAACAAATGACGTCACAAAATACATAACGTCACAAAAAATGACGTCACAAAATACATAACGTCACAAAAATAAATGACGTCACAAAATACATAACGTCACAAAAATAAATGACGTTACAAAAAACATAACGTCACAAAAATAAATGACGTCACAAAATACATAACGTCACAAAAATAAATGACGTCACAAAATACATAACGTCACAAAAATAAATGACGTCACAAAATACATAACGTCACAAAAACAAATGACGTCACAAAATATATAACGTCACAAAAATAAATGACGTCACAAAATACATAACGTCAAAAAAATAAATGACGTCACAAAAATTAATTACGTCACAAAATACATAACGTCACAAAATATATAACGTCACAAAAATAAATGACGTCACAAAAAATGATTACGTCACAAAATACCAAACGTCACAAAAATAAAGAACGTCACAAAATACATAACGTCACAAAATACATAACGTCACAAAAATAAATGACGTCACAAAATAATTAAAGTCACAAAAATAAATGACGTCATAAAATACATAACGTCACAAAAATAAATGACGTCACAAAATACATAACGTCACAAAATTAATGACGTCACAAAAATTAATTACGTCAAAAAATACATAACGTCACAAAAATTAATTACGTCAAAAAATACATAACCTCACAAAAATAAATGACGTCACAAAATACATAACGTCACAAAAATAAATGACGTCACAAAAATTAATTACGTCACAAAATACATAATGTCACAAAAATAAATGACGTCACAAAATACATAACGTCAAAAAAATAAATGACGTCACAAAATACATAACGTCACAAAATAAATGACGTCACAAAATACATAACGTCACAAAAATAAATGACGTCACAATAATAAATGACGTCACAAAATACATAACGTCACAAAAATAAATGACGTCACAAAATACATAACGTTACAAAAATAAATGACGTCACAAAATACATAACGTCACAAAAACAAATGACGTCACAAAATACATAACGTCACAAAAAATGACGTCACAAAATACATAACGTCACAAAAATAAATGACGTCACAAAATACATAACGTCACAAAAATAAATGACGTTACAAAAAACATAACGTCACAAAAATAAATGACGTCACAAAATACATAACGTCACAAAAATAAATGACTTCACAAAATACATAACGTCACAAAAATAAATGACGTCACAAAATACATAACGTCACAAAAACAAATGACGTCACAAAATATATAATGTCACAAAAATAAATGACGTCACAAAATACATAACGTCACAAAAATAAATGACGTCACAAAAATTAATTACGTCACAAAATACATAACGTCACAAAATATATAACGTCACAAAAATAAATGACGTCACAAAAATTGATTACGTCACAAAATACCAAACGTCACAAAAATAAATAACGTCACAAAATACATAACGTCACAAAATACATAACGTCACAAAAATAAATGACGTCACAAAATAATTAAAGTCACAAAAATAAATGACGTCATAAAATACATAACGTCACAAAAATAAATGACGTCACAAAATACATAACGTCACAAAATTAATGACGTCACAAAAATTAATTACGTCAAAAAATACATAACGTCACAAAAATTAATTTGACGTCACAAAATACATAACGTCACAAAAACAAATGACGTCACAAAATACATAACGTCACAAAAAATGACGTCACAAAATACATAACGTCACAAAAATAAATGACGTCACAAAATACATAACGTCACAAAAATAAATGACGTCAAAAAATACATAACGTCATAAAAATAAATGACGTCACAATAATAAATGACGTTACAAAATACATAACGTCACAAAAATAAATGACGTCACAAAATACATAACGTTACAAAAATAAATGACGTCACAAAATACATAACGTCACAAAAATAAATGACGTCACAAAATACATAGCGTCACAAAAAAATGACGTCACAAAATACAAAACGTCAAAAAATAAATGACGTCACAAAATACATAACGTCACAAAAATAAATAACGTCACAAAATACATAACGTCACAAAATACATAACGGCAAAAAAATAAATGACGTCACAAAATACATAACGTCGCAAAAATAAATGACGTCACAAAATACATAATGTCAAAAAAATAAATGACGTCACAAAATACATAACGTCACAAAAATAAATGACGTCAAAAATACATAACGTCATAAAAATAAATGACGTCACAATAATAAATGACGTCACAAAATACATAACGTCACAAAAATAAATGACGTCACAAAATACATAACGTTACAAAAATAAATGACGTCACAAAATACATAACGTCACAAAAATAAATGACGTCACAAAATACATAGCGTCACAAAAAAATGACGTCACAATAACAAAACGTCAAAAAATAAATGACGTCACAAAATACATAACGTCACAAAAATAAATGACGTCAAAAAATACATAACGTCACAAAAATAAATGACGTCACAAAATACATAACGTCACAAAAATAAATGACGTCACAAAATACATAACGTCACAAAAATAAATGAAGTCACAAAATACATAACGTCACAAAAACAAATGACGTCACAAAATACATAACGTCACAAAAATAAATGACGGCACAAAATACATAACGTCACAAAAATAAATGACGTCACAAAAATTAATTATGTCACAAAATACATAACGTCACAAAATATATAACGTCACAAAAATAAATGACGTCACAAAAATTAATTACGTCACAAAATACATAACGTCACAAAAATAAATAAGGTCACATAATACATAACGTCACAAAATACATAACGTCACAAAAATAAATGAAGTCACAAAATACATAACGTCACAAAAACAAATGACGTCACAAAATACATAACGTCACAAAAATAAATGACGTCACAAAATACATAACGTCACAAAATTAATGACGTCACAAAAATTAATTACGTCAAAAAATACATAACGTCACAAAAATTAATTACGTCAAAAAATACATAACCTCACAAAAATAAATGACGTCACAAAATACATAACGTCACAAAAATAAATGACGTCACAAAAATTAATTACGTCACAAAATACATAATGTCACAAAAATAAATGACGTCACAAAATACATAACGTCAAAAAAATAAATGACGTCACAAAATACATAACGTCACAAAATAAATGACGTCACAAAATACATAACGTCACAAAAATAAATGACGTCACAATAATAAATGACGTCACAAAATACATAACGTCACAAAAATAAATGACGTCACAAAATACATAACGTTACAAAAATAAATGACGTCACAAAATACATAACGTCACAAAAACAAATGACGTCACAAAATACATAACGTCACAAAAAATGACGTCACAAAATACATAACGTCACAAAAATAAATGACGTCACAAAATACATAACGTCACAAAAATAAATGACGTTACAAAAAACATAACGTCACAAAAATAAATGACGTCACAAAATACATAACGTCACAAAAATAAATGACTTCACAAAATACATAACGTCACAAAAATAAATGACGTCACAAAATACATAACGTCACAAAAACAAATGACGTCACAAAATATATAACGTCACAAAAATAAATGACGTCACAAAATACATAACGTCAAAAAAATAAATGACGTCACAAAAATTAATTACGTCACAAAATACATAACGTCACAAAATATATAACGTCACAAAAATAAATGACGTCACAAAAAATGATTACGTCACAAAATACCAAACGTCACAAAAATAAATAACGTCACAAAATACATAACGTCACAAAATACATAACGTCACAAAAATAAATGACGTCACAAAATAATTAAAGTCACAAAAATAAATGACGTCATAAAATACATAACGTCACAAAAATAAATGACGTCACAAAATACATAACGTCACAAAATTAATGACGTCACAAAAATTAATTACGTCAAAAAATACATAACGTCACAAAAATTAATTACGTCAAAAAATACATAACCTCACAAAAATAAATGACGTCACAAAATACATAACGTCACAAAAATAAATGACGTCACAAAAATTAATTACGTCACAAAATACATAATGTCACAAAAATAAATGACGTCACAAAATACATAACGTCAAAAAAATAAATGACGTCACAAAATACATAACGTCACAAAATAAATGACGTCACAAAATACATAACGTCACAAAAATAAATGACGTCACAATAATAAATGACGTCACAAAATACATAACGTCACAAAAATAAATGACGTCACAAAATACATAACGTTACAAAAATAAATGACGTCACAAAATACATAACATCACAAAAACAAATGACGTCACAAAATACATAACGTCACAAAAAATGACGTCACAAAATACATAACGTCACAAAAATAAATGACGTCACAAAATACATAACGTCACAAAAATAAATGACGTTACAAAAAACATAACGTCACAAAAATAAATGACGTCACAAAATACATAACGTCACAAAAATAAATGACTTCACAAAATACATAACGTCACAAAAATAAATGACGTCACAAAATACATAACGTCACAAAAACAAATGACGTCACAAAATATATAATGTCACAAAAATAAATGACGTCACAAAATACATAACGTCACAAAAATAAATGACGTCACAAAAATTAATTACGTCACAAAATACATAACGTCACAAAATATATAACGTCACAAAAATAAATGACGTCACAAAAATTGATTACGTCACAAAATACCAAACGTCACAAAAATAAATAACGTCACAAAATACATAACGTCACAAAATACATAACGTCACAAAAATAAATGACGTCACAAAATAATTAAAGTCACAAAAATAAATGACGTCATAAAATACATAACGTCACAAAAATAAATGACGTCACAAAATACATAACGTCACAAAATTAATGACGTCACAAAAATTAATTACGTCAAAAAATACATAACGTCACAAAAATTAATTTGACGTCACAAAATACATAACGTCACAAAAACAAATGACGTCACAAAATACATAACGTCACAAAAAATGACGTCACAAAATACATAACGTCACAAAAATAAATGACGTCACAAAATACATAACGTCACAAAAATAAATGACGTCAAAAAATACATAACGTCATAAAAATAAATGACGTCACAATAATAAATGACGTTACAAAATACATTACGTCACAAAAATAAATGACGTCACAAAATACATAACGTTACAAAAATAAATGACGTCACAAAATACATAACGTCACAAAAATAAATGACGTCACAAAATACATAGCGTCACAAAAAAATGACGTCACAAAATACAAAACGTCAAAAAATAAATGACGTCACAAAATACATAACGTCACAAAAATAAATAACGTCACAAAATACATAACGTCACAAAATACATAACGGCAAAAAAATAAATGACGTCACAAAATACATAACGTCGCAAAAATAAATGACGTCACAAAATACATAACGTCAAAAAAATAAATGACGTCACAAAATACATAACGTCACAAAAATAAATGACGTCAAAAAATACATAACGTCATAAAAATAAATGACGTCACAATAATAAATGACGTCACAAAATACATAACGTCACAAAAATAAATGACGTCACAAAATACATAACGTTACAAAAATAAATGACGTCACAAAATACATAACGTCACAAAAATAAATGACGTCACAAAATACATAGCGTCACAAAAAAATGACGTCACAAAATACAAAACGTCAAAAAATAAATGACGTCACAAAATACATAACGTCACAAAAATAAATGACGTCAAAAAATACATAACGTCACAAAAATAAATGACGTCACAAAATACATAACGTCACAAAAATAAATGACGTCACAAAATACATAACGTCACAAAAATAAATGAAGTCACAAAATACATAACGTCACAAAAACAAATGACGTCACAAAATACATAACGTCACAAAAATAAATGACGTCACAAAATACATAACGTCACAAAAATAAATGACGTCACAAAAATTAATTACGTCACAAAATACATAATGTCACAAAAATAAATGACGTCACAAAATACATAACGTCAAAAAAATAAATGACGTCACAAAATACATAACGTCACAAAATAAATGACGTCACAAAATACATAACGTCACAAAAATAAATGACGTCACAATAATAAATGACGTCACAAAATACATAACGTCACAAAAATAAATGACGTCACAAAATACATAACGTTACAAAAATAAATGACGTCACAAAATACATAACGTCACAAAAACAAATGACGTCACAAAATACATAACGTCACAAAAAATGACGTCACAAAATACATAACGTCACAAAAATAAATGACGTCACAAAATACATAACGTCACAAAAATAAATGACGTTACAAAAAACATAACGTCACAAAAATAAATGACGTCACAAAATACATAACGTCACAAAAATAAATGACTTCACAAAATACATAACGTCACAAAAATAAATGACGTCACAAAATACATAATGTCACAAAAACAAATGACGTCACAAAATATATAATGTCACAAAAATAAATGACGTCACAAAATACATAACGTCACAAAAATAAATGACGTCACAAAAATTAATTACGTCACAAAATACATAACGTCACAAAATATATAACGTCACAAAAATAAATGACGTCACAAAAATTGATTACGTCACAAAATACCAAACGTCACAAAAATAAATAACGTCACAAAATACATAACGTCACAAAATACATAACGTCACAAAAATAAATGACGTCACAAAATAATTAAAGTCACAAAAATAAATGACGTCATAAAATACATAACGTCACAAAAATAAATGACGTCACAAAATACATAACGTCACAAAATTAATGACGTCACAAAAATTAATTACGTCAAAAAATACATAACGTCACAAAAATTAATTTGACGTCACAAAATACATAACGTCACAAAAACAAATGACGTCACAAAATACATAACGTCACAAAAAATGACGTCACAAAATACATAACGTCACAAAAATAAATGACGTCACAAAATACATAACGTCACAAAAATAAATGACGTCAAAAAATACATAACGTCATAAAAATAAATGACGTCACAATAATAAATGACGTTACAAAATACATAACGTCACAAAAATAAATGACGTCACAAAATACATAACGTTACAAAAATAAATGACGTCACAAAATACATAACGTCACAAAAATAAATGACGTCACAAAATACATAGCGTCACAAAAAAATGACGTCACAAAATACAAAACGTCAAAAAATAAATGACGTCACAAAATACATAACGTCACAAAAATAAATAACGTCACAAAATACATAACGTCACAAAATACATAACGGCAAAAAAATAAATGACGTCACAAAATACATAACGTCGCAAAAATAAATGACGTCACAAAATACATAATGTCAAAAAAATAAATGACGTCACAAAATACATAACGTCACAAAAATAAATGACGTCAAAAAATACATAACGTCATAAAAATAAATGACGTCACAATAATAAATGACGTCACAAAATACATAACGTCACAAAAATAAATGACGTCACAAAATACATAACGTTACAAAAATAAATGACGTCACAAAATACATAACGTCACAAAAATAAATGACGTCACAAAATACATAGCGTCACAAAAAAATGACGTCACAATAACAAAACGTCAAAAAATAAATGACGTCACAAAATACATAACGTCACAAAAATAAATGACGTCAAAAAATACATAACGTCACAAAAATAAATGACGTCACAAAATACATAACGTCACAAAAATAAATGACGTCACAAAATACATAACGTCACAAAAATAAATGAAGTCACAAAATACATAACGTCACAAAAACAAATGACGTCACAAAATACATAACGTCACAAAAATAAATGACGTCACAAAATACATAACGTCACAAAAATAAATGACGTCACAAAAATTAATTATGTCACAAAATACATAACGTCACAAAATATATAACGTCACAAAAATAAATGACGTCACAAAAATTAATTACGTCACAAAATACATAACGTCACAAAAATAAATAAGGTCACATAATACATAACGTCACAAAATACATAACGTCACAAAAATAAATGAAGTCACAAAATACATAACGTCACAAAAACAAATGACGTCACAAAATACATAACGTCACAAAAATAAATGACGTCACAAAATACATAACGTCACAAAATTAATGACGTCACAAAAATTAATTACGTCAAAAAATACATAACGTCACAAAAATTAATTACGTCAAAAAATACATAACCTCACAAAAATAAATGACGTCACAAAATACATAACGTCACAAAAATAAATGACGTCACAAAAATTAATTACGTCACAAAATACATAATGTCACAAAAATAAATGACGTCACAAAATACATAACGTCAAAAAAATAAATGACGTCACAAAATACATAACGTCACAAAATAAATGACGTCACAAAATACATAACGTCACAAAAATAAATGACGTCACAATAATAAATGACGTCACAAAATACATAACGTCACAAAAATAAATGACGTCACAAAATACATAACGTTACAAAAATAAATGACGTCACAAAATACATAACGTCACAAAAACAAATGACGTCACAAAATACATAACGTCACAAAAAATGACGTCACAAAATACATAACGTCACAAAAATAAATGACGTCACAAAATACATAACGTCACAAAAATAAATGACGTTACAAAAAACATAACGTCACAAAAATAAATGACGTCACAAAATACATAACGTCACAAAAATAAATGACTTCACAAAATACATAACGTCACAAAAATAAATGACGTCACAAAATACATAACGTCACAAAAACAAATGACGTCACAAAATATATAACGTCACAAAAATAAATGACGTCACAAAATACATAACGTCAAAAAAATAAATGACGTCACAAAAATTAATTACGTCACAAAATACATAACGTCACAAAATATATAACGTCACAAAAATAAATGACGTCACAAAAAATGATTACGTCACAAAATACCAAACGTCACAAAAATAAATAACGTCACAAAATACATAACGTCACAAAATACATAACGTCACAAAAATAAATGACGTCACAAAATAATTAAAGTCACAAAAATAAATGACGTCATAAAATACATAACGTCACAAAAATAAATGACGTCACAAAATACATAACGTCACAAAATTAATGACGTCACAAAAATTAATTACGTCAAAAAATACATAACGTCACAAAAATTAATTACGTCAAAAAATACATAACCTCACAAAAATAAATGACGTCACAAAATACATAACGTCACAAAAATAAATGACGTCACAAAAATTAATTACGTCACAAAATACATAATGTCACAAAAATAAATGACGTCACAAAATACATAACGTCAAAAAAATAAATGACGTCACAAAATACATAACGTCACAAAATAAATGACGTCACAAAATACATAACGTCACAAAAATAAATGACGTCACAATAATAAATGACGTCACAAAATACATAACGTCACAAAAATAAATGACGTCACAAAATACATAACGTTACAAAAATAAATGACGTCACAAAATACATAACATCACAAAAACAAATGACGTCACAAAATACATAACGTCACAAAAAATGACGTCACAAAATACATAACGTCACAAAAATAAATGACGTCACAAAATACATAACGTCACAAAAATAAATGACGTTACAAAAAACATAACGTCACAAAAATAAATGACGTCACAAAATACATAACGTCACAAAAATAAATGACTTCACAAAATACATAACGTCACAAAAATAAATGACGTCACAAAATACATAACGTCACAAAACCAAATGACGTCACAAAATATATAATGTCACAAAAATAAATGACGTCACAAAATACATAACGTCACAAAAATAAATGACGTCACAAAAATTAATTACGTCACAAAATACATAACGTCACAAAATATATAACGTCACAAAAATAAATGACGTCACAAAAATTGATTACGTCACAAAATACCAAACGTCACAAAAATAAATAACGTCACAAAATACATAACGTCACAAAATACATAACGTCACAAAAATAAATGACGTCACAAAATAATTAAAGTCACAAAAATAAATGACGTCATAAAATACATAACGTCACAAAAATAAATGACGTCACAAAATACATAACGTCACAAAATTAATGACGTCACAAAAATTAATTACGTCAAAAAATACATAACGTCACAAAAATTAATTTGACGTCACAAAATACATAACGTCACAAAAACAAATGACGTCACAAAATACATAACGTCACAAAAAATGACGTCACAAAATACATAACGTCACAAAAATAAATGACGTCACAAAATACATAACGTCACAAAAATAAATGACGTCAAAAAATACATAACGTCATAAAAATAAATGACGTCACAATAATAAATGACGTTACAAAATACATTACGTCACAAAAATAAATGACGTCACAAAATACATAACGTTACAAAAATAAATGACGTCACAAAATACATAACGTCACAAAAATAAATGACGTCACAAAATACATAGCGTCACAAAAAAATGACGTCACAAAATACAAAACGTCAAAAAATAAATGACGTCACAAAATACATAACGTCACAAAAATAAATAACGTCACAAAATACATAACGTCACAAAATACATAACGGCAAAAAAATAAATGACGTCACAAAATACATAACGTCGCAAAAATAAATGACGTCACAAAATACATAACGTCAAAAAAATAAATGACGTCACAAAATACATAACGTCACAAAAATAAATGACGTCAAAAAATACATAACGTCATAAAAATAAATGACGTCACAATAATAAATGACGTCACAAAATACATAACGTCACAAAAATAAATGACGTCACAAAATACATAACGTTACAAAAATAAATGACGTCACAAAATACATAACGTCACAAAAATAAATGACGTCACAAAATACATAGCGTCACAAAAAAATGACGTCACAAAATACAAAACGTCAAAAAATAAATGACGTCACAAAATACATAACGTCACAAAAATAAATGACGTCAAAAAATACATAACGTCACAAAAATAAATGACGTCACAAAATACATAACGTCACAAAAATAAATGACGTCACAAAATACATAACGTCACAAAAATAAATGAAGTCACAAAATACATAACGTCACAAAAACAAATGACGTCACAAAATACATAACGTCACAAAAATAAATGACGTCACAAAATACATAACGTCACAAAAATAAATGACGTCACAAAAATTAATTATGTCACAAAATACATAACGTCACAAAATATATAACGTCACAAAAATAAATGACGTCACAAAAATTAATTACGTCACAAAATACATAACGTCACAAAAATAAATAACGTCACATAATACATAACGTCACAAAATACATAACGTCACAAAAATAATTGACGTCACAAAATAAATAAAGTCACAAAAATAAATGACGTCACAAAATACATAACGTCACAAAAATAAATGACGTCACAAAATACATAACGTCACAAAATAAATGACGTCACAAAAATTAATTACGTCCCAAAATACATAACGTCACAAAAATAAATGACGTCAAAAAATACATAACCTCACAAAAATAAATGATGTCCCAAAATACATAACGTGACAAAAATAAATGACGTCACAAAATACATAACGTCACAAAAATAAATGACGTCACAAAATACATAACGTCACAAAAATAAATGACGTCACAAACATAATGACGTCACAAAATACATATTGTCACAAAAATAAATGACGTCACAAAATACATAACGTCACAAAAATAAATGACGTCACAAAATACATAACGTCACAAAAATAAATGACGTCACAAAATACATTACGTCAAAAAAAATGACGTCACAAAATACATAATGTCATAAAAATAAATGACGTCACAAAAATTAATTACTTCACAAAATACATAACGTCACAAAAATAAATGACGTCACAAAATACATAACGTCACAAAATACATTACGTCAGAAAAATAAATGACGTCACAAAATACATAACGTCACAAAATAAATTACAACAGAAAAATAAATGACGTCACAAAATACATAACGTCACAAAAATAAATGACGTCACATAATACATAACGTCACAAAAATAAATGACGTCACAAACATAATGACGTCACAAAATAAATATTAAGACAAAAATAAATGACGTCACAAAATACATAACGTCACAAAAATAAATGACGTCACAAAATACATAACGTCAAAAAAAATGACGTCACAAAATACATAATGTCACAAAAATAAATGACGTCACAAAATACATAACGTCACAAAATTAAATGACGTCACAAAAATAAATAACGTCACAAAATACATAACGTCACAAAATACATAACGTCACAAAAATAAATGACGTCACAAAATACATAACGTCACAAAAATAAATGACGTCACAAAATACATAACGTCACAAAATAAATGACGTCACAAAATACATAACGTCACAAAAATAAATGACGTCACAATAATAAATGACGTCACAAAATACATAACGTCACAAAAATAAATGACGTCACAAAATACATAACGTTACAAAAATAAATGACGTCACAAAATACATAACGTCACAAAAACAAATGACGTCACAAAATACATAACGTCACAAAAAAATGACGTCACAAAATACATAACGTCACAAAAATAAATGACGTCACAAAATACATAACGTCACAAAAATAAATGACGTTACAAAAAACATAACGTCACAAAAATAAATGACGTCACAAAATACATAACGTCACAAAAATAAATGACGTCACAAAATACATAACGTCACAAAAATAAATGACGTCACAAAATACATAACGTCACAAAAACAAATGACGTCACAAAATATATAACGTCACAAAAATAAATGACGTCACAAAATACATAACGTCACAAAAATAAATGACGTCACAAAAATTAATTACGTCACAAAATACATAACGTCACAAAATATATAACGTCACAAAAATAAATGACGTCACAAAAATTGATTACGTCACAAAATACCAAACGTCACAAAAATAAATAACGTCACAAAATACATAACGTCATAAAAAAATGACGTCACAAAATACAAAACGTCAAAAAATAAATGACGTCACAAAATACATAACGTCACAAAAATAAATGACGTTACAAAAAACATAACGTCACAAAAATAAATGACGTCACAAAATACATAACGTCACAAAAATAAATGACGTCACAAAATAATTAAAGTCACAAAAATAAATGACGTCATAAAATACATAACGTCACAAAAATAAATGACGTCACAAAATACATAACGTCACAAAATTAATGACGTTCACAAAAATTAATTACGTCAAAAAATACATAACGTCACAAAAATTAATGACGTCACAAAATACATAACGTCACAAAATACATAACGTCATAAAAAAATGACGTCACAAAATACAAAACGTCAAAAAATAAATGACGTCACAAAATACATAACGTCACAAAAATAAATGACGTTACAAAAAACATAACGTCACAAAAATAAATGTCGTCACAAAATACATAACGTCACAAAAATAAATGACGTCACAAAATAATTAAAGTCACAAAAATAAATGACGTCATAAAATACATAACGTCACAAAAATAAATGACGTCACAAAATACATAACGTCACAAAATTAATAACGTCACAAAAATAAATGACGTCAAAAAATACATAACGTCATAAAAATAAATGACGTCACAATAATATATGACGTCACAAAATACATAACGTCACAAAAATAAATGACGTCACAAAATACATAACGTTACAAAAATAAATGACCTAACAAAATACATAACGTCACAAAAATAAATGACGTCACAAAATACATAGCGTCATAAAAAAATGACGTCACAAAATACAAAACGTCAAAAAATAAATGACGTCACAAAATACATAACGTCACAATAATAAATAACGTCACAAAATACATAACGTCACAAAATACATAGCAAAAAAATAAATGACGTCACAAAATACATAACGTCGCAAAAATAAATGACGTCACAAAATACATAACGTCAAAAAAATAAATGACGTCACGAAATACATAACGTCACAAAAATAAATGACGTCAAAAAATACATAACGTCATAAAAATAAATGACGTCACAATAATAAATGACGTCACAAAATACATAACGTCACAAAAATAAATGACGTCACAAAATACATAACGTTACAAAAATAAATGACGTCACAAAATACATAACGTCACAAAAATAAATGACGTCACAAAATACATAGCGTCACAAAAAAATGACGTCAAAAAATACAAAACGTCAAAAAATAAATGACGTCACAAAATACATAACGTCACAAAAATAAATGACGTCAAAAAATACATAACGTCACAAAAATAAATGACGTCACAAAATACATAACGTCACAAAAATAAATGACGTCACAAAATACATAACGTCACAAAAATAAATGAAGTCACAAAAAAACATAACGTCACAAAAACAAATGACGTCACAAAATACATAACGTCACAAAAATAAATGACGTCACAAAATACATAACGTCACAAAAATAAATGACGTCACAAAAATTAATTATGTCACAAAATACATAACGTCACAAAATATATAACGTCACAAAAATAAATGACGTCACAAAAATTAATTACGTCACAAAATACATAACGTCACAAAAATAAATAACGTCACATAATACATAACGTCACAAAATACATAACGTCACAAAAATAATTGACGTCACAAAATAAATAAAGTCACAAAAATAAATGACGTCACAAAATACATAACGTCACAAAAATAAATGACGTCACAAAATACATAACGTCACAAAATAAATGACGTCACAAAAATTAATTACGTCACAAAATACATAACGTCACAAAAATAAATGACGTCACAAACATAATGACGTCACAAAATACATATTGTCACAAAATTAATGACGTCACAAAATACATAACGTCACAAAAATAAATGACGTCACAAAATACAAAACGTCAAAAAAAAATGACGTCATTTTGTGACGTCATTTATTTTTGTGACGTTATGTATTTTGTGACGTCATTTATTTTTGTGACGTTATGTTTTTTGTAACGTCATTTATTTTTGTGACGTTATGTATTTTGTGACGTCATTTATTTTTTGACGTTTTGTATTTTGTGACGTCATTTTTTTATGACGTTATGTATTTTGTGACGTTATGTATTTTGTGACGTCATTAATTTTTGTGACGTTATGTATTTTTTGACGTAATTAATTTTTGTGAACGTCATTAATTTTGTGACGTTATGTATTTTGTGACGTCATTTATTTTTGTGACGTTATGTATTTTATGACGTCATTTATTTTTGTGACTTTAATTATTTTGTGACGTCATTTATTTTTGTGACGTTATGTATTTTGTGACGTCATTTATTTTTGTGACGTTATGTTTTTTGTAACGTCATTTATTTTTGTGACGTTATGTATTTTGTGACGTCATTTATTTTTTGACGTTTTGTATTTTGTGACGTCATTTTTTTATGACGTTATGTATTTTGTGACGTTATTTATTTTTGTGACGTTTGGTATTTTGTGACGTAATCAATTTTTGTGACGTCATTTATTTTTGTGACGTTATATATTTTGTGACGTTATGTATTTTGTGACGTAATTAATTTTTGTGACGTCATTTATTTTTGTGACGTTATGTATTTTGTGACGTCATTTATTTTTTTGACGTTATGTATTTTGTGACGTCATTTACTTTTGTGACCTTATGTATTTTGTGACGTCATTTATTTTTTTGCCGTTATTTATTTTGTGACGTTATGTATTTTGTGACGTTATTTATTTTTGTGACGTCATGTATTTTTGTGACGTTATGTATTTTGTGACGTCATTTATTTTTGTGACGTTATGTATTTTGTGACGTCATTTATTTTTGTGACGTTATGTATTTTGTGACGTCATTTATTTTTGTGACGTTATGTATTTTGGGACATCATTTATTTTTGTGAGGTTATGTATTTTTTGACGTCATTTATTTTTGTGACGTTATGTATTTTGGGACGTAATTAATTTTTGTGACGTCATTTATTTTTATGACGTTATGTATTTTGTGACGTCACAAAATACATAACGTCACAAAATACATAACGTCACAAAATCAAATGACGTCACAAAATACTTAACGTCACAAAAAAATGACGTCACAAAATACATAACGTCACAAAAATAAATGACGTCAAAAAATACATAACGTCACAAAAATAAATGACGTCACAAAATACATAACGTTACAAAAATAAATGACGTCACAAATATTTAACGACACAAAATTAAATGACGTCACAAAATAAATAAACTCACAAAAATAAATGACGTCACAAAAATTAATTACGTCACAAAATGCATAACGTCACAAAATATATAGCGTCACAAAAATAAATGACGTCACAAAAATTAAGTACGTTACAAAATACATAGCGTCACAAAAATAAATAACGTCACAAAATACATAACGTCACAAAATATATAACGTCACAAAAATAAATGACGTCACAAAATACATAACGTCATAAAATACATAACGTCACAAAAAATGACGTCACAAAATACATAACGTCAAAAAAATAAATGACGTTACAAAATACATAACGTCACAAAAATAAATGACGTCACAAAATACATAACGTCACAAAAATAAATGACGTCACAAAATACATAACGTCATAAAATACATAACGTCACAAAAAATGACGTCACAAAATACATAACGTCAAAAAAATAAATGACGTTACAAAATACATAACGTCACAAATTAAATGACGTCACAAAATACATAATGTCACAAAAATAAATGACGTCACAAAATACATAACGTCACAAAAAAAATGACGTCACAAAATACATAATGTCACAAAAATAAATGACGTCCCAAAATACATAACTTAACAAAAATAAATGACGTCACAAAATACATAACGTCACAAAAATAAATGACGTCACAAAATACATAACGTCACAAAAATAAATGACGTCACAAACATAATGACGTCACAAAATACATATTGTCACAAAAATAAATGACGTCACAAAATACTTAACGTCACAAAAATAAATGACGTCACAAAATACATAACGTCACAAAAATAAATGACGTCACAAAATACATAACGTCACAAAATAAATGACGTCACAAAATACATAACGTCACAAAAATAAATGACGTCACAAACATAATGACGTCACAAAATACATATTGTGACAAAAATAAATGACGTCACAAAATACATAACGTCACAAAAATAAATGACGTCACAAAATACATTACGTCAAAAAAAATGACGTCACAAAATACATAATGTCACAAAAATAAATGACGTCACAAAATACATAACGTCACAAAAATAAATGACGTCACAAAAATAAATAACGTCACAAAATACATAACGTCACAAAATACATAACGTCACAAAAATAAATGACGTCACAAAATACATAACGTCACAAAAATAAATGACGTCACAAAATACATAACGTCAAAAAAATAAATGACGTCACAAAATACATAACGTCATAAAAATAAATGACGTCACAAAATACATAACGTCACAAAATACATTACGTCAGAAAAATAAATGACGTCACAAAATACATAACGTCACAAAAATAAATGTCGTCACATAATACATAACGTCACAAAAATAAATGACGTCACAAACATAATGACGTCACAAAATACATATTGTGACAAAAATAAATGACGTCAAAAAATACATAACGTCACAAAAATAAATGACGTCACAAAATACATAACGTCAAAAAAATGACGTCACAAAATACATAACGTCACAAAAATAAATGACGTCACAAAAATTTATTATGTCAAAAAATAAATAACGTCACAAAATACATAACGTCACAAAATACATAGCGGCACAAAAATAAATGACGTCACAAAATACATAACGTCACAAAAATAAATGACGTCACAAAATACATAACCTCAAAAATATAAATGACGTCACAAAATACATAACGTCACAAAAATAAATGACGTCACAAAATACATAACGTCACAAAAATAAATGACGTCACAAAATACATAACGTTACAAAAATAAATAACGTCACAAAATACATATTGTCACAAAAATAAATGACGTCACAAAATACATAACGTCACAAAAAAAATGACGTCACAAAATACATAACGTCACAAAAATAAATGACGTCAAAAAATACATAACGTCGCAAAAATAAATGACGTCACAAAATACATAACGTTACAAAAATAAATGACGTCACAAAATATTTAACGACACAAAATTAAATGACGTCACAAAATACATATTTCATAAAATACATAACGTCACAAAAATAAATGACGTCACAAAATACATAACGTCACAAAAATAAATGACGTCACAAAATACATAACGTCACAAAAATAAATGACGTCACAATAATAAATGACGTCACAAAATACATAACGTCACAAAAATAAATGACGTCACAAAATACATAACGTCACAAAAATAAATGGCGTCACAAAAATTAATTACGTCACAAAATACATAACGTCACAAAATATATAACGTCACAAAAATAAATGACGTCACAAAAATTAATTAAGTCACAAAATACATAACGTCACAAAAATAAATAACGTCACAAAATACATAACGTCACAAAATACATAACGTCACAAAAATAAATGACGTCACAAAATAAATAAAGTCACAAAAATAAATGACGTCACAAAATGCATAACGTCACAAAAATAAATGACGTCACGAAATACATAACGTTACAAAAATAAATGACGTCACAAAATATTTAACGTTACAAAATTGAATGACGTCACAAAATACATATTTCATAAAATACATAACGTCACAAAAATAAATGACGTCACAAAATACATAACGTCACAAAAATAAATGACGTCACAAAATACATAACGTCACAAAAATAAATGACGTAACAAAATACATAAGGTCACAAAAACAAATGACGTCACAAAATACATAACGTCACAAAAATAAATGACGTCACAAAATACATAACGTCACAAAAATAAATGACGTCACAAAATTAATTACGTCACAAAATACATAACGTCACAAAATATATAACGTCACAAAAATAAATGACGTCACAAAAATTAATTAAGTCACAAAATACATAACTTCACAAAAATAAATAACGTCGAAAAATACATAACGTCACAAAATACATAACGTCACAAAAATAAATGACGTCACAAAATAAATAAAGTCACAAAAATAAATGACGTCACAAAATGCATAACGTAACAAAAATAAATGATGTCACAAAATACATAACGTCACAAAAATAAATGACGTCAAAAAATACATAACGTCACAAAAATAAATGACGTCACAAAATACATAACGTCACAAAAATAAATGACGTCACAAAATACATAACGTCATAAAATACATAACGTCACAAAAAATGACGTCACAAAATACATAACGTCAAAAAAATAAATGACGTTACAAAATACATAACGTCACAAATTAAATGACGTCACAAAATACATAATGTCACAAAATTAAATGACGTCACAAAATAAATAAACTCACAAAAATAAATGACGTCACAAAAATTAATTACGTCACAAAATGCATAACGTCACAAAATATATAGCGTCACAAAAATAAATGACGTCACAAAAATTAAGTACGTCACAAAATACATAGCGTCACAAAAATAAATAACGTCACAAAATACATAACGTCACAAAATATATAACGTCACAAAAATAAATGACGTCACAAAATACATAACGTCATAAAATACATAACGTCACAAAAAATGACGTCACAAAATACATAACGTCAAAAAAATAAATGACGTTACAAAATACATAACGTCACAAAAATAAATGACGTCACAAAATACATAACGTCACAAAAATAAATGACGTCACAAAATACATAACGTCATAAAATACATAACGTCACAAAAAATGACGTCACAAAATACATAACGTCAAAAAAATAAATGACGTTACAAAATACATAACGTCACAAATTAAATGACGTCACAAAATACATAATGTCACAAAAATAAATGACGTCACAAAATACATAACGTCACAAAAAAAATGACGTCACAAAATACATAATGTCACAAAAATAAATGACGTCCCAAAATACATAACTTAACAAAAATAAATGACGTCACAAAATACATAACGTCACAAAAATAAATGACGTCACAAAATACATAACGTCACAAAAATAAATGACGTCACAAACATAATGACGTCACAAAATACATATTGTCACAAAAATAAATGATGTCACAAAATACTTAACGTCACAAAAATAAATGACGTCACAAAATACATAACGTCACAAAAATAAATGACGTCACAAAATACATAACGTCACAAAATAAATGACGTCACAAAATACATAACGTCACAAAAATAAATGACGTCACAAACATAATGACGTCACAAAATACATATTATGACAAAAATAAATGACGTCACAAAATACATAACGTCACAAAAATAAATGACGTCACAAAATACATTACGTCAAAAAAAATGACGTCACAAAATACATAATGTCACAAAAATAAATGACGTCACAAAATACATAACGTCACAAAAATAAATGACGTCACAAAAATAAATAACGTCACAAAATACATAACGTCACAAAATACATAACGTCACAAAAATAAATGACGTCACAAAATACATAACGTCACAAAAATAAATGACGTCACAAAATACATAACGTCAAAAAAATAAATGACGTCACAAAATACATAACGTCATAAAAATAAATGACGTCACAAAATACATAACGTCACAAAATACATTACGTCAGAAAAATAAATGACGTCACAAAATACATAACGTCACGAAAATAAATGACGTCACAAAATACATAACGTCACAAAATACATTACGTCAGAAAAATAAATGACGTCAAAAAATACATAACGTCACAAAAATAAATGACGTCACAAAATACATAACGTCAAAAAAATGACGTCACAAAATACATAACGTCACAAAAATAAATGACGTTACAAAAATTTATTATGTCAAAAAATAAATAACGTCACAAAATACATAACGTCACAAAATACATAGCGGCACAAAAATAAATGACGTCACAAAATACATAACGTCACAAAAATAAATGACGTCACAAAATACATAACCTCAAAAATATAAATGACGTCACAAAATACATAACGTCACAAAAATAAATGACGTCACAAAATACATAACGTCACAAAAATAAATGACGTCACAATAATAAATGACGTCACAAAATACATAACGTCACAAAAATAAATGACGTCACAAAATACATAACGTTACAAAAATAAATAACGTCACAAAATACATATTGTCACAAAAATAAATGACGTCACAAAATACATAACGTCACAAAAAAAATGACGTCACAAAATACATAACGTCACAAAAATAAATGACGTCAAAAAATACATAACGTCGCAAAAATAAATGACGTCACAAAATATTTAACGACACAAAATTAAATGACGTCACAAAATACATATTTCATAAAATACATAACGTCACAAAAATAAATGACGTCACAAAATACATAACGTCACAAAAATAAATGACGTCACAAAATACATAACGTCACAAAAATAAATGACGTCACAATAATAAATGACGTCACAAAATACATAACGTCACAAAAATAAATGACGTCACAAAATACATAACGTCACAAAAATAAATGGCGTCACAAAAATTAATTACGTCACAAAATACATAACGTCACAAAATATATAACGTCACAAAAATAAATGACGTCACAAAAATTAATTAAGTCACAAAATACATAACGTCACAAAAATAAATAACGTCACAAAATACATAACGTCACAAAATACATAACGTCACAAAAATAAATGACGTCACAAAATAAATAAAGTCACAAAAATAAATGACGTCACAAAATGCATAACGTCACAAAAATAAATGACGTCACGAAATACATAACGTTACAAAAATAAATGACGTCACAAAATATTTAACGTTACAAAATTGAATGACGTCACAAAATACATATTTCATAAAATACATAACGTCACAAAAATAAATGACGTCACAAAATACATAACGTCACAAAAATAAATGACGTCACAAAATACATAACGTCATAAAATACATAACGTCACAAAAAATGACGTCACAAAATACATAACGTCAAAAAAATAAATGACGTTACAAAATACATAACGTCACAAATTAAATGACGTCACAAAATACATAATGTCACAAAATTAAATGACGTCACAAAATAAATAAACTCACAAAAATAAATGACGTCACAAAAATTAATTACGTCACAAAATGCATAACGTCACAAAATATATAGCGTCACAAAAATAAATGACGTCACAAAAATTAAGTACGTCACAAAATACATAGCGTCACAAAAATAAATAACGTCACAAAATACATAACGTCACAAAATATATAACGTCACAAAAATAAATGACGTCACAAAATACATAACGTCATAAAATACATAACGTCACAAAAAATGACGTCACAAAATACATAACGTCAAAAAAATAAATGACGTTACAAAATACATAACGTCACAAAAATAAATGACGTCACAAAATACATAACGTCACAAAAATAAATGACGTCACAAAATACATAACGTCATAAAATACATAACGTCACAAAAAATGACGTCACAAAATACATAACGTCAAAAAAATAAATGACGTTACAAAATACATAACGTCACAAATTAAATGACGTCACAAAATACATAATGTCACAAAAATAAATGACGTCACAAAATACATAACGTCACAAAAAAAATGACGTCACAAAATACATAATGTCACAAAAATAAATGACGTCCCAAAATACATAACTTAACAAAAATAAATGACGTCACAAAATACATAACGTCACAAAAATAAATGACGTCACAAAATACATATCGTCACAAAAATAAATGACGTCACAAACATAATGACGTCACAAAATACATATTGTCACAAAAATAAATGACGTCACAAAATACTTAACGTCACAAAAATAAATGACGTCACAAAATACATAACGTCACAAAAATAAATGACGTCACAAAATACATAACGTCACAAAATAAATGACGTCACAAAATACATAACGTCACAAAAATAAATGACGTCACAAACATAATGACGTCACAAAATACATATTGTGACAAAAATAAATGACGTCACAAAATACATAACGTCACAAAAATAAATGACGTCACAAAATACATTACGTCACAAAAATAAATGACGTCACAAAAATAAATAACGTCACAAAATACATAACGTCACAAAATACATAACGTCACAAAAATAAATGACGTCACAAAATACATAACGTCACAAAAATAAATGACGTCACAAAATACATAACGACAAAAAAAAATGACGTCACAAAATACATAACGTCATAAAAATAAATGACGTCACAAAATACATAACGTCACAAAATACATTACGTAAGAAAAATAAATGACGTCACAAAATACATAACGTCACAAAAATAAATGTCGTCACATAATACATAACGTCACAAAAATAAATGACGTCACAAACATAATGACGTCACAAAATACATATTGTGACAAAAATAAATGACGTCAAAAAATACATAACGTCACAAAAATAAATGACGTCACAAAATACATAACGTCAAAAAAAATGACGTCACAAAATACATAACGTCCCAAAAATAAATGACGTCACAAAAATTTATTATGTCAAAAAATAAATAACGTCACAAAATACATAACGTCACAAAATACATAGCGGCACAAAAATAAATGACGTCACAAAATACATAACGTCACAAAAATAAATGACGTCACAAAATACATAACCTCAAAAATATAAATGACGTCACAAAATACATAACGTCACAAAAATAAATGACGTCACAAAATACATAACGTCACAAAAATAAATGACGTCACAATAATAAATGACGTCACAAAATACATAACGTCACAAAAATAAATGACGTCACAAAATACATAACGTTACAAAAATAAATAACGTCACAAAATACATATTGTCACAAAAATAAATGACGTCACAAAATACATAACGTCACAAAAAAATGACGTCACAAAATACATAACGTCACAAAAATAAATGACGTCAAAAAATACATAACGTCGCAAAAATAAATGACGTCACAAAATACATAACGTTACAAAAATAAATGACGTCACAAAATATTTAACGTCACAAAAATAAATGACGTCACAAAATACATAACGTCACAAAAATAAATGACGTCACAATAATAAATGACGTCACAAAATACATAACGTCACAAAAATAAATGGCGTCACAAAAATTAATTACGTCACAAAATACATAACGTCACAAAATATATAACGTCACAAAAATAAATGACGTCACAAAAATTAATTAAGTCACAAAATACATAACGTCACAAAAATAACTAACGTCACAAAATACATAACGTCACAAAATACATAACGTCACAAAAATAAATGACGTCACAAAATAAATAAAGTCACAAAAATAAATGACGTCACAAAATGCATAACGTCACAAAAATAAATGACGTCACGAAATACATAACGTTACAAAAATAAATGACGTCACAAAATATTTAACGTTACAAAATTGAATGACGTCACAAAATACATATTTCATAAAATACATAACGTCACAAAAATAAATGACGTCACAAAATACATAACGTCACAAAAATAAATGACGTCACAAAATACATAAGGTCACAAAAACAAATGACGTCACAAAATACATAACGTCACAAAAATAAATGACGTCACAAAATACATAACGTCACAAAAATAAATGACGTCACAAAAATTAATTACGTCACAAAATACATAACGTCACAAAATATATAACGTCACAAAAATAAATGACGTCACAAAAATTAATTAAGTCACAAAATACATAACGTCACAAAATACATAACGTCACAAAATACATAACGTCACAAAAATAAATGACGTCACAAAATAAATAAAGTCACAAAAATAAATGACGTCACAAAATGCATAACGTAACAAAAATAAATGATGTCACAAAATACATAACGTCACAAAAATAAATGACGTCAAAAAATACATAACGTCACAAAAATAAATGACGTCACAAAATACATAACGTCACAAAAATAAATGACGTCACAAAATACATAACGTCATAAAATACATAACGTCACAAAAAATGACGTCACAAAATACATAACGTCAAAAAAATAAATGACGTTACAAAATACATAACGTCACAAATTAAATGACGTCACAAAATACATAATGTCACAAAAATAAATGACGTCACAAAATACATAATGTCACAAAAAAATGACGTCACAAAATACTTAATGTCACAAAAATAAATGACGTCCCAAAATACATAACGTCACAAAAATAAATGACGTCACAAAATACATAACGTCACAAAAATAAATGACGTCACAAAATACATAACGTCACAAAAAAAAATACGTCACAAAAATTAATTACGTCACAAAATACATAACGTCACAAAATATATAACGTCACAAAAATAAATGACGTCACAAAAATTAATTAAGTCACAAAATACATAACGTCACAAAATACATAACGTCACAAAAATAAATGACGTCACAAAATAAATAAAGTCACAAAAATAAATGACGTCACAAAATGCATAACGTAACAAAAATAAATGACGTCACAAAATACATAATGTCACAAAAATAAATGACGTCACAAAATACATAACGTCACAAAAAAAATGACGTCACAAAATACATAATGTCACAAAAATAAATGACGTCCCAAAATACATAACTTAACAAAAATAAATGACGTCACAAAATACATAACGTCACAAAAATAAATGACGTCACAAAATACATAACGTCACAAAAATAAATGACGTCACAAACATAATGACGTCACAAAATACATATTGTCACAAAAATAAATGACGTCACAAAATACATAACGTCACAAAAATAAATGACGTCACAAAATACATAACGTCACAAAAATAAATGACGTCACAAAATACATAACGTCACAAAAATAAATGACGTCACAAACATAATGACGTCACAAAATACATATTGTGACAAAAATAAATGACGTCACAAAATACATAACGTCACAAAAATAAATGACGTCACAAAATACATTACGTCAAAAAAAATGACGTCACAAAATACATAATGTCACAAAAATAAATGACGTCACAAAATACATAACGTCACAAAAATAAATGACGTCACAAAAATAAATAACGTCACAAAATACATAACGTCACAAAAATAAATGACGTCACAAAATACATAACGTCACAAAAATAAATGACGTCACAAAATACATAACGTCAAAAAAATAAATGACGTCACAAAATACATAACGTCATAAAAATAAATGACGTCACAAAATAAATAAAGTCACAAAATACATTACGTCAGAAAAATAAATGACGTCACAAAATACATAACGTCACAAAAATAAATGTCGTCACATAATACATAACGTCACAATAATAAATGACGTCACAAACATAATGACGTCACAAAATATATATTGTGACAAAAATAAATGACGTCAAAAAATACATAACGTCACAAAAATAAATGACGTCACAAAATACATACCGTCAAAAAAATGACGTCACAAAATACATAACGTCACAAAAATAAATGACGACACAAAAATTTATTATGTCAAAAAATAAATAACGTCACAAAATACATAACGTCACAAAATACATAGCGGCACAAAAATAAATGACGTCACAAAATACATAACGTCACAAAAATAAATGACGTCACAAAATACATAACCTCAAAAATATAAATGACGTCACAAAATACATAACGTCACAAAAATAAATGACGTCACAAAATACATAACGTCACAAAAATAAATGACGTCACAATAATAAATGACGTCACAAAATACATAACGTCACAAAAATAAATGACGTCACAAAATACATAACGTTACAAAAATAAATAACGTCACAAAATACATATTGTCACAAAAATAAATGACGTCACAAAATACATAACGTCACAAAAAAATGACGTCACAAAATACATAACGTTACAAAAATAAATGACGTCCCAAAATACATAACTTAACAAAAATAAATGACGTCACAAAATACATAACGTCACAAAAATAAATGACGTCACAAAATACATAACGTCACAAAAATAAATGACGTCACAAACATAATGACGTCACAAAATACATATTGTCACAAAAATAAATGACGTCACAAAATACTTAACGTCACAAAAATAAATGACGTCACAAAATACATAACGTCACAAAAATAAATGACGTCACAAAATACATAACGTCACAAAATAAATGACGTCACAAAATACATAACGTCACAAAAATAAATGACGTCACAAACATAATGACGTCACAAAATACATATTGTGACAAAAATAAATGACGTCACAAAATACATAACGTCACAAAAATAAATGACGTCACAAAATACATTACGTCAAAAAAAAATGACGTCACAAAATACATAATGTCACAAAAATAAATGACGTCACAAAATACATAACGTCACAACAATAAATGACGTCACAAAAATAAATAACGTCACAAAATACATAACGTCACAAAATACATAACGTCACAAAAATAAATGACGTCACAAAATACATAACGTCACAAAAATAAATGACGTCACAAAATACATAACGTCAAAAAAATAAATGACGTCACAAAATACATAACGTCATAAAAATAAATGACGTCACAAAATACATAACTTCACAAAATACATTACGTCAGAAAAATAAATGACGTCACAAAATACATAACGTCACAAAAATAAATGTCGTCACATAATACATAACGTCACAAAAATAAATGACGTCACAAAATACATATTGTGACAAAAATAAATGACGTCAAAAATACATAACGTCACAAAAATAAATGACGTCACAAAATACATAACGTCAAAAACAATGACGTCACAAAATACATAACGTCACAAAAATAAATGACGTCACAAAAATTTATTATGTCAAAAAATAAATAACGTCACAAAATACATAACGTCACAAAATACATAGCGGCACAAAAATAAATGACGTCACAAAATACATAACGTCACAAAAATAAATGACGTCACAAAATACATAACCTCAAAAATATAAATGACGTCACAAAATACATAACGTCACAAAAATAAATGACGTCACAAAATACATAACGTCACAAAAATAAATGACGTCACAATAATAAATGACCTCACAAAATACATAACGTCACAAAAATAAATGACGTCACAAAATACATAACGTTACAAAAATAAATAACGTCACAAAATACATATTGTCACAAAAATAAATGACGTCACAAAATACATAACGTCACAAAAAAATGACGTCACAAAATACATAACGTCACAAAAATAAATGACGTCAAAAAATACATAACGTCGCAAAAATAAATGACGTCACAAAATACATAACGTTACAAAAATAAATGACGTCACAAAATATTTAACGACACAAAATTAAATGACGTCACAAAATACATATTTCATAAAATACATAACGTCACAAAAATAAATGACGTCACAAAATACATAACGTCACAAAAATAAATGACGTCACAAAATACATAAGGTCACAAAAACAAATGACGTCACAAAATACATAACGTCACAAAAATAAATGACGTCATAAAATACATAACGTCACAAAAATAAATGACGTCACAAAAATTAATTACGTCACAAAATACATAACGTCACAAAATATATAACGTCACAAAAATAAATGACGTCACAAAAATTAATTAAGTCACAAAATACATAACGTCACAAAAATAAATAACGTCGAAAAATACATAACGTCACAAAATACATAAAGTAACAAAAATAAATGACGTCACAAAATAAATAAAGTCACAAAAATAAATGACGTCACAAAATGCATAACGTAACAAAAATAAATGATGTCACAAAATACATAACGTCACAAAAATAAATGACGTCAAAAAATACATAACGTCACAAAAATAAATGACGTCACAAAGTACATAACGTCACAAAAATAAATGACGTCACAAAATACATAACGTCATAAAATACATAACGTCACAAAAAATGACGTCACAAAATACATAACGTCAAAAAAATAAATGACGTCACAAAATAAATAAAGTCACAAAAATAAATGACGTCACAAAATGCATAACGTAACAAAAATAAATGACGTCACAAAATACATAATGTCACAAAAATAAATGACGTCACAAAATACATAACGTCACAAAAAAAATGACGTCACAAAATACATAATGTCACAAAAATAAATGACGTCCCAAAATACATAACTTAACAAAAATAAATGACGTCACAAAATACATAACGTCACAAAAATAAATGACGTCACAAAATACATAACGTCACAAAAATAAATGACGTCACAAACATAATGACGTCACAAAATACATATTGTCACAAAAATAAATGACGTCACAAAATACTTAACGTCACAAAAATAAATGACGTCACATAATACATAACGTCACAAAAATAAATGACGTCACAAAATACATAACGTCACAAAAATAAATGACGTCACAAAATACATAACGTCACAAAAATAAATGACGTCACAAACATAATGACGTCACAAAATACATATTGTGACAAAAATAAATGACGTCACAAAATACATAACGTCACAAAAATAAATGACGTCACAAAATACATTACGTCAAAAAAAATGACGTCACAAAATACATAATGTCACAAAAATAAATGACGTCACAAAATACATAACGTCACAAAAATAAATGTCGTCACATAATACATAACGTCACAAAAATAAATGTCGTCACAAACATAATGACGTCACAAAATACATATTGTGTCAAAAATTAATGACGTCAAAAAATACATAACGTCACAAAAATAAATGACGTCACAAAATACATAACGTCAAAAAAATGACGTCACAAAATACATAACGTCACAAAAATAAATGACGTCACAAAAATTTATTATGTCAAAAAATAAATAACGTCACAAAATACATAACGTCACAAAATACATAGCGGCACAAAAATAAATGACGTCACAAAATACATAACGTCACAAAAATAAATGACGTCACAAAATACATAACCTCAAAAATATAAATGACGTCACAAAATACATAACGTCACAAAAATAAATGACGTCACAAAATACATAACGTCACAAAAATAAATGACGTCACAATAATAAATGACGTCACAAAATACATAACGTCACAAAAATAAATGACGTCACAAAATACATAACGTTACAAAAATAAATAACGTCACAAAATACATATTGTCACAAAAATAAATGACGTCACAAAATACATAACGTCACAAAAAAATGACGTCACAAAATACATAACGTTACAAAAATAAATGACGTCCCAAAATACATAACTTAACAAAAATAAATGACGTCACAAAATACATAACGTCACAAAAATAAATGACGTCACAAAATACATAACGTCACAAAAATAAATGACGTCACAAACATAATGACGTCACAAAATACATATTGTCACAAAAATAAATGACGTCACAAAATACTTAACGTCACAAAAATAAATGACGTCACAAAATACATAACGTCACAAAAATAAATGACGTCACAAAATACATAACGTCACAAGATAAATGACGTCACAAAATACATAACGTCACAAAAATAAATGACGTCACAAACATAATGACGTCACAAAATACATATTGTGACAAAAATAAATGACGTCACAAAATACATAACGTCACAAAAATAAATGACGTCACAAAATACATTACGTCAAAAAAAATGACGTCACAAAATACATAATGTCACAAAAATAAATGACGTCACAAAATACATAACGTCACAAAAATAAATGACGTCACAAAAATAAATAACGTCACAAAATACATAACGTCACAAAATACATAACGTCACAAAAATAAATGACGTCACAAAATACATAACGTCACAAAAATAAATGACGTCACAAAATACATAACGTCAAAAAAATAAATGACGTCACAAAATACATAACGTCATAAAAATAAATGACGTCACAAAATACATAACGTCACAAAATACATTACGTCAGAAAAATAAATGACGTCACAAAATACATAACGTCACAAAAATAAATGTCGTCACATAATACATAACGTCACAAAAATAAATGACGTCACAAACATAATGACGTCACAAAATACATATTGTGACAAAAATAAATGACGTCAAAAAAAATAACGTCACAAAAATAAATGACGTCACAAAATACATAACGTCAAAAAAAATGACGTCACAAAATACATAACGTCACAAAAATAAATGACGTCACAAAAATTTATTATGTCAAAAAATAAATAACGTCACAAAATACATAGCGGCACAAAAATAAATGACGTCACAAAATACATAACGTCACAAAAATAAATGACGTCACAAAATACATAACCTCAAAAATATAAATGACGTCACAAAATACATAACGTCACAAAAATAAATGACGTCACAAAATACATAACGTCACAAAAATAAATGACGTCACAAAAATAAATGACGTCACAATAATAAATGACGTCACAAAATACATAACGTCACAAAAATAAATGACGTCACAAAATACATAACGTTACAAAAATAAATAACGTCACAAAATACATATTGTCACAAAAATAAATGACATCACAAAATACATAACGTCACAAAAAAAATGACGTCACAAAATACATAACGTCACAAAAATAAATGACGTGAAAAAATACATAACGTCGCAAAAATAAATGACGTCACAAAATACATATTTCATAAAATACATAACGTCACAAAAATAAATGACGTCACAAAATACATAACGTCACAAAAATAAATGACGTCACAAAATACATAACGTCACAAAAATAAATGACGTCACAATAATAAATGACGTCACAAAATACATAACGTCACAAAAATAAATGACGTCACAAAATACATAACGTCACAAAAATAAATGGCGTCACAAAAATTAATTACGTCACAAAATACATAACGTCACAAAATATATAACGTCACAAAAATAAATGACGTCACAAAAATTAATTAAGTCACAAAATACATAACGTCACAAAAATAAATAACGTCACAAAATACATAACGTCACAAAATACATAACGTCACAAAAATAAATGACGTCACAAAATAAATAAAGTCACAAAAATAAATGACGTCACAAAATGCATAACGTCACAAAAATAAATGACGTCACGAAATACATAACGTTACAAAAATAAATGACGTCACAAAATATTTAACGTTACAAAATTGAATGACGTCACAAAATACATATTTCATAAAATACATAACGTCACAAAAATAAATGACGTCACAAAATACATAACGTCACAAAAATAAATGACGTCACAAAATACATAACGTCACAAAAATAAATGACGTCACAAAATACATAAGGTCACAAAAACAAATGACGTCACAAAATACATAACGTCACAAAAATAAATGACGTCACAAAATACATAACGTCACAAAAATAAATGACGTCACAAAAATTAATTACGTCACAAAATACATAACGTCACAAAATATATAACGTCACAAAAATAAATGACGTCACAAAAATTAATTAAGTCACAAAATACATAATGTCACAAAAATAAATAACGTCGAAAAATACATAACGTCACAAAATACATAACGTCACAAAAATAAATGACGTCACAAAATAAATAAAGTCACAAAAATAAATGACGTCACAAAATGCATAACGTAACAAAAATAAATGATGTCACAAAATACATAACGTCACAAAAATAAATGACGTCAAAAAATACATAACGTCACAAAAATAAATGACGTCACAAAATACATAATGTCACAAAAATAAATGACGTCAGAAAATACATAACGTCATAAAATACATAACGTCACAAAAAATGACGTCACAAAATACATAACGTCAAAAAAATAAATGACGTTACAAAATACATAACGTCACAAATTAAATGACGTCACAAAATACATAATGTCACAAAAATAAATGACGTCACAAAATACATAATGTCACAAAAAATGACGTCACAAAATACATAATGTCACAAAAATAAATGACGTCCCAAAATACATAACGTCACAAAAATAAATGACGTCACAAAATACATAACGTCACAAAAAAAAATGACGTCACAAAATACATAACGTCACAAAAAAAATACGTCACAAAAATTAATTACGTCACAAAATACATAACGTCACAAAATATATAACGTCACAAAAATAAATGACGTCACAAAAATTAATTAAGTCACAAAATACATAACGTCACAAAAATAGATAACGTCACAAAATACATAACGTCACAAAATACATAACGTCACAAAAATAAATGACGTCACAAAATAAATAAAGTCACAAAAATAAATGACGTCACAAAATGCATAACGTAACAAAAATAAATGATGTCACAAAATACATAACGTCATAAAAATAAATGACGTCACAAAATACATAACGTCACAAAATACATAACGTCACAAAAATAAATGACGTCACAAAATAAATAAAGTCACAAAAATAAATGACGTCACAAAATGCATAACGTAACAAAAATAAATGACGTCACAAAATACATAATGTCACAAAAATAAATGACGTCACAAAATACATAACGTCACAAAAAAAATGACGTCACAAAATACATAATGTCACAAAAATAAATGACGTCCCAAAATACATAACTTAACAAAAATAAATGACGTCACAAAATACATAACGTCACAAAAATAAATGACGTCACAAAATACATAACGTCACAAAAATAAATGACGTCACAAACATAATGACGTCACAAAATACATATTGTCACAAAAATAAATGACGTCACAAAATACTTAACGTCACAAAAATAAATGACGTCACAAAATACATAACGTCACAAAAATAAATGACGTCACAAAATACATAACGTCACAAAAATAAATGACGTCACAAAATACATAACGTCACAAAAATAAATGACGTCACAAACATAATGACGTCACAAAATACATATTGTGACAAAAATAAATGACGTCACAAAATACATAACGTCACAAAAATACATAACGTCACAAAATACATTACGTCAAAAAAATGACGTCACAAAATACATAATGTCACAAAAATAAATGAGGTCACAAAATACATAACGTCACAAAAATAAATGACGTCACAAAAATAAATAACGTCACAAAATACATTACGTCAAAAAAATGACGTCACAAAATACATAATGTCACAAAAATAAATGACGTCACAAAATACATAACATCACAAAAATAAATGACGTCACAAAAATAAATAACGTCACAAAATACATAACGTCACAAAAATAAATGACGTCACAAAATACATAACGTCACAAAAATAAATGACGTCACAAAATACACAACGTCAAAAAAATAAATGACGTCACAAAATACATAACGTCATAAAAATAAATGACGTCACAAAATACATAACGTCACAAAATACATTACGTCAGAAAAATAAATGACGTCACAAAATACATAACGTCACAAAAATAAATGTCGTCACATAATACATAACGTTACAAAAATAAATAACGTCACAAAATACATATTGTCACAAAAATAAATGACGTCACAAAATACATAACGTCACAAAAAAAAGTGACGTCACAAAATACATAACGTCACAAAAATAAATGACGTCAAAAAATACATAACGTCGCAAAAATAAATGACGTCACAAAATACATAACGTTACAAAAATAAATGACGTCACAAAATATTTAACGACACAAAATTAAATGACGTCACAAAATACATATTTCATATAATACATAACGTCACAAAAATAAATGACGTCACAAAATACATAACGTCACAAAAATAAATGACGTCACAAAATACATAACGTCACAAAAATAAATGACGTCACAATAATAAATGACGTCACAAAATACATAACGTCACAAAAATAAATGACGTCACAAAATACATAACGTCACAAAAATAAATGACGTCACAAAATACATAACGTCATAAAATACATAACGTCACAAAAAATGACGTCACAAAATACATAACGTCAAAAAAATAAATGACGTTACAAAATACATAACGTCACAAATTAAATGACGTCACAAAATACATAATGTCACAAAAATAAATGACGTCACAAAATACATAATGTCACAAAAAAATGACGTCACAAAATACATAATGTCACAAAAATAAATGACGTCCCAAAATACATAACGTCACAAAAATAAATGACGTCACAAAATACATAACGTCACAAAAATAAATGACGTCACAAAATACATAACGTCACAAAAAAAATACGTCACAAAAATTAATTACGTCACAAAATACATAACGTCACAAAATATATAACGTCACAAAAATAAATGACGTCACAAAAATTAATTAAGTCACAAAATACATAACGTCACAAAAATAGATAACGTCACAAAATACGTAACGTCACAAAATACATAACGTCACAAAAATAAATGACGTCACAAAATAAATAAAGTCAAAAAATAAATGACGTTACAAAATGCATAACGTAACAAAAATAAATGATGTCACAAAATACATAACGTCATAAAAATAAATGACGTCACAAAATACATAACGTCACAAAATACATAACGTCACAAAAATAAATGACGTCACAAAATAAATAAAGTCACAAAAATAAATGACGTCACAAAATGCATAACGTAACAAAAATAAATGACGTCACAAAATACATAATGTCACAAAAATAAATGACGTCACAAAATACATAACGTCACAAAAAAAATGACGTCACAAAATACATAATGTCACAAAAATAAATGACGTCCCAAAATACATAACTTAACAAAAATAAATGACGTCACAAAATACATAACGTCACAAAAATAAATGACGTCACAAAATACATAACGTCACAAAAATAAATGACGTCACAAACATAATGACGTCACAAAATACATATTGTCACAAAAATAAATGACGTCACAAAATACTTAACGTCACAAAAATAAATGACGTCACAAAATACATAACGTCACAAAAATAAATGACGTCACAAAATACATAACGTCACAAAAATAAATGACGTCACAAAATACATAACGTCACAAAAATAAATGACGTCACAAACATAATGACGTCACAAAATACATATTGTGACAAAAATAAATGACGTCACAAAAATACATAACGTCACAAAATACATTACGTCAAAAAAATGACGTCACAAAATACATAATGTCACAAAAATAAATGACGTCACAAAATACATAACGTCACAAAAATAAATGACGTCACAAAAATAAATAACGTCACAAAATACATTACGTCAAAAAAATGACGTCACAAAATACATAATGTCACAAAAATAAATGACGTCACAAAATACATAACATCACAAAAATAAATGACGTCACAAAAATAAATAACGTCACAAAATACATAACGTCACAAAAATAAATGACGTCACAAAATACATAACGTCACAAAAATAAATGAAGTCACAAAATACACAACGTCAAAAAAATAAATGACGTCACAAAATACATAACGTCATAAAAATAAATGACGTCACAAAATACATAACGTCACAAAATACATTACGTCAGAAAAATAAATGACGTCACAAAATACATAACGTCACAAAAATAAATGTCGTCACATAATACATAACGTCACAAAAATAAATTACGTCACAAACATAATGACGTCACAAAATACATATTGTGACAAAAATAAATGACGTCAAAAAATACATAACGTCACAAAAATAAATGACGTCACAAAATACATAACGTCAAAAAAATGACGTCACAAAATACATAACGTCACAAAAATAAATGACGTCACAAAAATTTACTATGTCAAAAAATAAATAACGTCACAAAATACATAACGTCACAAAATACATAGCGGCACAAAAATAAATGACGTCACAAAATACATAACGTCACAAAAATAAATGACGTCACAAAATACATAACCTCAAAAATATAAATGACGTCACAAAATACATAACGTCACAAAAATAAATGACGTCACAAAATACATAACGTCACAAAAATAAATGACGTCACAATAATAAATGACGTCACAAAATACATAACGTCAAAAAAATAAATGACGTCACAAAATACATAACGTTACAAAAATAAATAACGTCACAAAATACATATTGTCACAAAAATAAATGACGTCACAAAATACATAACGTCACAAAAAAAAGTGACGTCACAAAATACATAACGTCACAAAAATAAATGACGTCAAAAAATACATAACGTCGCAAAAATAAATGACGTCACAAAATACATAACGTTACAAAAATAAATGACGTCACAAAATATTTAACGACACAAAATTAAATGACGTCACAAAATACATATTTCATAAAATACATAACGTCACAAAAATAAATGACGTCACAAAATACATAACGTCACAAAAATAAATGACGTCACAAAATACATAACGTCACAAAAATAAATGACGTCACAATAATAAATGACGTCACAAAATACATAACGTCACAAAAATAAATGACGTCACAAAATACATAACGTCACAAAAATAAATGGCGTCACAAAAATTAATTACGTCACAAAATACATAACGTCACAAAATATATAACGTCACAAAAATAAATGACGTCACAAAAATTAATTAAGTCACAAAATACATAACGTCACAAAAATAAATAACGTCACAAAATACATAACGTCACAAAATACATAACGTCACAAAAATAAATGACGTCACAAAATAAATAAAGTCACAAAAATAAATGACGTCACAAAATGCATAACGTCACAAAAATAAATGACGTCACGAAATACATAACGTTACAAAAATAAATGACGTCACAAAATATTTAACGTTACAAAATTGAATGACGTCACAAAATACATATTTCATAAAATACATAACGTCACAAAAATAAATGACGTCACAAAATACATAACGTCACAAAAATAAATGACGTCACAAAATACATAACGTCACAAAAATAAATGACGTCACAAAATACATAAGGTCACAAAAACAAATGACGTCACAAAATACATAACGTCACAAAAATAAATGACGTCACAAAATACATAACGTCACAAAATATATAACGTCACAAAAATAAATGACGTCACAAAAATTAATTAAGTCACAAAATACATAACGTCACAAAAATAAATAACGTCGAAAAATACATAACGTCACAAAATACATAACGTCACAAAAATAAATGACGTCAAAAAAAAATAAAGTCACAAAAATAAATGACGTCACAAAATGCATAACGTCACAAAAATAAATGATGTCACAAAATACATAACGTCACAAAAATAAATGACGTCATAAAATACATAACGTCACAAAAATAAATGACGTCACAAAAAATTATTACGTCACGAAAATAAATAACGTCACAAAATACATAACGTCACAAAATACATAGCGGCACAAAAATAAATGACGTCACAAAGTACATAACGTCACAAAAATAAATGACGTCACAAAATACATAACGTCAAAAAAATAAATGACGTCACAAAATACAAAACGTCACAAAAATAAATGACGTCACAAAATACATAGTGTCACCAAAATAAATGACGTCACAATAATAAATGACGTCACAAAATACATAACGTCACAAAAATAAATGACGTCACAAAATACATAACGTTACAAAAATAAATGACGTCACAAAATACATAACGTCACAAAAATAAATGACGTCCAAAATACATAACGTCACAAAAAAATGACGTCACAAAATAAATAACGTCACAAACATAAATGACGTCAAAAAATACATAACGTCACAAAAATAAATGACGTCACAAAATATTTTACGACACAAGATTAAATGACGTCACAAAATAAATAAACTCACAAAAATAAATGACGTCACAAAAATTAATTACGTCACAAAATGCATAATGTCACAAAATATATAGCGTCACAAAAATAAATGACGTCACAAAAATTAAGTACGTCACAAAATACATAACGTCACAAAAATAAATGACGTCACAAAATACATAACGTCACAAAAATAAATGACGTCACAATAATAAATGACGTCATAAAATACATAACGTCACAAAAAATGACGTCACAAAATACATAACGTCAAAAAAATAAATGACGTTACAAAATACATAACGTCACAAAAATAAATGACGTCACAAAATACATAACGTCACAAAAATAAATGACGTCACAAAATGCATAACGTCATAAAATACATAACGTCACAAAAAATGACGTCACAAAATACATAACGTCAAAAAAATAAATGACGTTACAAAATACATAACGTCACAAATTAAATGACGTCACAAAATACATAACGTCACAAAAAATGACGTCACAAAATACATAATGTCACAAAAATAAATGACGTCCCAAAATACATAACGTAACAAAAATAAATGACGTCACAAAATACATAACGTCACAAAAATAAATGACGTCACAAAATACATAACGTCACAAAAATAAATGACGTCACAAACATAATGACGTCACAAAATACATATTGTCACAAAAATAAATGACGTCACAAAATACATAACGTCACAAAAATAAATGACGTCACAAAACACATAACGTCAAAAAAAATGACGTCACAAAATACATAACGTCATAAAAATAAATGACGTCACAAAAATTAATTACTTCACATAATACATAACGTCACAAAAATAAATGACGTCACAAAATACATAACGTCACAAAATACATTACGTCAGAAAAATAAATGACGTCACAAAATACATAACGTCACAAAAATAAATGACGTCTTAAAATACATAACGTCACAAAAATAAATGACGTCACAAACATAATGACGTCACAAAATACATATTGTGACAAAAATAAATGACGTCACAAAATACGTAACGTCACAAAAATAAATGACGTCACAAAATACATTACGTCAAAAAAAATGACGTCACAAAATACATAATGTCACAAAAATAAATGACGTCACAAAATACATAACGTCACAAAAATAAATGACGTCACAAAAATAAATAACGTAACAAAATACATAACGTCACAAAATACATAACGTCACAAAAATAAATGACGTCACAAAATACATAACGTCACAAAAATAAATGACGTCACAAAATACATAACGTCAAAAAAATAAATGACGTCACAAAATACATAATGTCATAAAAATAAATGACGTCACAAAATACATAACGTCACAAAATAAATTACAACAGAAAAATAAATGACGTCACAAAATACATAACGTCACAAAAATAAATGACGTCACATAATACATAACGTCACAAAAATAAATGACGTCACAAACATAATGACGTCACAAAATACATATTAAGACAAAAATAAATGACGTCACAAAATACATAACGTCACAAAAATAAATGACGTCACAAAATACATAACGTCACAAAAATAAATGACGTCACAAAATACATAACGTCACAAAAATAAATGACGTCACAAAAATAAATAACGTCACAAAATACATAACGTCACAAAAATAAATAACGTCACAAAATACATAACGTCACAAAATACATAACGTCACAAAAATAAATGACGTCACAAAATACATAACGTCACAAAAATAAATGACGTCACAAAATACATAACGTCAAAAAAATAAATGACGTCACAAAATACATAACGTCACAAAAATAAATGACGTCACAAAATACATAACGTCACAAAAATAAATGACGTCACAATAATAAATGACGTCACAAAATACATAACGTCACAAAAATAAATGACGTCACAAAATACATAACGTTACAAAAATAAATGACGTCACAAAATACATAACGTCACAAAAACAAATGACGTCACAAAATACATAACGTCACAAAAAAAACGTCACAAAATACATAACGTCACAAAAATAAATGACGTTACAAAATACATAACGTCACAAAAATAAATGACGTTACAAAAAACATAACGTCACAAAAATAAATGACGTCACAAAATACATAACGTCACAAAAATAAATGACGTCACAAAATACATAACGTCACAAAAATAAATGACGTCACAAAATACATAACGTCACAAAAACAAATGACGTCACAAAATATATAACGTCACAAAAATAAATGACGTCACAAAATACATAACGTCACAAAAATAAATGACGTCACAAAAATTAATTACGTCACAAAATACATAACGTCACAAAATATATAACGTCACAAAAATAAATGACGTCACAAAAATTGATTACGTCACAAAATACCAAACGTCACAAAAATAAATAACGTCACAAAATACATAACGTCACAAAATACATTACGTCACAAAAATAAATGACGTCACAAAATAATTAAAGTCACAAAAATAAATGACGTCACAAAATATATAACGTCACAAAAATAAATGACGTCACAAAATACATAACGTCACAAAATTAATGACGTCACAAAAATTAATTACGTCAAAAAATACATAACGTCACAAAAATTAATTACGTCAAAAAATACATAACCTCACAAAAATAAATGACGTCACAAAAAACATAACGTCACAAAAATAAATGACGTCACAAAAATTAATTACGTCACAAAATCCATAACGTCACAAAAATAAATGACGTCAAAAAATACATAACCTCACAAAAATAAATGATGTCACAAAATACATAACGTCACAAAAATAAATGACGTCACAAAATACATAACGTCACAAAAATAAATGACGTCACATAATACATAACGTCACAAAAATAAATGACGTCACAAAATACATAACGTCACAAAAATAAATGACGTCACAAAAATAAATAACGTCACAAAATACATAACGTCACAAAATACATAACGGCAAAAAAATAAATGACGTCACAAAATACATAACGTCGCAAAAATAAATGACGTCACAAAATACATAACGTCAAAAAAATAAATGACGTCACAAAATACATAACGTCACAAAAATAAATGACGTCAAAAAATACATAACGTCATAAAAATAAATGACGTCACAATAATAAATGACGTCACAAAATACATAACGTTACAAAAATAAATTACGTCACAAAATAAATAACGTTACAAAAATAAATGACGTCACAAAATACATAACGTCACAAAAATAAATGACGTCACAAAATACATAGCGTCACAAAAAAATGACGTCACAAAATACAAAACGTCAAAAAATAAATGACGTCACAATAATAAATGACGTCACAAAATACATAACGTCACAAAAATAAATGACGTCACAAAATACATAACGTTCCAAAATTAAAAAACGTTACAAAATACATATTGTCACAAAAATAAATGACGTCACAAAATACATAACGTCACAAAAAAAATGACGTCACAAAATACATAACGTCACAAAAATAAATGACGTCAAAAAATACATAACGTCGCAAAAATAAATGACGTCACAAAATACATAACGTTACAAAAATAAATGACGTCACAAAATATTTAACGACACAAAATTAAATGACGTCACAAAATACATAACGTCACAAAAATAAATGACGTCACAATAATAAATGACGTCACAAAATACATAACGTCACAAAAATAAATGACGTCACAAAATACATAACGTCACAAAAATAAATGGCGTCACAAAAATTAATTACGTCACAAAATACATAACGTCACAAAATATATAACGTCACAAAAATAAACGACGACACAAAAATTAATTAAGTCACAAAATACATAACGTCACAAAAATAAATAACGTCACAAAATACATAACGTCACAAAATACATAACGTCACAAAAATAAATGACGTCACAAAATAAATAAAGTCACAAAAATAAATGACGTCACAAAATGCATAACGTCACAAAAATAAATGACGTCACGAAATACATAACGTTACAAAAATAAATGACGTCACAAAATATTTAACGTTACAAAATTGAATGACGTCACAAAATACATATTTCATAAAATACATAACGTCACAAAAATAAATGACGTCACAAAATACATAACGTCACAAAAATAAATGACGTCACAAAATACATAACGTCACAAAAATAAATGACGTCACAAAATACATAAGGTCACAAAAACAAATGACGTCACAAAATACATAACGTCACAAAAATAAATGACGTCACAAAATACATAACGTCACAAAAATAAATGACGTCACAAAAATTAATTACGTCACAAAATACATAACGTCACAAAATATATAACGTCACAAAAATAAATGACGTCACAAAAATTAATTAAGTCACAAAATACATAACGTCACAAAAATAAATGACGTCATAAAATACATAACGTCACAAAAATAAATGACGTCACAAAAAATTATTACGTCACGAAAACAAATAAAATCACAAAATACATAACGTCACAAAATACATAGCGGCACAAAAATAAATGACGTCACAAAGTACATAACGTCACAAAAATAAATGACGTCACAAAATACATAACGTCAAAAAAAATGACGTCACAAAATACATAACGTCACAAAAATAAATGACGTCACAAAATACATAGTGTCACCAAAATAAATGACGTCACAATAATAAATGACGTCACAAAATACATAACGTCACAAAAATAAATGACGTCACAAAATACATAACGTTACAAAAATATATGACGTCACAAAATACATAACGTCACAAAAATAAATGACGTCCAAAATACATAACGTCACAAAAAAATGACGTCACAAAATACATAACGTCACAAACATAAATGACGTCAAAAAATACATAACGTCACAAAAATAAATGACGTCACAAAATAAATTACGTCACAAAATACATAACGTCACAAAAATAAATGACGTCACAAAATATTTTACGACACAAAATTAAATGACGTCACAAAATAAATAAACTCACAAAAATAAATGACGTCACAAAAATTAATTACGTCACAAAATGCATAACGTCACAAAATATATAGCGTCACAAAAAGAAATGACGTCACAAAAATTAAGTACGACACAAAATACATAGCGTCACAAAAATAAATAACGTCACAAAATACATAACGTCACAAAATACATAACGTCACAAAAATAAATGACGTCACAAAATACATAACGTCATAAAATACATAACGTCACAAAATATGACGTCACAAAATACATAACGTCAAAAAAATAAATGACGTTACAAAATACATAACGTCACAAAAATAAATGACGTCACAAAATACATAACGTCACAAAAATAAATGACGTCATAAAATACATAACGTCACAAAAATAAATGACGTCACAAAAAATTATTACGTCACGAAAACAAATAACGTCACAAAATACATAACGTCACAAAATACATAGCGGCACAAAAATAAATGACGTCACAAAGTACATAACGTCACAAAAATAAATGACGTCACAAAATACATAACGTCACAAAAATAAATGACGTCACGAAATACATAACGTTACAAAAATAAATGACGTCACAAAATATTTAACGTTACAAAATTGAATGACGTCACAAAATACATATTTCATAAAATACATAACGTCACAAAAATAAATGACGTCACAAAATACATAACGTCACAAAAATAAATGACGTCACAAAATACATAACGTCACAAAAATAAATGACGTCACAAAATACATAAGGTCAAAAAAACAAATGACGTCACAAAATACATAACGTCACAAAAATAAATGACGTCACAAAATACATAACGTCACAAAAATAAATGACGTCACAAAAATTAATTACGTCACTAAATACATAACGTCACAAAATATATAACGTCACAAAAATAAATGACGTCACAAAAATTAATTAAGTCACAAAATACATAACGTCACAAAAATAAATGACGTCATAAAATACATAACGTCACAAAAATAAATGACGTCACAAAAAATTATTACGTCACGAAAACAAATAAAATCACAAAATACATAACGTCACAAAATACATAGCGGCACAAAAATAAATGACGTCACAAAGTACATAACGTCACAAAAATAAATGACGTCACAAAATACATAACGTCAAAAAAAAAATGACGTCACAAAATACATAACGTCACAAAAATAAATGACGTCACAAAATACATAGTGTCACCAAAATAAATGACGTCACAATAATAAATGACGTCACAAAATACATAACGTCACAAAAATAAATGACGTCACAAAATACATAACGTTACAAAAATATATGACGTCACAAAATACATAACGTCACAAAAATAAATGACGTCCAAAATACATAACGTCACAAAAAAATGACGTCACAAAATACATAACGTCACAAACATAAATGACGTCAAAAAATACATAACGTCACAAAAATAAATGACGTCACAAAATAAATTACGTCACAAAATACATAACGTCACAAAAATAAATGACGTCACAAAATATTTTACGACACAAAATTAAATGACGTCACAAAATAAATAAACTCACAAAAATAAATGACGTCACAAAAATTAATTACGTCACAAAATGCATAACGTCACAAAATATATAGCGTCACAAAAAGAAATGACGTCACAAAAATTAAGTACGTCACAAAATAAATAGCGTCACAAAAATAAATAACGTCACAAAATACATAACGTCACAAAATACATAACGTCACAAAAATAAATGACGTCACAAAATACATAACGTCATAAAATACATAACGTCACAAAATATGACGTCACAAAATACATAACGTCAAAAAAATAAATGACGTTACAAAATACATAACGTCACAAAAATAAATGACGTCACAAAATACATAACGTCACAAAAATAAATGACGTCATAAAATACATAACGTCACAAAAATAAATGACGTCACAAAAAATTATTACGTCACGAAAACAAATAACGTCACAAAATACATAACGTCACAAAATACATAGCGGCACAAAAATAAATGACGTCACAAAGTACATAACGTCACAAAAATAAATGACGTCACAAAATACATAACGTCAAAAAAAATGACGTCACAAAATACATAACGTCACGAAAATAAATGACGTCACAAAATACATAGTGTCACCAAAATAAATGACGTCACAATAATAAATGACGTCACAAAATACATAACGTCACAAAAATAGATGACGTCACAAAATACATAACGTTACAAAAATATATGACGTCACAAAATACGTAACGTCACAAAAATAAATGACGTCTAAAATACATAACGTCACAAAAAAATGACGTCACAAAATACATAACGTCACATCATAAATGACGTCAAAAAATACATAACGTCACAAAAATAAATGACGTCACAAAATAAATTACGTCACAAAATACATAACGTCACAAAAATAAATGACGTCACAAAATATTTTACGACACAAAATTAAATGACGTCACAAAATAAATAAACTCACAAAAATAAATGACGTCACAAAAATTAATTACGTCACAAAATGCATAACGTCACAAAATATATAGCGTCACAAAAAGAAATGACGTCACAAAAATTAAGTACGTCACAAAATACATAGCGTCACAAAAATAAATAACGTCACAAAATACATAACGTCACAAAATACATAACGTCACAAAAATAAATGACGTCACAAAATACATAACGTCATAAAATACATAACGTCACAAAATATGACGTCACAAAATACATAACGTCACAAACATAAATGACGTCACAAAATACATAACGTTACAAAAATATATGACGTCATAAAATACGTAACGTCACAAAAATAAATGACGTCCAAAATACATAACGTCACAAAAAAATGACGTCACAAAATACATAACGTCACAAACATAAATGACGTCAAAAAATACATAACGTCACAAAAATAAATGACGTCACAAAATAAATTACGTCACAAAATACATAACGTCACAAAAATAAATGACGTCACAAAATATTTTACGACACAAAATTAAATGACGTCACAAAATAAATAAACTCACAAAAATAAATGACGTCACAAAAATTAATTACGTCACAAAATGCATAACGTCACAAAATATATAGCGTCACAAAAAGAAATGACGTCACAAAAATTAAGTACGTCACAAAATACATAGCGTCACAAAAATAAATAACGTCACAAAATACATAACGTCACAAAATACATAACGTCACAAAAATAAATGTCGTCACAAAATACATAACGTCATAAAATACATAACGTCACAAAATATGACGTCACAAAATACATAACGTCAAAAAAATAAATGACGTTACAAAATACATAACGTCACAAAAATAAATGACGTCACAAAATACATAACGTCACAAAAATAAATGACGTCACAAAATAAATAACGTCATAAAATACATAACGTCACAAAAAATGACGTCACAAAATACATAACGTCAAAAAAATAAATGACGTTACAAAATACATAACGTTACAAATTAAATGACGTCACAAAATACATAATGTCACGAAAATAAATGACGTCACAAAATACATAACGTCACAAAAAAATGACGTCACAAAATACATAATGTCACAAAAATAAATGACGTCCCAAAATACATAACGTAACAAAAATAAATGACGTCACAAAATACATAACGTCACAAAAATAAATGACGTCACAAAATACATAACGTCACAAAAATAAATGACGTCACAAACATAATGACGTCACAAAATACATATTGTCACAAAAATAAATGACGTCACAAAATACATAACGTCACAAAAATAAATGACGTCACAAAACACATAACGTCAAAAAAAATGACGTCACAAAATACATAACGTCATAAAAATAAATGACGTCACAAAAATTAATTACTTCACAAAATACATAACGTAACAAAAATAAATGACGTCACAAAATACATAACGTCACAAAATACATTACGTCAGAAAAATAAATGACGTCACAAAATACATAACGTCACAAAAATAAATGACGTCTCAAAATACATAACGTCACAAAAATAAATGACGTCACAAACATAATGACGTCACAAAATACATATCGTGACAAAAATAAATGACGTCACAAAATACATAACGTCACAAAAATAAATGACGTCACAAAATACATTACGTCAAAAAAAATGACGTCACAAAATACATAATGTCACAAAAATAAATGACGTCACAAAATACATAACGTCACAAAAATAAATGACGTCACAAAAATAAATAACGTCACAAAATACATAACGTCACAAAATACATAACGTCACAAAAATAAATGACGTCACAAAATACATAACGTCACAAAAATAAATGACGTCACAAAATACATAACGTCAAAAAAATAAATGACGTCACAAAATACATAACGTCATAAAAATAAATGACGTCACAAAATACATAACGTCACAAAATAAATTACAACAGAAAAATAAATGACGTCACAAAATACATAACGTCACAAAAATAAATGACGTCACATAATACATAACTTCACAAAAATAAATGACGTCACAAACATAATGACGTCACAAAATACATATTAAGACAAAAATAAATGACGTCACAAAATACATAACGTCACAAAAATAAATGACGTCACAAAATACATAACGTCACAAAAATAAATGACGTCACAAACATAATGACGTCACAAAATACATATTGTCACAAAAATAAATGACGTCCAAAATACATAACGTCACAAAAAAATGACGTCACAAAATACATAACGTCACAAACATAAATGACGTCAAAAAATACATAACGTCACAAAAATAAATGACGTCACAAAATAAATTACGTCACAAAATACATAACGTCACAAAAATAAATGACGTCACAAAATATTTTACGACACAAAATTAAATGACGTCACAAAATAAATAAACTCACAAAAATAAATGACGTCACAAAAATTAATTACGTCACAAAATGCATAACGTCACAAAATATATAGCGTCACAAAAAGAAATGACGTCACAAAAATTAAGTACGTCACAAAATACATAGCGTCACAAAAATAAATAACGTCACAAAATACATAACGTCACAAAATACATAGCGTCACAAAAATAAATAACGTCACAAAATACATAACGTCACAAAATACATAACGTCACAAAAATAAATGACGTCACAAAATACATAACGTCACAAAAATAAATGACGTCACAAAATAAATAACGTCATAAAATACATAACGTCACAAAAAATGACGTCACAAAATACATAACGTCAAAAAAATAAATGACGTTACAAAATACATAACGTCACAAATTAAATGACGTCACAAAATACATAATGTCACGAAAATAAATGACGTCACAAAATACATAACGTCACAAAAAAATGACGTCACAAAATACATAATGTCACAAAAATAAATGACGTCCCAAAATACATAACGTAACAAAAATAAATGACGTCACAAAATACATAACGTCACAAAAATAAATGACGTCACAAAATACATAACGTCACAAAAATAAATGACGTCACAAACATAATGACGTCACAAAATACATATTGTCACAAAAATAAATGACGTCACAAAATACATAACGTCACAAAAATAAATGACGTCACAAAACACATAACGTCAAAAAAAATGACGTCACAAAATACATAACGTCATAAAAATAAATGACGTCACAAAAATTAATTACTTCACAAAATACATAACGTAACAAAAATAAATGACGTCACAAAATACATAACGTCACAAAATACATTACGTCAGAAAAATAAATGACGTCACAAAATACATAACGTCACAAAAATAAATGACGTCTCAAAATACATAACGTCACAAAAATAAATGACGTCACAAACATAATGACGTCACAAAATACATATCGTGACAAAAATAAATGACGTCACAAAATACATAACGTCACAAAAATAAATGACGTCACAAAATACATTACGTCAAAAAAAATGACGTCACAAAATACATAATGTCACAAAAATAAATGACGTCACAAAATACATAACGTCACAAAAATAAATGACGTCACAAAAATAAATAACGTCACAAAATACATAACGTCACAAAATACATAACGTCACAAAAATAAATGACGTCACAAAATACATAACGTCACAAAAATAAATGACGTCACAAAATACATAACGTCAAAAAAATAAATGACGTCACAAAATACATAACGTCATAAAAATAAATGACGTCACAAAATACATAACGTCACAAAATAAATTACAACAGAAAAATAAATGACGTCACAAAATACATAACGTCACAAAAATAAATGACGTCACATAATACATAACTTCACAAAAATAAATGACGTCACAAACATAATGACGTCACAAAATACATATTAAGACAAAAATAAATGACGTCACAAAATACATAACGTCACAAAAATAAATGACGTCACAAAATACATAACCTCAAAAATATAAATGACGTCACAAAATACATAACGTCACAAAAATAAATGACGTCACAAAATACATAACGTCACAAAAATAAATGACGTCACAATAATAAATGACGTCACAAAATACATAACGTCACAAAAATAAATGACGTCACAAAATACATAACGTTACAAAAATAAATAACGTCACAAAATACATATTGTCACAAAAATAAATGACGTCACAAAATACATAACGTCACAAAAAAATGACGTCACAAAATACATAACGTCACAAAAATAAATGACGTCAAAAAATACATAACGTCGCAAAAATAAATGACGTCACAAAATACATAACGTTACAAAAATAAATGACGTCACAAAATATTTAACGACACAAAATTAAATGACGTCACAAAATACATATTTCATAAAATACATAACGTCACAAAAATAAATGACGTCACAAAATACATAACGTCACAAAAATAAATGACGTCACAAAATACATAACGTCACAAAAATAAATGACGTCACAATAATAAATGACGTCACAAAATACATAACGTCACAAAAATAAATGACGTCACAAAATACATAACGTCACAAAAATAAATGGCGTCACAAAAATTAATTACGTCACAAAATACATAACGTCACAAAATATATAACGTCACAAAAATAAATGACGTCACAAAAATTAATTAAGTCACAAAATACATAACGTCACAAAAATAAATAACGTCACAAAATACATAACGTCACAAAATACATAACGTCACAAAAATAAATGACGTCACAAAATAAATAAAGTCACAAAAATAAATGACGTCACAAAATGCATAACGTCACAAAAATAAATGACGTCACGAAATACATAACGTTACAAAAATAAATGACGTCACAAAATATTTAACGTTACAAAATTGAATGACGTCACAAAATACATATTTCATAAAATACATAACGTCACAAAAATAAATGACGTCACAAAATACATAACGTCACAAAAATAAATGACGTCACAAAATACATAACGTCACAAAAATAAATGACGTCACAAAATACATAAGGTCACAAAAACAAATGACGTCACAAAATACATAACGTCACAAAAATAAATGACGTCACAAAATACATAACGTCACAAAAATAAATGACGTCACAAAAATTAATTACGTCACAAAATACATAACGTCACAAAATATATAACGTCACAAAAATAAATGACGTCACAAAAATTAATTAAGTCACAAAATACATAACGTCACAAAAATAAATAACGTCGAAAAATACATAACGTCACAAAATACATAACGTCACAAAAATAAATGACGTCACAAAATAAATAAAGTCACAAAAATAAATGACGTCACAAAATGCATAACGTCACAAAAATAAATGATGTCACAAAATACATTACGTCACAAAAATAAATGACGTCATAAAATACATAACGTCACAAAAATAAATGACGTCACAAAAAATTATTACGTCACGAAAATAAATAACGTCACAAAATACATAACGTCACAAAATACATAGCGGCACAAAAATAAATGACGTCACAAAGTACATAACGTCACAAAAATAAATGACGTCACAAAATACATAACGTCAAAAAAATAAATGACGTCACAAAATACATAACGTCAAAAAAATGACGTCACAAAATACATAACGTCACAAAAATAAATGACGTCACAAAAATTTATTATGTCAAAAAATAAATAACGTCACAAAATACATAACGTCACAAAATACATAGCGGCACAAAAATAAATGACGTCACAAAATACATAACGTCACAAAAATAAATGACGTCACAAAATACATAACCTCAAAAATATAAATGACGTCACAAAATACATAACGTCACAAAAATAAATGACGTCACAAAATACATAACGTCACAAAAATAAATGACGTCACAATAATAAATGACGTCACAAAATACATAACGTCACAAAAATAAATGACGTCACAAAATACATAACGTCACAAAAAAAATGACGTCACAAACATAATGACGTCACAAAATACATATCGTGACAAAAATAAATGACGTCACAAAAATTAATTACTTCACAAAATACATAACGTAACAAAAATAAATGACGTCACAAAATACATAACGTCACAAAATACATTACGTCAGAAAAATAAATGACGTCACAAAATACATAACGTCACAAAAATAAATGACGTCTCAAAATACATAACGTCACAAAAATAAATGACGTCACAAACATAATGACGTCACAAAATACATATCGTGACAAAAATAAATGACGTCACAAAATACATAACGTCACAAAAATAAATGACGTCACAAAATACATTACGTCAAAAAAAATGACGTCACAAAATACATAATGTCACAAAAATAAATGACGTCACAAAATACATAACGTCACAAAAATAAATGACGTCACAAAAATAAATAACGTCACAAAATACATAACGTCACAAAATACATAACGTCAAAAAAATAAATGACGTCACAAAATACATAACGTCATAAAAATAAATGACGTCACAAAATACATAACGTCACAAAATAAATTACAACAGAAAAATAAATGACGTCACAAAATACATAACGTCACAAAAATAAATGACGTCACATAATACATAACTTCACAAAAATAAATGACGTCACAAACATAATGACGTCACAAAATACATATTAAGACAAAAATAAATGACGTCACAAAATACATAACGTCACAAAAATAAATGACGTCACAAAATACATAACCTCAAAAATATAAATGACGTCACAAAATACATAACGTCACAAAAATAAATGACGTCACAAAATACATAACGTCACAAAAATAAATGACGTCACAATAATAAATGACGTCACAAAATACATAACGTCACAAAAATAAATGACGTCACAAAATACATAACGTTACAAAAATAAATAACGTCACAAAATACATATTGTCACAAAAATAAATGACGTCACAAAATACATAACGTCACAAAAAAAATGACGTCACAAAATACATAACGTCACAAAAATAAATGACGTCAAAAAATACATAACGTCGCAAAAATAAATGACGTCACAAAATACATAACGTTACAAAAATAAATGACGTCACAAAATATTTAACGACACAAAATTAAATGACGTCACAAAATACATATTTCATAAAATACATAACGTCACAAAAATAAATGACGTCACAAAATACATAACGTCACAAAAATAAATGACGTCACAAAATACATAACGTCACAAAAATAAATGACGTCACAATAATAAATGACGTCACAAAATACATAACGTCACAAAAATAAATGACGTCACAAAATACATAACGTCACAAAAATAAATGGCGTCACAAAAATTAATTACGTCACAAAATACATAACGTCACAAAATATATAACGTCACAAAAATAAATGACGTCACAAAAATTAATTAAGTCACAAAATACATAACGTCACAAAAATAAATAACGTCACAAAATACATAACGTCACAAAATACATAACGTCACAAAAATAAATGACGTCACAAAATAAATAAAGTCACAAAAATAAATGACGTCACAAAATGCATAACGTCACAAAAATAAATGACGTCACGAAATACATAACGTTACAAAAATAAATGACGTCACAAAATATTTAACGTTACAAAATTGAATGACGTCACAAAATACATATTTCATAAAATACATAACGTCACAAAAATAAATGACGTCACAAAATACATAACGTCACAAAAATAAATGACGTCACAAAATACATAACGTCACAAAAATAAATGACGTCACAAAATACATAAGGTCACAAAAATTAATTACGTCACAAAATACATAACGTCACAAAATATATAACGTCACAAAAATAAATGACGTCACAAAAATTAATTAAGTCACAAAATACATAACGTCACAAAAATAAATAACGTCGAAAAATACATAACGTCACAAAATACATAACGTCACAAAAATAAATGACGTCACAAAATAAATAAAGTCACAAAAATAAATGACGTCACAAAATGCATAACGTCACAAAAATAAATGATGTCACAAAATACATTACGTCACAAAAATAAATGACGTCATAAAATACATAACGTCACAAAAATAAATGACGTCACAAAAAATTATTACGTCACGAAAATAAATAACGTCACAAAATACATAACGTCACAAAATACATAGCGGCACAAAAATAAATGACGTCACAAAGTACATAACGTCACAAAAATAAATGACGTCACAAAATACATAACGTCAAAAAAATAAATGACGTCACAAAATACATAACGTCACAAAAATAAATGACGTCACAAACATAATGACGTCACAAAATACATATTGTGACAAAAATAAATGACGTCAAAAAATACATAACGTCACAAAAATAAATGACGTCACAAAATACATAACGTCAAAAAAATGACGTCACAAAATACATAACGTCACAAAAATAAATGACGTCACAAAAATTTATTATGTCAAAAAATAAATAACGTCACAAAATACATAACGTCACAAAATACATAGCGGCACAAAAATAAATGACGTCACAAAATACATAACGTCACAAAAATAAATGACGTCACAAAATACATAACCTCAAAAATATAAATGACGTCACAAAATACATAACGTCACAAAAATAAATGACGTCACAAAATACATAACGTCACAAAAATAAATGACGTCACAATAATAAATGACGTCACAAAATACATAACGTCACAAAAATAAATGACGTCACAAAATACATAACGTCACAAAAAAAATGACGTCACAAAATACATAACGTCACAAAAATAAATGACGTCAAAAAATACATAACGTCGCAAAAATAAATGACGTCACATAATACATAACGTTACAAAAATAAATGACGTCACAAAATATTTAACGACACAAAATTAAATGACGTCACAAAATACATATTTCATAAAATACATAACGTCACAAAAATAAATGACGTCACAAAATACATAACGTCACAAAAATAAATGACGTCACAAAATACATAACGTCACAAAAATAAATGACGTCACAATAATAAATGACGTCACAAAATACATAACGTCACAAAAATAAATGACGTCACAAAATACATAACGTCACAAAAATAAATGGCGTCACAAAAATTAATTACGTCACAAAATACATAACGTCACAAAATATATAACGTCACAAAAATAAATGACGTCACAAAAATTAATTAAGTCACAAAATACATAACGTCACAAAAATAAATAACGTCACAAAATACATAACGTCACAAAATACATAACGTCACAAAAATAAATGACGTCACAAAATAAATAAAGTCACAAAAATAAATGACGTCACAAAATGCATAACGTCACAAAAATAAATGACGTCACGAAATACATAACGTTACAAAAATAAATGACGTCACAAAATATTTAACGTTACAAAATTGAATGACGTCACAAAATACATATTTCATAAAATACATAACGTCACAAAAATAAATGACGTCACAAAATACATAACGTCACAAAAATAAATGACGTCACAAAATACATAACGTCACAAAAATAAATGACGTCACAAAATACATAAGGTCACAAAAACAAATGACGTCACAAAATACATAACGTCACAAAAATAAATGACGTCACAAAATACATAACGTCACAAAAATAAATGACGTCACAAAAAATAATTACGTCACAAAATACATAACGTCACAAAATATATAACGTCACAAAAATAAATGACGTCACAAAAATTAATTAAGTCACAAAATACATAACGTCACAAAAATAAATAACGTCGAAAAATACATAACGTCACAAAATACATAACGTCACAAAAATAAATGACGTCACAAAATAAATAAAGTCACAAAAATAAATGACGTCACAAAATGCATAACGTCACAAAAATAAATGATGTCACAAAATACATAACGTCACAAAAAAAAATGACGTCATAAAATACATAACGTCACAAAAATAAATGACGTCACAAAAAATTATTACGTCACGAAAATAAATAACGTCACAAAATACATAACGTCACAAAATACATAGCGGCACAAAAATAAATGACGTCACAAAGTACATAACGTCACAAAAATAAATGACGTCACAAAATACATAACGTCAAAAAAATAAATGACGTCACAAAATACATAACGTCACAAAAATAAATGACGTCACAAAATACATAGTGTCACCAAAATAAATGACGTCACAATAATAAATGACGTCACAAAATACATAACGTCACAAAAATAAATGACGTCACAAAATGCATAACGTCACAAAAATAAATGACGTCACGAAATACATAACGTTACAAAAATAAATGACGTCACAAAATATTTAACGTTACAAAATTGAATGACGTCACAAAATACATATTTCATAAAATACATAACGTCACAAAAATAAATGACGTCACAAAATACATAACGTCACAAAAATAAATGACGTCACAAAATATATAAAGTCACAAAAATAAATGACGTCACAAAATACATAAGGTCACAAAAACAAATGACGTCACAAAATACATAACGTCACAAAAATAAATGACGTCACAAAATACATAACGTCACAAAAATAAATGACGTCACAAAAATTAATTACGTCACAAAATACATAACGTCACAAAATATATAACGTCACAAAAATAAATGACGTCACAAAAATTAATTAAGTCACAAAATACATAACGTCACAAAAATAAATAACGTCGAAAAATACATATTGTCACAAAATACATAACGTCACAAAAATAAATGATGTCACAAAATAAATAAAGTCACAAAAATAAATGACGTCACAAAATGCATAACGTCACAAAAATAAATGATGTCACAAAATACATTACGTCACAAAAATAAATGACGTCATAAAATACATAACGTCACAAAAATAAATGACGTCACAAAAAATTATTACGTCACGAAAATAAATAACGTCACAAAATACATAACGTCACAAAATACATAGCGGCACAAAAATAAATGACGTCACAAAGTACATAACGTCACAAAAATAAATGACGTCACAAAATACATAACGTCAAAAAAATAAATGACGTCACAAAATACATAACGTCACAAAAATAAATGACGTCACAAACATAATGACGTCACAAAATACATATTGTGACAAAAATAAATGACGTCAAAAAATACATAACGTCACAAAAATAAATGACGTCACAAAATACATAACGTCAAAAAAATGACGTCACAATATACATAACGTCACAAAAATAAATGACGTCACAAAAATTTATTATGTCAAAAAATAAATAACGTCACAAAATACATAACGTCACAAAATACATAGCGGCACAAAAATAAATGACGTCACAAAATACATAACGTCACAAAAATAAATGACGTCACAAAATACATAACCTCAAAAATATAAATGACGTCACAAAATACATAACGTCACAAAAATAAATGACGTCACAAAATACATAACGTCACAAAAATAAATGACGTCACAATAATAAATGACGTCACAAAATACATAACGTCACAAAAATAAATGACGTCACAAAATACATAACGTTACAAAAATAAATAACGTCACAAAATACATATTGTCACAAAAATAAATGACGTCACAAAATACATTACGTCACAAAAAAAATGACGTCACAAAATACATAACGTCACAAAAATAAATGACGTCAAAAAATACATAACGTCGCAAAAATAAATGACGTCACAAAATACATAACGTTACAAAAATAAATGACGTCACAAAATATTTAACGACACAAAATTAAATGACGTCACAAAATACATATTTCATAAAATACATAACGTCACAAAAATAAATGACGTCACAAAATACATAACGTCACAAAAATAAATGACGTCACAAAATACATATTGTCACAAAAATAAATGACGTCACAATAATAAATGACGTCACAAAATACATAACGTCACAAAAATAAATGACGTCACAAAATACATAACGTCACAAAAATAAATGGCGTCACAAAAATTAATTACGTCACAAAATACATAACGTCACAAAATATATAACGTCACAAAAATAAATGACGTCACAAAAATTAATTAAGTCACAAAATACATAACGTCACAAAAATAAATAACGTCACAAAATACATAACGTCACAAAATACATAACGTCACAAAAATAAATGACGTCACAAAATAAATAAAGTCACAAAAATAAATGACGTCTCAAAATGCATAACGTCACAAAAATAAATGACGTCACGAAATACATAACGTTACAAAAATAAATGACGTCACAAAATATTTAACGTTACAAAATTGAATGACGTCACAAAATACATATTTCATAAAATACATAACGTCACAAAAATAAATGACGTCACAAAATACATAACGTCACAAAAATAAATGACGTCACAAAATACATAACGTCACAAAAATAAATGACGTCACAAAATACATAAGGTCACAAAAACAAATGACGTCACAAAATACATAACGTCACAAAAATAAATGACGTCACGAAATACATAACGTCACAAAAATAAATGACGTCACAAAAATTAATTACGTCACAAAATACATAACGTCACAAAATATATAACGTCACAAAAATAAATGACGTCACAAAAATTAATTAAGTCACAAAATACATAACGTCACAAAAATAAATAACGTCGAAAAATACATAACGTCACAAAATACATAACGTCACAAAAATAAATGACGTCACAAAATAAATAAAGTCACAAAAATAAATGACGTCACAAAATGCATAACGTCACAAAAATAAATGATGTCACAAAATACATAACGTCACAAAAATAAATGACGTCATAAAATACATAACGTCACAAAAATAAATGACGTCACAAAAAATTATTACGTCACGAAAATAAATAACGTCACAAAATACATAACGTCACAAAATACATAGCGGCACAAAAATAAATGACGTCACAAAGTACATAACGTCACAAAAATAAATGACGTCACAAAATACATAACGTCAAAAAAATAAATGACGTCACAAAATACATAACGTCACAAAAATAAATGACGTCACAAAATACATAGTGTCACCAAAATAAATGACGTCACAATATTAAATGACGTCACAAAATACATAACGTCACAAAAATAAATGACGTCACAAAATACATAACGTTACAAAAATAAATGACGTCACAAAATACATAACGTCACAAAAATAAATGACGTCCAAAATACATAACGTCACAAAAAAATGACGTCACAAAATACATAACGTCACAAACATAAATGACGTCAAAAAATACATAACGTCACAAAAATAAATGACGTCACAAAATAAATTACGTCACAAAATACATAACGTCACAAAAATAAATGACGTCACAAAATATTTTACGACACAAAATTAAATGACGTCACAAAATAAATAAACTCACAAAAATAAATGACGTCACAAAAATTAATTACGTCACAAAATGCATAACGTCACAAAATATATAGCGTCACAAAAATAAATGACGTCACAAAAATTAAGTACGTCACAAAATACATAGCGTCACAAAAATAAATAACGTCACAAAATACATAACGTCACAAAATACATAACGTCACAAAAATAAATGACGTCACAAAATACATAACGTCATAAAATACATAACGTCACAAAAAATGACGTCACAAAATACATAACGTCAAAAAAATAAATGACGTTACAAAATACATAACGTCACAAAAATAAATGACGTCACAAAATACATAACGTCACAAAAATAAATGACGTCACAAAATACATAACGTCATAAAATACATAACGTCACAAAAAATGACGTCACAAAATACATAACGTCAAAAAAATAAATGACGTTACAAAATACATAACGTCACAAATTAAATGACGTCACAAAATACATAATGTCACGAAAATAAATGACGTCACAAAATAAATAAAGTCACAAAAATAAATGACGTCACAAAATGCATAACGTCACAAAAATAAATGATGTCACAAAATACATAACGTCACAAACATAAATGACGTCAAAAAATACATAACGTCACAAAAATAAATGACGTCACAAAATAAATTACGTCACAAAATACATAACGTCACAAAAATAAATAACGTCGAAAAATACATAACGTCACAAAATACATAACGTCACAAAAATAAATGACGTCACAAAATAAATAAAGTCACAAAAATAAATGACGTCACAAAATGCATAACGTCACAAAAATAAATGATGTCACAAAATACATAACGTCACAAAAATAAATGACGTCATAAAATACATAACGTCACAAAAATAAATGACGTCAAAAAAAATTATTACGTCACGAAAATAAATAACGTCACAAAATACATAACGTCACAAAATACATAGCGGCACAAAAATAAATGACGTCACAAAGTACATAACGTCACAAAAATAAATGACGTCACAAAATACATAGCGTCAAAAAAATAAATGACGTCACAAAATACATAACGTCACAAAAATAAATGACGTCACAAAATATATAGTGTCACCAAAATAAATGACGTCACAATATTAAATGACGTCACAAAATACATAACGTCACAAAAATAAATGACGTCACAAAATACATAACGTTACAAAAATAAATGACGTCACAAAATACATAACGTCACAAAAATAAATGACGTCCAAAATACATAACGTCACAAAAAAATGACGTCACAAAATACATAACGTCACAAACATAAATGACGTCAAAAAATACATAACGTCACAAAAATAAATGACGTCACAAAATAAATTACGTCACAAAATACATAACGTCACAAAAATAAATGACGTCACAAAATATTTTACGACACAAAATTAAATGACGTCACAAAATAAATAAACTCACAAAAATAAATGACGTCACAAAAATTAATTACGTCACAAAATGCATAACGTCACAAAATATATAGCGTCACAAAAATAAATGACGTCACAAAAATTAAGTACGTCACAAAATACATAGCGTCACAAAAATAAATAACGTCACAAAATACATAACGTCACAAAATACATAACGTCACAAAAATAAATGACGTCACAAAATACATAACGTCATAAAATACATAACGTCACAAAAAATGACGTCACAAAATACATAACGTCAAAAAAATAAATGACGTTACAAAATACATAACGTCACAAAAATAAATGACGTCACAAAATACATAACGTCACAAAAATAAATGACGTCACAAAATACATAACGTCATAAAATACATAACGTCACAAAAAATGACGTCACAAAATACATAACGTCAAAAAAATAAATGACGTTACAAAATACATAACGTCACAAATTAAATGACGTCACAAAATACATAATGTCACGAAAATAAATGACGTCACAAAATACATAACGTCACAAAAAAATGACGTCACAAAATACATAATGTCACAAAAATAAATGACGTCCCAAAATACATAACGTAACAAAAATAAATGACGTCACAAAATACATAACGTCACAAAAATAAATGACGTCACAAAATACATAACGTCACAAAAATAAATGACGTCACAAACATAATGACGTCACAAAATACATATTGTCACAAAAATAAATGACGTCACAAAATACATAACGTCACAAAAATAAATGACGTCACAATAATAAATGACGTCATAAAAATAAATGACGTCACAAAATACATAACGTCACAAAATAAATTACAACAGAAAAATAAATGACGACACAAAATACATAACGTCACAAAAATAAATGATGTCACAAAATACATAACGTCACAAAAATAAATGACGTCATAAAATACATACCGTCACAAAAATAAATGACGTCACAAAAAATTATTACGTCACGAAAATAAATAACGTCACAAAATACATAACGTCACAAAATACATAGCGGCACAAAAATAAATGACGTCACAAAGTACATAACGTCACAAAAATAAATGACGTCACAAAATACATAACGTCAAAAAAATAAATGACGTCACAAAATACATAACGTCACAAAAATAAATGACGTCACAAAATACATAGTGTCACCAAAATAAATGACGTCACAATAATAAATGACGTCACAAAATACATAACGTCACAAAAATAAATGACGTCACAAAATACATAACGTTACAAAAATAAATGACGTCACAAAATACATAACGTCACAAAAATAAATGACGTCCAAAATACATAACGTCACAAAAAAATGACGTCACAAAATACATAACGTCACAAACATAAATGACGTCAAAAAATACATAACGTCACAAAAATAAATGACGTCACAAAATAAATTACGTCACAAATTACATAACGTCACAAAAATAAATGACGTCACAAAATATTTTACGACACAAAATTAAATGACGTCACAAAATAAATAAACTCACAAAAATAAATGACGTCACAAAAATTAATTACGTCACAAAATGCATAACGTCACAAAATATATAGCGTCACAAAAATAAATGACGTCACAAAAATTAAGTACGTCACAAAATACATAGCGTCACAAAAATAAATAACGTCACAAAATACATAACGTCACAAAATACATAACGTCACAAAAATAAATGACGTCACAAAATACATAACGTCATAAAATACATAACGTCACAAAAAATGACGTCACAAAATACATAACGTCAAAAAAATAAATGACGTTACAAAATACATAACGTCACAAAAATAAATGACGTCACAAAATACATAACGTCACAAAAATAAATGACGTCACAAAATACATAACGTCATAAAATACATAACGTCACAAAAAATGACGTCACAAAATACATAACGTCAAAAAAATAAATGACGTTACAAAATACATAACGTCACAAATTAAATGACGTCACAAAATACATAATGTCACGAAAATAAATGACGTCACAAAATACATAACGTCACAAAAAAATGACGTCACAAAATACATAACGTCACAAACATAAATGACGTCAAAAAATACATAACGTCACAAAAATAAATGACGTCACAAAATAAATTACGTCACAAAATACATAACGTCACAAAAATAAATGACGTCACAAAATATTTTACGACACAAAATTAAATGACGTCACAAAATAAATAAACTCACAAAAATAAATGACGTCACAAAAATTAATTACGTCACAAAATGCATAACGTCACAAAATATATAGCGTCACAAAAATAAATGACGTCACAAAAATTAAGTACGTCACAAAATACATAGCGTCACAAAAATAAATAACGTCACAAAATACATAACGTCACAAAATACATAACGTCACAAAAATAAATGACGTCACAAAATACATAACGTCATAAAATACATAACGTCACAAAAAATGACGTCACAAAATACATAACGTCAAAAAAATAAATGACGTTACAAAATACATAACGTCACAAAAATAAATGACGTCACAAAATACATAACGTCACAAAAATAAATGACGTCACAAAATACATAACGTCATAAAATACATAACGTCACAAAAAATGACGTCAAAAAATACATAACGTCAAAAAAATAAATGACGTTACAAAATACATAACGTCACAAATTAAATGACGTCACAAAATACATAATGTCACGAAAATAAATGACGTCACAAAATAAATAAAGTCACAAAAATAAATGACGTCACAAAATGCATAACGTCACAAAAATAAATGATGTCACAAAATACATAACGTCACAAAAATAAATGACGTCATAAAATACATAACGTCACAAAAATAATGACGTCACAAAAATTTATTACGTCACGAAAATAAATAACGTCACAAAATACATAACGTCACAAAATACATAGCGGCACAAAAATAAATGACGTCACAAAGTACATAACGTCACAAAAATAAATGACGTCACAAAATACATAACGTCAAAAAAATAAATGACGTCACAAAATACATAACGTCACAAAAATAAATGACGTCACAAAATACATAGTGTCACCAAAATAAATGACTTCACAATATTAAATGACGTCACAAAATACATAACGTCACAAAAATAAATGACGTCACAAAATACATAACGTTACAAAAATAAATGACGTCACAAAATACATAACGTCACAAAAATAAATGACGTCCAAAATACATAACGTCACAAAAAAATGACGTCACAAAATACATAACGTCACAAACATAAATGACGTCAAAAAATACATAACGTCACAAAAATAAATGACGTCACAAAATAAATTACGTCACAAAATACATAACGTCACAAAAATAAATAACGTCGAAAAATACATAACGTCACAAAATACATAACGTCACAAAAATAAATGACGTCACAAAATAAATAAAGTCACAAAAATAAATGACGTCACAAAATGCATAACGTCACAAAAATAAATGATGTCACAAAATACATAACGTCACAAAAATAAATGAAGTCATAAAATACATAACGTAACAAAAATAAATGACGTCAAAAAAAATTATTACGTCACGAAAATAAATAACGTCACAAAATACATAACGTCACAAAATACATAGCGGCACAAAAATAAATGACGTCACAAAGTACATAACGTCACAAAAATAAATGACGTCACAAAATACATAGCGTCAAAAAAATAAATGACGTCACAAAATACATAACGTCACAAAAATAAATGACGTCACAAAATACATAGTGTCACCAAAATAAATGACGTCACAATATTAAATGACGTCACAAAATACATAACGTCACAAAAATAAATGACGTCACAAAATACATAACGTTACAAAAATAAATGACGTCACAAAATACATAACGTCACAAAAATAAATGACGTCCAAAATACATAACGTCACAAAAAAATGACGTCACAAAATACATAACGTCACAAACATAAATGACGTCAAAAAATACATAACGTCACAAAAATAAATGACGTCACAAAAATTAATTACGTCACAAAATGCATAACGTCACAAAATATATAGCGTCACAAAAATAAATGACGTCACAAAAATTAAGTACGTCACAAAATACATAGCGTCACAAAAATAAATAACGTCACAAAATACATAACGTCACAAAATACATAACGTCACAAAAATAAATGACGTCACAAAATACATAACGTCATAAAATACATAACGTCACAAAAAATGACGTCACAAAATACATAACGTCAAAAAAATAAATGACGTTACAAAATACATAACGTCACAAAAATAAATGACGTCACAAAATACATAACGTCACAAAAATAAATGACGTCACAAAATACATAACGTCATAAAATACATAACGTCACAAAAAATGACGTCACAAAATACATAACGTCAAAAAAATAAATGACGTTACAAAATACATAACGTCACAAATTAAATGACGTCACAAAATACATAATGTCACGAAAATAAATGACGTCCCAAAATACATAACGTAACAAAAATAAATGACGTCACAAAATACATAACGTCACAAAAATAAATGACGTCACAAAATACATAACGTCACAAAAATAAATGACGTCACAAACATAATGACGTCACAAAATACATATTGTCACAAAAATAAATGACGTCACAAAATACATAACGTCACAAAAATAAATGACGTCACAAAACACATAACGTCAAAAAAATGACGTCACAAAATACACAACGTCATAAAAATAAATGACGTCACAAAAATTAATTACTTCACAAAATACATAACGTCACAAAAATAAATGACGTCACAAAATACATAACGTCACAAAATACATTACGTCAGAAAAATAAATGACGTCACAAAATACATAACGTCACAAAAATAAATGACGTCTCAAAATACATAACGTCACAAAAATAAATGACGTCACAAACATAATGACGTCACAAAATACATATTTTGACAAAAATAAATGACGTCACAAAATACATAACGTCACAAAAATAAATGACGTCACAAAATACATTACGTCAAAAAAAATGACGTCACAAAATACATAACGTCACAAAAATAAATGACGTCACAATAATAAATGACGTCATAAAAATAAATGACGTCACAAAATACATAACGTCACAAAATAAATTACAACAGAAAAATAAATGACGACACAAAATACATAACGTCACAAAAATAAATGACGTCACATAATACATAACGTCACAAAAATAAATGACGTCACAAACATAATGACGTCACAAAATACATATTAAGACAAAAATAAATGACGTCACAAAATACATAACGTCACAAAAATAAATGACGTCACAAAATACATAACGTCAAAAAAAATGACGTCACAAAATACATAATGTCACAAAAATAAATGACGTCACAAAATACATAACGTCACAAAAATAAATGACGTCACAAAAATAAATAACGTCACAAAATACGTAACGTCACAAAATACATAACGTCACAAAAATAAATGACGTCACAAAATACATAACGTCACAAAAATAAATGACGTCACAAAATACATAACGTCAAAAAAATAAATGACGTCACAAAATACATAACGTCACAAAAATAAATGACGTCACAAAATACATAACGTCACAAAAATAAATGACGTCACAATAATAAATGACGTCACAAAATACATAACGTCACAAAAATAAATGACGTCACAAAATACATAACGTTACAAAAATAAATGACGTCACAAAATACATAACGTCACAAAAACAAATGACGTCACAAAATACATAACGTCACAAAAAAACGTCACAAAATACATAACGTCACAAAAATAAATGACGTTACAAAATACATAACGTCACAAAAATAAATGACGTTACAAAAAACATAACGTCACAAAAATAAATGACGTCACAAAATACATAACGTCACAAAAATAAATGACGTCACAAAATACATAACGTCACAAAAATAAATGACGTCACAAAATACATAACGTCACAAAAACAAATGACGTCACAAAATATATAACGTCACAAAAATAAATGACGTCACAAAATACATAACGTCACAAAAATAAATGACGTCACAAAAATTAATTACGTCACAAAATACATAACGTCACAAAATATATAACGTCACAAAAATAAATGACGTCACAAAAATTAATTACGTCACAAAATACCAAACGTCACAAAAATAAATAACGTCACAAAATACATAACGTCACAAAATACATAACGTCACAAAAATAAATGACGTCACAAAATAATTAAAGTCACAAAAATAAATGACGTCACAAAATACATAACGTCACAAAAATAAATGACGTCACCAAATACATAACGTCACAAAATTAATGACGTCACAAAAATTAATTACGTCACAAAATACATAACGTCACAAAAATTAATTACGTCAAAAAATACATAACCTCACAAAAATAAATGACGTCACAAAAAACATAACGTCACAAAAATAAATGACGTCACAAAAATTAATTACGTCACAAAATACATAACGTCACAAAAATAAATGACGTCAAAAAATACATAACCTCACAAAAATAAATGATGTCACAAAATACATAACGTCACAAAAATAAATGACGTCACAAAATACATAACGTCACAAAAATAAATGACGTCACATAATACATAACGTCACAAAAATAAATGACGTCACAAAATACATAACGTCACAAAAATAAATGACGTCACAAAAATAAATAACGTCACAAAATACATAACGTCACAAAATACATAACGGCAAAAAAATAAATGACGTCACAAAATACATAACGTCGCAAAAATAAATGACGTCACAAAATACATAACGTCAAAAAAATAAATGACGTCACAAAATACATAACGTCACAAAAATAAATGACGTCAAAAAATACATAACGTCATAAAAATAAATGACGTCACAATAATAAATGACGTCACAAAATACATAACGTCACAAAAATAAATGACGTCACAAAATAAATAACGTTACAAAAATAAATGACGTCACAAAATACATAACGTCACAAAAATAAATGACGTCACAAAATACATAGCGTCACAAAAAAATGACGTCACAAAATACAAAACGTCAAAAAATAAATGACGTCACAAAATACATAACGTCACAAAAATAAATGACGTCAAAAAATACATAACGTCACAAAAATAAATGACGTCACAAAATACATAACGTCACAAAAATAAATGACGTCACAAAATACATAACGTCACAAAAATAAATGACGTCACAAAATACATAACGTCACAAAAATAAATGACGTCACAATAATAAATGACGTCACAAAATACATAACGTCACAAAAATAAATGACGTCACAAAATACATAACGTTACAAAAATAAATAACGTTACAAAATACATACTGTCACAAAAATAAATGACGTCACAAAATACATAACGTCACAAAAAAATGACGTCACAAAATACATAACGTCACAAAAATAAATGACGTCAAAAAATACATAACGTCGCAAAAATAAATGACGTCACAAAATACATAACGTTACAAAAATAAATGACGTCACAAAATATTTAACGACACAAAATTAAATGACGTCACAAAATACATATTTCATAAAATACATAACGTCACAAAAATAAATGACGTCACAAAATACATAACGTCACAAAAATAAATGACGTCACAAAATACATAACGTCACAAAAATAAATGACGTCACAATAATAAATGACGTCACAAAATACATAACGTCACAAAAATAAATGACGTCACAAAATACATAACGTCACAAAAATAAATGGCGTCACAAAAATTAATTACGTCACAAAATACATAACGTCACAAAATATATAACGTCACAAAAATAAATGACGTCACAAAAATTAATTAAGTCACAAAATACATAACGTCACAAAAATAAATAACGTCACAAAATACATAACGTCACAAAATACATAACGTGACAAAAATAAATAACGTTACAAAATACATATTGTCACAAAAATAAATGACGTCACAAAATACATAACGTTACAAAAATAAATGACGTCACAAAATACATAACGTCACAAAAATAAATGACGTCACAAAATATTTAACGACACAAAATTAAATGACGTCACAAAATACATATTTCATAAAATACATAACGTCACAAAAATAAATGACGTCACAAAATACATAACGTCACAAAAATAAATGACGTCACAAAATACATAACGTCACAAAAATAAATGACGTCACAAAATACATAACGTCACAAAAACAAATTACGTCATAAAATACATAACGTCACAAAATACATAACGTCAAAAAATACATAACGTAAAAAAATATATAACGTCACAAAAATAAATGACGTCACAAAATACATAACGTCATAAAAATAAATGACGTCACAAAAATTAATTACTTCACAAAATACATAACGTCACAAAAATAAATGACGTCACAAAATACATTACGTCACAAAAATAAATGACGTCAGAAAATACATAACGTCACAAAAATTAATGAAGTCACAAAATACATAACGTCACAAAAATAAATGACGTCAAAAAAATTAATAACGTCACAATAAAACATAACGTCACAAAAATAAATGACGTCACAAAATACATAACGTCAAAAAAATGACGTCACAAAATACATAACGTCACAAAAAATAAATGACGTCTCAAAATACATAACGTCAAAAAAATAAATGATGTCACAAAATACATAACATCACAAAAATAAATGACGTCAAAAAAATTTATTACGTCACAAAAATAAATAACGTCACAAAATAAATAAAGTCACAAAAATAAATGACGTCACAAAATACATAACGTCACAAAAATAAATGACGTCACAAAATACATAACGTCACAAAAATAAATGACGTCACAAAATACATAACGACACAAAAATAAATGACGTCACAAAATACATAACGTCACAAAAATAAATGACGTCACAAAAATTAATAACGTCACAAAATACATAACGTCACAAAAATAAATGACGTCACAAAATACATAACGTCACAAAAATAAATGACATCACAAAATACACAACGTCACAAAAATAAATGACGTCACAAAATACAAAACGTCAAAAAATACATAAAGTCAAAAAATACATAACGTCACAAAAATATATGACTTCAAAAAATAAATAGCGTTACAAAAATAAATGACGTCACAAAATACATAACGTCACAAAAATAAATGACGTCACAAAAATAAATGACATCACAGAAATAAATTACGTCACAAAATTAATTACGTCACAAAAATAAATGACGTCACAAAAATTAATAACGTCACTAAATACATAACGTCACAAAAATAAATGACGTCACAAAATACATAACGTCACAAAAATAAATGACGTCACAAAATACATAACGTCACAAAAATAAATGACGTCACAAAATACAAAACGTCACAAAATACATAACGTCAAAAATACATAACGTGACAAAAATATATGACTTCAAAAAATAAATAGCGTCACAAAAATAAATGACGTCAAAAAATACATAACGTCACAAAAATAAATGACGTCACAAAATACATAACGTCACAAAAATAAATGACGTCACAAAAATTAATAACGTCACTAAATACATAACGTCACAAAAATAAATGACGTCACAAAATACATAACGTCACAAAAATAAATGACGTCACAAAATACATAATGTCACAAAAATAAATGACGTCACAAAATACAAAACGTCACAAAATACATAACGTCAAAAAATAAATAACGTCACAAAAATATATGACTTCAAAAAATAAATAGCGTCACAAAAATATATGACGTCCAAAAATACATAACGTCACAAAAATAATTGACGTAACAAAATACATAACGTCACCAAAATAAATGACGTCACAAAATACATAACTTAAAAAAAATAAATGACGTCACAAAATACATAACGTCACAAAAAAATGACGTCACAAAATACATAATGTCACAAAAATAAATGACGTCCCAAAATACATAACGTCATAAAAATAAATGACGTCACAAAATACATAACGTCACAAAAATAAATGACGTCACAAACATAATGACGTCACAAAATACATAACGTCACAAAAATAAATGACGTCACAAACATAATGACGTCACAAAATACATATCGTCACAAAAATAAATGACGTCACAAAATACATAACGTCACAAAAATTAATGACGTCACAAAATACATAACGTCACAAAAAATGACGTCACAAAATACATAACGTCATAAAAATAAATGACGTCAAAAAAATTAATTACTTCACAAAATACATAACGACACAAAAATAAATGACGTCACAAAATACATAACGTCACAAAAAATAAATGACGTCTCAAAATGCATAACGTCACAAAAATAAATGATGTCACAAAATACATAACGTCACAAAAATAAATGACGTCAGAAAATACATAACGTCACAAAAATAAATGACGTCACAAAATACATAACGTCACAAAAATAAATGACGTCACAAAAATTAATTACGTCACAAAATACATAACGTCACAAAAATAAATGACGTCACAAAATACATAACGTCAAAAAAATAAATGACGTCACAAAATACATAACGTCACAAAAAATAAATGACGTCTCAAAATGCATAACGTCACAAAAATAAATGATGTCACAAAATACATAACGTCACAAAAATAAATGACGTCATAAAATACATAACGTCACAAAAATAAATGACGTCAAAAAAATTTATTACGTCACAAAAATAAATAACGTCACAAAATACATAACGTCACAAAATACATAACGGCACAAAAATAAATGACGTCACAAAATACATAACATCACAAAAATAAATGACGTCACAAAATACATAACGTCAGAAAAATAAATGACGTCACAAAATACATAACGTCACAAAAATAAATGACGTCACAAAATACATAACGTCACAAAAATAAATGACGTCACAATAATAAATGACGTCACAAAATACATAACGTCAAAAAAATAAATGACGTCACAAAATACATAACGTTACAAAAATAAATGACGTCGCAAAATACATAACGTCACAAAAATGAATGACGTCACAAAATACATAACGTCTCAAAAATAAATGACGTCACAATAATAAATGACGTCACAAAATACATAACGTCACAAAAATAAATGACGTCACAAAATACATAACGTTACAAAAATAAATGACGTCACAAAATACATAACGTCACAAAATTCAATGACGTCACAAAATACATATTTCATAAAATACATAACGTCACAAAAATAAATGACGTCACAAAATACATAACGTCAGAAAAATAAATGACGTCACAAAATACATAACGTCAAAAAAATAAATGACGTCACAAAATACATAACGTCACAAAAACAAATGACGTCATAAAATACATAACGTCACAAAATACATAACGTCAAAAAATACATAACGTAAAAAAATATATAACGTCACAAAAATAAATGACGTCACAAAATACATAACGTCACAAAAATAAATGACGTCACAAAATACATAACGTCAAAAAAATGACGTCACAAAATATATAACGTCACAAAAAATAAATGACGTCTCAAAATGCATAACGTCAAAAAAATAAATGATGTCACAAAATACATAACGTCACAAAAATAAATGACGTCATAAAATACATAACGTCACAAAAATAAATGACGTCAAAAAAATTTATTACGTCACAAAAATAAATAACGTCACAAAATACATAACGTCACAAAATACATAACGGCACAAAAATAAATGACGTCACAAAATACATAACGTCACAATAATAAATGACGTCACAAAATACATAACGTCACAAAAATAAATGACGTCACAAAATATTTAACGACACAAAATTAAATAACGTCACAAAATCCATATTTCATAAAATACATAACGTCACAAAAATAAATGACGTCACAAAATACATAACGTCACAAATAAATGACGTCACAAAATACATAACTTCACAAAAAATAAATGACGTCTCAAAATGCATAACGTCAAAAAAATAAATGATGTCACAAAATACATAACGTCACAAAAATAAATGACGTCATAAAATACATAACGTCACAAAAATAAATGACGTCACAAACATAATGACGTCACAAAATACATAACGTCACAAAAATAAATGACGTCACAAAATACATAACGTCACAAAAATAAATGACGTCACAAAATACATAACGTCACAAAAATAAATGACGTCACAAAATACATAACGTCATAAAAATAAATGACGTCACAAAAATTAATTACTTCACAAAATACATAACGTCACAAAAATAAATGACGTCACAAAATACATTACGTCACAAAATACATTACGTCACAAAAATAAATGACGTCATAAAATACATAACGTCACAAAAATAAATGACGTCACAAAATGCATAACGTCACAAAAATAAATGACGTCAAAAAAATTAATTACGTCACAAAAAACATAACGTCACGAAAATAAATGACGTCACAAAATACATAACGTCAAAAAAATGACGTCACAAAATACATAACGTCACAAAAAATAAATGACGTCTCAAAATGCATAACGTCACAAAAATAAATGATGTCACAAAATACATAACGTCACAGAAATAAATGACGTCATAAAATACATAACGTCACAAAAATAAATGACGTCAAAAAATTTATTACGTCACAAAAATAAATAACGTCACAAAATACATAACGTCACAAAATACATAACGGCACAAAAATAATTGACGTCACAAAATACATAACGTCACAATAATAAATGACGTCACAAAATACATAACGTCACAAAAATAAATGACGTCACAAAATATTTAACGACACAAAATTAAAAGACGTCACAAAATACATATTTCATAAAATACATAATGTCACAAAATACATAACGTCATAAAAATAAATGACGTCAGAAAATACATAACGTCACAAAAATAAATGACGTCAAAAAATTTATTACGTCACAAAAATAAATGACGTCACAAAATACATAACGACACAAAAATAAATGACGTCACAAAATACATAACGACACAAAAATAAATGACGTCACAAAATACATAACGTCACAAAAATAAATGACGTCACAAAAATTAATAACGTCACAAAATACATAACGTCACAAAAATAAATGACGTCACAAAATACATAACGTCACAAAAATAAATGACATCACAAAATACACAACGTCACAAAAATAAATGACGTCACAAAATACAAAACGTCACAAAATACATAAAGTCAAAAAATACATAACGTCACAAAAATATATGACTTCAAAAAATAAATAGCGTTACAAAAATAAATGACGTCACAAAATACATAACGTCACAAAAATAAATGACGTCACAAAAATAAATGACATCACAGAAATAAATTACGTCACAAAATTAATTACGTCACAAAAATAAATGACGTCACAAAAATTAATAACGTCACTAAATACATAACGTCACAAAAATAAATGACGTCACAAAATACATAACGTCACAAAAATAAATGACGTCACAAAATACATAACGTCACAAAAATAAATGACGTCAGAAAATACAAAACGTCACAAAATACATAACGTCAAAAAATACATAACGTAACAAAAATATATGACTTCAAAAAATAAATAGCGTCACAAAAATAAATGACGTCAAAAAATACATAACGTCACAAAAATAAATGACGTCACAAAATACATAACGTCACAAAAATAAATGACGTCACAAAAATTAATAACGTCACTAAATACATAACGTCACAAAAATAAATGACGTCACAAAATACATAACGTCACAAAAATAAATGACGTCACAAAATACATAATGTCACAAAAATAAATGACGTCACAAAATACAAAACGTCACAAAATACATAACGTCAAAAAATAAATAACGTCACAAAAATATATGACTTCAAAAAATAAATAGCGTCACAAAAATATATGACGTCCAAAAATACATAACGTCACAAAAATAATTGACGTAACAAAATACATAACGTCACCAAAATAAATGACGTCACAAAATACATAACTTAAAAAAAATAAATGACGTCACAAAATACATAACGTCACAAAAAAATGACGTCACAAAATACATAATGTCACAAAAATAAATGACGTCCCAAAATACATAACGTCATAAAATAAATGACGTCACAAAATACATAACGTCACAAAAATAAATGACGTCACAAATATAATGACGTCACAAAATACATAACGTCACAAAAATAAATGACGTCACAAACATAATGACGTCACAAAATACATATCGTCACAAAAATAAATGACGTCACAAAATACATAACGTCACAAAAATTAATGACGTCACAAAATACATAACGTCACAAAAAATGACGTCACAAAATACATAACGTCATAAAAATAAATGACGTCAAAAAAATTAATTACTTCACAAAATACATAACGACACAAAAATAAATGACGTCACAAAATACATAACGTCACAAAAAATAAATGACGTCTCAAAATGCATAACGTCACAAAAATAAATGATGTCACAAAATACATAACGTCACAAAAATAAATGACGTCAGAAAATACATAACGTCACAGAAATAAATGACGTCACAAAATACATAACGTCACAAAAATAAATGACGTCACAAAAATTAATTACGTCACAAAATACATAACGTCACAAAAATAAATGACGTCACAAAATACATAACGTCAAAAAAATAAATGACGTCACAAAATACATAACGTCACAAAAAATAAATGACGTCTCAAAATGCATAACGTCACAAAAATAAATGATGTCACAAAATACATAACGTCACAAAAATAAAAGACGTCATAAAATACATAACGTCACAAAAATAAATGACGTCAAAAAAATGTATTACGTCACAAAAATAAATAACGTCACAAAATACATAACGTCACAAAATACATAAAGGCACAAAAATAAATGACGTCACAAAATACATAACATCACAAAAATAAATGACGTCACAAAATACATAACGTCAGAAAAATAAATGACGTCACAAAATACATAACGTCACAAAAATAAATGACGTCACAAAATACATAACGTCACAAAAATAAATGACGTCACAATAATAAATGACGTCACAAAATACATAACGTCAAAAAAATAAATGACGTCACAAAATACATAACGTTACAAAAATAAATGACGTCACAAAATACATAACGTCTCAAAAATAAATGACGTCACAATAATAAATGACGTCACAAAATACATAACGTCACAAAAATAAATGACGTCACAAAATACATAACGTTACAAAAATAAATGACGTCACAAAATACATAACGTCACAAAAATAAATGACGTCACAAAATATTTAACGACACAAAATTCAATGACGTCACAAAATACATATTTCATAAAATACATAACGTCACAAAAATAAATGACGTCACAAAATACATAACGTCAGAAAAATAAATGACGTCACAAAATACATAACGTCAAAAAAATAAATGACGTCACAAAATACATAACGTCACAAAAACAAATGACGTCATAAAATACATAACGTCACAAAATACATAACGTCAAAAAATACATAACGTAAAAAAATATATAACGTCACAAAAATAAATGACGTCACAAAATACATAACGTCACAAAAATAAATGACGTCACAAAATACATAACGTCAAAAAAATGACGTCACAAAATACATAACGTCACAAAAAATAAATGACGTCTCAAAATGCATAACGTCAAAAAAATAAATGATGTCACAAAATACATAACGTCACAAAAATAAATGACGTCATAAAATACATAACGTCACAAAAATAAATGACGTCAAAAAAATTTATTACGTCACAAAAATAAATAACGTCACAAAATACATAACGTCACAAAATACATAACGGCACAAAAATAAATGACGTCACAAAATACATAACGTCACAATAATAAATGACGTCACAAAATACATAACGTCACAAAAATAAATGACGTCACAAAATATTTAACGACACAAAATTAAATAACGTCACAAAATCCATATTTCATAAAATACATAACGTCACAAAAATAAATGACGTCACAAAATACATAACGTCACAAATAAATGACGTCACAAAATACATAACTTCACAAAAAATAAATGACGTCTCAAAATGCATAACGTCAAAAAAATAAATGATGTCACAAAATACATAACGTCACAAAAATAAATGACGTCATAAAATACATAACGTCACAAAAATAAATGACGTCACAAACATAATGACGTCACAAAATACATAACGTCACAAAAATAAATGACGTCACAAAATACATAACGTCACAAAAATAAATGACGTCACAAAATACATAACGTCACAAAAATAAATGACGTCACAAAATACATTACGTCACAAAATACATTACGTCACAAAAATAAATGACGTCATAAAATACATAACGTCACAAAAATAAATGACGTCACAAAATGCATAACGTCACAAAAATAAATGACGTCAAAAAAATTAATTACGTCACAAAAAAACATAACGTCACGAAAATAAATGACGTCACAAAATACATAACGTCAAAAAAATGACGTCACAAAATACATAACGTCACAAAAAATAAATGACGTCTCAAAATGCATAACGTCACAAAAAAAAATGATGTCACAAAATACATAACGTCACAGAAATAAATGACGTCATAAAATACATAACGTCACAAAAATAAATGACGTCAAAAAATTTATTACGTCACAAAAATAAATAACGTCACAAAATACATAACGTCACAAAATACATAACGGCACAAAAATAATTGACGTCACAAAATACATAACGTCACAATAATAAATGACGTCACAAAATACATAACGTCACAAAAATAAATGACGTCACAAAATATTTAACGACACAAAATTAAAAGACGTCACAAAATACATATTTCATAAAATACATAATGTCACAAAATACATAACGTCATAAAAATAAATGACGTCAGAAAATACATAACGTCACAAAAATAAATGACGTCAAAAAATTTATTACGTCACAAAAATAAATAATGTCACAAAATACATAACGTCACAAAATACATAACGGCACAAAAATAATTGACGTCACAAAATACATAACGTCACAATAATAAATGACGTCACAAAATACATAACGTCACAAAATAAATTACAACAGAAAAATAAATGACGTCACAAAATACATAACGTCACAAAAATAAATGACGTCACATAATACATAACTTCACAAAAATAAATGACGTCACAAACATAATGACGTCACAAAATACATATTAAGACAAAAATAAATGACGTCACAAAATACATAACGTCACAAAAATAAATGACGTCACAAAATACATAACCTCAAAAATATAAATGACGTCACAAAATACATAACGTCACAAAAATAAATGACGTCACAAAATACATAACGTCACAAAAATAAATGACGTCACAATAATAAATGACGTCACAAAATACATAACGTCACAAAAATAAATGACGTCACAAAATACATAACGTTACAAAAATAAATAACGTCACAAAATACATATTGTCACAAAAATAAATGACGTCACAAAATACATAACGTCACAAAAAAAATGACGTCACAAAATACATAACGTCACAAAAATAAATGACGTCAAAAAATACATAACGTCGCAAAAATAAATGACGTCACAAAATACATAACGTTACAAAAATAAATGACGTCACAAAATATTTAACGACACAAAATTAAATGACGTCACAAAATACATATTTCATAAAATACATAACGTCACAAAAATAAATGACGTCACAAAATACATAACGTCACAAAAATAAATGACGTCACAAAATACATAACGTCACAAAAATAAATGACGTCACAATAATAAATGACGTCACAAAATACATAACGTCACAAAAATAAATGACGTCACAAAATACATAACGTCACAAAAATAAATGGCGTCACAAAAATTAATTACGTCACAAAATACATAACGTCACAAAATATATAACGTCACAAAAATAAATGACGTCACAAAAATTAATTAAGTCACAAAATACATAACGTCACAAAAATAAATAACGTCACAAAATACATAACGTCACAAAATACATAACGTCACAAAAATAAATGACGTCACAAAATAAATCAAGTCACAAAAATAAATGACGTCACAAAATGCATAACGTCACAAAAATAAATGACGTCACGAAATACATAACGTTACAAAAATAAATGACGTCACAAAATATTTAACGTTACAAAATTGAATGACGTCACAAAATACATATTTCATAAAATACATAACGTCACAAAAATAAATGACGTCACAAAATACATAACGTCACAAAAATAAATGACGTCACAAAATACATAACGTCACAAAAATAAATGACGTCACAAAATACATAAGGTCACAAAAACAAATGACGTCACAAAATACATAACGTCACAAAAATAAATGACGTCACAAAATACATAACGTCACAAAAATAAATGACGTCACAAAAATTAATTACGTCACAAAATACATAACGTCACAAAATATATAACGTCACAAAAATAAATGACGTCACAAAAATTAATTAAGTCACAAAATACATAACGTCACAAAAATAAATAACGTCGAAAAATACATAACGTCACAAAATACATAACGTCACAAAAATAAATGACGTCACAAAATAAATAAAGTCACAAAAATAAATGACGTCACAAAATGCATAACGTCACAAAAATAAATGATGTCACAAAATACATTACGTCACAAAAATAAATGACGTCATAAAATACATAACGTCACAAAAATAAATGACGTCACAAAAAATTATTACGTCACGAAAATAAATAACGTCACAAAATACATAACGTCACAAAATACATAGCGGCACAAAAATAAATGACGTCACAAAGTACATAACGTCACAAAAATAAATGACGTCACAAAATACATAACGTCAAAAAAATAAATGACGTCACAAAATACATAACGTCACAAAAATAAATGACGTCACAAACATAATGACGTCACAAAATACATATTGTGACAAAAATAAATGACGTCAAAAAATACATAACGTCACAAAAATAAATGACGTCACAAAATACATAACGTCAAAAAAATGACGTCACAAAATACATAACGTCACAAAAATAAATGACGTCATAAAAATTTATTATGTCAAAAAATAAATAACGTCACAAAAATAAATGACGTCACAATAATAAATGACGTCACAAAATACATAACGTCACAAAAATAAATGACGTCACAAAATACATAACGTTACAAAAATAAATAACGTCACAAAATACATATTGTCACAAAAATAAATGACGTCACAAAATACATAACGTCACAAAAAAAATGACGTCACAAAATACATAACGTCACAAAAATAAATGACGTCAAAAAATACATAACGTCGCAAAAATAAATGACGTCACATAATACATAACGTTACAAAAATAAATGACGTCACAAAATATTTAACGACACAAAATTAAATGACGTCACAAAATACATATTTCATAAAATACATAACGTCACAAAAATAAATGACGTCACAAAATACATAACGTCACAAAAATAAATGACGTCACAAAATACATAACGTCACAAAAATAAATGACGTCACAATAATAAATGACGTCACAAAATACATAACGTCACAAAAATAAATGACGTCACAAAATACATAACGTCACAAAAATAAATGGCGTCACAAAAATTAATTACGTCACAAAATACATAACGTCACAAAATATATAACGTCACAAAAATAAATGACGTCACAAAAATTAATTAAGTCACAAAATACATAACGTCACAAAAATAAATAACGTCACAAAATACATAACGTCACAAAATACATAACGTCACAAAAATAAATGACGTCACAAAATAAATAAAGTCACAAAAATAAATGACGTCACAAAATGCATAACGTCACAAAAATAAATGACGTCACGAAATACATAACGTTACAAAAATAAATGACGTCACAAAATATTTAACGTTACAAAATTGAATGACGTCACAAAATAAATAACGTCACAAAAATAAATGACGTCTAAAAATACATTACGTCACAAAATACATAACGTCACAAAAATAAATGACGTCACAAAATACATAACGTCACAAAAATAAATGACGTCACAAAATACATAAGGTCACAAAAACAAATGACGTCACAAAATACATAACGTCACAAAAATAAATGACGTCACAAAATACATAACGTCACAAAAATAAATGACGTCACAAAAATTAATTACGTCACAAAATACATAACGTCACAAAATATATAACGTCACAAAAATAAATGACGTCACAAAAATTAATTAAGTCACAAAATACATAACGTCACAAAAATAAATAACGTCGAAAAATACATAACGTCACAAAATACATAACGTCACAAAAATAAATGACGTCACAAAATAAATAAAGTCACAAAAATAAATGACGTCACAAAATGCATAACGTCACAAAAATAAATGATGTCACAAAATACATAACGTCACAAAAATAAATGACGTCATAAAATACATAACGTCACAAAAATAAATGACGTCACAAAAAATTATTACGTCACGAAAATAAATAACGTCACAAAATACATAACGTCACAAAATACATAGCGGCACAAAAATAAATGACGTCACAAAGTACATAACGTCACAAAAATAAATGACGTCACAAAATACATAACGTCAAAAAAAAAATGACGTCACAAAATACATAACGTCACAAAAATAAATGACGTCACAAAATACATAGTGTCACCAAAATAAATGACGTCACAATAATAAATGACGTCACAAAATACATAACGTCACAAAAATAAATGACGTCACAAAATGCATAACGTCACAAAAATAAATGACGTCACGAAATACATAACGTTACAAAAATAAATGACGTCACAAAATATTTAACGTTACAAAATTGAATGACGTCACAAAATACATATTTCATAAAATACATAACGTCACAAAAATAAATGACGTCACAAAATACATAACGTCACAAAAATAAATGACGTCACAAAATACATAAAGTCACAAAAATAAATGACGTCACAAAATACATAAGGTCACAAAAACAAATGACGTCACAAAATACATAACGTCACAAAAATAAATGACGTCACAAAATACATAACGTCACAAAAATAAATGACGTCACAAAAATTAATTACGTCACAAAATACATAACGTCACAAAATATATAACGTCACAAAAATAAATGACGTCACAAAAATTAATTAAGTCACAAAATACATAACGTCACAAAAATAAATAACGTCGAAAAATAAATATTGTCACAAAATACATAACGTCACAAAAATAAATGATGTCACAAAATAAATAAAGTCACAAAAATAAATGACGTCACAAAATGCATAACGTCACAAAAATAAATGATGTCACAAAATACATTACGTCAAAAAATAAATGACGTCATAAAATACATAACGTCACAAAAATAAATGACGTCACAAAAAATTATTACGTCACGAAAATAAATAACGTCACAAAATACATAACGTCACAAAATACATAGCGGCACAAAAATAAATGACGTCACAAAGTACATAACGTCACAAAAATAAATGACGTCACAAAATACATAACGTCAAAAAAATAAATGACGTCACAAAATACATAACGTCACAAAAATAAATGACGTCACAAACATAATGACGTCACAAAATACATATTGTGACAAAAATAAATGACGTCAAAAAATACATAACGTCACAAAAATAAATGACGTCACAAAATACATAACGTCAAAAAAATGACGTCACAATATACATAACGTCACAAAAATAAATGACGTCACAAAAATTTATTATGTCAAAAAATAAATAACGTCACAAAATACATAACGTCACAAAATACATAGGGCACAAAAATAAATGACGTCACAAAATACATAACGTCACAAAAATAAATGACGTCACAAAATACATAACCTCAAAAATATAAATGACGTCACAAAATACATAACGTCACAAAAATAAATGACGTCACAAAATACATAACGTCACAAAAATAAATGACGTCACAATAATAAATGACGTCACAAAATACATAACGTCACAAAAATAAATGACGTCACAAAATACATAACGTTACAAAAATAAATAACGTCACAAAATACATATTGTCACAAAAATAAATGACGTCACAAAATACATTACGTCACAAAAAAAATGACGTCACAAAATACATAACGTCACAAAAATAAATGACGTCAAAAAATACATAACGTGGCAAAAATAAATGACGTCACAAAATACATAACGTTACAAAAATAAATGACGTCACAAAATATTTAACGACACAAAATTAAATGACGTCACAAAATACATATTTCATAAAATACATAACGTCACAAAAATAAATGACGTCACAAAATACATAATGTCACAAAAATAAATGACGTCACAAAATACATATTGTCACAAAAATAAATGACGTCACAATAATAAATGACGTCACAAAATACATAACGTCACAAAAATAAATGACGTCACAAAATACATAACGTCACAAAAATAAATGGCGTCACAAAAATTAATTACGTCACAAAATACATAACGTCACAAAATATATAACGTCACAAAAATAAATGACGTCACAAAAATTAATTAAGTCACAAAATACATAACGTCACAAAAATAAATAACGTCACAAAATACATAACGTCACAAAATACATAACGTCACAAAAATAAATGACGTCACAAAATAAATAAAGTCACAAAAATAAATGACGTCACAAAATGCATAACGTCACAAAAATAAATGACGTCACGAAATACATAACGTTACAAAAATAAATGACGTCACAAAATATTTAACGTTACAAAATTGAATGACGTCACAAAATACATATTTCATAAAATACATAACGTCACAAAAATAAATGACGTCACAAAATACATAACGTCACAAAAATAAATGACGTCACAAAATACATAACGTCACAAAAATAAATGACGTCACAAAATACATAAGGTCACAAAAACAAATGACGTCACAAAATACATAACGTCACAAAAATAAATGACGTCACGAAATACATAACGTCACAAAAATAAATGACGTCACAAAAATTAATTACGTCACAAAATACATAACGTCACAAAATATATAACGTCACAAAAATAAATGACGTCACAAAAATTAATTAAGTCACAAAATACATAACGTCACAAAAATAAATAACGTCGAAAAATACATAACGTCACAAAATACATAACGTCACAAAAATAAATGACGTCACAAAATAAATAAAGTCACAAAAATAAATGACGTCACAAAATGCATAACGTCACAAAAATAAATGATGTCACAAAATACATAACGTCACAAAAATAAATGACGTCATAAAATACATAACGTCACAAAAATAAATGACGTCACAAAAAATTATTACGTCACGAAAATAAATAACGTCACAAAATACATAACGTCACAAAATACATAGCGGCACAAAAATAAATGACGTCACAAAGTACATAACGTCACAAAAATAAATGACGTCACAAAATACATAACGTCAAAAAAATAAATGACGTCACAAAATACATAACGTCACAAAAATAAATGACGTCACAAAATACATAGTGTCACCAAAATAAATGACGTCACAATATTAAATGACGTCACAAAATACATAACGTCACAAAAATAAATGACGTCACAAAATACATAACGTTACAAAAATAAATGACGTCACAAAATACATAACGTCACAAAAATAAATGACGTCCAAAATACATAACGTCACAAAAAAATGACGTCACAAAATACATAACGTCACAAACATAAATGACGTCAAAAAATACATAACGTCACAAAAATAAATGACGTCACAAAATAAATTACGTCACAAAATACATAACGTCACAAAAATAAATGACGTCACAAAATATTTTACGACACAAAATTAAATGACGTCACAAAATAAATAAACTCACAAAAATAAATGACGTCACAAAAATTAATTACGTCACAAAATGCATAACGTCACAAAATATATAGCGTCACAAAAATAAATGACGTCACAAAAATTAAGTACGTCACAAAATACATAGCGTCACAAAAATAAATAACGTCACAAAATACATAACGTCACAAAATACATAACGTCACAAAAATAAATGACGTCACAAAATACATAACGTCATAAAATACATAACGTCACAAAAAATGACGTCACAAAATACATAACGTCAAAAAAATAAATGACGTTACAAAATACATAACGTCACAAAAATAAATGACGTCACAAAATACATAACGTCACAAAAATAAATGACGTTACAAAATACATAACGTCATAAAATACATAACGTCACAAAAAATGACGTCACAAAATACATAACGTCAAAAAAATAAATGACGTTACAAAATACATAACGTCACAAATTAAATGACGTCACAAAATACATAATGTCACGAAAATAAATGACGTCACAAAATAAATAAAGTCACAAAAATAAATGACGTCACAAAATGCATAACGTCACAAAAATAAATGATGTCACAAAATACATAACGTCACAAAAATAAATGACGTCATAAAATACATAACGTCAAAAAAATAAATGACGTCACAAAAAATTATTACGTCACGAAAATAAATAACGTCACAAAATACATAACGTCACAAAATACATAGCGGCACAAAAATAAATGACGTCACAAAGTACATAACGTCACAAAAATAAATGACGTCACAAAATACATAACGTCAAAAAAATAAATGACGTCACAAAATACATAACGTCACAAAAATAAATGACGTCACAAAATACATAGTGTCACCAAAATAAATGACGTCACAATATTAAATGACGTCACAAAATACATAACGTCACAAAAATAAATGACGTCACAAAATACATAACGTTACAAAAATAAATGACGTCACAAAATACATAACGTCACAAAAATAAATGACGTCCAAAATACATAACGTCACAAAAAATGACGTCACAAAATACATAACGTCACAAACATAAACGACGTCAAAAAATACATAACGTCACAAAAATAAATGACGTCACAAAATAAATTACGTCACAAAATACATAACGTCACAAAAATAAATAACGTCGAAAAATACATAACGTCACAAAATATATAACGTCACAAAAATAAATGACGTCACAAAATAAATAAAGTCACAAAAATAAATGACGTCACAAAATGCATAACGTCACAAAAATAAATGATGTCACAAAATACATAACGTCACAAAAATAAATGACGTCATAAAATACATAACGTCACAAAAATAAATGACGTCAAAAAAAATTATTACGTCACGAAAATAAATAACGTCACAAAATACATAACGTCACAAAATACATAGCGGCACAAAAATAAATGACGTCACAAAGTACATAACGTCACAAAAATAAATGACGTCACAAAATACATAGCGTCAAAAAAATAAATGACGTCACAAAATACATAACGTCACAAAAATAAATGACGTCACAAAATACATAGTGTCACCAAAATAAATGACGTCACAATATTAAATGACGTCACAAAATACATAACGTCACAAAAATAAATGACGTCACAAAATACATAACGTTACAAAAATAAATGACGTCACAAAATACATAACGTCACAAAAATAAATGACGTCCAAAATACATAACGTCACAAAAAAATGACGTCACAAAATACATAACGTCACAAACATAAATGACGTCAAAAAATACATAACGTCACAAAAATAAATGACGTCACAAAATAAATTACGTCACAAAATACATAACGTCACAAAAATAAATGACGTCACAAAATATTTTACGACACAAAATTAAATGACGTCACAAAATAAATAAACTCACAAAAATAAATGACGTCACAAAAATTAATTACGTCACAAAATGCATAACGTCACAAAATATATAGCGTCACAAAAATAAATGACGTCACAAAAATTAAGTACGTCACAAAATACATAGCGTCACAAAAATAAATAACGTCACAAAATACATAACGTCACAAAATACATAACGTCACAAAAATAAATGACGTCACAAAATACATAACGTCATAAAATACATAACGTCACAAAAAATGACGTCACAAAATACATAACGTCAAAAAAATAAATGACGTTACAAAATACATAACGTCACAAAAATAAATGACGTCACAAAATACATAACGTCACAAAAATAAATGACGTCACAAAATACATAACGTCATAAAATACATAACGTCACAAAAAATGACGTCACAAAATACATAACGTCAAAAAAATAAATGACGTTACAAAATACATAACGTCACAAATTAAATGACGTCACAAAATACATAATGTCACGAAAATAAATGACGTCACAAAATAAATAAAGTCACAAAAATAAATGACGTCACAAAATGCATAACGTCACAAAAATAAATGATGTCACAAAATACATAACGTCACAAAAATAAATGACGTCATAAAATACATAACGTCACAAAAATAAATGACGTCACAAAAAATTATTACGTCACGAAAATAAATAACGTCACAAAATACATAACGTCACAAAATACATAGCGGCACAAAAATAAATGACGTCACAAAGTACATAACGTCACAAAAATAAATGACGTCACAAAATACATAACGTCAAAAAAATAAATGACGTCACAAAATACATAACGTCACAAAAATAAATGACGTCACAAAATACATAGTGTCACCAAAATAAATGACGTCACAATATTAAATGACGTCACAAAATACATAACGTCACAAAAATAAATGACGTCACAAAATACATAACGTTACAAAAATAAATGACGTCACAAAATACATAACGTCACAAAAATAAATGACGTCCAAAATACATAACGTCACAAAAAAATGACGTCACAAGATACATAACGTCACAAACATAAATGACGTCAAAAAATACATAACGTCACAAAAATAAATGACGTCACAAAATAAATTACGTCACAAAATACATAACGTCACAAAAATAAATAACGTCGAAAAATACATAACGTCACAAAATACATAACGTCACAAAAATAAATGACGTCACAAAATAAATAAAGTCACAAAAATAAATGACGTCACAAAATGCATAACGTCACAAAAATAAATGATGTCACAAAATACATAACGTCACAAAAATAAATGACGTCACAAAATACATAACGTCACAAAAATAAATGACGTCACAAAATACATAACGTCACAAAAATAAATGACGTCACAAAATACATAAGGTCACAAAAACAAATGACGTCACAAAATACATAACGTCACAAAAATAAATGACGTCACGAAATACATAACGTCACAAAAATAAATGACGTCACAAAAATTAATTACGTCACAAAATACATAACGTCACAAAATATATAACGTCACAAAAATAAATGACGTCACAAAAATTAATTAAGTCACAAAATACATGACGTCACAAAAATAAATAACGTCGAAAAATACATAACGTCACAAAATACATAACGTCACAAAAATAAATGACGTCACAAAATAAATAAAGTCACAAAAATAAATGACGTCACAAAATGCATAACGTCACAAAAATAAATGATGTCACAAAATACATAACGTCACAAAAATAAATGACGTCATAAAATACATAACGTCACAAAAATAAATGACGTCACAAAAAATTATTACGTCACGAAAATAAATAACGTCACAAAATACATAACGTCACAAAATACATAGCGGCACAAAAATAAATGACGTCACAAAGTACATAACGTCACAAAAATAAATGACGTCACAAAATACATAACGTCAAAAAAATAAATGACGTCACAAAATACATAACGTCACAAAAATAAATGACGTCACAAAATACATAGTGTCACCAAAATAAATGACGTCACAATATTAAATGACGTCACAAAATACATAACGTCACAAAAATAAATGACGTCACAAAATACATAACGTTACAAAAATAAATGACGTCACAAAATACATAACGTCACAAAAATAAATGACGTCCAAAATACATAACGTCACAAAAAAATGACGTCACAAAATACATAACGTCACAAACATAAATGACGTCAAAAAATACATAACGTCACAAAAATAAATGACGTCACAAAATAAATTACGTCACAAAATACATAACGTCACAAAAATAAATGACGTCACAAAATATTTTACGACACAAAATTAAATGACGTCACAAAATAAATAAACTCACAAAAATAAATGACGTCACAAAAATTAATTACGTCACAAAATGCATAACGTCACAAAATATATAGCGTCACAAAAATAAATGACGTCACAAAAATTAAGTACGTCACAAAATACATAGCGTCACAAAAATAAATAACGTCACAAAATACATAACGTCACAAAATACATAACGTCACAAAAATAAATGACGTCACAAAATACATAACGTCATAAAATACATAACGTCACAAAAAATGACGTCACAAAATACATAACGTCAAAAAAATAAATGACGTTACAAAATACATAACGTCACAAAAATAAATGACGTCACAAAATACATAACGTCACAAAAATAAATGACGTTACAAAATACATAACGTCATAAAATACATAACGTCACAAAAAATGACGTCACAAAATACATAACGTCAAAAAAATAAATGACGTTACAAAATACATAACGTCACAAATTAAATGACGTCACAAAATACATAATGTCACGAAAATAAATGACGTCACAAAATAAATAAAGTCACAAAAATAAATGACGTCACAAAATGCATAACGTCACAAAAATAAATGATGTCACAAAATACATAACGTCACAAAAATAAATGACGTCATAAAATACATAACGTCACAAAAATAAATGACGTCACAAAAAATTATTACGTCACGAAAATAAATAACGTCACAAAATACATAACGTCACAAAATACATAGCGGCACAAAAATAAATGACGTCACAAAGTACATAACGTCACAAAAATAAATGACGTCACAAAATACATAACGTCAAAAAAATAAATGACGTCACAAAATACATAACGTCACAAAAATAAATGACGTCACAAAATACATAGTGTCACCAAAATAAATGACGTCACAATATTAAATGACGTCACAAAATACATAACGTCACAAAAATAAATGACGTCACAAAATACATAACGTTACAAAAATAAATGACGTCACAAAATACATAACGTCACAAAAATAAATGACGTCCAAAATACATAACGTCACAAAAAATGACGTCACAAAATACATAACGTCACAAACATAAATGACGTCAAAAAATACATAACGTCACAAAAATAAATGACGTCACAAAATAAATTACGTCACAAAATACATAACGTCACAAAAATAAATAACGTCACAAAATAAATAAAGTCACAAAAATAAATGACGTCACAAAATGCATAACGTCACAAAAATAAATGATGTCACAAAATACATAACGTCACAAAAATAAATGACGTCATAAAATACATAACGTCACAAAAATAAATGACGTCAAAAAAAATTATTACGTCACGAAAATAAATAACGTCACAAAATACATAACGTCACAAAATACATAGCGGCACAAAAATAAATGACGTCACAAAGTACATAACGTCACAAAAATAAATGACGTCACAAAATACATAGCGTCAAAAAAATAAATGACGTCACAAAATACATAACGTCACAAAAATAAATGACGTCACAAAATACATAGTGTCACCAAAATAAATGACGTCACAATATTAAATGACGTCACAAAATACATAACGTCACAAAAATAAATGACGTCACAAAATACATAACGTTACAAAAATAAATGACGTCACAAAATACATAACGTCACAAAAATAAATGACGTCCAAAATACATAACGTCACAAAAAAATGACGTCACAAAATACATAACGTCACAAACATAAATGACGTCAAAAAATACATAACGTCACAAAAATAAATGACGTCACAAAATAAATTACGTCACAAAATACATAACGTCACAAAAATAAATGACGTCACAAAATATTTTACGACACAAAATTAAATGACGTCACAAAATAAATAAACTCACAAAAATAAATGACGTCACAAAAATTAATTACGTCACAAAATGCATAACGTCACAAAATATATAGCGTCACAAAAATAAATGACGTCACAAAAATTAAGTACGTCACAAAATACATAGCGTCACAAAAATAAATAACGTCACAAAATACATAACGTCACAAAATACATAACGTCACAAAAATAAATGACGTCACAAAATACATAACGTCATAAAATACATAACGTCACAAAAAATGACGTCACAAAATACATAACGTCAAAAAAATAAATGACGTTACAAAATACATAACGTCACAAAAATAAATGACGTCACAAAATACATAACGTCACAAAAATAAATGACGTCACAAAATACATAACGTCATAAAATACATAACGTCACAAAAAATGACGTCACAAAATACATAACGTCAAAAAAATAAATGACGTTACAAAATACATAACGTCACAAATTAAATGACGTCACAAAATACATAATGTCACGAAAATAAATGACGTCACAAAATAAATAAAGTCACAAAAATAAATGACGTCACAAAATGCATAACGTCACAAAAATAAATGATGTCACAAAATACATAACGTCACAAAAATAAATGACGTCATAAAATACATAACGTCACAAAAATAAATGACGTCACAAAAAATTATTACGTCACGAAAATAAATAACGTCACAAAATACATAACGTCACAAAATACATAGCGGCACAAAAATAAATGACGTCACAAAGTACATAACGTCACAAAAATAAATGACGTCACAAAATACATAACGTCAAAAAAATAAATGACGTCACAAAATACATAACGTCACAAAAATAAATGACGTCACAAAATACATAGTGTCACCAAAATAAATGACGTCACAATATTAAATGACGTCACAAAATACATAACGTCACAAAAATAAATGACGTCACAAAATACATAACGTTACAAAAATAAATGACGTCACAAAATACATAACGTCACAAAAATAAATGACGTCCAAAATACATAACGTCACAAAAAAATGACGTCACAAAATACATAACGTCACAAACATAAATGACGTCAAAAAATACATAACGTCACAAAAATAAATGACGTCACAAAATAAATTACGTCACAAAATACATAACGTCACAAAAATAAATAACGTCGAAAAATACATAACGTCACAAAATACATAACGTCACAAAAATAAATGACGTCACAAAATAAATAAAGTCACAAAAATAAATGACGTCACAAAATGCATAACGTCACAAAAATAAATGATGTCACAAAATACATAACGTCACAAAAATAAATGACGTCATAAAATACATAACGTCACAAAAATAAATGACGTCAAAAAAAATTATTACGTCACGAAAATAAATAACGTCACAAAATACATAACGTCACAAAATACATAGCGGCACAAAAATAAATGACGTCACAAAGTACATAACGTCACAAAAATAAATGACGTCACAAAATACATAGCGTCAAAAAAATAAATGACGTCACAAAATACATAACGTCACAAAAATAAATGACGTCACAAAATACATAGTGTCACCAAAATAAATGACGTCACAATATTAAATGACGTCACAAAATACATAACGTCACAAAAATAAATGACGTCACAAAATACATAACGTTACAAAAATAAATGACGTCACAAAATACATAACGTCACAAAAATAAATGACGTCCAAAATACATAACGTCACAAAAAAATGACGTCACAAAATACATAACGTCACAAACATAAATGACGTTACAAAATACATAACGTCACAAATTAAATGACGTCACAAAATACATAATGTCACGAAAATAAATGACGTCACAAAATACATAACGTCACAAAAAAATGACGTCACAAAATACATAATGTCACAAAAATAAATGACGTCCCAAAATACATAACGTAACAAAAATAAATGACGTCACAAAATACATAACGTCACAAAAATAAATGACGTCACAAAATACATAACGTCACAAAAATAAATGACGTCACAAACATAATGACGTCACAAAATACATATTGTCACAAAAATAAATGACGTCACAAAATACATAACGTCACAAAAATAAATGACGTCACAAAAATAAATGACGTCATAAAAATAAATGACGTCACAAAATACATAACGTCACAAAATAAATTACAACAGAAAAATAAATGACGACACAAAATACATAACGTCACAAAAATAAATGACGTCACAAAATGCATAACGTCACAAAAATAAATGATGTCACAAAATACATAACGTCACAAAAATAAATGACGTCATAAAATACATACCGTCACAAAAATAAATGACGTCACAAAAAATTATTACGTCACGAAAATAAATAACGTCACAAAATACATAACGTCACAAAATACATAGCGGCACAAAAATAAATGACGTCACAAAGTACATAACGTCACAAAAATAAATGACGTCACAAAATACATAACGTCAAAAAAATAAATGACGTCACAAAATACATAACGTCACAAAAATAAATGACGTCACAAAATACATAGTGTCACCAAAATAAATGACGTCACAATAATAAATGACGTCACAAAATACATAACGTCACAAAAATAAATGACGTCACAAAATACATAACGTTACAAAAATAAATGACGTCACAAAATACATAACGTCACAAAAATAAATGACGTCCAAAATACATAACGTCACAAAAAAATGACGTCACAAAATACATAACGTCACAAACATAAATGACGTCAAAAAATACATAACGTCACAAAAATAAATGACGTCACAAAATAAATTACGTCACAAATTACATAACGTCACAAAAATAAATGACGTCACAAAATATTTTACGACACAAAATTAAATGACGTCACAAAATACATAACGTTACAAAAATAAATGACGTCACAAAATATTTAACGTTACAAAATTGAATGACGTCACAAAATACATATTTCATAAAATACATAACGTCACAAAAATAAATGACGTCACAAAATACATAACGTCACAAAAATAAATGACGTCACAAAATACATAAAGTCACAAAAATAAATGACGTCACAAAATACATAAGGTCACAAAAACAAATGACGTCACAAAATACATAACGTCACAAAAATAAATGACGTCACAAAATACATAACGTCACAAAAATAAATGACGTCACAAAAATTAATTACGTCACAAAATACATAACGTCACAAAATATATAACGTCACAAAAATAAATGACGTCACAAAAATTAATTAAGTCACAAAATACATAACGTCACAAAAATAAATAACGTCGAAAAATACATATTGTCACAAAATACATAACGTCACAAAAATAAATGATGTCACAAAATAAATAAAGTCACAAAAATAAATGACGTCACAAAATGCATAACGTCACAAAAATAAATGATGTCACAAAATACATTACGTCACAAAAATAAATGACGTCATAAAATACATAACGTCACAAAAATAAATGACGTCACAAAAAATTATTACGTCACGAAAATAAATAACGTCACAAAATACATAACGTCACAAAATACATAGCGGCACAAAAATAAATGACGTCACAAAGTACATAATGTCACAAAAATAAATGACGTCACAAAATACATAACGTCAAAAAAATAAATGACGTCACAAAATACATAACGTCACAAAAATAAATGACGTCACAAACATAATGACGTCACAAAATACATATTGTGACAAAAATAAATGACGTCAAAAAATACATAACGTCACAAAAATAAATGACGTCACAAAATACATAACGTCAAAAAAATGACGTCACAATATACATAACGTCACAAAAATAAATGACGTCACAAAAATTTATTATGTCAAAAAATAAATAACGTCACAAAATACATAACGTCACAAAATACATAGCGGCACAAAAATAAATGACGTCACAAAATACATAACGTCACAAAAATAAATGACGTCACAAAATACATAACCTCAAAAATATAAATGACGTCACAAAATACATAACGTCACAAAAATAAATGACGTCACAAAATACATAACGTCACAAAAATAAATGACGTCACAATAATAAATGACGTCACAAAATACATAACGTCACAAAAATAAATGACGTCACAAAATACATAACGTTACAAAAATAAATAACGTCACAAAATACATATTGTTACAAAAATAAATGACGTCACAAAATACATTACGTCACAAAAAAAATGACGTCACAAAATACATAACGTCACAAAAATAAATGACGTCAAAAAATACATAACGTCGCAAAAATAAATGACGTCACAAAATACATAACGTTACAAAAATAAATGACGTCACAAAATATTTAACGACACAAAATTAAATGACGTCACAAAATACATATTTCATAAAATACATAACGTCACAAAAATAAATGACGTCACAAAATACATAACGTCACAAAAATAAATGACGTCACAAAATACATATTGTCACAAAAATAAATGACGTCACAATAATAAATGACGTCACAAAATACATAACGTCACAAAAATAAATGACGTCACAAAATACATAACGTCACAAAAATAAATGGCGTCACAAAAATTAATTACGTCACAAAATACATAACGTCACAAAATATATAACGTCACAAAAATAAATGACGTCACAAAAATTAATTAAGTCACAAAATACATAACGTCACAAAAATAAATAACGTCACAAAATACATAACGTCACAAAATACATAACGTCACAAAAATAAATGACGTCACAAAATAAATAAAGTCACAAAAATAAATGACGTCACAAAATGCATAACGTCACAAAAATAAATGACGTCACGAAATACATAACGTTACAAAAATAAATGACGTCACAAAATATTTAACGTTACAAAATTGAATGACGTCACAAAATACATATTTCATAAAATACATAACGTCACAAAAATAAATGACGTCACAAAATACATAACGTCACAAAAATAAATGACGTAACAAAATACATAACGTCACAAAAATAAATGACGTCACAAAATACATAAGGTCACAAAAACAAATGACGTCACAAAATACATAACGTCACAAAAATAAATGACGTCACGAAATACATAACGTCACAAAAATAAATGACGTCACAAAAATTAATTACGTCACAAAATACATAACGTCACAAAATATATAACGTCACAAAAATAAATGACGTCACAAAAATTAATTAAGTCACAAAATACATAACGTCACAAAAATAAATAACGTCGAAAAATACATAACGTCACAAAATACATAACGTCACAAAAATAAATGACGTCACAAAATAAAAAAAGTCACAAAAATAAATGACGTCACAAAATGCATAACGTCACAAAAATAAATGATGTCACAAAATACATAACGTCACAAAAATAAATGACGTCATAAAATACATAACGTCACAAAAATAAATGACGTCACAAAAAATTATTACGTCACGAAAATAAATAACGTCACAAAATACATAACGTCACAAAATACATAGCGGCACAAAAATAAATGACGTCACAAAGTACATAACGTCACAAAAATAAATGACGTCACAAAATACATAACGTCAAAAAAATAAATGACGTCACAAAATACATAACGTCACAAAAATAAATGACGTCACAAAATACATAGTGTCACCAAAATAAATGACGTCACAATATTAAATGACGTCACAAAATACATAACGTCACAAAAATAAATGACGTCACAAAATACATAACGTTACAAAAATAAATGACGTCACAAAATACATAACGTCACAAAAATAAATGACGTCCAAAATACATAACGTCACAAAAAAATGACGTCACAAAATACATAACGTCACAAACATAAATGACGTCAAAAAATACATAACGTCACAAAAATAAATGACGTCACAAAATAAATTACGTCACAAAATACATAACGTCACAAAAATAAATGACGTCACAAAATATTTTACGACACAAAATTAAATGACGTCACAAAATAAATAAACTCACAAAAATAAATGACGTCACAAAAATTAATTACGTCACAAAATGCATAACGTCACAAAATATATAGCGTCACAAAAATAAATGACGTCACAAAAATTAAGTACGTCACAAAATACATAGCGTCACAAAAATAAATAACGTCACAAAATACATAACGTCACAAAATACATAACGTCACAAAAATAAATGACGTCACAAAATACATAACGTCATAAAATACATAACGTCACAAAAAATGACGTCACAAAATACATAACGTCAAAAAAATAAATGACGTTACAAAATACATAACGTCACAAAAATAAATGACGTCACAAAATACATAACGTCACAAAAATAAATGACGTCACAAAATACATAACGTCATAAAATACATAACGTCACAAAAAATGACGTCACAAAATACATAACGTCAAAAAAATAAATGACGTTACAAAATACATAACGTCACAAATTAAATGACGTCACAAAATACATAATGTCACGAAAATAAATGACGTCACAAAATAAATAAAGTCACAAAAATAAATGACGTCACAAAATGCATAACGTCACAAAAATAAATGATGTCACAAAATACATAACGTCACAAAAATAAATGACGTCATAAAATACATAACGTCACAAAAATAAATGACGTCACAAAAAATTATTACGTCACGAAAATAAATAACGTCACAAAATACATAACGTCAAAAAATACATAGCGGCACAAAAATAAATGACGTCACAAAGTACATAACGTCACAAAAATAAATGACGTCACAAAATACATAACGTCAAAAAAATAAATGACGTCACAAAATACATAACGTCACAAAAATAAATGACGTCACAAAATACATAGTGTCACCAAAATAAATGACGTCACAATATTAAATGACGTCACAAAATACATAACGTCACAAAAATAAATGACGTCACAAAATACATAACGTTACAAAAATAAATGACGTCACAAAATACATAACGTCACAAAAATAAATGACGTCCAAAATACATAACGTCACAAAAAAATGACGTCACAAAATACATAACGTCACAAACATAAATGACGTCAAAAAATACATAACGTCACAAAAATAAATGACGTCACAAAATAAATTACGTCACAAAATACATAACGTCACAAAAATAAATAACGTCGAAAAATACATAACGTCACAAAATACATAACGTCACAAAAATAAATGACGTCACAAAATAAATAAAGTCACAAAAATAAATGACGTCACAAAATGCATAACGTCACAAAAATAAATGATGTCACAAAATACATAACGTCACAAAAATAAATGACGTCATAAAATACATAACGTCACAAAAATAAATGACGTCAAAAAAAATTATTACGTCACGAAAATAAATAACGTCACAAAATACATAACGTCACAAAATACATAGCGGCACAAAAATAAATGACGTCACAAAGTACATAACGTCACAAAAATAAATGACGTCACAAAATACATAGCGTCAAAAAAATAAATGACGTCACAAAATACATAACGTCACAAAAATAAATGACGTCACAAAATACATAGTGTCACCAAAATAAATGACGTCACAATATTAAATGACGTCACAAAATACATAACGTCACAAAAATAAATGACGTCACAAAATACATAACGTTACAAAAATAAATGACGTCACAAAATACATAACGTCACAAAAATAAATGACGTCCAAAATACATAACGTCACAAAAAAATGACGTCACAAAATACATAACGTCACAAACATAAATGACGTCAAAAAATACATAACGTCACAAAAATAAATGACGTCACAAAATAAATTACGTCACAAAATACATAACGTCACAAAAATAAATGACGTCACAAAATATTTTACGACACAAAATTAAATGACGTCACAAAATAAATAAACTCACAAAAATAAATGACGTCACAAAAATTAATTACGTCACAAAATGCATAACGTCACAAAATATATAGCGTCACAAAAATAAATGACGTCACAAAAATTAAGTACGTCACAAAATACATAGCGTCACAAAAATAAATAACGTCACAAAATACATAACGTCACAAAATACATAACGTCACAAAAATAAATGACGTCACAAAATACATAACGTCATAAAATACATAACGTCACAAAAAATGACGTCACAAAATACATAACGTCAAAAAAATAAATGACGTTAAAAAATACATAACGTCACAAAAATAAATGACGTCACAAAATACATAACGTCACAAAAATAAATGACGTCACAAAATACATAACGTCATAAAATACATAACGTCACAAAAAATGACGTCACAAAATACATAACGTCAAAAAAATAAATGACGTTACAAAATACATAACGTCACAAATTAAATGACGTCACAAAATACATAATGTCACGAAAATAAATGACGTCACAAAATACATAACGTCACAAAAAAATGACGTCACAAAATACATAATGTCACAAAAATAAATGACGTCCCAAAATACATAACGTAACAAAAATAAATGACGTCACAAAATACATAACGTCACAAAAATAAATGACGTCACAAAATACATAACGTCACAAAAATAAATGACGTCACAAACATAATGACGTCACAAAATACATATTGTCACAAAAATAAATGACGTCACAAAATACATAACGTCACAAAAATAAATGACGTCACAATAATAAATGACGTCATAAAAATAAATGACGTCACAAAATACATAACGTCACAAAATAAATTACAACAGAAAAATAAATGACGACACAAAATACATAACGTCACAAAAATAAATGACGTCACAAAATGCATAACGTCACAAAAATAAATGATGTCACAAAATACATAACGTCACAAAAATAAATGACGTCATAAAATACATACCGTCACAAAAATAAATGACGTCACAAAAAATTATTACGTCACGAAAATAAATAACGTCACAAAATACATAACGTCACAAAATACATAGCGGCACAAAAATAAATGACGTCACAAAGTACATAACGTCACAAAAATAAATGACGTCACAAAATACATAACGTCAAAAAAATAAATGACGTCACAAAATACATAACGTCACAAAAATAAATGACGTCACAAAATACATAGTGTCACCAAAATAAATGACGTCACAATAATAAATGACGTCACAAAATACATAACGTCACAAAAATAAATGACGTCACAAAATACATAACGTTACAAAAATAAATGACGTCACAAAATACATAACGTCACAAAAATAAATGACGTCCAAAATACATAACGTCACAAAAAAATGACGTCACAAAATACATAACGTCACAAACATAAATGACGTCAAAAAATACATAACGTCACAAAAATAAATGACGTCACAAAATAAATTACGTCACAAATTACATAACGTCACAAAAATAAATGACGTCACAAAATATTTTACGACACAAAATTAAATGACGTCACAAAATAAATAAACTCACAAAAATAAATGACGTCACAAAAATTAATTACGTCACAAAATGCATAACGTCACAAAATATATAGCGTCACAAAAATAAATGACGTCACAAAAATTAAGTACGTCACAAAATACATAGCGTCACAAAAATAAATAACGTCACAAAATACATAACTTCACAAAATACATAACGTCACAAAAATAAATGACGTCACAAAATACATAACGTCATAAAATACATAACGTCACAAAAAATGACGTCACAAAATACATAACGTCAAAAAAATAAATGACGTTACAAAATACATAACGTCACAAAAATAAATGACGTCACAAAATACATAACGTCACAAAAATAAATGACGTCACAAAATACATAACGTCATAAAATACATAACGTCACAAAAAATGACGTCACAAAATACATAACGTCAAAAAAATAAATGACGTTACAAAATACATAACGTCACAAATTAAATGACGTCACAAAATACATAATGTCACGAAAATAAATGACGTCACAAAATACATAACGTCACAAAAAAATGACGTCACAAAATACATAATGTCACAAAAATAAATGACGTCCCAAAATACATAACGTAACAAAAATAAATGACGTCACAAAATACATAACGTCACAAAAATAAATGACGTCACAAAATACATAACGTCACAAAAATAAATGACGTCACAAACATAATGACGTCACAAAATACATATTGTCACAAAAATAAATGACGTCACAAAATACATAACGTCACAAAAATAAATGACGTCACAAAACACATAACGTCAAAAAAATGACGTCACAAAATACATAACGTCATAAAAATAAATGACGTCACAAAAATTAATTACTTCACAAAATACATAACGTCACAAAAATAAATGACGTCACAAAATACATAACGTCACAAAATACATTACGTCAGAAAAATAAATGACGTCACAAAATACATAACGTCACAAAAATAAATGACGTCTCAAAATACATAACGTCACAAAAATAAATGACGTCACAAACATAATGACGTCACAAAATACATATTGTGACAAAAATAAATGACGTCACAAAATACATAACGTCACAAAAATAAATGACGTCACAAAATACATTACGTCAAAAAAAATGACGTCACAAAATACATAACGTCACAAAAATAAATGACGTCACAATAATAAATGACGTCATAAAAATAAATGACGTCACAAAATACATAACGTCACAAAATAAATTACAACAGAAAAATAAATGACGACACAAAATACATAACGTCACAAAAATAAATGACGTCACATAATACATAACGTCACAAAAATAAATGACGTCACAAACATAATGACGTCACAAAATACATATTAAGACAAAAATAAATGACGTCACAAAATACATAACGTCACAAAAATAAATGACGTCACAAAATACATAACGTCAAAAAAAATGACGTCACAAAATACATAATGTCACAAAAATAAATGACGTCACAAAATACATAACGTCACAAAAATAAATGACGTCACAAAAATAAATAACGTCACAAAATACGTAACGTCACAAAATACATAACGTCACAAAAATAAATGACGTCACAAAATACATAACGTCACAAAAATAAATGACGTCACAAAATACATAACGTCAAAAAAATAAATGACGTCACAAAATACATAACGTCACAAAAATAAATGACGTCACAAAATACATAACGTCACAAAAATAAATGACGTCACAATAATAAATGACGTCACAAAATACATAACGTCACAAAAATAAATGACGTCACAAAATACATAACGTTACAAAAATAAATGACGTCACAAAATACATAACGTCACAAAAACAAATGACGTCACAAAATACATAACGTCACAAAAAAACGTCACAAAATACATAACGTCACAAAAATAAATGACGTTACAAAATACATAACGTCACAAAAATAAATGACGTTACAAAAAACATAACGTCACAAAAATAAATGACGTCACAAAATACATAACGTCACAAAAATAAATGACGTCACAAAATACATAACGTCACAAAAATAAATGACGTCACAAAATACATAACGTCACAAAAACAAATGACGTCACAAAATATATAACGTCACAAAAATAAATGACGTCACAAAATACATAACGTCACAAAAATAAATGACGTCACAAAAATTAATTACGTCACAAAATACATAACGTCACAAAATATATAACGTCACAAAAATAAATGACGTCACAAAAATTGATTACGTCACAAAATACCAAACGTCACAAAAATAAATAACGTCACAAAATACATAACGTCACAAAATACATAACGTCACAAAAATAAATGACGTCACAAAATAATTAAAGTCACAAAAATAAATGACGTCACAAAATACATAACGTCACAAAAATAAATGACGTCACCAAATACATAACGTCACAAAATTAATGACGTCACAAAAATTAATTACGTCAAAAAATACATAACGTCACAAAAATTAATTACGTCAAAAAATACATAACCTCACAAAAATAAATGACGTCACAAAAAACATAACGTCACAAAAATAAATGACGTCACAAAAATTAATTACGTCACAAAATACATAACGTCACAAAAATAAATGACGTCAAAAAATACATAACCTCACAAAAATAAATGATGTCACAAAATACATAACGTCACAAAAATAAATGACGTCACAAAATACATAACGTCACAAAAATAAATGACGTCACATAATACATAACGTCACAAAAATAAATGACGTCACAAAATACATAACGTCACAAAAATAAATGACGTCACAAAAATAAATAACGTCACAAAATACATAACGTCACAAAATACATAACGGCAAAAAAATAAATGACGTCACAAAATACATAACGTCGCAAAAATAAATGACGTCACAAAATACATAACGTCAAAAAAATAAATGACGTCACAAAATACATAACGTCACAAAAATAAATGACGTCAAAAAATACATAACGTCATAAAAATAAATGACGTCACAATAATAAATGACGTCACAAAATACATAACGTCACAAAAATAAATGACGTCACAAAATAAATAACGTTACAAAAATAAATGACGTCACAAAATACATAACGTCACAAAAATAAATGACGTCACAAAATACATAGCGTCACAAAAAAATGACGTCACAAAATACAAAACGTCAAAAAATAAATGACGTCACAAAATACATAACGTCACAAAAATAAATGACGTCAAAAAATACATAACGTCACAAAAATAAATGACGTCACAAAATACATAACGTCACAAAAATAAATGACGTCACAAAATACATAACGTCACAAAAATAAATGACGTCACAAAATACATAACGTCACAAAAATAAATGACGTCACAATAATAAATGACGTCACAAAATACATAACGTCACAAAAATAAATGACGTCACAAAATACATAACGTTACAAAAATAAATAACGTTACAAAATACATATTGTCACAAAAAAAATGACGTCACAAAATACATAACGTCACAAAAAAAATGACGTCACAAAATACATAACGTCACAAAAATAAATGACGTCAAAAAATACATAACGTCGCAAAAATAAATGACGTCACAAAATACATAACGTTACAAAAATAAATGACGTCACAAAATATTTAACGACACAAAATTAAATGACGTCACAAAATACATATTTCATAAAATACATAACGTCACAAAAATAAATGACGTCACAAAATACATAACGTCACAAAAATAAATGACGTCACAAAATACATAACGTCACAAAAATAAATGACGTCACAATAATAAATGACGTCACAAAATACATAACGTCACAAAAATAAATGACGTCACAAAATACATAACGTCACAAAAATAAATGGCGTCACAAAAATTAATTACGTCACAAAATACATAACGTCACAAAATATATAACGTCACAAAAATAAATGACGTCACAAAAATTAATTAAGTCACAAAATACATAACGTCACAAAAATAAATAACGTCACAAAATACATAACGTCACAAAATACATAACGTCACAAAAATAAATGACGTCACAAAATAAATAAAGTCACAAAAATAAATGACGTCACAAAATGCATAACGTCACAAAAATTAATGACGTCACGAAATACATAACGTTACAAAAATAAATGACGTCACAAAATATTTAACGTTACAAAATTGAATGACGTCACAAAATACATATTTCATAAAATACATAACGTCAAAAAATAAATGACGTCACAAAATACATAACGTCACAAAAATAAATGACGTCACAAAATACATAACGTCACAAAAATAAATGACGTCACAAAATACATAAGGTCACAAAAACAAATGACGTCACAAAATACATATCGTCACAAAAATAAATGACGTCACAAAATACATAACGTCACAAAAATAAATGACGTCACAAAAATTAATTACGTCACAAAATACATAACGTCACAAAATATATAACGTCACAAAAATAAATGACGCCACAAAGTACATAACGTCACAAAAATAAATGACGTCACAAAATACATAACGTCAAAAAAAAATGACGTCACAAAATACATAACGTCACAAAAATAAATGACGTCACAAAATACATAGTGTCACCAAAATAAATGACGTCACAATAATAAATGACGTCACAAAATACATAACCTCACAAAAATAAATGACGTCACAAAATACATAACGTTACAAAAATAAATAACGTTACAAAATACATATTGTCACAAAAATAAATGACGTCACAAAATACATAACGTCACAAAAAAATGACGTCACAAAATACATAACGTCACAAAAATAAATGACGTCAAAAAATACATAACGTCGCAAAAATAAATGACGTCACAAAATACATAACGTTACAAAAATAAATGACGTCACAAAATATTTAACGACACAAATTTAAATGACGTCACAAAATACATATTTCATAAAATACATAACGTCACAAAAATAAATGACGTCACAAAATACATAACGTCACAAAAATAAATGACGTCACAAAATACATAACGTCACAAAAATAAATGACGTCACAATAATAAATGACGTCACAAAATACATAACGTCACAAAAATAAATGACGTCACAAAATACATAACGTCACAAAAATAAATGGCGTCACAAAAATTAATTACGTCACAAAATACATAACGTCACAAAATATATAACGTCACAAAAATAAATGACGTCACAAAAATTAATTAAGTCACAAAATACATAACGTCACAAAAATAAATAACGTCACAAAATACATAACGTCACAAAATACATAACGTCACAAAAATAAATGACGTCACAAAATAAATAAAGTCACAAAAATAAATGACGTCACAAAATGCATAACGTCACAAAAATAAATGACGTCACGAAATACATAACGTTACAAAAATAAATGACGTCACAAAATATTTAACGTTACAAAATTGAATGACGTCACAAAATACATATTTCCTAAAATACATAACGTCAAAAAATAAATGACGTCACAAAATACATAACGTCACAAAAATAAATGACGTCACAAAATACATAACGTCACAAAAATAAATGACGTCACAAAATACATAAGGTCACAAAAACAAATGACGTCACAAAATACATAACGTCACAAAAATAAATGACGTCACAAAATACATAACGTCACAAAAATAAATGACGTCACAAAAATTAATTACGTCACAAAATACATAACGTCACAAAATATATAACGTCACAAAAATAAATGACGTCACAAAAATTAATTAAGTCACAAAATACATAACGTCACAAAAATAAATAACGTCGAAAAATACATAACGTCACAAAATACATAACGTCACAAAAATAAATGACGTCACAAAATAAATAAAGTCACAAAAAAAAATGAGGTCACAAAATGCATAACGTCACAAAAATAAATGATGTCACAAAATACATAACGTCACAAAAATAAATGACGTCATAAAATACATAACGTCACAAAAATAAATGACGTCACAAAAAATTATTACGTCACGAAAACAAATAACGTCACAAAATACATAACGTCACAAAATACATAGCGGCACAAAAATAAATGACGTCACAAAGTACATAACGTCACAAAAATAAATGACGTCACAAAATACATAACGTCAAAAAAAATGACGTCACAAAATACATAACGTCACAAAAATAAATGACGTCACAAAATACATAGTGTCACCAAAATAAATGACGTCACAATAATAAATGACGTCACAAAATACATAACGTCACAAAAATAAATGACGTCACAAAATACATAACGTTACAAAAATAAATGACGTCACAAAATACATAACGTCACAAAAATAAATGACGTCCAAAATACATAACGTCACAAAAAAATGACGTCACAAAATACATAACGTCACAAACATAAATGACGTCAAAAAATACATAACGTCACAAAAATAAATGACGTCACAAAATAAATTTCGTCACAAAATACATAACGTCACAAAAATAAATGACATCACAAAATATTTTACGACACAAAATTAAATGACGTCACAAAATAAATAAACTCACAAAAATAAATGACGTCACAAAAATTAATTACGTCACAAAATGCATAACGTCACAAAATATATAGCGTCACAAAAATAAATGACGTCACAAAAATTAAGTACGTCACAAAATACATAGCGTCACAAAAATAAATAACGTCACAAAATACATAACGTCACAAAATACATAACGTCACAAAATACATAACGTCACAAAAATAAATGACGTCACAAAATACATAACGTCATAAAATACATAACGTCACAAAAAATGACGTCACAAAATACATAACGTCAAAAAAATAAATGACGTTACAAAATACATAACGTCACAAAAATAAATGACGTCACAAAATACATAACGTCACAAAAATAAATGACGTCACAAAATACATAACGTCATAAAATACATAACGTCACAAAAAATGACGTCACAAAATACATAACGTCAAAAAAATAAATGACGTTACAAAATACATAACGTCACAAATTAAATGACGTCACAAAATACATAATGTCACGAAAATAAATGACGTCACAAAATACATAACGTCACAAAAAAATGACGTCACAAAATACATAATGTCACAAAAATAAATGACGTATCAAAATACATAACGTAACAAAAATAAATGACGTCACAAAATACATAACGTCACAAAAATAAATGACGTCACAAAATACATAACGTCACAAAAATAAATGACGTCACAAACATAATGACGTCACAAAATACATATTGTCACAAAAATAAATGACGTCACAAAATACATAACGTCACAAAAATAAATGACGTCACAAAACACATAACGTCAAAAAAAATGACGTCACAAAATACATAACGTCATAAAAATAAATGACGTTACAAAAATTAATTACTTCACAAAATACATAACGTCACAAAAATAAATGACGTCACAAAATACATAACGTCACAAAATACATTACGTCAGAAAAATAAATGACGTCACAAAATACATAACGTCACAAAAATAAATGACGTCTCAAAATACATAACGTCACAAAAATAAATGACGTCACAAACATAATGACGTCACAAAATACATATTGTGACAAAAATAAATGACGTCACAAAATACATAACGTCACAAAAATAAATGACGTCACAAAATACATTACGTCAAAAAAAATGACGTCACAAAATACATAATGTCACAAAAATAAATGACGTCACAAAATACATAACGTCACAAAAATAAATGACGTCACAAAAATAAATAACGTCACAAAATACATAACGTCACAAAATACATAACGTCACAAAAATAAATGACGTCACAAAATACATAACGTCACAAAAATAAATGACGTCACAAAATACATAACGTCAAAAAAATAAATGACGTCACAAAATACATAACGTCATAAAAATAAATGACGTCACAAAATACATAACGTCACAAAATAAATTACAACAGAAAAATAAATGACGTCACAAAATACATAACGTCACAAAAATAAATGACGTCACATAATACATAACGTCACAAAAATAAATGACGTCACATACATAATGACGTCACAAAATACATATTAAGACAAAAATAAATGACGTCACAAAATACATAACGTCACAAAAATAAATGACGTCACAAAATACATAACGTCAAAAAAAATGACGTCACAAAATACATAATGTCACAAAAATAAATGACGTCACAAAATACATAACGTCACAAAAATATATGACGTCACAAAAATAAATAACGTCACAAAAAAATGACGTCACAAAATACATAATGTCACAAAAATAAATGACGTCACAAAATACATAACGTCACAAAAACAAATGACGTCACAAAATACATAACGTCACAAAAAAAAACGTCACAAAATACATAATGTCACGAAAATAAATGACGTCACAAAATACATAACGTCACAAAAAAATGACGTCACAAAATACATAATGTCACAAAAATAAATGACGTCACAAAATACATAACGTCACAAAAACAAATGACGTCACAAAATACATAACGTCACAAAAAAAAACGTCACAAAATACATAACGTCACAAAAATAAATGACGTCACAAAATACATAACGTCACAAAAATAAATGACGTTACAAAAAACATAACGTCACAAAAATAAATGACGTCACAAAATACATAACGTCACAAAAATAAATGACGTCACAAAATACATAACGTCACAAAAATAAATAACGTCACAAAATACATAACGTCACAAAAACAAATGACGTCACAAAATATATAACGTCACAAAAATAAATGACGTCACAAAATACATAACGTCACAAAATTAAATGACGTCACAAAAATTAATTACGTCACAAAATACATAACGTCACAAAATATATAACGTCACAAAAATAAATGACGTCACAAAAATTGATTACGTCACAAAATACCAAACGTCACAAAAATAAATAACGTCACAAAATACATAACGTCACAAAATACATAACGTCACAAAAATAAATGACGTCACAAAATAATTAAAGTCACAAAAATAAATGACGTCACAAAATACATAACGTCACAAAAATAAATGACGTCACAAAATACATAACCTCACAAAATTAATGACGTCACAAAAATTAATTACGTCAAAAAATACATAACGTCACAAAAATTAATTACGTCAAAAAATACATAACCTCACAAAAATAAATGACGTCACAAAATACATAACGTCACAAAAATAAATGACGTCACAAAAATTAATTACGTCACAAAATACATAACGTCACAAAAATAAATGACGTCAAAAAATACATAACCTCACAAAAATAAATGATGTCACAAAATACATAACGTCACAAAAATAAATGACGTCACAAAATACATAACGTCACAAAAATAAATGACGTCACATAATAGATAACGTCACAAAAATAAATGACGTCACAAAATACATAACGTCACAAAAATAAATGACGTCAAAAAATACATAACGTCACAAAAATAAATGACGTCACAAAATACATAACGTCACAAAAATAAATGACGTCACAAAATACATAACGTCACAAAAATAAATGACGTCACAAAATACATAACGTCACAAAAATAAATGACGTCACAATAATAAATGACGTCACAAAATACATAACGTCACAAAAATAAATGACGTCACAAAATACATAACGTTACAAAAATAAATAACGTTACAAAATACATATTGTCACAAAAATAAATGACGTCACAAAATACATAACGTCACAAAAAAATGACGTCACAAAATACATAACGTCACAAAAATAAATGACGTCAAAAAATACATAACGTCGCAAAAATAAATGACGTCACAAAATACATAACGTTACAAAAATAAATGACGTCACAAAATATTTAACGACACAAAATTAAATGACGTCACAAAATACATACTTCATAAAATACATAACGTCACAAAAATAAATGACGTCACAAAATACATAACGTCACAAAAATAAATGACGTCACAAAATACATAACGTCACAAAAATAAATGACGTCACAATAATAAATGACGTCACAAAATACATAACGTCACAAAAATAAATGACGTCACAAAATACATAACGTCACAAAAATAAATGGCGTCACAAAAATTAATTACGTCACATAATACATAACGTCACAAAATATATAACGTCACAAAAATAAATGACGTCACAAAAATTAATTAAGTCACAAAATACATAACGTCACAAAAATAAATAACGTCACAAAATACATAACGTCACAAAATACATAACGTCACAAAATACATAACGTCACAAAAATAAATGACGTCACAAAATAAATAAAGTCACAAAAATAAATGACGTCACAAAATGCATAACGTCACAAAAATAAATGACGTCACGAAATACATAACGTTACAAAAATAAATGACGTCACAAAATATTTAACGTTACAAAATTGAATGACGTCATAAAATACATATTTCATAAAATACATAACGTCACAAAAATAAATGACGTCACAAAATACATAACGTCACAAAAATAAATGACGTAACAAAATACATAGCGTCACAAAAATAAATGACGTCACAAAATACATAAGGTCACAAAAACAAATGACGTCACAAAATACATAACGTCACAAAATATATAACGTCACAAAAATAAATGACGTCACAAAAATTAATTAAGTCACAAAATACATAACGTCACAAAAATAAATAACGTCGAAAAATACATAACGTCACAAAATACATAACGTCACAAAAATAAATGACGTCACAAAATAAATAAAGTCACAAAAATAAATGACGTCACAAAATGCATAACGTCACAAAAATAAATGATGTCACAAAATACATAACGTCACAAAAATAAATGACGTCATAAAATACATAACGTCACAAAAATAAATGACGTCACAAAAAATTATTACGTCACGAAAATAAATAACGTCACAAAATACATAACGCCACAAAATACATAGCGGCACAAAAATAAATGACGTCACAAAGTACATAACGTCACAAAAATAAATGACGTCACAAAATACATAACGTCAAAAAAAAATGACGTCACAAAATACATAACGTCACAAAAATAAATGACGTCACAAAATACATAGTGTCACCAAAATAAATGACGTCACAATAATAAATGACGTCACAAAATACATAACGTCACAAAAATAAATGACGTCACAAAATACATAACGTTACAAAAATAAATGACGTCACAAAATACATAACGTCACAAAAATAAATGACGTCCAAAATACATAACGTCACAAAAAAATGACGTCACAAAATACATAACGTCACAAACATAAATGACGTCAAAAAATACATAACGTCACAAAAATAAATGACGTCACAAAATAAATTACGTCACAAAATACATAACGTCACAAAAATAAATGACGTCACAAAATATTTTACGACACAAAATTAAATGACGTCACAAAATAAATAAACTCACAAAAATAAATGACGTCACAAAAATTAATTACGTCACAAAATGCATAACGTCACAAAATATATAGCGTCACAAAAATAAATGACGTCACAAAAATTAAGTACGTCACAAAATACATAACGTCACAAAAATAAATGACGTCACAAAATACATAACGTCATAAAATACATAACGTCACAAAAAATGACGTCACAAAATACGTAACGTCAAAAAAATAAATGACGTTACAAAATACATAACGTCACAAATTAAATGACGTCACAAAATACATAATGTCACGAAAATAAATGACGTCACAAAATACATAACGTCACAAAATAATGACGTCACAAAATACATAATGTCACAAAAATAAATGACGTCCCAAAATACATAACGAAAAAAAATTAATGACGTCACAAAATACATAACGTCACAAAAATAAATGACGTCACAAAATACATAACGTCACAAAAATAAATGACGTCACAAACATAATGACGTCACAAAATACATATTGTCACAAAAATAAATGACGTCACAAAATACATAACGTCACAAAAATAAATGACGTCACAAAATACATAACGTCACAAAAATAAATGACGTCTCAATAATAAATGACGTCACAAAATACATAACGTCACAAAAATAAATGACGTCACAAAATACATAACGTTACAAAAATAAATGACGTCACAAAATACATAACGTCACAAAAACAAATGACGTCACAAAATACATAACGTCACAATAAATGACGTCACAAAATACATAACGTCACAAAAATAAATGACGTCACAAAATACATAACGTCACAAAAATAAATGATGTTACAAAAAACATAACGTCACAAAAATAAATGACGTCACAAAATACATAACGTCACAAAAATAAATGACGTCACAAAATACATAACGTCACAAAAATAAATGACGTCACAAAATACATAACGTCACAAAAACAAATGACGTCACAAAATATATAACGTCACAAAAATAAATGACGTCACAAAATACATAACGTCACAAAAATAAATGACGTCACAAAAATTAATTACGTCACAAAATACATAACGTCACAAAATATATAACGTCACAAAAATAAATGACGTCACAAAAATTAATTACGTCACAAAATACATAACGTCACAAAAATAAATAACGTCACATAATACATAACGTCACAAAATACATAACGTCATAAAAATAATTGACGTCACAAAATAAATAAAGTCACAAAAATAAATGACGTCACAAAATACATAACGTCACAAAAATAAATGACGTCACAAAATACATAACGTCACAAAAATAAATGACGTCACAAAATACATAACGTCACAAAAATAAATGACGTCACAAAAATTAATTACGTCACAAAATACATAACGTCACAAAAATAAATAACGTCACATAATACATAACGTAACAAAATACATAACGTCACAAAAATAATTAATGTCACAAAATAAATAAAGTCACAAAAATAAATGACGTCACAAAATACATAACGTCACAAAAATAAATGACGTCACAAAATACATAACGTCACAAAATAAATGACGTCACAAAAATTAATTACGTCACAAAATACATAACCTCACAAAAATAAATGACGTCACAAACATAATGACGTCACAAAATACATATTGTCACAAAATTAATGACGTCACAAAATACATAACGTCACAAAAATAAATGACGTCACAAAATACAAAACGTCAAAAAAAAATGACGTCACAAAATACATAACGTCATAAAAATAAATGACGTCACAAAAATTAATTACGTCCCAAAATACATAACGTCACAAAAATAAATGACGTCAAAAAATACATAACCTCACAAAAATAAATGATGTCCCAAAATACATAACGTCACAAAAATAAATGACGTCACAAAATACATAACGTCACAAAAATAAATGACGTCACAAAATACATAACGTCACAAAAATAAATGACGTCACAAAATACATAACGTCACAAAAATACATGACGTCACAAAAATAAATAACGTCACAAAATACATAACGTCACAAAATACATAACGGCAAAAAAATAAATGACGTCACAAAATACATAAGGTCACAAAAATAAATGACGTCTCAAAATACATAACGTCAAAAAAATAAATGACGTCACAAAATACATAACGTCACAAAAATAAATGTCGTCACAAAATGCATAACGTCACAAAAATAAATGACGTCAAAATAATAAATGACGTCAAAAAATACATAACGTCACAAAAATAAATGACGTCACAAAATACATAACGTTACAAAAATAAATGACGTCACAAAATACATAACGTCACAAATATAAATGACGTCACAAAATACATAACGTCACAAAAAATGACGTCACAAAATACATAACGTCACAAAAAAAAATGACGTCACAAAATACATAACGTCACAAAAATAAATGACGTCACAAAATACATAACGTCACAAAAATAAATGACGTCACAAAATACATAACGTCACAAAAATAAATGACGTCACAAAATACATAACGTCACAAAAACAAATGACGTCACAAAATACATAACGTCACAAAAATAATTGACGTCACAAAATACATAACGTCACAAAAATAAATGACGTCACAAAAATTAATTACGTCACAAAATACATAACGTCACAAAATATATAACGTCACAAAATATATAACGTCACAAAAATAAATGACGTCACAAAAATTAATTACGTCACAAAATACATAACGTCACAAAAATAAATAACGTCACAAAATACATAACGTCACAAAATACATAACGTCACAAAAATAAATGACGTCACAAAATAAATAAAGTCACAAAAATAAATGACGTCACAAAATACATAACGTCACGAAAATAAATGACGTCACAAAATACATAACGTCACAAAATTAATGACGTCACAAAAATTAATTACGTCACAAAATACATAACGTCACAAAAATTATTTACGTCAAAAAATACATAACCTCACAAAAATAAATGACGTCACAAAATACATAACGTCACAAAAATAAATGACGTCATAAAATACATAACGACACAAAAATAAATGACGTCACAAAATACATAACGTCACAAAAATAAATGACGTCACAAAAATTAATGACGTCACAAAATACATAACGCCACAAAAATAAATGACGTCACTAAATACATAACGTTACAAAAATAAATAACGTTACAAAATACATATTGTCACAAAAATAAATGACGTCACAAAATACATAATGTCACGAAAATAAATGACGTCACAAAATACATAACGTCACAAAATAATGACGTCACAAAATACATAATGTCACAAAAATAAATGACGTCCCAAAATACATAACGAAAAAAAATTAATGACGTCACAAAATACATAACGTCACAAAAATAAATGACGTCACAAAATACATAACGTCACAAAAATAAATGACGTCACAAACATAATGACGTCACAAAATACATATTGTCACAAAAATAAATGACGTCACAAAATACATAACGTCACAAAAATAAATGACGTCACAAAATACATAACGTCACAAAAATAAATGACGTCTCAATAATAAATGACGTCACAAAATACATAACGTCACAAAAATAAATGACGTCACAAAATACATAACGTTACAAAAATAAATGACGTCACAAAATACATAACGTCACAAAAACAAATGACGTCACAAAATACATAACGTCACAATAAATGACGTCACAAAATACATAACGTCACAAAAATAAATGACGTCACAAAATACATAACGTCACAAAAATAAATGATGTTACAAAAAACATAACGTCACAAAAATAAATGACGTCACAAAATACATAACGTCACAAAAATAAATGACGTCACAAAATACATAACGTCACAAAAATAAATGACGTCACAAAATACATAACGTCACAAAAACAAATGACGTCACAAAATATATAACGTCACAAAAATAAATGACGTCACAAAATACATAACGTCACAAAAATAAATGACGTCACAAAAATTAATTACGTCACAAAATACATAACGTCACAAAATATATAACGTCACAAAAATAAATGACGTCACAAAAATTAATTACGTCACAAAATACATAACGTCACAAAAATAAATAACGTCACATAATACATAACGTCACAAAATACATAACGTCATAAAAATAATTGACGTCACAAAATAAATAAAGTCACAAAAATAAATGACGTCACAAAATACATAACGTCACAAAAATAAATGACGTCACAAAATACATAACGTCACAAAAATAAATGACGTCACAAAATACATAACGTCACAAAAATAAATGACGTCACAAAAATTAATTACGTCACAAAATACATAACGTCACAAAAATAAATAACGTCACATAATACATAACGTAACAAAATACATAACGTCACAAAAATAATTAATGTCACAAAATAAATAAAGTCACAAAAATAAATGACGTCACAAAATACATAACGTCACAAAAATAAATGACGTCACAAAATACATAACGTCACAAAATAAATGACGTCACAAAAATTAATTACGTCACAAAATACATAACCTCACAAAAATAAATGACGTCACAAACATAATGACGTCACAAAATACATATTGTCACAAAATTAATGACGTCACAAAATACATAACGTCACAAAAATAAATGACGTCACAAAATACAAAACGTCAAAAAAAAATGACGTCACAAAATACATAACGTCATAAAAATAAATGACGTCACAAAAATTAATTACGTCCCAAAATACATAACGTCACAAAAATAAATGACGTCAAAAAATACATAACCTCACAAAAATAAATGATGTCCCAAAATACATAACGTCACAAAAATAAATGACGTCACAAAATACATAACGTCACAAAAATAAATGACGTCACAAAATACATAACGTCACAAAAATAAATGACGTCACAAAATACATAACGTCACAAAAATACATGACGTCACAAAAATAAATAACGTCACAAAATACATAACGTCACAAAATACATAACGGCAAAAAAATAAATGACGTCACAAAATACATAAGGTCACAAAAATAAATGACGTCTCAAAATACATAACGTCAAAAAAATAAATGACGTCACAAAATACATAACGTCACAAAAATAAATGTCGTCACAAAATGCATAACGTCACAAAAATAAATGACGTCAAAATAATAAATGACGTCAAAAAATACATAACGTCACAAAAATAAATGACGTCACAAAATACATAACGTTACAAAAATAAATGACGTCACAAAATACATAACGTCACAAATATAAATGACGTCACAAAATACATAACGTCACAAAAAATGACGTCACAAAATACATAACGTCACAAAAAAAAATGACGTCACAAAATACATAACGTCACAAAAATAAATGACGTCACAAAATACATAACGTCACAAAAATAAATGACGTCACAAAATACATAACGTCACAAAAATAAATGACGTCACAAAATACATAACGTCACAAAAACAAATGACGTCACAAAATACATAACGTCACAAAAATAATTGACGTCACAAAATACATAACGTCACAAAAATAAATGACGTCACAAAAATTAATTACGTCACAAAATACATAACGTCACAAAATATATAACGTCACAAAATATATAACGTCACAAAAATAAATGACGTCACAAAAATTAATTACGTCACAAAATACATAACGTCACAAAAATAAATAACGTCACAAAATACATAACGTCACAAAATACATAACGTCACAAAAATAAATGACGTCACAAAATAAATAAAGTCACAAAAATAAATGACGTCACAAAATACATAACGTCACGAAAATAAATGACGTCACAAAATACATAACGTCACAAAATTAATGACGTCACAAAAATTAATTACGTCACAAAATACATAACGTCACAAAAATTATTTACGTCAAAAAATACATAACCTCACAAAAATAAATGACGTCACAAAATACATAACGTCACAAAAATAAATGACGTCATAAAATACATAACGACACAAAAATAAATGACGTCACAAAATACATAACGTCACAAAAATAAATGACGTCACAAAAATTAATGACGTCACAAAATACATAACGCCACAAAAATAAATGACGTCACTAAATACATAACGTTACAAAAATAAATAACGTTACAAAATACATATTGTCACAAAAATAAATGACGTCACAAAATACATAACGTCACAAAAAAATGACGTCACAAAATACATAACGTCACAAAAATAAATGACGTCAAAAAATACATAACGTCGCAAAAATAAATGACGTCACAAAATACATAACGTTACAAAAATAAATGACGTCACAAAATATTTAACGACACAAAATTAAATGACGTCACAAAATACATACTTCATAAAATACATAACGTCACAAAAATAAATGACGTCACAAAATACATAACGTCACAAAAATAAATGACGTCACAAAATACATAACGTCACAAAAATAAATGACGTCACAATAATAAATGACGTCACAAAATACATAACGTCACAAAAATAAATGACGTCACAAAATACATAACGTCACAAAAATAAATGGCGTCACAAAAATTAATTACGTCACATAATACATAACGTCACAAAATATATAACGTCACAAAAATAAATGACGTCACAAAAATTAATTAAGTCACAAAATACATAACGTCACAAAAATAAATAACGTCACAAAATACATAACGTCACAAAATACATAACGTCACAAAATACATAACGTCACAAAAATAAATGACGTCACAAAATAAATAAAGTCACAAAAATAAATGACGTCACAAAATGCATAACGTCACAAAAATAAATGACGTCACGAAATACATAACGTTACAAAAATAAATGACGTCACAAAATATTTAACGTTACAAAATTGAATGACGTCATAAAATACATATTTCATAAAATACATAACGTCACAAAAATAAATGACGTCACAAAATACATAACGTCACAAAAATAAATGACGTCACAAAATACATAACGTCACAAAAATAAATGACGTCACAAAATACATAAGGTCACAAAAACAAATGACGTCACAAAATACATAACGTCACAAAATATATAACGTCACAAAAATAAATGACGTCACAAAAATTAATTAAGTCACAAAATACATAACGTCACAAAAATAAATGACGTCACAAAATACATAACGTCACAAAAATAAATGACGTCACAATAATAAATGACGTCACAAAATACATAACGTCACAAAAATAAATGACGTCACAAAATACATAACGTTACAAAAATAAATGACGTCACAAAATACATAACGTCACAAAAACAAATGACGTCACAAAATACATAACGTCACAATAAATGACGTCACAAAATACATAACGTCAAAAAAAAAATGACGTCACAAAATACATAACGTCATAAAAATAAATTACGTCACAAAAATTAATTACTTCACAAAATACATAACGTTACAAAAATAAATGACGTCACAAAATACATAACGTCACAAAATACAAAACGTCAAAAAAAATGACGTCACAAAATACATAACGTCATAAAAATAAATGACGTCACAAAAATTAATTACGTCCCAAAATACATAACGTCACAAAAATAAATGACGTCAAAAAATACATAACCTCACAAAAATAAATGATGTCCCAAAATACATAACGTCACAAAAATAAATGACGTCACAAAATACATAACGTCACAAAAATAAATGACGTCACAAAATACATAACGTCACAAAAATAAATGACGTCACAAAATACATAACGTCACAAAAATACATGACGTCACAAAAATAAATAACGTCACAAAATACATAACGTCACAAAATACATAACGGCAAAAAAATAAATGACGTCACAAAATACATAAGGTCACAAAAATAAATGACGTCACAAAATACATAACGTCAAAAAAATAAATGACGTCACAAAATACATAACGTCACAAAAATAAATGTCGTCACAAAATGCATAACGTCACAAAAATAAATGACGTCAAAATAATAAATGACGTCAAAAAATACATAACGTCACAAAAATAAATGACGTCACAAAATACATAACGTTACAAAAATAAATGACGTCACAAAATACATAACGTCACAAATATAAATGACGTCACAAAATACATAACGTCACAAAAAATGACGTCACAAAATACATAACGTCACAAAAAAAATGACGTCACAAAATACATAACGTCACAAAAATAAATGACGTCACAAAATACATAACGTCACAAAAATAAATGACGTCACAAAATACATAACGTCACAAAAATAAATGACGTCACAAAATACATAACGTCACAAAAACAAATGACGTCACAAAATACATAACGTCACAAAAATAATTGACGTCACAAAATACATAACGTCACAAAAATAAATGACGTCACAAAAATTAATTACGTCACAAAATACATAACGTCACAAAATATATAACGTCACAAAATATATAACGTCACAAAAATAAATGACGTCACAAAAATTAATTACGTCACAAAATACATAACGTCACAAAAATAAATAACGTCACAAAATACATAACGTCACAAAATACATAACGTCACAAAAATAAATGACGTCACAAAATAAATAAAGTCACAAAAATAAATGACGTCACAAAATACATAACGTCACGAAAATAAATGACGTCACAAAATACATAACGTCACAAAATTAATGACGTCACAAAAATTAATTACGTCACAAAATACATAACGTCACAAAAATTATTTACGTCAAAAAATACATAACCTCACAAAAATAAATGACGTCACAAAATACATAACGTCACAAAAATAAATGACGTCACAAAATACATAACGTCACAAAAATAAATGACGTCATAAAATACATAACGACACAAAAATAAATGACGTCACAAAATACATAACGTCACAAAAATAAATGACGTCACAAAAATTAATGACGTCACAAAATACATAACGCCACAAAAATAAATGACGTCACAAAAATTAATTACGTCACAAAATACATAACGTCACAAAAATAATTGACGTCAAAAAATACATAACCTCACAAAAATAAATGATGTCACAAAATACATAACGTCACAAAAATAAATGACGTCACAAAATACATAACGTCAAAAAAAAAATGACGTCACAAAATACATAACGTCATAAAAATAAATTACGTCACAAAAATTAATTACTTCACAAAATACATAACGTTACAAAAATAAATGACGTCACAAAATACATAACGTCACAAAAATAAATGACGTCCAAAATACATAACGTCACAAAAAATGACGTCACAAAATACATAACGTCACAAACATAAATGACGTCAAAAAATACATAACGTCACAAAAATGGTGGTGGCAGCACTGTGCTGCTCTGTGAACAGTGGAGTTAATGTTGTGATTTTTCAAAACTGTTTAGTCGTGATTGTAGATAAGTGACAGTACCTGAGTGGTTTGGATACCTCATCTAGACTATCTACGGGACTCCTCTGATGTAAGCGAAATCGCAGGAGGTGATTTACTTTTAGTTCTGGAACTTTATAACTTGGCGTTTGTCGGCGCGGCAACGTGTTTGATAACAGTGCGCACCGCCCGCCGCGCACCTTTACCCTGTGTGAGGACCAGTCCGGCAGCTGCAGGGCTAATTACCCTGACTACAATTCCCACCGCCGTTGCGCGCCGCTCGCCGTGCTGCTTCGCCGCATCGGGTTGTCATCAGTATTTTCATCCGCCGCCCTGCGCCTTCATTGTCAACGGCGCTGTCCAGGTATACATTGCTGCTCGGGTGAAGCCTACTTTACGGCGTTCGATAAATCCCATCAATCATATTGTATTGTACTGTGTTTTAATAAACGATTTTGACTATGGACAATTTGGATTCGTATTTCTTTGACTGTATAAACTTTATGGATGAGGATGAACGCATTGTCTCTGATTTTTGCAAAAGCTTAAGTGTACTAATCGCTAATTACGCTTCAGACGTTAGCACAAACATTATTAATAATGCGGTTCCTGTTGTTATTAAATTTAACTCTGTTTGTGGAGAGCTGTTAAACGTTAAGAATGAACTTAGCGAGACACGAGACGAGCTGAGGGAGGCAACACAACAACTGGAGGCGAAGAAGCATGCGTTCCGAGAGGAAATTAATGTGTCTATGACTGCTAATGACTGTCTAGTTGAGGAAAAAAACACTTTAGAAATTAAGTGTAGAGATGTAGCCATGCAATTGGATAATCTTAAAACAGCTAAACTAGAACTAGATAGCTTAAGAACTGAGCATGAGAAACTGTTAAGTGATTATTTAAGTTTGCAGGATGGTAACCGTAGGCTTATTGCTGAAAATGGCAGAGTGAATAAGTTATTGAGTAAGAATAAGCTTGCAATAGGTAAACTCCAAACTCAGTTAGCTGAGGTGGAAGCTCATAAAACTGTTGCTAAGAAAGATGTAGTAAGTTTGTGGTTAGGAGATGTCCATCTTAATGCTCATTTTGAGCTGCTGAATTCTGAAACCAAATCACATGACGATGAATTTTTGTTCGTTGGAGCGACCATAACACAATTACTTAAGTTGCAGTCTAGGGTTGAGGTCGATCGTATTTTAAGAGACTTGTCATTTCATAAAAAAAGGTTTGTTTTTTCTGCCTTAATAACTGCGAAGATGGTTCAAAGCAAAGTGGAGGCTCCCATTGGAGTCTAGTTTTTCTTGACTCGATCTCTAAGACAGCAGTTCACTATGACTCTATTCGGGGTTATAACTGGCGGCATGCTGCTGCACTGCTGGCTAATCTAGGGCTGGAGAGCATTCCGTTAACTGAGGGCTGTGTGGCTCAGCAGAGCGCGGGGCACGAATGCGGCATTCATGTGATCGTCAATGCGCGGCTGCTGCTTAGCCGTCTCTGTTCAGATGTCGTAGTCCCAACCTATGTTTTAGCAAATCAGGAGCAAAGCTTTGTTAATGATTGTGATGTTAGTGCTCGGTATGGTAAACTGCAGGGTAAAAATGTAAATGTAGATACAAGTAAAACTGGTTGGAATGTTGTTAAGGGTAAACATTGCATAAAGAAGTCTAAACTAGACCCGAAGAGAACCATAAATACTATATGTACAAACAAATATGAAGTTCTTTGTAATGAGGTAGCTGATGTTTCAAATTGTAATGTAGTGAGAACGTCTGCAGGTTTATGGAATGAAAACTTGAGCACTGCATCTAGTAGAATTAAGGCAAATGCAAAAATAAAAAAGTTAAAGGTAGTATTAAGAAACATGTTGACTTGACTAAGCCTTACAGTTGTAAGTCTAATTCAGACAAAGTTAGGAGCGGTAGTATCAACTTTGAAAATGGACAAGAAAAAGAAGGTATTTCTGACCTTCCTTCTGGGGCTGTCGGCAATGTTGGCTCGGAAGGGGTAGATAGTTGTTCTTACTTGTTGATAGGAGACTCAATGCTTCGCTTTGCAGGGAAGGTTTGTGAAAGAAATGGGTGTACAGTTAGTGTTAATCCTGGGGCTAAAGTGAGTAGTATTAAGGGTAAGTTGATGACATTTTTGAAGCTTCAGCCAAAGGTTATTCATTTCAACGTTGGTACTAACAACCTCCCATTGTATTACAATGGAGGCCCCGGGTATAATGGAGGGTTCGGTAAGCGCGAGGCGCTCCACAGCATGGCAGACCTGCTTTCAACTGCTAGAGCCAATTTCCCGCAAAGCACTATTATTTTGAATAGTGTTTTACCAAGATCTGACATTAGCTATAGAGCGCTGGCCCTTTTCAATGAGCAGCTTGAGCTAATGTGCGGGAACTTTGGCGTTACTTATGTGAACACAAGTCTTTGTGTAAGTAAACATCATCTAGCACGGGATGGAAGACACCTCAACCGAAGAGGGGTGGTTCGGTTTGGAGACAAACTCCTGACTGTATCTCGTAAGTATTTAAAAGATACTACAGAGGCTTCATCGCCCGTGGCCGAACCGATGGTCACAGCAGATAGTGCAGCACCTGTAGATGATGGGACGGCAGCACCTGGCTCTTCTGTTGGTGATGGTGGGTGTGCGTCAAAAAACGAGATTTCGTGGCCAACCATTACCTTAGAATAGGCCATATTAACATGAATTCTATGTCAACTGGTCTTGAGGAATTGTTCTCTGTGGTTCAGGATTTGGATCTAGACCTTTTGGGGGTGACAGAAACATGGCTGACAGACCAAACAACTTCAGAAGAAGTGGAAATGCCTGGTTACTCTCTGCTGAGGAAGGACAGAAATGGCCGCAATGGTCTAAACAGAGGAGGAGGAGTGGCTGTCTATATAAAGAATCACGTCCAGTTTGTTTTGCATGACATAAATGATGCTAATTGCACGTTTCCTGAGAATATTTGTGGTGTGGTTAGAATAAATGGCAAAACGTTGTGCATATGTATTTTGTACAGGCATGAGAGTATCTCGTATACTTGCTTAGAACCCTTTCTTGCATTTCTTTATTATGATATGACAGAGTTTGCTGATAGAATGGTTGTAATGGGAGATCTGAATATAAATCTCCTTGATCCCTCTCTTCCGGAAACAAGGTTCTTGAACAAGCAATTTAAAGCCCTTGATTTAGTACAGCTAGTTGACAAACCCACACGTGTCACAAAAACATCAGCCACACTTATTGACCATATCATTGTCAACAAAGATATCAAAATTGCTGGCTGTGATGTGGTAGACATGTCTTCAATATTTGACCATAGAGGTGTGAGAATATCTGACCATATGTTGACTTACTGTGATATTAACATAGAAAAACCAAAGAGACCTTATGGATTTGTACAGTATAGGGATTTTTCTTGCTTCTGTGTTGAGAACATGTTGAATAGTGTAGCCAAAATAAAATGGGATGATGTTTTAAAAATTACAGATGTTGAAACAGTTTTGGAAAAGTTAAATACCGCCATTCTAAAAGTTTTTGATGAAAACGCTCCTGTGGTGAAGAAAAAAGTCACTAGAAATAAAGCTCCTTGGAGAACAAGATATACTGTCAACCTTACAAAAGATAAAAATTATTGGAAAAAGAGAATGAGTCAGACTGGGTCTGGTGATGACAGAAAGGCATACTGCAAAGCCAGAAACAAACTGAATATCCATATTAGAGCTTCCAAGCAGAAATATTTTCAAACGGAACTGGCAGGGTGTAAGAAATCTGCTGAATTTTGGGCTAAAATCAAAGCCTGTGGAATCAATAAATCACAAACTTATGACATTCCATGTTTCTTAAAGGACCCTGAGGGAATTAATAAATATTTTGTAGATATGGCAAAAGGGAATTCTGTGAGTAAACACTGCTTGGAGTTTTATATAAATAATACAGCTGAAAATGTTAGAGATCAATTTAGGTTTAGATCTGTTTCTTGTAGAGAAGTTAAGGAGGCAATTAACTGTATAAAAAGTGGAGCTGTTGGAAATGATGGAATAACTATTGCCATGATAAAGATGGTTGGCCCATATGTTATTGATGGCATAACCCACCTCATGAACAGGTCATTAGCTACTGGTGTTTTTCCTGAGGCATGGAAGGAGGCTATTGTCATCCCATTGCCGAAGGTTAAAGCTCCAGCTACGGTCGCTGAGTTGCGTCCTATATCTGTGTTGCCCGCCATGTCAAAGGTTCTTGAGAAGTTAGTGGCTGGACAGTTTGTGGAGTTTCTTGAGCGGGAAAACATCATTCCTCCTTTCCAATCTGGTTTTCGTAAAGGATTTAGCACAACAACCGCTCTCTTACACGTTTGCGATGATCTGATCAACGCAAAAGTAGAGAGGAAATCCACTGCTTTGGCGATGTTGGATTTTTCTCGTGCTTTTGACTCCATAGACCATGATCTGTTGTTGGCCATCATGAGGTATTACAGAGTACAGCGTGAATCAGTTGCCTGGTTTACATCCTACTTAAGCGGGAGGAGGCAGAGGACCAAAATTGGCATTGAAGTTTCCTCTTCCATCAGTAGGTCACTGGGTGTCCCGCAGGGTACCTGCCTTGGACCTATTCTATTCACGCTGTTTGCTGCCACTATGGGTGACTCTGTACAGCACTGCAAACTCTATTCCTATGCCGACGATGCTCAGTTGAGTCTCTCCTACAGATCAGACCTTGCTGACCAAGCTATTCAGCTCATGAACTCGGACTTGGACTCGGTCCACAAGTGGTCAATGGATCATGGGGTAAAACTCAACACTGATAAGTGTGTCTTGCTCAATTTCCCATGTAGCAAATCTTTACCTCCACCATCGGCCACAAAAGTATCCATTGGAGGGACATCGTTGAAAGAGTGCGAGTCCGCTAAACTTCTTGGCATCGTGTTCGATACTGGTCTCACCTTTTCAAGTCATGTGAGTACCGTATGCCAGAAAGCCGTTTCTCGTTTGAGAGTGCTGTACAGAAACAAACACCTCCTCCCACATGATACAAGGCTTCGTCTTGTCCAGGCCTTAGTGCTCTCTGCACTGGATTACGGCCTTCCCGTTTACGGCAATGTTGTGATTGCAAGGGACATGCAGAGGTTGCAGAGGGTGCAGAATATGTGTATCAGATTTGTTTGTGGTTTAAGAAAATATGACCACATCACGAGCGCACGAACAGACCTGGGTTTATTGCCTATGTCTGATGTCTGTACCCTTCGCACGGCCATGGTAATCCAAAGGATCTTGGAATCCAACAGACCTGCATATTTGCGAGAGATGCTGAGGACTCGGTCAGAGGTGCGATCCCGCATAACAAGGCAGGATGCCGTGCTTGAGCTGCCTCGCGTTCGTAGGGAGCTAGAGCGGAAACGCTTTAGCTATTTTGCTCCTTTCATTTTTAATACCTTCATTTCAGCCGGAAGGGATGGTACAGAAAGAGCCAAAAACATTAAAAGAAAAGTTTTCGATCTTTTGTTTTCTAAGTAGAATAAGTTATCATTGTTATGTTTTACAATTAAATAGTAACTAGATTGTTTAATTTATTATTGTGGTTGACTGTAAATTTACTGTATGTATGACTTAAGTTGTTTTGAAAATCAACCCTGTTGAAAACCGCTTCAAAATAAAGGCCATTTTATTTATTTATTTATTTATTTATTTATTTAAAATAAATGACGTCACAAAATAAATTACGTCACAAAATACATAACGTCACAAAAATAAATGACGTCACAAAATATTTTACGACACAAAATTAAATGACGTCTCAAAATAAATAAACTCACAAAAATAAATGACGTCACAAAAATTAATTACGTCACAAAATGCATAACGTCACAAAATATATAGCGTCACAAAAATAAATAACGTCACAAAAATTAAGTACGTCACAAAATACATAGCGTCACAAAAATAAATAACGTCACAAAATACATAACGTCACAAAATACATAACGTCACAAAAATAAATGACGTCACAAAATACATAACGTCATAAAATACATAACGTCACAAAAAATGACGTTACAAAATACATAACGTCAAAAAAATAAATGACGTTACAAAATACTTAACGTCACAAAAATAAATGACGTCACAAAATACATAACGTCACAAAAATAAATGACGTCACAAAATACATAACGTCATAAAATACATAACGTCACAAAAAATGACGTCACAAAATACATAACGTCAAAAAAATAAATGACGTTACAAAATACATAACGTCACAAATTAAATGACGTCACAAAATACATAATGTCACAAAAATAAATGACGTCACAAAATACATAACGTCACAAAAAATGACGTCACAAAATACATAATGTCACAAAAATAAATGACGTCCCAAAATACATAACGTAACAAAAATAAATGACGTCACAAAATACATAACGTCACAAAAATAAATGACGTCACAAAATACATAACGTCACAAAAATAAATGACGTCACAAACATAATGACGTCACAAAATACATATTGTCACAAAAATAAATGACGTCACAAAATACATAACGTCACAAAAATAAATGACGTCACAAAACACATAACGTCAAAAAAAATGACGTCACAAAATACATAACGTCATAAAAATAAATGACGTCACAAAAATTAATTACTTCACAAAATACATAACGTCACAAAAATAAATGACGTCACAAAATACATAACGTCACAAAAATAAATGACGTCTCAAAATACATAACGTCACAAAAATAAATGACGTCACAAACATAATGACGTCACAAATACATATTGTGACAAAAATAAATGACGTTACAAAATACATAACGTCACAAAAATAAATGACGTCACAAAATACATTACGTCAAAAAAAAATGACGTCACAAAATACATAATATCACAAAAATAAATGACGTCACAAAATACATAACGTCACAAAAATAAATGACGTCACAAAAATAAATAACGTCACAAAATACATAACGTCACAAAATACATAACGTCACAAAAATAAATGACGTCACAAAATACATAACGTCACAAAAATAAATGACGTCACAAAATACATAACGTCAAAAAAATAAATGACGTCACAAAATACATAACGTCATAAAAATAAATGACGTCACAAAATACATAACGTCACAAAATAAATTACAACAGAAAAATAAATGACGTCACAAAATACATAACGTCACAAAAATAAATGACGTCACATAATACATAACGTCACAAAAATAAATGACGTCACAAACATAATGACGTCACAAAATACATATTAAGACAAAAATAAATGACGTCACAAAATACATAACGTCACAAAAATAAATGACGTCACAAAATACATAACGTCAAAAAAAATGACGTCACAAAATACATAATGTCACAAAAATAAATGACGTCACAAAATACATAACGTCACAAAAATAAATGACGTCACAAAAATAAATAACGTCACAAAATACATAACGTCACAAAATACATAACGTCACAAAAATAAATGACGTCACAAAATACATAACGTCACAAAAATAAATGACGTCACAAAATACATAACGTCAAAAAAATAAATGACGTCACAAAATACATAACGTCACAAAAATAAATGACGTCACAAAATACATAACGTCACAAAAATAAATGACGTCACAATAATAAATGACGTCACAAAATACATAACGTCACAAAAATAAATGACGTCACAAAATACATAACGTTACAAAAATAAATGACGTCACAAAATACATAACGTCACAAAAACAAATGACGTCACAAAATACATAACGTCACAAAAAATGACGTCACAAAATACATAACGTCACAAAAATAAATGACGTCACAAAATACATAACGTCACAAAAATAAATGACGTTACAAAAAACATAACGTCACAAAAATAAATGACGTCACAAAATACATAACGTCACAAAAATAAATGACGTCACAAAATACATAACGTCACAAAAATAAATGACGTCACAAAATACATAACGTCACAAAAACAAATGACGTCACAAAATATATAACGTCACAAAAATAAATGACGTCACAAAATACATAACGTCACAAAAATAAATGACGTCACAAAAATTAATTACGTCACAAAATACATAATGTCACAAAATATATAACGTCACAAAAATAAATGACGTCACAAAAATTGATTACGTCACAAAATACCAAACGTCACAAAAATAAATAACGTCACAAAATACATAACGTCACAAAATACATAACGTCACAAAAATAAATGACGTCACAAAATAATTAAAGTCACAAAAAAAAATGACGTCACAAAATACATAACGTCACAAAAATAAATGACGTCACAAAATACATAACGTCACAAAAATAAATGACGTTACAAAAAACATAACGTCACAAAAATAAATGACGTCACAAAATACATAACGTCACAAAAATAAATGACGTCACAAAATACATAACGTCACAAAAATAAATGACGTCACAAAATACATAACGTCACAAAAACAAATGACGTCACAAAATATATAACGTCACAAAAATAAATGACGTCACAAAATACATAACGTCACAAAAAAAAATGACGTCACAAAAATTAATTACGTCACAAAATACATAATGTCACAAAATATATAACGTCACAAAAATAAATGACGTCACAAAAATTGATTACGTCACAAAATACCAAACGTCACAAAAATAAATAACGTCACAAAATACATAACGTCACAAAATACATAACGTCACAAAAATAAATGACGTCACAAAATAATTAAAGTCACAAAAATAAATGACGTCACAAAATACATAACGTCACAAAAATAAATGACGTTACAAAATACATAACGTCACAAAATTAATGACGTCACAAAAATTAATTACGTCAAAAAATACATAACGTCACAAAAATTAATTACGTCAAAAAATACATAACCTCACAAAAATAAATGACGTCACAAAATACATAACGTCACAAAAATAAATGACGTCACAAAAATTAATTACGTCACAAAATACATAACGTCACAAAAATAAATGACGTCAAAAAATACATAACCTCACAAAAATAAATGATGTCACAAAATACATAACGTCACAAAAATAAATGACGTCACAAAATACATAACGTCACAAAAATAAATGACGTCACATAATACATAACGTCACAAAAATAAATGACGTCACAAAATACATAACGTCACAAAAATAAATGACGTCACAAAAATAAATAACGTCACAAAATACATAACGTCACAAAATACATAACGGCAAAAAAATAAATGACGTCAAAAAATACATAACGTCATAAAAATAAATGACGTCACAATAATAAATGACGTCACAAAATACATAACGTCACAAAAATAAATGACGTCACAAAATACATAACGTTACAAAAATAAATGACGTCACAAAATACATAACGTCACAAAAATAAATGACGTCACAAAATACATAGCGTAACAAAAAAATGACGTCACAAAATACAAAACGTCAAAAAATAAATGACGTCAAAATACATAACGTCACAAAAATAAATGACGTCAAAAAATACATAACGTCACAAAAATAAATAACGTCACAAAATACATAACGTCACAAAAATAAATGACGTCACAAAATACATAACGTCACAAAAATGAATGAAGTCACAAAATACATAACGTCACAAAAACAAATGACGTCACAAAATACATAACGTCACAAAAATAAATGACGTCACAAAATACATAACGTCACAAAAATAAATGACGTCACAAAAATTAATTATGTCACAAAATACATAACGTCACAAAATATATAACGTCACAAAAATAAATGACGTCACAAAAATTAATTACGTCACAAAATACATAACGTCACAAAAATAAATAACGTCACATAATACATAACGTCACAAAATACATAACGTCACAAAAATAATTGACGTCACAAAATAAATAAAGTCACAAAAATAAATGACGTCACAAAATACATAACGTCACAAAAATAAATGAAGTGACAAAATACATAACGTCACAAAATAAATGACGTCACAAAAATTAATTACGTCACAAAATACATAACGTCACAAAAATAAATGACGTCACAAACATAATGACGTCACAAAATACATATTGTCACAAAATTAATGACGTCACAAAATACATAACGTCACAAAAATAAATGACGTCACAAAATAAAAAACGTCAAAAAAAAATGATGTCACAAAATACATAACGTCATAAAAATAAATGACGTCACAAAAATAAATGATGTCCCAAAATACATAACGTCACAAAAATAAATGACGTCACAAAATACATAACGTCACAAAAATAAATGACGTCACAAAATACATAACGTCACAAAAATAAATGACGTCACAAAATACATAACGTCACAAAAATACATGACGTCACAAAAATAAATAACGTCACAAAATACATAACGTCACAAAATACATAACGGCAAAAAAATAAATGACGTCACAAAATACATAAGGTCACAAAAATAAATGACGTCACAAAATACATAACGTCAAAAAATAAATGACGTCACAAAATACATAACGTCACAAAAATAAATGACGTCACAAAATACATAACGTCACAAAAATAAATGACGTCACAAAAATTAATTACGTCACAAAATACATAACGTCACAAAAATAAATGACGTCAAAAAATACATAACCTCACAAAAATAAATGATGTCACAAAATACATAACGTCACAAAAATAAATGACGTCACAAAATACATAACGTCACAAAAATAAATGACGTCACATAATACATAACGTCACAAAAATAAATGACGTCACAAAATACATAACGTCACAAAAATAAATGACGTCACAAAAATAAATAACGTCACAAAATACATAACGTCACAAAATACATAACGGCAAAAAAATAAATGACGTCAAAAAATACATAACGTCATAAAAATAAATGACGTCACAATAATAAATGACGTCACAAAATACATAACGTCACAAAAATAAATGACGTCACAAAATACATAACGTTACAAAAATAAATGACGTCACAAAATACATAACGTCACAAAAATAAATGACGTCACAAAATACATAGCGTAACAAAAAAATGACGTCACAAAATACAAAACGTCAAAAAATAAATGACGTCAAAATACATAACGTCACAAAAATAAATGACGTCAAAAAATACATAACGTCACAAAAATAAATAACGTCACAAAATACATAACGTCACAAAAATAAATGACGTCACAAAATACATAACGTCACAAAAATGAATGAAGTCACAAAATACATAACGTCACAAAAACAAATGACGTCACAAAATACATAACGTCACAAAAATAAATGACGTCACAAAATACATAACGTCACAAAAATAAATGACGTCACAAAAATTAATTATGTCACAAAATACATAACGTCACAAAATATATAACGTCACAAAAATAAATGACGTCACAAAAATTAATTACGTCACAAAATACATAACGTCACAAAAATAAATAACGTCACATAATACATAACGTCACAAAATACATAACGTCACAAAAATAATTGACGTCACAAAATAAATAAAGTCACAAAAATAAATGACGTCACAAAATACATAACGTCACAAAAATAAATGAAGTGACAAAATACATAACGTCACAAAATAAATGACGTCACAAAAATTAATTACGTCACAAAATACATAACGTCACAAAAATAAATGACGTCACAAACATAATGACGTCACAAAATACATATTGTCACAAAATTAATGACGTCACAAAATACATAACGTCACAAAAATAAATGACGTCACAAAATAAAAAACGTCAAAAAAAATGATGTCACAAAATACATAACGTCATAAAAATAAATGACGTCACAAAAATAAATGATGTCCCAAAATACATAACGTCACAAAAATAAATGACGTCACAAAATACATAACGTCACAAAAATAAATGACGTCACAAAATACATAACGTCACAAAAATAAATGACGTCACAAAATACATAACGTCACAAAAATACATGACGTCACAAAAATAAATAACGTCACAAAATACATAACGTCACAAAATACATAACGGCAAAAAAATAAATGACGTCACAAAATACATAAGGTCACAAAAATAAATGACGTCACAAAATACATAACGTCAAAAAATAAATGACGTCACAAAATACATAACGTCACAAAAATAAATGACGTCACAAAATACATAACGTCACAAAAATAAATGACGTCAAAATAATAAATGACGTCAAAAAATACATAACGTCACAAAAATAAATGACGTCACAAAATACATAACGTTACAAAAATAAATGACGTCACAAAATACATAACGTCACAAAAATAAATGACGTCACAAAATACATAACGTCACAAAAAATGACGTCACAAAATACATAACGTCACAAAAAAAATGACGTCACAAAATACATAACGTCACAAAAATAAATGACGTTACAAAAAACATAACGTCACAAAAATAAATGACGTCACAAAATACATAACGTCACAAAAATAAATGACGTCACAAAATACATAACGTCACAAAAATAAATGACGTCACAAAATACATAACGTCACAAAAACAAATGACGTCACAAAATACATAACGTCACAAAAATAATTGACGTCACAAAATACATAACGTCACAAAAATAAATGACGTCACAAAAATTAATTACGTCACAAAATACATAACGTCACAAAATATATAACGTCACAAAATATATAACGTCACAAAAATAAATGACGTCACAAAAATTAATTACGTCACAAAATACATAACGTCACAAAAATAAATAACGTCACAAAATACATAACGTAACAAAATACATAACGTCACAAAAATAAATGACGTCACAAAATAAATAAAGTCACAAAAATAAATGACGTCACAAAATACATAACGTCACGAAAATAAATGACGTCACAAAATACATAACGTCACAAAATTAATGACGTCACAAAAATTAATTACGTCACAAAATACATAACGTCACAAAAATTATTAACGTCAAAAAATACATAACCTCACAAAAATAAATGACGTCACAAAATACATAACGTCACAAAAATAAATGACGTCACAAAATACATAACGTCACAAAAATAAATGACGTCATAAAATACATAACGACACAAAAATAAATGACGTCACAAAATACATAACGTCACAAAAATAAATGACGTCACAAAAATTAATGACGTCACAAAATACATAACGCCACAAAAATAAATGACGTCACAAAAATTAATTACGTCACAAAATACATAACGTCACAAAAATAATTGACGTCAAAAAATACATAACCTCACCAAAATAAATGATGTCACATAATACATAACGTCACAAAAATAAATGACGTCACAAATTACATAACGTCAAAAAAAATGACGTCACAAAATACATAATGTCATAAAAATAAATTACGTCACAAAAATTAATTACTTCACAAAATACATAACGTCACAAAAATAAATGACGTCACAAAATACATAACGTCACAAAATACATAACGTCACAAAAATAAATGACGTCACAAAATACATAACGTCACAAAAATAAATGACGTCACAAAATACATAACGTCACAAAAATAAATGACGTCACAAACATAATGACGTCACAAAATACATATTGTCACAAAAATAAATGACGTCACAAAATACATAACGTCACAAAAATAAATGACGTCACAAAACACATAACGTCAAAAAAAATGACGTCACAAAATACATAACGTCATAAAAATAAATGACGTCACAAAAATTAATTACTTCACAAAATACATAACGTCACAAAAATAAATGACGTCACAAAATACATAACGTCACAAAATACATTACGTCAGAAAAATAAATGACGTCACAAAATACATAACGTCACAAAAATAAATGACGTCTCAAAATACATAACGTCACAAAAATAAATGACGTCACAAACATAATGACGTCACAAAATACATATTGTGACAAAAATAAATGACGTCACAAAATACATAACGTCACAAAAATAAATGACGTCACAAAATACATTACGTCAAAAAAAATGACGTCACAAAATACATAATGTCACAAAAATAAATGACGTCACAAAATACATAACGTCACAAAAATAAATGACGTCACAAAAATAAATAACGTCACAAAATACATAACGTCACAAAATACATAACGTCACAAAAATAAATGACGTCACAAAATACATAACGTCACAAAAATAAATGACGTCACAAAATACATAACATCAAAAAAATAAATGACGTCACAAAATACATAACGTCATAAAAATAAATGACGTCACAAAATACATAACGTCACAAAATAAATTACAACAGAAAAATTAAATGACGTCACAAAATACATAACGTCGCAAAAATAAATGACGTCACAAAATACATAACGTCAAAAAAATAAATGACGTCACAAAATACATAACGTCACAAAAATAAATGACGTCAAAAAATACATAACGTCATAAAAATAAATGACGTCACAATTATAAATGACGTCACAAAATACATATTAAGACAAAAATAAATGACGTCACAAAATACATAACGTCACAAAAATAAATGACGTCACAAAATACATAACGTCAAAAAAAATGACGTCACAAAATACATAATGTCACAAAAATTAATGACGTCACAAAATACATAACGTCACAAAAATAAATGACGTCACAAAAATAAATAACGTCACAAAATACATAACGTCACAAAATACATAACGTCACAAAAATAAATGACGTCACAAAATACATAACGTCACGAAAATAAATGACGTCACAAAATACATAACGTCAAAAAAATAAATGACGTCACAAAATACATAACGTCACAAAAATAAATGACGTCACAAAATACATAACGTCACAAAAATAAATGACGTCACAATAATAAATGACGTCACAAAATACATAACGTCACAAAAATAAATGACGTCACAAAATACATAACGTTACAAAAATAAATGACGTCACAAAATACATAACGTCACAAAAACAAATGACGTCACAAAATACATAACGTCACAAAAAATGACGTCACAAAATACATAACGTCACAAAAATAAATGACGTCACAAAATACATAACACCACAAAAATAAATGACGTTACAAAAAACATAACGTCACAAAAATAAATGACGTCACAAAATACATAACGTCACAAAAATAAATGACGTCACAAAATACATAACGTCACAAAAATAAATGACGTCACAAAATACATAACGTCACAAAAACAAATGACGTCACAAAATATATAACGTCACAAAAATAAATGACGTCACAAAATACATAACGTCACAAAAATAAATGACGTCACAAAAATTAATTACGTCACAAAATACATAATGTCACAAAATATATAACGTCACAAAAATAAATGACGTCACAAAAATTGATTACGTCACAAAATACCAAACGTCACAAAAATAAATAACGTCACAAAATACATAACGTCACAAAATACATAACGTCACAAAAATAAATGACGTAACAAAATAATTAAAGTCACAAAAAAAATGACGTCACAAAATACATAACGTCACAAAAATAAATGACGTCACAAAATACATAACGTCACAAAAATAAATGACGTTACAAAAAACATAACGTCACAAAAATAAATGACGTCACAAAATACATAACGTCACAAAAATAAATGACGTCACAAAATACATAACGTCACAAAAATAAATGACGTCACAAAATACATAACGTCACAAAAACAAATGACGTCACAAAATATATAACGTCACAAAAATAAATGACGTCACAAAATACATAACGTCACAAAAAAAATGACGTCACAAAAATTAATTACGTCACAAAATACATAATGTCACAAAATATATAACGTCACAAAAATAAATGACGTCACAAAAATTGATTACGTCACAAAATACCAAACGTCACAAAAATAAATAACGTCACAAAATACATAACGTCACAAAAATAAATGACGACACAAAATAATTAAAGTCACAAAAATAAATGACGTCACAAAATACATAACGTCACAAAAATAAATGACGTCACAAAATACATAACGTCACAAAATTAATGACGTCACAAAAATTAATTACGTCAAAAAATACATAACGTCACAAAAATTAATTACGTCAAAAAATACATAACCTCACAAAAATAAATGACGTCACAAAATACATAACGTCACAAAAATAAATGACGTCACAAAAATTAATTACGTCACAAAATACATAACGTCACAAAAATAAATGACGTCAAAAAATACATAACCTCACAAAAATAAATGATGTCACAAAATACATAACGTCACAAAAATAAATGACGTCACAAAATACATAACGTCACAAAAATAAATGACGTCACATAATACATAACGTCACAAAAATAAATGACGTCACAAAATACATAACGTCACAAAAATAAATGACGTCACAAAAATAAATAACGTCACAAAATACATAACGTCACAAAATACATAACGGCAAAAAAATAAATGACGTCACAAAATACATAACGTCGCAAAAATAAATGACGTCACAAAATACATAACGTCAAAAAAATAAATGACGTCACAAAATACATAACGTCACAAAAATAAATGACGTCAAAAAATACATAACGTCATAAAAATAAATGACGTCACAATTATAAATGACGTCACAAAATACATAACGTCACAAAAATAAATGACGTCACAAAATACATAACGTTACAAAAATAAATGACGTCACAAAATACATAACGTCACAAAAATAAATGACGTCACAAAATACATAGCGTCACAAAAAAATGACGTCACAAAATACAGAACGTCAAAAAATAAATGACGTCACAAAATACATAACGTCACAAAAATAAATGACGTTACAAAAAACATAACGTCACAAAAATAAATGACGTCACAAAATACATAACGTCACAAAAATAAATGACGTCACAAAATACATAACGTCACAAAAATAAATGACGTCACAAAATACATAACGTCACAAAAACAAATGACGTCACAAAATATATAACGTCACAAAAATAAATGACGTCACAAAATACATAACGTCACAAAAATAAATGACGTCACAAAAATTAATTACGTCACAAAATACATAATGTCACAAAATATATAACGTCACAAAAATAAATGACGTCACAAAAATTGATTACGTCACAAAATACCAAACGTCACAAAAATAAATAACGTCACAAAATACATAACGTCACAAAATACATAACGTCACAAAAATAAATGACGTCACAAAATAATTAAAGTCACAAAAAAAAATGACGTCACAAAATACATAACGTCACAAAAATAAATGACGTCACAAAATACATAACGTCACAAAAATAAATGACGTTACAAAAAACATAACGTCACAAAAATAAATGACGTCACAAAATACATAACGTCACAAAAATAAATGACGTCACAAAATACATAACGTCACAAAAATAAATGACGTCACAAAATACATAACGTCACAAAAACAAATGACGTCACAAAATATATAACGTCACAAAAATAAATGACGTCACAAAATACATAACGTCACAAAAAAAAATGACGTCACAAAAATTAATTACGTCACAAAATACATAATGTCACAAAATATATAACGTCACAAAAATAAATGACGTCACAAAAATTGATTACGTCACAAAATACCAAACGTCACAAAAATAAATAACGTCACAAAATACATAACGTCACAAAATACATAACGTCACAAAAATAAATGACGTCACAAAATAATTAAAGTCACAAAAATAAATGACGTCACAAAATACATAACGTCACAAAAATAAATGACGTTACAAAATACATAACGTCACAAAATTAATGACGTCACAAAAATTAATTACGTCAAAAAATACATAACGTCACAAAAATTAATTACGTCAAAAAATACATAACCTCACAAAAATAAATGACGTCACAAAATACATAACGTCACAAAAATAAATGACGTCACAAAAATTAATTACGTCACAAAATACATAACGTCACAAAAATAAATGACGTCAAAAAATACATAACCTCACAAAAATAAATGATGTCACAAAATACATAACGTCACAAAAATAAATGACGTCACAAAATACATAACGACACAAAAATAAATGACGTCACATAATACATAACGTCACAAAAATAAATGACGTCACAAAATACATAACGTCACAAAAATAAATGACGTCACAAAAATAAATAACGTCACAAAATACATAACGTCACAAAATACATAACGGCAAAAAAATAAATGACGTCAAAAAATACATAACGTCATAAAAATAAATGACGTCACAATAATAAATGACGTCACAAAATACATAACGTCACAAAAATAAATGACGTCACAAAATACATAACGTTACAAAAATAAATGACGTCACAAAATACATAACGTCACAAAAATAAATGACGTCACAAAATACATAGCGTAACAAAAAAATGACGTCACAAAATACAAAACGTCAAAAAATAAATGACGTCACAAAATACATAACGTCACAAAAATAAATGACGTCAAAAAATACATAACGTCACAAAAAAAAATAACGTCACAAAATACATAACGTCACAAAAATAAATGACGTCACAAAATACATAACGTCACAAAAATGAATGAAGTCACAAAATACATAACGTCACAAAAACAAATGACGTCACAAAATACATAACGTCACAAAAATAAATGACGTCACAAAATACATAACGTCACAAAAATAAATGACGTCACAAAATACATAACGTCACAAAAATAAATGACGTCAAAATAATAAATGACGTCAAAAAATACATAACGTCACAAAAATAAATGACGTCACAAAATACATAACGTTACAAAAATAAATGACGTCACAAAATACATAACGTCACAAAAATAAATGACGTCACAAAATACATAACGTCACAAAAAATGACGTCACAAAATACATAACGTCACAAAAAAAATGACGTCACAAAATACATAACGTCACAAAAATAAATGACGTTACAAAAAACATAACGTCACAAAAATAAATGATGTCACAAAATACATAACGTCACAAAAATAAATGACGTCACAAAATACATAACGTCACAAAAATAAATGACGTCACAAAATACATAACGTCACAAAAACAAATGACGTCACAAAATACATAACGTCACAAAAATAATTGACGTCACAAAATACATAACGTCACAAAAATAAATGACGTCACAAAAATTAATTACGTCACAAAATACATAACGTCACAAAATATATAACGTCACAAAATATATAACGTCACAAAAATAAATGACGTCACAAAAATTAATTACGTCACAAAATACATAACGTAACAAAAATAAATAACGTCACAACATACATAACGTAACAAAATACATAACGTCACAAAAATAAATGACGTCACAAAATAAATAAAGTCACAAAAATAAATGACGTCACAAAATACATAACGTCACGAAAATAAATGACGTCACAAAATACATAACGTCACAAAATTAATGACGTCACAAAAATTAATTACGTCACAAAATACATAACGTCACAAAAATTATTAACGTCAAAAAATACATAACCTCACAAAAATAAATGACGTCACAAAATACATAACGTCACAAAAATAAATGACGTCACAAAATACATAACGTCACAAAAATAAATGACGTCATAAAATACATAACGACACAAAAATAAATGACGTCACAAAATACATAACGTCACAAAAATAAATGACGTCACAAAAATTAATGACGTCACAAAATACATAACGCCACAAAAATAAATGACGTCACAAAAATTAATTACGTCACAAAATACATAACGTCACAAAAATAATTGACGTCAAAAAATACATAACCTCACCAAAATAAATGATGTCACATAATACATAACGTCACAAAAATAAATGACGTCACAAATTACATAACGTCAAAAAAAATGACGTCACAAAATACATAATGTCATAAAAATAAATTACGTCACAAAAATTAATTACTTCACAAAATACATAACGTCACAAAAATAAATGACGTCACAAAATACATAACGTCACAAAATACATAACGTCACAAAAATAAATGACGTCACAAAATACATAACGTCACAAAAATAAATGACGTCACAAAATACATAACGTCACAAAAATAAATGACGTCACAAACATAATGACGTCACAAAATACATATTGTCACAAAAATAAATGACGTCACAAAATACATAACGTCACAAAAATAAATGACGTCACAAAACACATAACGTCAAAAAAAATGACGTCACAAAATACATAACGTCATAAAAATAAATGACGTCACAAAAATTAATTACTTCACAAAATACATAACGTCACAAAAATAAATGACGTCACAAAATACATAACGTCACAAAATACATTACGTCAGAAAAATAAATGACGTCACAAAATACATAACGTCACAAAAATAAATGACGTCTCAAAATACATAACGTCACAAAAATAAATGACGTCACAAACATAATGACGTCACAAAATACATATTGTGACAAAAATAAATGACGTCACAAAATACATAACGTCACAAAAATAAATGACGTCACAAAATACATTACGTCAAAAAAAATGACGTCACAAAATACATAATGTCACAAAAATAAATGACGTCACAAAATACATAACGTCACAAAAATAAATGACGTCACAAAAATAAATAACGTCACAAAATACATAACGTCACAAAATACATAACGTCACAAAAATAAATGACGTCACAAAATACATAACGTCACAAAAATAAATGACGTCACAAAATACATAACGTCAAAAAAATAAATGACGTCACAAAATACATAACGTCATAAAAATAAATGACGTCACAAAATACATAACGTCACAAAATAAATTACAACAGAAAAATAAATGACGTCACAAAATACATAACGTCGCAAAAATAAATGACGTCACAAAATACATAACGTCAAAATCATAAATGACGTCACAAAATACATAACGTCACAAAAATAAATGACGTCAAAAAATACATAACGTCATAAAAATAAATGACGTCACAATTATAAATGACGTCACAAAATACATATTAAGACAAAAATAAATGACGTCACAAAATACATAACGTCACAAAAATAAATGACGTCACAAAATACATAACGTCAAAAAAATGACGTCACAAAATACATAATGTCACAAAAATTAATGACGTCACAAAATACATAACGTCACAAAAATAAATGACGTCACAAAAATAAATAACGTCACAAAATACATAACGTCACAAAATACATAACGTCACAAAAATAAATGACGTCACAAAATACATAACGTCACGAAAATAAATGACGTCACAAAATACATAACGTCAAAAAAATAAATGACGTCACAAAATACATAACGTCACAAAAATAAATGACGTCACAAAATACATAACGTCACAAAAATAAATGACGTCACAATAATAAATGACGTCACAAAATACATAACGTCACAAAAATAAATGACGTCACAAAATACATAACGTTACAAAAATAAATGACGTCACAAAATACATAACGTCACAAAAACAAATGACGTCACAAAATACATAACGTCACAAAAAATGACGTCACAAAATACATAACGTCACAAAAATAAATGACGTCACAAAATACATAACACCACAAAAATAAATGACGTTACAAAAAACATAACGTCACAAAAATAAATGACGTCACAAAATACATAACGTCACAAAAATAAATGACGTCACAAAATACATAACGTCACAAAAATAAATGACGTCACAAAATACATAACGTCACAAAAACAAATGACGTCACAAAATATATAACGTCACAAAAATAAATGACGTCACAAAATACATAACGTCACAAAAATAAATGACGTCACAAAAATTAATTACGTCACAAAATACATAATGTCACAAAATATATAACGTCACAAAAATAAATGACGTCACAAAAATTGATTACGTCACAAAATACCAAACGTCACAAAAATAAATAACGTCACAAAATACATAACGTCACAAAATACATAACGTCACAAAAATAAATGACGTAACAAAATAATTAAAGTCACAAAAAAAATGACGTCACAAAATACATAACGTCACAAAAATAAATGACGTCACAAAATACATAACGTCACAAAAATAAATGACGTTACAAAAAACATAACGTCACAAAAATAAATGACGTCACAAAATACATAACGTCACAAAAATAAATGACGTCACAAAATACATAACGTCACAAAAATAAATGACGTCACAAAATACATAACGTCACAAAAACAAATGACGTCACAAAATATATAACGTCACAAAAATAAATGACGTCACAAAATACATAACGTCACAAAAAAAATGACGTCACAAAAATTAATTACGTCACAAAATACATAATGTCACAAAATATATAACGTCACAAAAATAAATGACGTCACAAAAATTGATTACGTCACAAAATACCAAACCTCACAAAAATAAATAACGTCACAAAATACATAACGTCACAAAATACATAACGTCACAAAAATAAATGACGACACAAAATAATTAAAGTCACAAAAATAAATGACGTCACAAAATACATAACGTCACAAAAATAAATGACGTCACAAAATACATAACGTCACAAAATTAATGACGTCACAAAAATTAATTACGTCAAAAAATACATAACGTCACAAAAATTAATTACGTCAAAAAATACATAACCTCACAAAAATAAATGACGTCACAAAATACATAACGTCACAAAAATAAATGACGTCACAAAAATTAATTACGTCACAAAATACATAACGTCACAAAAATAAATGACGTCAAAAAATACATAACCTCACAAAAATAAATGATGTCACAAAATACATAACGTCACAAAAATAAATGACGTCACAAAATACATAACGTCACAAAAATAAATGACGTCACATAATACATAACGTCACAAAAATAAATGACGTCACAAAATACATAACGTCACAAAAATAAATGACGTCACAAAAATAAATAACGTCACAAAATACATAACGTCACAAAATACATAACGGCAAAAAAATAAATGACGTCACAAAATACATAACGTCGCAAAAATAAATGACGTCACAAAATACATAACGTCAAAAAAATAAATGACGTCACAAAATACATAACGTCACAAAAATAAATGACGTCAAAAAATACATAACGTCATAAAAATAAATGACGTCACAATTATAAATGACGTCACAAAATACATAACGTCACAAAAATAAATGACGTCACAAAATACATAACGTTACAAAAATAAATGACGTCACAAAATACATAACGTCACAAAAATAAATGACGTCACAAAATACATAGCGTCACAAAAAAATGACGTCACAAAATACAGAACGTCAAAAAATAAATGACGTCACAAAATACATAACGTCACAAAAATAAATGACGTTACAAAAAACATAACGTCACAAAAATAAATGACGTCACAAAATACATAACGTCACAAAAATAAATGACGTCACAAAATACATAACGTCACAAAAATAAATGACGTCACAAAATACATAACGTCACAAAAACAAATGACGTCACAAAATATATAACGTCACAAAAATAAATGACGTCACAAAATACATAACGTCACAAAAATAAATGACGTCACAAAAATTAATTATGTCACAAAATACATAATGTCACAAAATATATAACGTCACAAAAATAAATGACGTCACAAAAATTGATTACGTCACAAAATACCAAACGTCACAAAAATAAATAACGTCACAAAATACATAACGTCACAAAATACATAACGTCACAAAAATAAATGACGTCACAAAATAATTAAAGTCACAAAAAAAAATGACGTCACAAAATACATAACGTCACAAAAATAAATGACGTCACAAAATACATAACGTCACAAAAATAAATGACGTTACAAAAAACATAACGTCACAAAAATAAATGACGTCACAAAATACATAACGTCACAAAAATAAATGACGTCACAAAATACATAACGTCACAAAAATAAATGACGTCACAAAATACATAACGTCACAAAAACAAATGACGTCACAAAATATATAACGTCACAAAAATAAATGACGTCACAAAATACATAACGTCACAAAAAAAAATGACGTCACAAAAATTAATTACGTCACAAAATACATAATGTCACAAAATATATAACGTCACAAAAATAAATGACGTCACAAAAATTGATTACGTCACAAAATACCAAACGTCACAAAAATAAATAACGTCACAAAATACATAACGTCACAAAATACATAACGTCACAAAAATAAATGACGTCACAAAATAATTAAAGTCACAAAAATAAATGACGTCACAAAATACATAACGTCACAAAAATAAATGACGTTACAAAATACATAACGTCACAAAATTAATGACGTCACAAAAATTAATTACGTCAAAAAATACATAACGTCACAAAAATTAATTACGTCAAAAAATACATAACCTCACAAAAATAAATGACGTCACAAAATACATAACGTCACAAAAATAAATGACGTCACAAAAATTAATTACGTCACAAAATACATAACGTCACAAAAATAAATGACGTCAAAAAATACATAACCTCACAAAAATAAATGATGTCACAAAATACATAACGTCACAAAAATAAATGACGTCACAAAATACATAACGACACAAAAATAAATAACGTCACATAATACATAACGTCACAAAAATAAATGACGTCACAAAATACATAACGTCACAAAAATAAATGACGTCACAAAAATAAATAACGTCACAAAATACATAACGTCACAAAATACATAACGGCAAAAAAAAAAATGACGTCAAAAAATACATAACGTCATAAAAATAAATGACGTCACAATAATAAATGACGTCACAAAATACATAACGTCACAAAAATAAATGACGTCACAAAATACATAACGTTACAAAAATAAATGACGTCACAAAATACATAACGTCACAAAAATAAATGACGTCACAAAATACATAGCGTAACAAAAAAATGACGTCACAAAATACAAAACGTCAAAAAATAAATGACGTCACAAAATACATAACGTCACAAAAATAAATGACGTCAAAAAATACATAACGTCACAAAAAAAAATAACGTCACAAAATACATAACGTCACAAAAATAAATGACGTCACAAAATACATAACGTCACAAAAATGAATGAAGTCACAAAATACATAACGTCACAAAAACAAATGACGTCACAAAATACATAACGTCACAAAAATAAATGACGTCACAAAATACATAACGTCACAAAAATAAATGACGTCACAAAAATTAATTATGTCACAAAATACATAACGTCACAAAATATATAACGTCACAAAAATAAATGACGTCACAAAAATTAATTACGTCACAAAATACATAACGTCACAAAAATAAATAACGTCACATAATACATAACGTCACAAAATACATAACGTCACAAAAATAATTGACGTCACAAAATAAATAAAGTCACAAAAATAAATGACGTCACAAAATACATAACGTCACAAAAATAAATGAAGTCACAAAATACATAACGTCACAAAATAAATGACGTCACAAAAATTAATTACGTCACAAAATACATAACGTCACAAAAATAAATGACGTCACAAACATAATGACGTCACAAAATACATATTGTCACAAAATTAATGACGTCACAAAATACATAACGTCACAAAAATAAATGACGTCACAAAATAAAAAACGTCAAAAAAAAATGATGTCACAAAATACATAACGTCATAAAAATAAATGACGTCACAAAAATTAATTACGTCCCAAAATACATAACGTCACAAAAATAAATGACGTCAAAAAATACATAACCTCACAAAAATAAATGATGTCCCAAAATACATAACGTCACAAAAATAAATGACGTCACAAAATACATAACGTCACAAAAATAAATGACGTCACAAAATACATAACGTCACAAAAATAAATGACGTCACAAAATACATAACGTCACAAAAATACATGACGTCACAAAAATAAATAACGTCACAAAATACATAACGTCACAAAATACATAACGGCAAAAAAATAAATGACGTCACAAAATACATAAGGTCACAAAAATAAATGACGTCACAAAATACATAACGTCAAAAAATAAATGACGTCACAAAATACATAACGTCACAAAAATAAATGACGTCACAAAATACATAACGTCACAAAAATAAATGACGTCAAAATAATAAATGACGTCAAAAAATACATAACGTCACAAAAATAAATGACGTCACAAAATACATAACGTTACAAAAATAAATGACGTCACAAAATACATAACGTCACAAAAATAAATGACGTCACAAAATACATAACGTCACAAAAAATGACGTCACAAAATACATAACGTCACAAAAAAAATGACGTCACAAAATACATAACGTCACAAAAATAAATGACGTTACAAAAAACATAACGTCACAAAAATAAATGATGTCACAAAATACATAACGTCACAAAAATAAATGACGTCACAAAATACATAACGTCACAAAAATAAATGACGTCACAAAATACATAACGTCACAAAAACAAATGACGTCACAAAATACATAACGTCACAAAAATAATTGACGTCACAAAATACATAACGTCACAAAAATAAATGACGTCACAAAAATTAATTACGTCACAAAATACATAACGTCACAAAATATATAACGTCACAAAATATATAACGTCACAAAAATAAATGACGTCACAAAAATTAATTACGTCACAAAATACATAACGTAACAAAAATAAATAACGTCACAACATACATAACGTAACAAAATACATAACGTCACAAAAATAAATGACGTCACAAAATAAATAAAGTCACAAAAATAAATGACGTCACAAAATACATAACGTCACGAAAATAAATGACGTCACAAAATACATAACGTCACAAAATTAATGACGTCACAAAAATTAATTACGTCACAAAATACATAACGTCACAAAAATTATTAACGTCAAAAAATACATAACCTCACAAAAATAAATGACGTCACAAAATACATAACGTCACAAAAATAAATGACGTCACAAAATACATAACGTCACAAAAATAAATGACGTCATAAAATACATAACGACACAAAAATAAATGACGTCACAAAATACATAACGTCACAAAAATAAATGACGTCACAAAAATTAATGACGTCACAAAATACATAACGCCACAAAAATAAATGACGTCACAAAAATTAATTACGTCACAAAATACATAACGTCACAAAATACATAACGTCACAAAAATAATTGACGTCAAAAAATACATAACCTCACCAAAATAAATGATGTCACATAATACATAACGTCACAAAAATAAATGACGTCACAAATTACATAACGTCAAAAAAAATGACGTCACAAAATACATAATGTCATAAAAATAAATTACGTCACAAAAATTAATTACTTCACAAAATACATAACGTCACAAAAATAAATGACGTCACAAAATACATAACGTCACAAAATACATAACGTCACAAAAATAAATGACGTCACAAAATACATAACGTCACAAAAATAAATGACGTCACAAAATACATAACGTCACAAAAATAAATGACGTCACAAACATAATGACGTCACAAAATACATATTGTCACAAAAATAAATGACGTCACAAAATACATAACGTCACAAAAATAAATGACGTCACAAAACACATAACGTCAAAAAAAATGACGTCACAAAATACATAACGTCATAAAAATAAATGACGTCACAAAAATTAATTACTTCACAAAATACATAACGTCACAAAAATAAATGACGTCACAAAATACATAACGTCACAAAATACATTACGTCAGAAAAATAAATGACGTCACAAAATACATAACGTCACAAAAATAAATGACGTCTCAAAATACATAACGTCACAAAAATAAATGACGTCACAAACATAATGACGTCACAAAATACATATTGTGACAAAAATAAATGACGTCACAAAATACATAACGTCACAAAAATAAATGACGTCACAAAATACATTACGTCAAAAAAAATGACGTCACAAAATACATAATGTCACAAAAATAAATGACGTCACAAAATACATAACGTCATAAAAATAAATGACGTCACAATTATAAATGACGTCACAAAATACATATTAAGACAAAAATAAATGACGTCACAAAATACATAACGTCACAAAATACATAACGTCACAAAAATAAATGACGTCACAAAATACATAACGTCACAAAAATAAATGACGTCACAAAATACATAACGTCAAAAAAATAAATGACGTCACAAAATACATAACGTCATAAAAATAAATGACGTCACAAAATACATAACGTCACAAAATAAATTACAACAGAAAAATAAATGACGTCACAAAATACATAACGTCGCAAAAATAAATGACGTCACAAAATACATAACGTCAAAATCATAAATGACGTCACAAAATACATAACGTCACAAAAATAAATGACGTCAAAAAATACATAACGTCATAAAAATAAATGACGTCACAATTATAAATGACGTCACAAAATACATATTAAGACAAAAATAAATGACGTCACAAAATACATAACGTCACAAAAATAAATGACGTCACAAAATACATAACGTCAAAAAAATGACGTCACAAAATACATAATGTCACAAAAATTAATGACGTCACAAAATACATAACGTCACAAAAATAAATGACGTCACAAAAATAAATAACGTCACAAAATACATAACGTCACAAAATACATAACGTCACAAAAATAAATGACGTCACAAAATACATAACGTCACGAAAATAAATGACGTCACAAAATACATAACGTCAAAAAAATAAATGACGTCACAAAATACATAACGTCACAAAAATAAATGACGTCACAAAATACATAACGTCACAAAAATAAATGACGTCACAATAATAAATGACGTCACAAAATACATAACGTCACAAAAATAAATGACGTCACAAAATACATAACGTTACAAAAATAAATGACGTCACAAAATACATAACGTCACAAAAACAAATGACGTCACAAAATACATAACGTCACAAAAAATGACGTCACAAAATACATAACGTCACAAAAATAAATGACGTCACAAAATACATAACACCACAAAAATAAATGACGTTACAAAAAACATAACGTCACAAAAATAAATGACGTCACAAAATACATAACGTCACAAAAATAAATGACGTCACAAAATACATAACGTCACAAAAATAAATGACGCCACAAAATACATAACGTCACAAAAACAAATGACGTCACAAAATATATAACGTCACAAAAATAAATGACGTCACAAAATACATAACGTCACAAAAATAAATGACGTCACAAAAATTAATTACGTCACAAAATACATAATGTCACAAAATATATAACGTCACAAAAATAAATGACGTCACAAAAATTGATTACGTCACAAAATACCAAACGTCACAAAAATAAATAACGTCACAAAATACATAACGTCACAAAATACATAACGTCACAAAAATAAATGACGTAACAAAATAATTAAAGTCACAAAAAAAATGACGTCACAAAATACATAACGTCACAAAAATAAATGACGTCACAAAATACATAACGTCACAAAAATAAATGACGTTACAAAAAACATAACGTCACAAAAATAAATGACGTCACAAAATACATAACGTCACAAAAATAAATGACGTCACAAAATACATAACGTCACAAAAATAAATGACGTCACAAAATACATAACGTCACAAAAACAAATGACGTCACAAAATATATAACGTCACAAAAATAAATGACGTCACAAAATACATAACGTCACAAAAAAAATGACGTCACAAAAATTAATTACGTCACAAAATACATAATGTCACAAAATATATAACGTCACAAAAATAAATGACGTCACAAAAATTGATTACGTCACAAAATACCAAACGTCACAAAAATAAATAACGTCACAAAATACATAACGTCACAAAATACATAACGTCACAAAAATAAATGACGACACAAAATAATTAAAGTCACAAAAATAAATGACGTCACAAAATACATAACGTCACAAAAATAAATGACGTCACAAAATACATAACGTCACAAAATTAATGACGTCACAAAAATTAATTACGTCAAAAAATACATAACGTCACAAAAATTAATTACGTCAAAAAATACATAACCTCACAAAAATAAATGACGTCACAAAATACATAACGTCACAAAAATAAATGACGTCACAAAAATTAATTACGTCACAAAATACATAACGTCACAAAAATAAATGACGTCAAAAAATACATAACCTCACAAAAATAAATGATGTCACAAAATACATAACGTCACAAAAATAAATGACGTCACAAAATACATAACGTCACAAAAATAAATGACGTCACATAATACATAACGTCACAAAAATAAATGACGTCACAAAATACATAACGTCACAAAAATAAATGACGTCACAAAAATAAATAACGTCACAAAATACATAACGTCACAAAATACATAACGGCAAAAAAATAAATGACGTCACAAAATACATAACGTCGCAAAAATAAATGACGTCACAAAATACATAACGTCAAAAAAATAAATGACGTCACAAAATACATAACGTCACAAAAATAAATGACGTCAAAAAATACATAACGTCATAAAAATAAATGACGTCACAATTATAAATGACGTCACAAAATACATAACGTCACAAAAATAAATGACGTCACAAAATACATAACGTTACAAAAATAAATGACGTCACAAAATACATAACGTCACAAAAATAAATGACGTCACAAAATACATAGCGTCACAAAAAAATGACGTCACAAAATACAGAACGTCAAAAAATAAATGACGTCACAAAATACATAACGTCACAAAAATAAATGACGTCAAAAAATACATAACGTCACAAAAATAAATAACGTCACAAAATACATAACGTCACAAAAATAAATGACGTCACAAAATACATAACGTCACAAAAATGAATGAAGTCACAAAATACATAACGTCACAAAAACAAATGACGTCACAAAATACATAACGTCACAAAAATAAATGACGTCACAAAATACATAACGTCACAAAAATAAATGACGTCACAAAAATTAATTATGTCACAAAATACATAACGTCACAAAATATATAACGTCACAAAAATAAATGACGTCACAAAAATTAATTACGTCACAAAATACATAACGTCACAAAAATAAATAACGTCACATAATACATAACGTCACAAAATAAATGACGTCACAAAAATTAATTACGTCACAAAATACATAACGTCACAAAAATAAATGACGTCACAAACATAATGACGTCACAAAATACATATTGTCACAAAATAAATAAAGTCACAAAAATAAATGACGTCACAAAATACATAACGTCACAAAAATAAATGAAGTCACAAAATACATAACGTCACAAAATAAATGACGTCACAAAAATTAATTACGTCAAAAAATACATAACGTCACAAAAATAAATGACGTCACAAACATAATGACGTCACAAAATACATATTGTCACAAAATTAATGACGTCACAAAATACATAACGTCACAAAAATAAATGACGTCACAAAATAAAAAACGTCAAAAAAAATGACGTCACAAAATACATAACGTCATAAAAATAAATGACGTCACAAAAATTAATTACGTCCCAAAATACATAACGTCACAAAAATAAATGACGTCAAAAAATACATAACCTCACAAAAATAAATGATGTCCCAAAATACATAACGTCACAAAAATGAATGACGTCACAAAATACATAACGTCACAAAAATAAATGACGTCACAAAATACATAACGTAACAAAAATAAATGACGTCACAAAATACATAACGTCACAAAAATACATGACGTCACAAAAATAAATAACGTCACAAAATACATAACGTCACAAAATACATAACGGCAAAAAAATAAATGACGTCACAAAATACATAAGGTCACAAAAATAAATGACGTCACAAAATACATAACGTCAAAAAAATAAATGACGTCACAAAATACATAACGTCACAAAAATAAATGACGTCACAAAATACATAACGTCACAAAAATAAATGACGTCAAAATAATAAATGACGTCAAAAAATACATAACGTCACAAAAATAAATGACGTCACAAAATACATAACGTTACAAAAATAAATGACGTCACAAAATACATAACGTCACAAAAATAAATGACGTCAAAAAATACATAACGTCGCAAAAAATGACGTCACAAAATACATAACGTCACAAAAAAAATGACGTCACAAAATACATAACGTCACAAAAATAAATGACGTTACAAAAAACATAACGTCACAAAAATAAATGACGTCACAAAATACATAACGTCACAAAAATAAATGACGTCACAAAATACATAACGTCACAAAAATAAATGACGTCACAAAATACATAACGTCACAAAAACAAATGACGTCACAAAATACATAACGTCACAAAAATAATTGACGTCACAAAATACATAACGTCACAAAAATAAATGACGTCACAAAAATTAATTACGTCACAAAATACATAACGTAACAAAATATATAACGTCACAAAATATATAACGTCACAAAAATAAATGACGTCACAAAAATTAATTACGTCACAAAATACATAACGTCACAAAAATAAATAACGTCACAAAATACATAACGTAACAAAATACATAACGTCACAAAAATAAATGACGTCACAAAATAAATAAAGTCACAAAAATAAATGACGTCACAAAATACATAACGTCACGAAAATAAATGACGTCACAAAATACATAACGTCACAAAATTAATGACGTCACAAAAATTAATTACGTCACAAAATACATAACGTCACAAAAATTATTAACGTCAAAAAATACATAACCTCACAAAAATAAATGACGTCACAAAATACATAACGTCACAAAAATAAATGACGTCACAAAATACATAACGTTACAAAAATAAATGACGTCATAAAATACATAACGACACAAAAATAAATGACGTCACAAAATACATAACGTCACAAACATAAATGACGTCACAAAAATTAATGACGTCACAAAATACATAACGCCACAAAAATAAATGACGTCCCAAAAATTAATTACGTCACAAAATACATAACGTCACAAAAATAATTGACGTCAAAAAATACATAACCTCACAAAAATAAATGATGTCACAAAATACATAACGTCACAAAAATAAATGACGTCACAAAATACATAACGTCAAAAAAAATGACGTCACAAAATACATAACGTCATAAAAATAAATTACGTCACAAAAATTAATTACTTCACAAAATACATAACGTCACAAAAATAAATGACGTCACAAAATACATAACGTCACAAAATACATAACGTCACAAAAATAAATGACGTCACAAAATACATAACGTCACAAAAATAAATGACGTCACAAAATACATAACGTCACAAAAATAAATGACGTCACAAAAATTAATTACGTCACAAAATACATAACGTCACAAAAATAAATGACGTCAAATAATACATAACCTCACAAAAATAAATAATGTCACAAAATACATAACGTCACAAAAATAAATGACGTCACAAAATACATAACGTCACAAAAATAAATGACGTCACATAATACATAACGTCACAAAAATAAATGACGTCACAAAATACATAACGTGACAAAAAATAAATGACGTCACAAAAATAAATAACGTCACAAAATACATAACGTCACAAAATACATAACGGCAAAAAAATAAATGACGTCACAAAATACATAACGTTAAAAAAATGACGTCACAAAATACATAACGTCACAAAAATAAATGACGTCAAAAAATACATAACGTCACAAAAATAAATAACGTCACAAAATACATAACGTCACAAAAATAAATGACGTCACAAAATACATAACGTCACAAAAATGAATGAAGTCACAAAATACATAACGTCACAAAAACAAATGACGTCACAAAATACATAACGTCACAAAAATAAATGACGTCACAAAATACATAACGTCACAAAAATAAATGACGTCACAAAAATTAATTATGTCACAAAATACATAACGTCACAAAATATATAACGTCACAAAAATAAATGACGTCACAAAAATTAATTACGTCACAAAATACATAACGTCACAAAAATAAATAACGTCACATAATACATAACTTCACAAAATAAATGACGTCACAAAAATTAATTACGTCACAAAATACATAACGTCACAAAAATAAATGACGTCACAAACATAATGACGTCACAAAATACATATTGTCACAAAAATAATTGACGTCACAAAATAAATAAAGTCACAAAAATAAATGACGTCACAAAATACATAACGTCACAAAAATAAATGAAGTCACAAAATACATAACGTCACAAAATAAATGACGTCACAAAAATTAATTACGTCAAAAAATACATAACGTCACAAAAATAAATGACGTCACAAACATAATGACGTCACAAAATACATATTGTCACAAAATTAATGACGTCACAAAATACATAACGTCACAAAAATAAATGACGTCACAAAATAAAAAACGTCAAAAAAAATGACGTCACAAAATACATAACGTCATAAAAATAAATGACGTCACAAAAATTAATTACGTCCCAAAATACATAACGTCACAAAAATAAATGACGTCAAAAAATACATAACCTCACAAAAATAAATGATGTCCCAAAATACATAACGTCACAAAAATAAATGACGTCACAAAATACATAACGTCACAAAAATAAATGACGTCACAAAATACATAACGTCACAAAAATAAATGACGTCACAAAATACATAACGTCACAAAAATACATGACGTCACAAAAATAAATAACGTCACAAAATACATAACGTCACAAAATACATAACGGCAAAAAAATAAATGACGTCACAAAATACATAAGGTCACAAAAATAAATGACGTCACAAAATACATAACGTCAAAAAAATAAATGACGTCACAAAATACATAACGTCACAAAAATAAATGACGTCACAAAATACATAACGTCACAAAAATAAATGACGTCAAAATAATAAATGACGTCAAAAAATACATAACGTAACAAAAATAAATGACGTCACAAAATACATAACGTTACAAAAATAAATGACGTCACAAAATACATAACGTCACAAAAATAAATGACGTCAAAAAATACATAACGTCACAAAAAATGACGTCACAAAATACATAACGTCACAAAAAAAATGACGTCACAAAATACATAACGTCACAAAAATAAATGACGTTACAAAAAACATAACGTCACAAAAATAAATGACGTCACAAAATACATAACGTCACAAAAATAAATGACGTCACAAAATACATAACGTCACAAAAATAAATGACGTCACAAAATACATAACGTCACAAAAACAAATGACGTCACAAAATACATAACGTCACAAAAATAATTGACGTCACAAAATACATAACGTCACAAAAATAAATGACGTCACAAAAATTAATTACGTCACAAAATACATAACGTAACAAAATATATAACGTCACAAAATATATAACGTCACAAAAATAAATGACGTCACAAAAATTAATTACGTCACAAAATACATAACGTCACAAAAATAAATAACGTCACAAAATACATAACGTAACAAAATACATAACGTCACAAAAATAAATGACGTCACAAAATAAATAAAGTCACAAAAATAAATGACGTCACAAAATACATAACGTCACGAAAATAAATGACGTCACAAAATACATAACGTCACAAAATTAATGACGTCACAAAAATTAATTACGTCACAAAATACATAACGTCACAAAAATTATTAACGTCAAAAAATACATAACCTCACAAAAATAAATGACGTCACAAAATACATAACGTCACAAAAATAAATGACGTCACAAAATACATAACGTCACAAAAATAAATGACGTCATAAAATACATAACGACACAAAAATAAATGACGTCACAAAATACATAACGTCACAAAAATAAATGAAGTCACAAAATACATAACGTCACAAAATAAATGACGTCACAAAAATTAATTACGTCAAAAAATACATAACGTCACAAAAATAAATGACGTCACAAACATAATGACGTCACAAAATACATATTGTCACAAAATTAATGACGTCACAAAATACATAACGTCACAAAAATAAATGACGTCACAAAATAAAAAACGTCAAAAAAAATGACGTCACAAAATACATATCGTCATAAAAATAAATGACGTCACAAAAATTAATTACGTCCCAAAATACATAACGTCACAAAAATAAATGACGTCAAAAAATACATATTGTCACAAAAATAAATGATGTCCCAAAATACATAACGTCACAAAAATAAATGACGTCACAAAATACATAACGTCACAAAAATAAATGACGTCACAAAAATAAATAACGTCACAAAATACATAACGTCACAAAATACATAACGTCACAAAAATAAATGACGTCACAAAATACATAACGTGACAAAAATAAATGACGTCACAAAATACATAACGTCAAAAAAATAAATGACGTCACAAAATACATAACGTCACAAAAATAAATGACGTCACAAAATACATAACGTCACAAAAATAAATGACGTCACAATAATAAATGACGTCACAAAATACATAACGTCACAAAAATAAATGACGTCACAAAATACATAACGTTACAAAAATAAATGACGTCACAAAATACATAACGTCACAAAAACAAATGACGTCACAAAATACATAACGTCACAAAAAATGACGTCACAAAATACATAACGTCACAAAAATAAATGACGTCACAAAATACATAACGTCACAAAAATAAATGACGTTACAAAAAACATAACGTCACAAAAATAAATGACGTCACAAAATACATAACGTCACAAAAATAAATGACGTCACAAAATACATAACGTCACAAAAATAAATGACGTCACAAAATACATAACGTCACAAAAACAAATGACGTCACAAAATATATAACGTCACAAAAATAAATGACGTCACAAAATACATAACGTCCAAAAAATAAATGACGTCACAAAAATTAATTACGTCACAAAATACATAATGTCACAAAATATATAACGTCACAAAAATAAATGACGTCACAAAAATTGATTACGTCACAAAATACCAAACGTCACAAAAATAAATAACGTCACAAAATACATAACGTCACAAAATACATAACGTCACAAAAATAAATGACGTCACAAAATAATTAATGTCACAAAAAAAAATGACGTCACAAAATACATAACGTCACAAAAATAAATGACGTCACAAAATACATAACGTCACAAAAATAAATGACGTTACAAAAAACATAACGTCACAAAAATAAATGACGTCACAAAATACATAACGTCACAAAAATAAATGACGTCACAAAATACATAACGTCACAAAAATAAATGACGTCACAAAATACATAACGTCACAAAAACAAATGACGTCACAAAATATATAACGTCACAAAAATAAATGACGTCACAAAATACATAACGTCACAAAAAAAATGACGTCACAAAAATTAATTACGTCACAAAATACATAATGTCACAAAATATATAACGTCACAAAAATAAATGACGTCACAAAAATTGATTACGTCACAAAATACCAAACGTCACAAAAATAAATAACGTCACAAAATACATAACGTCACAAAATACATAACGTCACAAAAATAAATGACGTCACAAAATAATTAAAGTCACAAAAATAAATGACGTCACAAAATACATAACGTCACAAAAATAAATGACGTTACAAAATACAAAACGTCACAAAATTAATGACGTCACAAAAATTAATTACGTCAAAAAATACATAACGTCACAAAAATTAATTACGTCAAAAAATACATAACCTCACAAAAATAAATGACGTCACAAAATACATAACGTCACAAAAATAAATGACGTCACAAAAATTAATTACGTCACAAAATACATAACGTCACAAAAATAAATGACGTCAAAAAATACATAACCTCACAAAAATAAATGATGTCACAAAATACATAACGTCACAAAAATAAATGACGTCACAAAATACATAACGTCACAAAAATAAATGACGTCACATAATACATAACGTCACAAAAATAAATGACGTCACAAAATACATAACGTCACAAAAATAAATGACGTCACAAAAATAAATAACGTCACAAAATACATAACGTCACAAAATACATAACGGCAAAAAAATAAATGACGTCACAAAATACATAACGTCGCAAAAATAAATGACGTCACAAAATACATAACGTCAAAAAAATAAATGACGTCACAAAATACATAACGTCACAAAAATAAATGACGTCAAAAAATACATAACGTCATAAAAATAAATGACGTCACAATAATAAATGACGTCACAAAATACATAACGTCACAAAAATAAATGACGTCACAAAATACATAACGTTACAAAAATAAATGACGTCACAAAATACATAACGTCACAAAAATAAATGACGTCACAAAATACATAACGTAACAAAAAAATGACGTCACAAAATACAAAACGTCAAAAAATAAATGACGTCACAAAATACATAACGTCACAAAAATAAATGACGTCAAAAAATACATAACGTCACAAAAATAAATAACGTCACAAAATACATAACGTCACAAAAATAAATGACGTCACAAAATACATAACGTCACAAAAATGAATGAAGTCACAAAATACATAACGTCACAAAAACAAATGACGTCACAAAATACATAACGTCACAAAAATAAATGACGTCACAAAATACATAACGTCACAAAAATAAATGACGTCACAAAAATTAATTATGTCACAAAATACATAACGTCACAAAATATATAACGTCACAAAAATAAATGACGTCACAAAAATTAATTACGTCACAAAATACATAACGTCACAAAAATAAATAACGTCACATAATACATAACGTCACAAAATACATAACGTCACAAAAATAATTGACGTCACAAAATAAATAAAGTCACAAAAATAAATGACGTCACAAAATACATAACGTCACAAAAATAAATGAAGTCACAAAATACATAACGTCACAAAATAAATGACGTCACAAAAATTAATTACGTCACAAAATACATAACGTCACAAAAATAAATGACGTCACAAACATAATGACGTCACAAAATACATATTGTCACAAAATTAATGACGTCACAAAATACATAACGTCACAAAAATAAATGACGTCACAAAATAAAAAACGTCAAAAAAAAATGATGTCACAAAATACATAACGTCATAAAAATAAATGACGTCACAAAAATTAATTACGTCCCAAAATACATAACGTCACAAAAATAAATGACGTCAAAAAATACATAACCTCACAAAAATAAATGATGTCCCAAAATACATAACGTCACAAAAAAAAATGACGTCACAAAATACATAACGTCACAAAAATAAATGACGTCACAAAATACATAACGTCACAAAAATAAATGACGTCACAAAATACATAACGTCACAAAAATACATGACGTCACAAAAATAAATAACGTCACAAAATACATAACGTCACAAAATACATAACGGCAAAAAAAAAATGACGTCACAAAATACATAAGGTCACAAAAATAAATGACGTCACAAAATACATAACGTCAAAAAAATAAATGACGTCACAAAATACATAACGTCACAAAAATAAATGACGTCACAAAATACATAACGTCACAAAAATAAATGACGTCAAAATAATAAATGACGTCAAAAAATACATAACGTCACAAAAATAAATGACGTCACAAAATATATAACGTTACAAAAATAAATGACGTCACAAAATACATAACGTCACAAAAATAAATGACGTCACAAAATACATAACGTCACAAAAAATGACGTCACAAAATACATAACGTCACAAAAAAAATGACGTCACAAAATACATAACGTCACAAAAATAAATGACGTTACAAAAAACATAACGTCACAAAAATAAATGACGTCACAAAATACATAACGTCACAAAAATAAATGACGTCACAAAATACATAACGTCACAAAAATAAATGACGTCACAAAATACATAACGTCACAAAAACAAATGACGTCACAAAATACATAACGTCACGAAAATAATTGACGTCACAAAATACATAACGTCACAAAAATAAATGACGTCACAAAAATTAATTACGTCACAAAATACATAACGTCACAAAATATATAACGTCACAAAATATATAACGTCACAAAAATAAATGACGTCACAAAAATTAATTACGTCACAAAATACATAACGTCACAAAAATAAATAACGTCACAAAATACATAACGTAACAAAATACATAACGTCACAAAAATAAATGACGTCACAAAATAAATAAAGTCACAAAAATAAATGACGTCACAAAATACATAACGTCACGAAAATAAATGACGTCACAAAATACATAACGTCACAAAATTAATGACGTCACAAAAATTAATTACGTCACAAAATACATAACGTCACAAAAATTATTAACGTCAAAAAATACATAACCTCACAAAAATAAATGACGTCACAAAATACATAACGTCACAAAAATAAATGACGTCACAAAATACATAACGTCACAAAAATAAATGACGTCATAAAATACATAACGACACAAAAATAAATGACGTCACAAAATACATAACGTCACAAAAATAAATGACGTCACAAAAATTAATGACGTCACAAAATACATAACGCCACAAAAATAAATGACGTCACAAAAATTAATTACGTCACAAAATACATAACGTCACAAAAATAATTGACGTCAAAAAATACATAACCTCACCAAAATAAATGATGTCACATAATACATAACGTCACAAAAATAAATGACGTCACAAATTACATAACGTCAAAAAAAATGACGTCACAAAATACATAATGTCATAAAAATAAATTACGTCACAAAAATTAATTACTTCACAAAATACATAACGTCACAAAAATAAATGACGTCACAAAATACATAACGTCACAAAATACATAACGTCACAAAAATAAATGACGTCACAAAATACATAACGTCACAAAAATAAATGACGTCACAAAATACATAACGTCACAAAAATAAATGACGTCACAAACATAATGACGTCACAAAATACATATTGTCACAAAAATAAATGACGTCACAAAATACATAACGTCACAAAAATAAATGACGTCACAAAACACATAACGTCAAAAAAAATGACGTCACAAAATACATAACGTCATAAAAATAAATGACGTCACAAAAATTAATTACTTCACAAAATACATAACGTCACAAAAATAAATGACGTCTCAAAATACATAACGTCACAAAAATAAATGACGTCACAAACATAATGACGTCACAAAATACATATTGTGACAAAAATAAATGACGTCACAAAATACATAACGTCACAAAAATAAATGACGTCACAAAATACATTACGTCAAAAAAAATGACGTCACAAAATACATAATGTCACAAAAATAAATGACGTCACAAAATACATAACGTCACAAAAATAAATGACGTCACAAAAATAAATAACGTCACAAAATACATAACGTCACAAAATACATAACGTCACAAAAATAAATGACGTCACAAAATACATAACGTCACAAAAATAAATGACGTCACAAAATACATAACGTCACAAAATAAATTACAACAGAAAAATAAATGACGTCACAAAATACATAACGTCACAAAAATAAATGACGTCACATAATACATAACGTCACAAAAATAAATGACGTCACAAACATAATGACGTCACAAAATACATATTAAGACAAAAATAAATGACGTCACAAAATACATAACGTCACAAAAATAAATGACGTCACAAAATACATAACGTCAAAAAAAATGACGTCACAAAATACATAATGTCACAAAAATTAATGACGTCACAAAATACATAACGTCACAAAAATAAATGACGTCACAAAAATAAATAACGTCACAAAATACATAACGTCACAAAATACATAACGTCACAAAAATAAATGACGTCACAAAATACATAACGTCACGAAAATAAATGACGTCACAAAATACATAACGTCAAAAAAATAAATGACGTCACAAAATACATAACGTCACAAAAATAAATGACGTCACAAAATACATAACGTCACAAAAATAAATGACGTCACAATAATAAATGACGTCACAAAATACATAACGTCACAAAAATAAATGACGTCACAAAATACATAACGTTACAAAAATAAATGACGTCACAAAATACATAACGTCACAAAAACAAATGACGTCACAAAATACATAACGTCACAAAAAATGACGTCACAAAATACATAACGTCACAAAAATAAATGACGTCAAAAAATACATAACACCACAAAAATAAATGACGTTACAAAAAACATAACGTCACAAAAATAAATGACGTCACAAAATACATAACGTCACAAAAATAAATGACGTCACAAAATACATAACGTCACAAAAATAAATGACGTCACAAAATACATAACGTCACAAAAACAAATGACGTCACAAAATATATAACGTCACAAAAATAAATGACGTCACAAAATACATAACGTCACAAAAATAAATGACGTCACAAAAATTAATTACGTCACAAAATACATAATGTCACAAAATATATAACGTCACAAAAATAAATGACGTCACAAAAATTGATTACGTCACAAAATACCAAACGTCACAAAAATAAATAACGTCACAAAATACATAACGTCACAAAATACATAACGTCACAAAAATAAATGACGTAACAAAATAATTAAAGTCACAAAAAAAATGACGTCACAAAATACATAACGTCACAAAAATAAATGACGTCACAAAATACATAACGTCACAAAAATAAATGACGTTACAAAAAACATAACGTCACAAAAATAAATGACGTTACAAAATACATAACGTCACAAAAATAAATGACGTCACAAAATACATAACGTCACAAAAATAAATGACGTCACAAAATACATAACGTCACAAAAACAAATGACGTCACAAAATATATAACGTCACAAAAATAAATGACGTCACAAAATACATAACGTCACAAAAAAAATGACGTCACAAAAATTAATTACGTCACAAAATGCATAATGTCACAAAATATATAACGTCACAAAAATAAATGACGTCACAAAAATTGATTACGTCACAAAATACCAAACGTCACAAAAATAAATAACGTCACAAAATACATAACGTCACAAAATACATAACGTCACAAAAATAAATGACGACACAAAATAATTAAAGTCACAAAAATAAATGACGTCACAAAATACATAACGTCACAAAAATAAATGACGTCACAAAATACATAACGTCACAAAATTAATGACGTCATAAAAATTAATTACGTCAAAAAATACATAACGTCACAAAAATTAATTACGTCAAAAAATACATAACCTCACAAAAATAAATGACGTCACAAAATACATAACGTCACAAAAATAAATGACGTCACAAAATACATAACGTCACAAAATTAATGACGTCACAAAAATTAATTACGTCAAAAAATACATAACGTCACAAAAATTAATTACGTCAAAAAATACATAACCTCACAAAAATAAATGACGTCACAAAATACATAACGTCACAAAAATAAATGACGTCACAAAAATTAATTACGTCACAAAATACATAACGTCACAAAAATAAATGACGTCAAAAAATACATAACCTCACAAAAATAAATGATGTCACAAAATACATAACGTCACAAAAATAAATGACGTCACAAAATACATAACGTCACAAAAATAAATGACGTCACATAATACATAACGTCACAAAAATAAATGACGTCACAAAATACATAACGTCACAAAAATAAATGACGTCACAAAAATAAATAACGTCACAAAATACATAACGTCACAAAATACATAACGGCAAAAAAATAAATGACGTCACAAAATACATAACGTCGCAAAAATAAATGACGTCACAAAATACATAACGTCAAAAAAATAAATGACGTCACAAAATACATAACGTCACAAAAATAAATGACGTCAAAAAATACATAACGTCATAAAAATAAATGACGTCACAATTATAAATGACGTCACAAAATACATAACGTCACAAAAATAAATGACGTCACAAAATACATAACGTTACAAAAATAAATGACGTCACAAAATACATAACGTCACAAAAATAAATGACGTCACAAAATACATAGCGTCACAAAAAAATGACGTCACAAAATACAGAACGTCAAAAAATAAATGACGTCACAAAATACATAACGTCACAAAAATAAATGACGTCAAAAAATACATAACGTCACAAAAATAAATAACGTCACAAAATACATAACGTCACAAAAATAAATGACGTCACAAAATACATAACGTCACAAAAATGAATGAAGTCACAAAATACATAACGTCACAAAAACAAATGACGTCACAAAATACATAACGTCACAAAAATAAATGACGTCACAAAATACATAACGTCACAAAAATAAATGACGTCACAAAAATTAATTATGTCACAAAATACATAACGTCACAAAATATATAACGTCACAAAAATAAATGACGTCACAAAAATTAATTACGTCACAAAATACATAACGTCACAAAAATAAATAACGTCACATAATAAATAACCTCACAAAATAAATGACGTCACAAAAATTAATTACGTCACAAAATACATAACGTCACAAAAATAAATGACGTCACAAACATAATGACGTCACAAAATACATATTGTCACAAAAATAATTGTCGTCACAAAATAAATAAAGTCACAAAAATAAATGACGTCACAAAATACATAACGTCACAAAAATAAATGAAGTCACAAAATACATAACGTCACAAAATAAATGACGTCACAAAAATTAATTACGTCAAAAAATACATAACGTCACAAAAATAAATGACGTCACAAACATAATGACGTCACAAAATACATATTGTCACAAAATTAATGACGTCACAAAATACATAACGTCACAAAAATACATGACGTCACAAAATAAAAAACGTCAAAAAAAATGACGTCACAAATTACATAACGTCATAAAAATAAATGACGTCACAAAAATTAATTACGTCCCAAAATACATAACGTCACAAAAATAAATGACGTCAAAAAATACATAACCTCACAAAAATAAATGATGTCCCAAAATACATAACGTCACAAAAATAAATGACGTCACAAAATACATAACGTCACAAAAATAAATGACGTCACAAAATACATAACGTCACAAAAATAAATGACGTCACAAAATACATAACGTCACAAAAATACATGACGTCACAAAAATAAATAACGTCACAAAATACATAACGTCACAAAATACATAACGGCAAAAAAATAAATGACGTCACAAAATACATAAGGTCACAAAAATAAATGATGTCACAAAATACATAACGTCAAAAAAATAAATGACGTCACAAAATACATAACGTCACAAAAATAAATGACGTCACAAAATACATAACGTCACAAAAATAAATGACGTCAAAATAATAAATGACGTCAAAAAATACATAACGTCACAAAAATAAATGACGTCACAAAATACATAACGTCACAAAAATAAATGACGTCACAAAATACATAACGTCACAAAAATAAATGACGTCACAAAATACATAACGTCACAAAAATAAATGACGTCACATAATACATAACGTCACAAAAATAAATGACGTCACAAAATACATAACGTCACAAAAATAAATGACGTCACAAAAATAAATAACGTCACAAAATACATAACGTCACAAAATACATAACGGCAAAAAAATAAATGACGTCACAAAATACATAACGTCGCAAAAATAAATGACGTCACAAAATACATAACGTCAAAAAAATAAATGACGTCACAAAATACATAACGTCACAAAAATAAATGACGTCAAAAAATACATAACGTCATAAAAATAAATGACGTCACAATTATAAATGACGTCACAAAATACATAACGTCACAAAAATAAATGACGTCACAAAATACATAACGTTACAAAAATAAATGACGTCACAAAATACATAACGTCACAAAAATAAATGACGTCACAAAATACATAGCGTCACAAAAAAATGACGTCACAAAATACAGAACGTCAAAAAATAAATGACGTCACAAAATACATAACGTCACAAAAATAAATGACGTCAAAAAATACATAACGTCACAAAAATAAATAACGTCACAAAATACATAACGTCACAAAAACAAATGACGTCACAAAATACATAACGTCACAAAAATAAATGACGTCACAAAATACATAACGTCACAAAAATAAATGACGTCACAAAATACATAACGTCACAAAAATAAATGACGTCACAAAATACATAACGTCACAAAAATAAATGACGTCACAAAATTCATAACGTCACAAAAACAAATGACGTCACAAAATATATAACGTCACAAAAATAAATGACGTCACAAAATACATAACGTCACAAAAAAAAATGACGTCACAAAAATTAATTACGTCACAAAATGCATAATGTCACAAAATATATAACGTCACAAAAATAAATGACGTCACAAAAATTGATTACGTCACAAAATACCAAACGTCACAAAAATAAATAACGTCACAAAATACATAACGTCACAAAATACATAACGTCACAAAAATAAATGACGACACAAAATAATTAAAGTCACAAAAATAAATGACGTCACAAAATACATAACGTCACAAAAATAAATGACGTCACAAAATACATAACGTCACAAAATTAATGACGTCACAAAAATTAATTACGTCAAAAAATACATAACGTCACAAAAATTAATTACGTCAAAAAATACATAACCTCACAAAAATAAATGACGTCACAAAATACATAACGTCACAAAAATAAATGACGTCACAAAATACATAACGTCACAAAATTAATGACGTCACAAAAATTAATTACGTCAAAAAATACATAACGTCACAAAAATTAATTACGTCAAAAAATACATAACCTCACAAAAATAAATGACGTCACAAAATACATAACGTCACAAAAATAAATGACGTCACAAAAATTAATTACGTCACAAAATACATAACGTCACAAAAATAAATGACGTCAAAAAATACATAACCTCACAAAAATAAATGATGTCACAAAATACATAACGTCACAAAAATAAATGACGTCACAAAATACATAACGTCACAAAAATAAATGACGTCACATAATACATAACGTCACAAAAATAAATGACGTCACAAAATACATAACGTCACAAAAATAAATGACGTCACAAAAATAAATAACGTCACAAAATACATAACGTCACAAAATACATAACGGCAAAAAAATAAATGACGTCACAAAATACATAACGTCGCAAAAATAAATGACGTCACAAAATACATAACGTCAAAAAAATAAATGACGTCACAAAATACATAACGTCACAAAAATAAATGACGTCAAAAAATACATAACGTCATAAAAATAAATGACGTCACAATTATAAATGACGTCACAAAATACATAACGTCACAAAAATAAATGACGTCACAAAATACATAACGTTACAAAAATAAATGACGTCACAAAATACATAACGTCACAAAAATAAATGACGTCACAAAATACATAGCGTCACAAAAAAATGACGTCACAAAATACAGAACGTCAAAAAATAAATGACGTCACAAAATACATAACGTCACAAAAATAAATGACGTCAAAAAATACATAACGTCACAAAAATAAATAACGTCACAAAATACATAACGTCACAAAAATAAATGACGTCACAAAATACATAACGTCACAAAAATGAATGAAGTCACAAAATACATAACGTCACAAAAACAAATGACGTCACAAAATACATAACGTCACAAAAATAAATGACGTCACAAAATACATAACGTCACAAAAATAAATGACGTCACAAAAATTAATTATGTCACAAAATACATAACGTCACAAAATATATAACGTCACAAAAATAAATGACGTCACAAAAATTAATTACGTCACAAAATACATAACGTCACAAAAATAAATAACGTCACATAATAAATAACCTCACAAAATAAATGACGTCACAAAAATTAATTACGTCACAAAATACATAACGTCACAAAAATAAATGACGTCACAAACATAATGACGTCACAAAATACATATTGTCACAAAAATAATTGTCGTCACAAAATAAATAAAGTCACAAAAATAAATGACGTCACAAAATACATAACGTCACAAAAATAAATGAAGTCACAAAATACATAACGTCACAAAATAAATGACGTCACAAAAATTAATTACGTCAAAAAATACATAACGTCACAAAAATAAATGACGTCACAAACATAATGACGTCACAAAATACATATTGTCACAAAATTAATGACGTCACAAAATACATAACGTCACAAAAATACATGACGTCACAAAATAAAAAACGTCAAAAAAAATGACGTCACAAATTACATAACGTCATAAAAATAAATGACGTCACAAAAATTAATTACGTCCCAAAATACATAACGTCACAAAAATAAATGACGTCAAAAAATACATAACCTCACAAAAATAAATGATGTCCCAAAATACATAACGTCACAAAAATAAATGACGTCACAAAATACATAACGTCACAAAAATAAATGACGTCACAAAATACATAACGTCACAAAAATAAATGACGTCACAAAATACATAACGTCACAAAATAAATGACGTCACAAAAATTAATTACGTCAAAAAATACATAACGTCACAAAAATAAATGACGTCACAAACATAATGACGTCACAAAATACATATTGTCACAAAATTAATGACGTCACAAAATACATAACGTCACAAAAATACATGACGTCACAAACATAATGACGTCACAAAATACATATTGTCACAAAAATAATTGTCGTCACAAAATAAATAAAGTCACAAAAATAAATGACGTCACAAAATACATAACGTCACAAAAATAAATGAAGTCACAAAATACATAACGTCACAAAATAAATGACGTCACAAAAATTAATTACGTCAAAAAATACATAACGTCACAAAAATAAATGACGTCACAAACATAATGACGTCACAAAATACATATTGTCACAAAATTAATGACGTCACAAAATACATAACGTCACAAAAATACATGACGTCACAAAATAAAAAACGTCAAAAAAAATGACGTCACAAATTACATAACGTCACAAAAATAAATGACGTCACAAAAATAAATAACGTCACAAAATACATAACGTCACAAAATACATAACGGCAAAAAAATAAATGACGTCACAAAATACATAACGTCGCAAAAATAAATGACGTCACAAAATACATAACGTCAAAAAAATAAATGACGTCACAAAATACATAACGTCACAAAAATAAATGACGTCAAAAAATACATAACGTCATAAAAATAAATGACGTCACAATTATAAATGACGTCACAAAATACATAACGTCACAAAAATAAATGACGTCACAAAATACATAACGTTACAAAAATAAATGACGTCACAAAATACATAACGTCACAAAAATAAATGACGTCACAAAATACATAGCGTCACAAAAAAATGACGTCACAAAATACAGAACGTCAAAAAATAAATGACGTCACAAAATACATAACGTCACAAAAATAAATGACGTCAAAAAATACATAACGTCACAAAAATAAATAACGTCACAAAATACATAACGTCACAAAAATAAATGACGTCACAAAATACATAACGTCACAAAAATGAATGAAGTCACAAAATACATAACGTCACAAAAACAAATGACGTCACAAAATACATAACGTCTTAAAAATAAATGACGTCACAAAATACATAACGTCACAAAAATAAATGACGTCACAAAAATTAATTATGTCACAAAATACATAACGTCACAAAATATATAACGTCACAAAAATAAATGACGTCACAAAAATTAATTACGTCACAAAATACATAACGTCACAAAAATAAATAACGTCACATAATAAATAACCTCACAAAATAAATGACGTCACAAAAATTAATTACGTCACAAAATACATAACGTCACAAAAATAAATGACGTCACAAACATAATGACGTCACAAAATACATATTGTCACAAAAATAATTGTCGTCACAAAATAAATAAAGTCACAAAAATAAATGACGTCACAAAATACATAACGTCACAAAAATAAATGAAGTCACAAAATACATAACGTCACAAAATAAATGACGTCACAAAAATTAATTACGTCAAAAAATACATAACGTCACAAAAATAAATGACGTCACAAACATAATGACGTCACAAAATACATATTGTCACAAAATTAATGACGTCACAAAATACATAACGTCACAAAAATACATGACGTCACAAAATAAAAAACGTCAAAAAAAATGACGTCACAAATTACATAACGTCATAAAAATAAATGACGTCACAAAAATTAATTACGTCCCAAAATACATAACGTCACAAAAATAAATGACGTCAAAAAATACATAACCTCACAAAAATAAATGATGTCCCAAAATACATAACGTCACAAAAATAAATGACGTCACAAAATACATAACGTCACAAAAATAAATGACGTCACAAAATACATAACGTCACAAAAATAAATGACGTCACAAAATACATAACGTCACAAAAATACATGACGTCACAAAAATAAATAACGTCACAAAATACATAACGTCACAAAATACATAACGGCAAAAAAATAAATGACGTCACAAAATACATAAGGTCACAAAAATAAATGATGTCACAAAATACATAACGTCAAAAAATAAATGACGTCACAAAATACATAACGTCACAAAAATAAATGACGTCACAAAATACATAACGTCACAAAAATAAATGACGTCAAAATAATAAATGACGTCAAAAAATACATAACGTCACAAAAATAAATGACGTCACAAAATACATAACGTCACAAAAATAAATGACGTCACAAAATACATAACGTCACAAAAATAAATGACGTCACAAAATACATAACGTCACAAAAATAAATGACGTCACATAATACATAACGTCACAAAAATAAATGACGTCACAAAATACATAACGTCACAAAAATAAATGACGTCACAAAAATAAATAACGTCACAAAATACATAACGTCACAAAATACATAACGGCAAAAAAATAATTGACGTCACAAAATACATAACGTCGCAAAAATAAATGACGTCACAAAATACATAACGTCAAAAAAATAAATGACGTCACAAAATACATAACGTCACAAAAATAAATGACGTCAAAAAATACATAACGTCATAAAAATAAATGACGTCACAATTATAAATGACGTCACAAAATACATAACGTCACAAAAATAAATGACGTCACAAAATACATAACGTTACAAAAATAAATGACGTCACAAAATACATAACGTCACAAAAATAAATGACGTCACAAAATACATAGCGTCACAAAAAAATGACGTCACAAAATACAGAACGTCAAAAAATAAATGACGTCACAAAATACATAACGTCACAAAAATAAATGACGTCAAAAAATACATAACGTCACAAAAATAAATAACGTCACAAAATACATAACGTCACAAAAATAAATGACGTCACAAAATACATAACGTCACAAAAATGAATGAAGTCACAAAATACATAACGTCACAAAAACAAATGACGTCACAAAATACATAACGTCACAAAAATAAATGACGTCACAAAATACATAACGTCACAAAAATAAATGACGTCACAAAAATTAATTATGTCACAAAATACATAACGTCACAAAATATATAACGTCACAAAAATAAATGACGTCACAAAAATTAATTACGTCACAAAATACATAACGTCACAAAAATAAATAACGTCACATAATACATAACCTCACAAAATAAATGACGTCACAAAAATTAATTACGTCACAAAATACATAACGTCACAAAAATAAATGACGTCACAAACATAATGACGTCACAAAATACATATTGTCACAAAAATAATTGTCGTCACAAAATAAATAAAGTCACAAAAATAAATGACGTCACAAAATACATAACGTCACAAAAATAAATGAAGTCACAAAATACATAACGTCACAAAATAAATGACGTCACAAAAATTAATTACGTCAAAAAATACATAACGTCACAAAAATAAATGACGTCACAAACATAATGACGTCACAAAATACATATTGTCACAAAATTAGTGACGTCACAAAATACATAACGTCACAAAAATACATGACGTCACAAAATAAAAAACGTCAAAAAAATGACGTCACAAATTACATAACGTCATAAAAATAAATGACGTCACAAAAATTAATTACGTCCCAAAATACATAACGTCACAAAAATAAATGACGTCAAAAAATACATAACCTCACAAAAATAAATGATGTCCCAAAATACATAACGTCACAAAAATAAATGACGTCACAAAATACATAACGTCACAAAAATAAATGACGTCACAAAATACATAACGTCACAAAAATAAATGACGTCACAAAATACATAACGTCACAAAAATACATGACGTCACAAAAATAAATAACGTCACAAAATACATAACGTCACAAAATACATAACGGCAAAAAAATAAATGACGTCACAAAATACATAAGGTCACAAAAATAAATGATGTCACAAAATACATAACGTCAAAAAAATAAATGACGTCACAAAATACATAACGTCACAAAAATAAATGACGTCACAAAATACATAACGTCACAAAAATAAATGACGTCAAAATAATAAATGACGTCAAAAAATACATAACGTCACAAAAATAAATGACGTCACAAAATACATAACGTTACAAAAATAAATGACGTCACAAAATACATAACGTCACAAAAATAAATGACGTCAAAAAATACATAACGTCACAAAAAATGACGTCACAAAATACATAACGTCACAAAAAAAATGACGTCACAAAAATAAATGACGTTACAAAAAACATAACGTCACAAAAATAAATGACGTCACAAAATACATAACGTCACAAAAATAAATGACGTCACAAAATACATAACGTCACAAAAATAAATGACGTCACAAAATACATAACGTCACAAAAACAAATGACGTCACAAAATACATAACGTCACAAAAATAAATGACGTCACAAAATACATAACGTCACAAAAATAAATGACGTCACAAAAATTAATTATGTCACAAAATACATAACGTCACAAAATATATAACGTCACAAAAATAAATGACGTCACAAAAATTAATTACGTCACAAAATACATAACGTCACAAAAATAAATAACGTCACATAATAAATAACCTCACAAAATAAATGACGTCACAAAAATTAATTACGTCACAAAATACATAACGTCACAAAAATAAATGACGTCACAAACATAATGACGTCACAAAATACATATTGTCACAAAAATAATTGTCGTCACAAAATAAATAAAGTCACAAAAATAAATGACGTCACAAAATACATAACGTCACAAAAATAAATGAAGTCACAAAATACATAACGTCACAAAATAAATGACGTCACAAAAATTAATTACGTCAAAAAATACATAACGTCACAAAAATAAATGACGTCACAAACATAATGACGTCACAAAATACATATTGTCACAAAATTAATGACGTCACAAAATACATAACGTCACAAAAATACATGACGTCACAAAATAAAAAACGTCAAAAAAAATGACGTCACAAATTACATAACGTCATAAAAATAAATGACGTCACAAAAATTAATTACGTCCCAAAATACATAACGTCACAAAAATAAATGACGTCAAAAAATACATAACCTCACAAAAATAAATGATGTCCCAAAATACATAACGTCACAAAAATAAATGACGTCACAAAATACATAACGTCACAAAAATAAATGACGTCACAAAATACATAACGTCACAAAAATAAATGACGTCACAAAATACATAACGTCACAAAAATACATGACGTCACAAAAATAAATAACGTCACAAAATACATAACGTCACAAAATACATAACGGCAAAAAAATAAATGACGTCACAAAATACATAAGGTCACAAAAATAAATGATGTCACAAAATACATAACGTCAAAAAATAAATGACGTCACAAAATACATAACGTCACAAAAATAAATGACGTCAGAAAATACATAACGTCACAAAAATAAATGACGTCAAAATAATAAATGACGTCAAAAAATACATAACGTCACAAAAATAAATGACGTCACAAAATACATAACGTCACAAAAATAAATGACGTCACAAAATACATAACGTCACAAAAATAAATGACGTCACAAAATACATAACGTCACAAAAATAAATGACGTCACATAATACATAACGTCACAAAAATAAATGACGTCACAAAATACATAACGTCACAAAAATAAATGACGTCACAAAAATAAATAACGTCACAAAATACATAACGTCACAAAATACATAACGGCAAAAAAATAAATGACGTCACAAAATACATAACGTCGCAAAAATAAATGACGTCACAAAATACATAACGTCAAAAAAATAAATGACGTCACAAAATACATAACGTCACAAAAATAAATGACGTCAAAAAATACATAACGTCATAAAAATAAATGACGTCACAATTATAAATGACGTCACAAAATACATAACGTCACAAAAATAAATGACGTCACAAAATACATAACGTTACAAAAATAAATGACGTCACAAAATACATAACGTCACAAAAATAAATGACGTCACAAAATACATAGCGTCACAAAAAAATGACGTCACAAAATACAGAACGTCAAAAAATAAATGACGTCACAAAATACATAACGTCACAAAAATAAATGACGTCAAAAAATACATAACGTCACAAAAATAAATAACGTCACAAAATACATAACGTCACAAAAATAAATGACGTCACAAAATACATAACGTCACAAAAATGAATGAAGTCACAAAATACATAACGTCACAAAAACAAATGACGTCACAAAATACATAACGTCACAAAAATAAATGACGTCACAAAATACATAACGTCACAAAAATAAATGACGTCACAAAAATTAATTATGTCACAAAATACATAACGTCACAAAATATATAACGTCACAAAAATAAATGACGTCACAAAAATTAATTACGTCACAAAATACATAACGTCACAAAAATAAATAACGTCACATAATACATAACCTCACAAAATAAATGACGTCACAAAAATTAATTACGTCACAAAATACATAACGTCACAAAAATAAATGACGTCACAAACATAATGACGTCACAAAATACATATTGTCACAAAAATAATTGTCGTCACAAAATAAATAAAGTCACAAAAATAAATGACGTCACAAAATACATAACGTCACAAAAATAAATGAAGTCACAAAATACATAACGTCACAAAATAAATGACGTCACAAAAATTAATTACGTCAAAAAATACATAACGTCACAAAAATAAATGACGTCACAAACATAATGACGTCACAAAATACATATTGTCACAAAATTAGTGACGTCACAAAATACATAACGTCACAAAAATACATGACGTCACAAAATAAAAAACGTCAAAAAAATGACGTCACAAATTACATAACGTCATAAAAATAAATGACGTCACAAAAATTAATTACGTCCCAAAATACATAACGTCACAAAAATAAATGACGTCAAAAAATACATAACCTCACAAAAATAAATGATGTCCCAAAATACATAACGTCACAAAAATAAATGACGTCACAAAATACATAACGTCACAAAAATAAATGACGTCACAAAATACATAACGTCACAAAAATAAATGACGTCACAAAATACATAACGTCACAAAAATACATGACGTCACAAAAATAAATAACGTCACAAAATACATAACGTCACAAAATACATAACGGCAAAAAAATAAATGACGTCACAAAATACATAAGGTCACAAAAATAAATGATGTCACAAAATACATAACGTCAAAAAAATAAATGACGTCACAAAATACATAACGTCACAAAAATAAATGACGTCACAAAATACATAACGTCACAAAAATAAATGACGTCAAAATAATAAATGACGTCAAAAAATACATAACGTCACAAAAATAAATGACGTCACAAAATACATAACGTTACAAAAATAAATGACGTCACAAAATACATAACGTCACAAAAATAAATGACGTCAAAAAATACATAACGTCACAAAAAATGACGTCACAAAATACATAACGTCACAAAAAAAATGACGTCACAAAAATAAATGACGTTACAAAAAACATAACGTCACAAAAATAAATGACGTCACAAAATACATAACGTCACAAAAATAAATGACGTCACAAAATACATAACGTCACAAAAATAAATGACGTCACAAAATACATAACGTCACAAAAACAAATGACGTCACAAAATACATAACGTCACAAAAATAATTGACGTCACAAAATACATAACGTCACAAAAATAAATGACGTCACAAAAATTAATTACGTCACAAAATACATAACGTAACAAAATATATAACGTCACAAAATATATAACGTCACAAAAATAAATGACGTCACAAAAATTAATTACGTCACAAAATACATAACGTCACAAAAATAAATAACGTCACAAAATACATAACGTAACAAAATACATAACGTCACAAAAATAAATGACGTCACAAAATAAATAAAGTCACAAAAATAAATGACGTCACAAAATACATAACGTCACGAAAATAAATGACGTCAAAAAATACATAACGTCACAAAATTAATGACGTCACAAAAATTAATTACGTCACAAAATACATAACGTCACAAAAATTATTAACGTCAAAAAATACATAACCTCACAAAAATAAATGACGTCACAAAATACATAACGTCACAAAAATAAATGACGTCACAAAATACATAACGTCACAAAAATAAATGACGTCATAAAATACATAACGACACAAAAATAAATGACGTCACAAAATACATACGTCACAAACATAAATGACGTCACAAAAATTAATGACGTCACAAAATACATAACGCCACAAAAATAAATGACGTCACAAAAATTAATTACGTCACAAAATACATAACGTCACAAAAATAATTGACGTCAAAAAATACATAACCTCACAAAAATAAATGATGTCACAAAATACATAACGTCACAAAAATAAATGACGTCACAAAATACATAACGTCAAAAAAAATGACGTCACAAAATACATAACGTCATAAAAATAAATTACGTCACAAAAATTAATTACTTCACAAAATACATAACGTCACAAAAATAAATGACGTCACAAAATACATAACGTCACAAAATACATAACGTCACAAAAATAAATGACGTCACAAAATACATAACGTCACAAAAATAAATGACGTCACAAAATACATAACGTCACAAAAATAAATGACGTCACAAAAATTAATTACGTCACAAAATACATAACGTCACAAAAATAAATGACGTCAAATAATACATAACCTCACAAAAATAAATAATGTCACAAAATACATAACGTCACAAAAATAAATGACGTCACAAAATACATAACGTCACAAAAATAAATGACGTCACATAATACATAACGTCACAAAAATAAATGACGTCACAAAATACATAACGTCACAAAAAATAAATGACGTCACAAAAATAAATAACGTCACAAAATACATAACGTCACAAAATACATAACGGCAAAAAAATAAATGACGTCACAAAATACATAACGTTAAAAAAATGACGTCACAAAATACATGACGTCAAAAAAATAAATGACGTCACAAAATACATAACGTAACAAAAATAAATGACGTCACAATAATAAATGACGTCACAAAATATATAACGTCACAAAAAAAAGACGTCACAAAATACATAACGCTACAAAAATAAATGATGTCACAAAATACATAACGTCAAAAAAATAAATGACGTCAAAAAATACATAACGTCACAAAAAATGACGTCAAAAAATACAAAACTTCACAAAAATAAATGACGTCACAAAATACATAACGTCACAAAAATAAATGACGTCACAAAATACATAACGTCACAAAAATAAATGACGTCACAAAATACATAACGTCACAAAAACAAATGACGTCACAAAATACATAACGTCACAAAAATAAATGACGTCACAAAATACATAACGTCACAAAAATAAATGACGTCACAAAAATTAATTACGTCACAAAATACATAACGTCACAAAATATATAACGTCACAAAAATAAATGACGTCACAAAATACATAACGTCACAAAATACATAACGTCACAAAATACATAACGTCAAAAAATAATTGACGTCACAAAATAAATAAAGTCACAAAAATAAATGACGTCACAAAATACATAACGTCACAAAAATAAATGACGTCACAAAATAAATAACGTCACAAAATTAATGACGTCACAAAAATTAATTACGTCACAAAATACATAACGTCACTAAAATTAATTACGTCAAAAAATACATAACCTCACAAAAATAAATGTCGTCACAAAATACATAACGTCACAAAAATAAATGACGTCACAAAATACATAACGTCACTAAAATAAATGACGTCACAAAATACATAACGTCACAAAAATAAATGACGTCACAAAATACATAACGTCACAAAAATAAATGACGTCACAAAAATTAATTACGTCACAAAATACATAACGTCACAAAAATAAATGACGTCACAAAATTAATTACGTCACAAAATACATAACGTCACAAAAATAAATGACGTCAAAAAATACATAACCTCACAAAAATAAATGATGTCACAAAATACATAACGTCACTAAAATAAATGACGTCACAAAATACATAACGTCACAAAAATAAATGACGTCACAAAATACATAACGTCACAAAAATAAATGACGTCACAAAATACATAACGTCACAAAAATAAATGACGTCACAAAAATAAATAACGTCACAAAATACATAACGTCACAAAATACATAATGGCAAAAAAATAAATGACGTCACAAAATACATAACGTCACATAAATAAATGATGTCACAAAATACATAACGTCAAAAATATAAATGACGTCACAAAATACATAACGTCACAAAAATAAATGACGTCACAAAATACATAACGTCACAAAAATAAATGACGTCACAATAATAAATGACGTCACAAAATACATAACGTCACAAAAATAAATGACGTCACAAAATACATAACGTCACAAAAATAAATGAAGTCACAAAATACATAACGTCACAAAAAAATGACGTCACAAAATACATAACGTCACAAAAATAAATGACGTCACAAAATACATAACGACACAAAAATAAATGACGTCACAAAATACATAACGTCACAAAAATAAATGACGTCACAAAATACATAACGTCACAAAAATAAATGACGTCACAAAATACATAACGTCACAAAATACATAACGTAACAAAAATAAATGACGTCACAAAATACATAACGTCACAAAAATAAATGACGTCACAATAATAAATGACGTCACAAAATACATAACGTCACAAAAAAATGACGTCACAAAATACATAACGCTACAAAAATAAATGATGTCAAAAAATACATAACCTCACAAAAAAAAATGATGTCACAAAATACATAACGTCAAAAAAATGACGTCACAAAATACATAACGTCATAAAAATAAATTACGTCACAAAAATTAATTACTTCACAAAATACATAACGACACAAAAATAAATGACGTCACAAAATACATAACGTCACAAAATACATAACGTCACAAAAATAAATGACGTCACAAAATACATAACGTCACAAAAATAAATGACGTCACAAAATACATAACGTCACAAAAATAAATGACGTCACAAAATACATAACGTCACAAAAAAATGACGTCACAAAATACATAACGTCACAAAAATAAATTACGTCACAAAATAAATAACGTCACAAAATTAATGACGTCACAAAAATTAATTACGTCACAAAATACATAACGTCACAAAAATTAATTACGTCAAAAAATACATAACCTCACAAAAATAAATGTCGTCACAAAATACATAACGTCACAAAAATAAATGACGTCACAAAATACATAACGTCACAAAAATAAATGACGTCACAAAAATTAATTATGTCACAAAATACATAACGTCACAAAATATATAACGTCACAAAAATAAATGACGTCACAAAAATTAATTACGTCACAAAATACATAACGTCACAAAAATAAATAACGTCACATAATACATAACCTCACAAAATAAATGACGTCACAAAAATTAATTACGTCACAAAATACATAACGTCACAAAAATAAATGACGTCACAAACATAATGACGTCACAAAATACATATTGTCACAAAAATAATTGTCGTCACAAAATAAATAAAGTCACAAAAATAAATGACGTCACAAAATACATAACGTCACAAAAATAAATGAAGTCACAAAATACATAACGTCACAAAATAAATGACGTCACAAAAATTAATTACGTCAAAAAATACATAACGTCACAAAAATAAATGACGTCACAAACATAATGACGTCACAAAATACATATTGTCACAAAATTAGTGACGTCACAAAATACATAACGTCACAAAAATACATGACGTCACAAAATAAAAAACGTCAAAAAAATGACGTCACAAATTACATAACGTCATAAAAATAAATGACGTCACAAAAATTAATTACGTCCCAAAATACATAACGTCACAAAAATAAATGACGTCAAAAAATACATAACCTCACAAAAATAAATGATGTCCCAAAATACATAACGTCACAAAAATAAATGACGTCACAAAATACATAACGTCACAAAAATAAATGACGTCACAAAATACATAACGTCACAAAAATAAATGACGTCACAAAATACATAACGTCACAAAAATACATGACGTCACAAAAATAAATAACGTCACAAAATACATAACGTCACAAAATACATAACGGCAAAAAAATAAATGACGTCACAAAATACATAAGGTCACAAAAATAAATGATGTCACAAAATACATAACGTCAAAAAAATAAATGACGTCACAAAATACATAACGTCACAAAAATAAATGACGTCACAAAATACATAACGTCACAAAAATAAATGACGTCAAAATAATAAATGACGTCAAAAAATACATAACGTCACAAAAATAAATGACGTCACAAAATACATAACGTTACAAAAATAAATGACGTCACAAAATACATAACGTCACAAAAATAAATGACGTCAAAAAATACATAACGTCACAAAAAATGACGTCACAAAATACATAACGTCACAAAAAAAATGACGTCACAAAAATAAATGACGTTACAAAAAACATAACGTCACAAAAATAAATGACGTCACAAAATACATAACGTCACAAAAATAAATGACGTCACAAAATACATAACGTCACAAAAATAAATGACGTCACAAAATACATAACGTCACAAAAACAAATGACGTCACAAAATACATAACGTCACAAAAATAATTGACGTCACAAAATACATAACGTCACAAAAATAAATGACGTCACAAAAATTAATTACGTCACAAAATACATAACGTAACAAAATATATAACGTCACAAAATATATAACGTCACAAAAATAAATGACGTCACAAAAATTAATTACGTCACAAAATACATAACGTCACAAAAATAAATAACGTCACAAAATACATAACGTAACAAAATACATAACGTCACAAAAATAAATGACGTCACAAAATAAATAAAGTCACAAAAATAAATGACGTCACAAAATACATAACGTCACGAAAATAAATGACGTCAAAAAATACATAACGTCACAAAATTAATGACGTCACAAAAATTAATTACGTCACAAAATACATAACGTCACAAAAATTATTAACGTCAAAAAATACATAACCTCACAAAAATAAATGACGTCACAAAATACATAACGTCACAAAAATAAATGACGTCACAAAATACATAACGTCACAAAAATAAATGACGTCATAAAATACATAACGACACAAAAATAAATGACGTCACAAAATACATACGTCACAAACATAAATGACGTCACAAAAATTAATGACGTCACAAAATACATAACGCCACAAAAATAAATGACGTCACAAAAATTAATTACGTCACAAAATACATAACGTCACAAAAATAATTGACGTCAAAAAATACATAACCTCACAAAAATAAATGATGTCACAAAATACATAACGTCACAAAAATAAATGACGTCACAAAATACATAACGTCAAAAAAAATGACGTCACAAAATACATAACGTCATAAAAATAAATTACGTCACAAAAATTAATTACTTCACAAAATACATAACGTCACAAAAATAAATGACGTCACAAAATACATAACGTCACAAAATACATAACGTCACAAAAATAAATGACGTCACAAAATACATAACGTCACAAAAATAAATGACGTCACAAAATACATAACGTCACAAAAATAAATGACGTCACAAAAATTAATTACGTCACAAAATACATAACGTCACAAAAATAAATGACGTCAAATAATACATAACCTCACAAAAATAAATAATGTCACAAAATACATAACGTCACAAAAATAAATGACGTCACAAAATACATAACGTCACAAAAATAAATGACGTCACATAATACATAACGTCACAAAAATAAATGACGTCACAAAATACATAACGTCACAAAAAATAAATGACGTCACAAAAATAAATAACGTCACAAAATACATAACGTCACAAAATACATAACGGCAAAAAAATAAATGACGTCACAAAATACATAACGTTAAAAAAATGACGTCACAAAATACATGACGTCAAAAAAATAAATGACGTCACAAAATACATAACGTAACAAAAATAAATGACGTCACAATAATAAATGACGTCACAAAATATATAACGTCACAAAAAAAAAGACGTCACAAAATACATAACGCTACAAAAATAAATGATGTCACAAAATACATAACGTCAAAAAAATAAATGACGTCAAAAAATACATAACGTCACAAAAAATGACGTCAAAAAATACAAAACTTCACAAAAATAAATGACGTCACAAAATACATAACGTCAAAAAAATAAATGACGTCACAAAATACATAACGTCACAAAAATAAATGACGTCACAAAATACATAACGTCACAAAAACAAATGACGTCACAAAATACATAACGTCACAAAAATAAATGACGTCACAAAATACATAACGTCACAAAAATAAATGACGTCACAAAAATTAATTACGTCACAAAATACATAACGTCACAAAATATATAACGTCACAAAAATAAATGACGTCACAAAATACATAACGTCACAAAATACATAACGTCACAAAATACATAACGTCAAAAAATAATTGACGTCACAAAATAAATAAAGTCACAAAAATAAATGACGTCACAAAATACATAACGTCACAAAAATAAATGACGTCACAAAATAAATAACGTCACAAAATTAATGACGTCACAAAAATTAATTACGTCACAAAATACATAACGTCACTAAAATTAATTACGTCAAAAAATACATAACCTCACAAAAATAAATGTCGTCACAAAATACATAACGTCACAAAAATAAATGACGTCACAAAATACATAACGTCACTAAAATAAATGACGTCACAAAATACATAACGTCACAAAAATAAATGACGTCACAAAATACATAACGTCACAAAAATAAATGACGTCACAAAAATTAATTACGTCACAAAATACATAACGTCACAAAAATAAATGACGTCACAAAATTAATTACGTCACAAAATACATAACGTCACAAAAATAAATGACGTCAAAAAATACATAACCTCACAAAAATAAATGATGTCACAAAATACATAACGTCACTAAAATAAATGACGTCACAAAATACATAACGTCACAAAAATAAATGACGTCACAAAATACATAACGTCACAAAAATAAATGACGTCACAAAATACATAACGTCACAAAAATAAATGACGTCACAAAAATAAATAACGTCACAAAATACATAACGTCACAAAATACATAATGGCAAAAAAATAAATGACGTCACAAAATACATAACGTCACATAAATAAATGATGTCACAAAATACATAACGTCAAAAATATAAATGACGTCACAAAATACATAACGTCACAAAAATAAATGACGTCACAAAATACATAACGTCACAAAAATAAATGACGTCACAATAATAAATGACGTCACAAAATACATAACGTCACAAAAATAAATGACGTCACAAAATACATAACGTCACAAAAATAAATGAAGTCACAAAATACATAACGTCACAAAAAAATGACGTCACAAAATACATAACGTCACAAAAATAAATGACGTCACAAAATACATAACGACACAAAAATAAATGACGTCACAAAATACATAACGTCACAAAAATAAATGACGTCACAAAATACATAACGTCACAAAAATAAATGACGTCACAAAATACATAACGTCACAAAATACATAACGTAACAAAAATAAATGACGTCACAAAATACATAACGTCACAAAAATAAATGACGTCACAATAATAAATGACGTCACAAAATACATAACGTCACAAAAAAATGACGTCACAAAATACATAACGCTACAAAAATAAATGATGTCAAAAAATACATAACCTCACAAAAAAAAATGATGTCACAAAATACATAACGTCAAAAAAATGACGTCACAAAATACATAACGTCATAAAAATAAATTACGTCACAAAAATTAATTACTTCACAAAATACATAACGACACAAAAATAAATGACGTCACAAAATACATAACGTCACAAAATACATAACGTCACAAAAATAAATGACGTCACAAAATACATAACGTCACAAAAATAAATGACGTCACAAAATACATAACGTCACAAAAATAAATGACGTCACAAAATACATAACGTCACAAAAAAATGACGTCACAAAATACATAACGTCACAAAAATAAATTACGTCACAAAATAAATAACGTCACAAAATTAATGACGTCACAAAAATTAATTACGTCACAAAATACATAACGTCACAAAAATTAATTACGTCAAAAAATACATAACCTCACAAAAATAAATGTCGTCACAAAATACATAACGTCACAAAAATAAATGACGTCACAAAATACATAACGTCACAAAAATAAATGACGTCACATAATACATAACGTCACAAAAATAAATGACGTCACAAAATACATAACGTCACAAAAAATAAATGACGTCACAAAATACATAACGTCACAAAATACATAACGTCACATAAATAAATGATGTCACAGAATACATAACGTCACAAAAATAAATGACGTCACAAAATAAATAAATTCACAAAAATAAATGACGTCACAAAATACATAACGTCACGAAAATAAATGACGTCACAAAATACATAACGTCACAAAATTAATGACGTCACAAAAATTAATTACGTCACAAAATACATAACGTCACAAAAATTATTAACGTCAAAAAATACATAACCTCACAAAAATAAATGACGTCACAAAATACATAACGTCACAAAAATAAATGACGTCACAAAATACATAACGTCACAAAAATAAATGACGTCATAAAATACATAACGACACAAAAATAAATGACGTCACAAAATACATAACGTCACAAAAATAAATGACGTCACAAAAATTAATGACGTCACAAAATACATAACGCCACAAAAATAAATGACGTCACAAAAATTAATTACGTCACAAAATACATAACGTCACAAAAATAATTGACGTCAAAAAATACATAACCTCACAAAAATAAATGATGTCACAAAATACATAACGTCACAAAAATAAATGACGTCACAAAATACATAACGTCACAAAAAATGACGTCACAAAATACATAACGTCATAAAAATAAATTACGTCACAAAAATTAATTACTTCACAAAATACATAACGTCACAAAAATAAATGACGTCACAAAATACATAACGTCACAAAATACATAACGTCACAAAAATAAATGACGTCACAAAATACATAACGTCACAAAAATAAATGACGTCACAAAATACTTAACGTCACAAAAATAAATGACGTCACAAAAATTAATTACGTCACAAAATACATAACGTCACAAAAATAAATGACGTCACAAAAATTAATTACGTCACAAAATACATAACGTCACAAAAATAAATGACGTCAAATAATACATAACCTCACAAAAATAAATAATGTCACAAAATACATAACGTCACAAAAATAAATGACGTCACAAAATACATAACGTCACAAAAATAAATGACGTCACATAATACATAACGTCACAAAAATAAATGACGTCACAAAATACATAACGTCACAAAAAATAAATGACGTCACAAAAATAAATAACGTCACAAAATACATAACGTCACAAAATACATAACGGCAAAAAAATAAATGACGTCACAAAATACATAACGTCGCAAAAATAAATGACGTCACAAAATACATAACGTTAAAAAAATGACGTCACAAAATACATGACGTCACAAAAATAAATGACGTCACAAAATACATAACGTCAAAAAAATAAATGACGTCACAATAATAAATGACGTCACAAAATACATAACGTCACAAAAAAAATGACGTCACAAAATACATAACGCTACAAAAATAAATGATGTCACAAAATACATAACGTCAAAAAAATAAATGACGTCAAAAAATACATAACGTCACAAAAAATGACGTCACAAAATACAAAACTTCACAAAAATAAATGACGTCACAAAATACATAACGTCACAAAAATAAATGACGTCACAAAATACATTACGTCACAAAAATAAATGACGTCACAAATTACATAACGTCACAAAAATAAATGACGTCACAAAATACATAACGTCACAAAAATAAATGACGTCACAAAATACATAACGTCACAAAAACAAATGACGTCACAAAATACATAACGTCACAAAAATAAATGACGTCACAAAATACATAACGTCACAAAAATAAATGACGTCACAAAAATTAATTACGTCACAAAATACATAACGTCACAAAATATATAACGTCACAAAAATAAATGACGTCACAAAAATTAATTACGTCACAAAATACATAACGTCACAAAAATAAATAACGTCACAAAATACATAACGTCACAAAATACATAACGTCAAAAAAATAATTGACGTCACAAAATAAATAAAGTCACAAAAATAAATGACGTCACAAAATACATAACGTCACAAAAATAAATGACGTCACAAAATAAATAACGTCACAAAATTAATGACGTCACAAAAATTAATGACGTCACAAAATACATAACGCCACAAAAATAAATGACGTCACAAAAATTAATTACGTCACAAAATACATAACGTCACAAAAATAATTGACGTCAAAAAAAACATAACCTCACAAAAATAAATGATGTCACAAAATACATAACGTCACAAAAATAAATGACGTCACAAAATACATAACGTCAAAAAAAAATGACGTCACAAAATACATAACGTCACAAAAATAAATGACGTCACAAAATACATAACGTCACAAAATACATAACGTCACAAAAATAAATGACGTCACAAAATACATAACGTCACAAAAATAAATGACGTCACAAAATACATAACGTCACAAAAATAAATGACGTCACAAAAATTAATTACGTCACAAAATACATAACGTCACAAAAATAAATGACGTCACAAAAATTAATTACGTCACAAAATACATAACGTCACAAAAATAAATGACGTCAAATAATACATAACCTCACAAAAATAAATAATGTCACAAAATACATAACGTCACAAAAATAAATGACGTCACAAAATACATAACGTCACAAAAATAAATGACGTCACATATTACATAACGTCACAAAAATAAATGACGTCACAAAATACATAACGTCAAAAAAAATGACGTCACAAAATACATAACGTCACAAAAATAAATGACGTCACAAAATACATAACGTCACAAAATACATAACGTCACAAAAATAAATGACGTCACAAAATACATAACGTCACAAAAATAAATGACGTCACAAAATACATAACGTCACAAAAATAAATGACGTCACAAAAATTAATTACGTCACAAAATACATAACGTCACAAAAATAAATGACGTCACAAAAATTAATTACGTCACAAAATACATAACGTCACAAAAATAAATGACGTCAAATAATACATAACCTCACAAAAATAAATAATGTCACAAAATACATAACGTCACAAAAATAAATGACGTCACAAAATACATAACGTCACAAAAATAAATGACGTCACATATTACATAACGTCACAAAAATAAATGACGTCACAAAATACATAACGTCACAAAAAATAAATGACGTCACAAAAATAAATAACGTCACAAAATACATAACGTCACAAAATACATAACGGCAAAAAAATAAATGACGTCACAAAATACATAACGTCGCAAAAATAAATGACGTCACAAAATACATAACGTTAAAAAAATGACGTCACAAAATACATGACGTCACAAAAATAAATGACGTCACAAAATACATAACGTAACAAAAATAAATGATGTCACAATAATAAATGACGTCACAAAATACATAACGTCACAAAAATAAATGACGTCACAAAATACATAACGTCACAAAAATAAATGACGTCACAAAATACATAACGTCACAAAAATAAATGACGTCACGAAATACATAACGTCACAAAAATAAATGACGTCATAAAATACATAACGACACAAAAATAAATGACGTCACAAAATACATAACGTCACAAAAATAAATGACGTCACAAAAATTAATGACGTCACAAAATACATAACGCCACAAAAATAAATGACGTCACAAAAATTAATTACGTCACAAAATACATAACGTCACAAAAATAATTGACGTCAAAAAATACATAACCTCACAAAAATAAATGATGTCACAAAATACATAACGTCACAAAAATAAATGACGTCACAAAATACATAACGTCACAAAAAATGACGTCACAAAATACATAACGTCATAAAAATAAATTACGTCACAAAAATTAATTACTTCACAAAATACATAACGTCACAGAAATAAATGACGTCACAAAATACATAACGTCACAAAATACATAACGTCACAAAAATAAATGACGTCACAAAATACATAACGTCACAAAAATAAATGACGTCACAAAATACTTAACGTCACAAAAATAAATGACGTCACAAAAATTAATTACGTCACAAAATACATAACGTCACAAAAATAAATGACGTCACAAAAATTAATTACGTCACAAAATACATAACGTCACAAAAATAAATGACGTCAAATAATACATAACCTCAAAAAAATAAATAATGTCACAAAATACATAACGTCACAAAAATAAATGACGTCACAAAATACATAACGTCACAAAAATAAATGACGTCACATAATACATAACGTCACAAAAATAAATGACGTCACAAAATACATAACGTCACAAAAAATAAATGACGTCACAAAAATAAATAACGTCACAAAATACATAACGTCACAAAATACATAACGGCAAAAAAATAAATGACGTCACAAAATACATAACGTCGCAAAAATAAATGACGTCACAAAATACATAACGTTAAAAAAATGACGTCACAAAATACATGACGTCACAAAAATAAATGACGTCACAAAATACATAACGTCAAAAAAATAAATGACGTCACAATAATAAATGACGTCACAAAATACATAACGTCACAAAAAAAATGACGTCACAAAATACATAACGCTACAAAAATAAATGATGTCACAAAATACATAACGTCAAAAAAATAAATGACGTCAAAAAATACATAACGTCACAAAAAATGACGTCACAAAATACAAAACTTCACAAAAATAAATGACGTCACAAAATACATAACGTCACAAAAATAAATGACGTCACAAAATACATTACGTCACAAAAATAAATGACGTCACAAATTACATAACGTCACAAAAATAAATGACGTCACAAAATACATAACGTCACAAAAATAAATGACGTCACAAAATACATAACGTCACAAAAACAAATGACGTCACAAAATACATAACGTCACAAAAATAAATGACGTCACAAAATACATAACGTCACAAAAATAAATGACGTCACAAAAATTAATTACGTCACAAAATACATAACGTCACAAAATATATAACGTCACAAAAATAAATGACGTCACAAAAATTAATTACGTCACAAAATACATAACGTCACAAAAATAAATAACGTCACAAAATACATAACGTCACAAAATACATAACGTCAAAAAAATAATTGACGTCACAAAATAAATAAAGTCACAAAAATAAATGACGTCACAAAATACATAACGTCACAAAAATAAATGACGTCACAAAATAAATAACGTCACAAAATTAATGACGTCACAAAAATTAATGACGTCACAAAATACATAACGCCACAAAAATAAATGACGTCACAAAAATTAATTACGTCACAAAATACATAACGTCACAAAAATAATTGACGTCAAAAAATACATAACCTCACAAAAATAAATGATGTCACAAAATACATAACGTCACAAAAATAAATGACGTCACAAAATACATAACGTCAAAAAAAATGACGTCACAAAATACATAACGTCACAAAAATAAATGACGTCACAAAATACATAACGTCACAAAATACATAACGTCACAAAAATAAATGACGTCACAAAATACATAACGTCACAAAAATAAATGACGTCACAAAATACACAACGTCACAAAAATAAATGACGTCACAAAAATTAATTACGTCACAAAATACATAACGTCACAAAAATAAATGACGTCACAAAAATTAATTACGTCACAAAATACATAACGTCACAAAAATAAATGACGTCAAATAATACATAACCTCACAAAAATAAATAATGTCACAAAATACATAACGTCACAAAAATAAATGACGTCACAAAATACATAACGTCACAAAAATAAATGACGTCACATATTACATAACGTCACAAAAATAAATGACGTCACAAAATACATAACGTCAAAAAAAATGACGTCACAAAATACATAACGTCACAAAAATAAATGACGTCACAAAATACATAACGTCACAAAATACATAACGTCACAAAAATAAATGACGTCACAAAATACATAACGTCACAAAAATAAATGACGTCACAAAATACATAACGTCACAAAAATAAATGACGTCACAAAAATTAATTACGTCACAAAATACATAACGTCACAAAAATAAATGACGTCACAAAAATTAATTACGTCACAAAATACATAACGTCACAAAAATAAATGACGTCAAATAATACATAACCTCACAAAAATAAATAATGTCACAAAATACATAACGTCACAAAAATAAATGACGTCACAAAATACATAACGTCACAAAAATAAATGACGTCACATATTACATAACGTCACAAAAATAAATGACGTCACAAAATACATAACGTCACAAAAAATAAATGACGTCACAAAAATAAATAACGTCACAAAATACATAACGTCACAAAATACATAACGGCAAAAAAATAAATGACGTCACAAAATACATAACGTCGCAAAAATAAATGACGTCACAAAATACATAACGTTAAAAAAATGACGTCACAAAATACATGACGTCACAAAAATAAATGACGTCACAAAATACATAACGTAACAAAAATAAATGACGTCACAATAATAAATGACGTCACAAAATACATAACGTCACAAAAATAAATGACGTCACAAAATACATAACGTCACAAAAATAAATGACGTCACAAAATACATAACGTCACAAAAACAAATGACGTCACAAAATACATAACGTCACAAAAATAAATGACGTCACAAAATACATAACGTCACAAAAATAAATGACTTCACAAAAATTAATTACGTCACAAAATACATAACGTCACAAAATATATAACGTCACAAAAATAAATGACGTCAAAAAAATTAATTACGTCACAAAATACATAACGTCACAAAAATAAATAACGTCACAAAATACATAACGTCACAAAATACATAACGTCATAAAATACATAACGTCAAAAAAATAATTGACGTCACAAAATAAATAAAGTCACAAAAATAAATGACGTCACAAAATACATAACGTCACAAAAATAAATGACGTCACAAAATAAATAACGTCACAAAATTAATGACGTCACAAAAATTATTTACGTCACAAAATACATAACGTCACAAAAATTAATTACGTCAAAAAATACATAACCTCACAAAAATAAATGTCGTCACAAAATCCATAACGTCACAAAAATAAATGACGTCACAAAATACATAACGTCACTAAAATTAATGACGTCACAAAATACATAACGTCACAAAAATAAATGACGTCACAAAATACATAACGTCACAAAAATAAATGACGTCACAAAAATTAATGACGTCACAAAATACATAACGTCACAAAAATAAATGACGTCACAAAATTAATTACGTCACAAAATACATAACGTCACAAAAATAAATGACGTCAAAAAATACATAACCTCACAAAAATAAATGATGTCACAAAATACATAACGTCACTAAAATAAATGACGTCACAAAATACATAACGTCACAAAAATAAATGACGTCACAAAATACATAACGTCACAAAAATAAATGACGTCACAAAATACATAACGTCACAAAAATAAATAACGTCACAAAAATAAATAACGTCACAAAATACATAACGTCACAAAATACATAACGGCAAAAAAATAAATGACGTCACAAAATACATAACGTCACATAAATAAATGATGTCACAAAATACATAACGTCAAAAATATAAATGACGTCACAAAATACATAACGTCACAAAAATAAATGACGTCACAAAATACATAACGTCACAAAAATAAATGACGTCACAATAATAAATGACGTCACAAAATACATAACGTCACAAAAATAAATGACGTCACAAAATACATAACGTCACAAAAATAAATGAAGTCACAAAATACATAACGTCACAAAAAAATGACGTCACAAAATACATAACGTCACAAAAATAAATGACGTCACAAAATACATAACGACACAAAAATAAATGACGTCACAAAATACATAACGTCACAAAAATAAATGACGTCACAAAATACATAACGTCACAAAAATAAATGACGTCACAAAATACATAACGTCACAAAATACATAACGTAACAAAAATAAATGACGTCACAAAATACATAACGTCACAAAAATAAATTACGTCACAATAATAAATGACGTCACAAAATACATAACGTCACAAAAAAATGACGTCACAAAATACATAACGCTACAAAAATAAATGATGTCAAAAAATACATAACCTCACAAAAATAAATGATGTCACTAAATACATAACGTCAAAAAAATGACGTCACAAAATACATAACGTCATAAAAATAAATTACGTCACAAAAATTAATTACTTCACAAAATACATAACGTCACAAAAATAAATAACGTCACATAATACATAACCTCACAAAATAAATGACGTCACAAAAATTAATTACGTCACAAAATACATAACGTCACAAAAATAAATGACGTCACAAACATAATGACGTCACAAAATACATATTGTCACAAAAATAATTGTCGTCACAAAATAAATAAAGTCACAAAAATAAATGACGTCACAAAATACATAACGTCACAAAAATAAATGAAGTCACAAAATACATAACGTCACAAAATAAATGACGTCACAAAAATTAATTACGTCAAAAAATACATAACGTCACAAAAATAAATGACGTCACAAACATAATGACGTCACAAAATACATATTGTCACAAAATTAGTGACGTCACAAAATACATAACGTCACAAAAATACATGACGTCACAAAATAAAAAACGTCAAAAAAATGACGTCACAAATTACATAACGTCATAAAAATAAATGACGTCACAAAAATTAATTACGTCCCAAAATACATAACGTCACAAAAATAAATGACGTCAAAAAATACATAACCTCACAAAAATAAATGATGTCCCAAAATACATAACGTCACAAAAATAAATGACGTCACAAAATACATAACGTCACAAAAATAAATGACGTCACAAAATACATAACGTCACAAAAATAAATGACGTCACAAAATACATAACGTCACAAAAATACATGACGTCACAAAAATAAATAACGTCACAAAATACATAACGTCACAAAATACATAACGGCAAAAAAATAAATGACGTCACAAAATACATAAGGTCACAAAAATAAATGATGTCACAAAATACATAACGTCAAAAAAATAAATGACGTCACAAAATACATAACGTCACAAAAATAAATGACGTCACAAAATACATAACGTCACAAAAATAAATGACGTCAAAATAATAAATGACGTCAAAAAATACATAACGTCACAAAAATAAATGACGTCACAAAATACATAACGTTACAAAAATAAATGACGTCACAAAATACATAACGTCACAAAAATAAATGACGTCAAAAAATACATAACGTCACAAAAAATGACGTCACAAAATACATAACGTCACAAAAAAAACGACGTCACAAAAATAAATGACGTTACAAAAAACATAACGTCACAAAAATAAATGACGTCACAAAATACATAACGTCACAAAAATAAATGACGTCACAAAATACATAACGTCACAAAAATAAATGACGTCACAAAATACATAACGTCACAAAAACAAATGACGTCACAAAATACATAACGTCACAAAAATAATTGACGTCACAAAATACATAACGTCACAAAAATAAATGACGTCACAAAAATTAATTACGTCACAAAATACATAACGTAACAAAATATATAACGTCACAAAATATATAACGTCACAAAAATAAATGACGTCACAAAAATTAATTACGTCACAAAATACATAACGTCACAAAAATAAATAACGTCACAAAATACATAACGTAACAAAATACATAACGTCACAAAAATAAATGACGTCACAAAATAAATAAAGTCACAAAAATAAATGACGTCACAAAATACATAACGTCACGAAAATAAATGACGTCAAAAAATACATAACGTCACAAAATTAATGACGTCACAAAAATGAATTACGTCACAAAATACATAACGTCACAAAAATTATTAACGTCAAAAAATACATAACCTCACAAAAATAAATGACGTCACAAAATACATAACGTCACAAAAATAAATGACGTCACAAAATACATAACGTCACAAAAATAAATGACGTCATAAAATACATAACGACACAAAAATAAATGACGTCACAAAATACATACGTCACAAACATAAATGACGTCACAAAAATTAATGACGTCACAAAATACATAACGCCACAAAAATAAATGACGTCACAAAAATTAATTACGTCACAAAATACATAACGTCACAAAAATAATTGACGTCAAAAAATACATAACCTCACAAAAATAAATGATGTCACAAAATACATAACGTCACAAAAATAAATGACGTCACAAAATACATAACGTCAAAAAAAATGACGTCACAAAATACATAACGTCATAAAAATAAATTACGTCACAAAAATTAATTACTTCACAAAATACATAACGTCACAAAAATAAATGACGTCACAAAATACATAACGTCACAAAATACATAACGTCACAAAAATAAATGACGTCACAAAATACATAACGTCACAAAAATAAATGACGTCACAAAATACATAACGTCACAAAAATAAATGACGTCACAAAAATTAATTACGTCACAAAATACATAACGTCACAAAAATAAATGACGTCAAATAATACATAACCTCACAAAAATAAATAATGTCACAAAATACATAACGTCACAAAAATAAATGACGTCACAAAATACATAACGTCACAAAAATAAATGACGTCACATAATACATAACGTCACAAAAATAAATGACGTCACAAAATACATAACGTCACAAAAAATAAATGACGTCACAAAAATAAATAACGTCACAAAATACATAACGTCACAAAATACATAACGGCAAAAAAATAAATGACGTCACAAAATACATAACGTTAAAAAAATGACGTCACAAAATACATGACGTCAAAAAAATAAATGACGTCACAAAATACATAACGTAACAAAAATAAATGACGTCACAATAATAAATGACGTCACAAAATATATAACGTCACAAAAAAAAAGACGTCACAAAATACATAACGCTACAAAAATAAATGATGTCACAAAATACATAACGTCAAAAAAATAAATGACGTCAAAAAATACATAACGTCACAAAAAATGACGTCAAAAAATACAAAACTTCACAAAAATAAATGACGTCACAAAATACATAACGTCAAAAAAATAAATGACGTCACAAAATACATAACGTCACAAAAATAAATGACGTCACAAAATACATAACGTCACAAAAACAAATGACGTCACAAAATACATAACGTCACAAAAATAAATGACGTCACAAAATACATAACGTCACAAAAATAAATGACGTCACAAAAATTAATTACGTCACAAAATACATAACGTCACAAAATATATAACGTCACAAAAATAAATGACGTCACAAAATACATAACGTCACAAAATACATAACGTCACAAAATACATAACGTCAAAAAATAATTGACGTCACAAAATAAATAAAGTCACAAAAATAAATGACGTCACAAAATACATAACGTCACAAAAATAAATGACGTCACAAAATAAATAACGTCACAAAATTAATGACGTCACAAAAATTAATTACGTCACAAAATACATAACGTCACTAAAATTAATTACGTCAAAAAATACATAACCTCACAAAAATAAATGTCGTCACAAAATACATAACGTCACAAAAATAAATGACGTCACAAAATACATAACGTCACTAAAATAAATGACGTCACAAAATACATAACGTCACAAAAATAAATGACGTCACAAAATACATAACGTCACAAAAATAAATGACGTCACAAAAATTAATTACGTCACAAAATACATAACGTCACAAAAATAAATGACGTCACAAAATTAATTACGTCACAAAATACATAACGTCACAAAAATAAATGACGTCAAAAAATACATAACCTCACAAAAATAAATGATGTCACAAAATACATAACGTCACTAAAATAAATGACGTCACAAAATACATAACGTCACAAAAATAAATGACGTCACAAAATACATAACGTCACAAAAATAAATGACGTCACAAAATACATAACGTCACAAAAATAAATGACGTCACAAAAATAAATAACGTCACAAAATACATAACGTCACAAAATACATAATGGCAAAAAAATAAATGACGTCACAAAATACATAACGTCACATAAATAAATGATGTCACAAAATACATAACGTCAAAAATATAAATGACGTCACAAAATACATAACGTCACAAAAATAAATGACGTCACAAAATACATAACGTCACAAAAATAAATGACGTCACAATAATAAATGACGTCACAAAATACATAACGTCACAAAAATAAATGACGTCACAAAATACATAACGTCACAAAAATAAATGAAGTCACAAAATACATAACGTCACAAAAAAATGACGTCACAAAATACATAACGTCACAAAAATAAATGACGTCACAAAATACATAACGACACAAAAATAAATGACGTCACAAAATACATAACGTCACAAAAATAAATGACGTCACAAAATACATAACGTCACAAAAATAAATGACGTCACAAAATACATAACGTCACAAAATACATAACGTAACAAAAATAAATGACGTCACAAAATACATAACGTCACAAAAATAAATGACGTCACAATAATAAATGACGTCACAAAATACATAACGTCACAAAAAAATGACGTCACAAAATACATAACGCTACAAAAATAAATGATGTCAAAAAATACATAACCTCACAAAAAAAAATGATGTCACAAAATACATAACGTCAAAAAAATGACGTCACAAAATACATAACGTCATAAAAATAAATTACGTCACAAAAATTAATTACTTCACAAAATACATAACGACACAAAAATAAATGACGTCACAAAATACATAACGTCACAAAATACATAACGTCACAAAAATAAATGACGTCACAAAATACATAACGTCACAAAAATAAATGACGTCACAAAATACATAACGTCACAAAAATAAATGACGTCACAAAATACATAACGTCACAAAAAAATGACGTCACAAAATACATAACGTCACAAAAATAAATTACGTCACAAAATAAATAACGTCACAAAATTAATGACGTCACAAAAATTAATTACGTCACAAAATACATAACGTCACAAAAATTAATTACGTCAAAAAATACATAACCTCACAAAAATAAATGTCGTCACAAAATACATAACGTCACAAAAATAAATGACGTCACAAAATACATAACGTCACAAAAATAAATGACGTCACATAATACATAACGTCACAAAAATAAATGACGTCACAAAATACATAACGTCACAAAAAATAAATGACGTCACAAAATACATAACGTCACAAAATACATAACGTCACATAAATAAATGATGTCACAGAATACATAACGTCACAAAAATAAATGACGTCACAAAATAAATAAATTCACAAAAATAAATGACGTCACAAAATACATAACGTCACGAAAATAAATGACGTCACAAAATACATAACGTCACAAAATTAATGACGTCACAAAAATTAATTACGTCACAAAATACATAACGTCACAAAAATTATTAACGTCAAAAAATACATAACCTCACAAAAATAAATGACGTCACAAAATACATAACGTCACAAAAATAAATGACGTCACAAAATACATAACGTCACAAAAATAAATGACGTCATAAAATACATAACGACACAAAAATAAATGACGTCACAAAATACATAACGTCACAAAAATAAATGACGTCACAAAAATTAATGACGTCACAAAATACATAACGCCACAAAAATAAATGACGTCACAAAAATTAATTACGTCACAAAATACATAACGTCACAAAAATAATTGACGTCAAAAAATACATAACCTCACAAAAATAAATGATGTCACAAAATACATAACGTCACAAAAATAAATGACGTCACAAAATACATAACGTCACAAAAAATGACGTCACAAAATACATAACGTCATAAAAATAAATTACGTCACAAAAATTAATTACTTCACAAAATACATAACGTCACAAAAATAAATGACGTCACAAAATACATAACGTCACAAAATACATAACGTCACAAAAATAAATGACGTCACAAAATACATAACGTCACAAAAATAAATGACGTCACAAAATACTTAACGTCACAAAAATAAATGACGTCACAAAAATTAATTACGTCACAAAATACATAACGTCACAAAAATAAATGACGTCACAAAAATTAATTACGTCACAAAATACATAACGTCACAAAAATAAATGACGTCAAATAATACATAACCTCACAAAAATAAATAATGTCACAAAATACATAACGTCACAAAAATAAATGACGTCACAAAATACATAACGTCACAAAAATAAATGACGTCACATAATACATAACGTCACAAAAATAAATGACGTCACAAAATACATAACGTCACAAAAAATAAATGACGTCACAAAAATAAATAACGTCACAAAATACATAACGTCACAAAATACATAACGGCAAAAAAATAAATGACGTCACAAAATACATAACGTCGCAAAAATAAATGACGTCACAAAATACATAACGTTAAAAAAATGACGTCACAAAATACATGACGTCACAAAAATAAATGACGTCACAAAATACATAACGTCAAAAAAATAAATGACGTCACAATAATAAATGACGTCACAAAATACATAACGTCACAAAAAAAATGACGTCACAAAATACATAACGCTACAAAAATAAATGATGTCACAAAATACATAACGTCAAAAAAATAAATGACGTCAAAAAATACATAACGTCACAAAAAATGACGTCACAAAATACAAAACTTCACAAAAATAAATGACGTCACAAAATACATAACGTCACAAAAATAAATGACGTCACAAAATACATTACGTCACAAAAATAAATGACGTCACAAATTACATAACGTCACAAAAATAAATGACGTCACAAAATACATAACGTCACAAAAATAAATGACGTCACAAAATACATAACGTCACAAAAACAAATGACGTCACAAAATACATAACGTCACAAAAATAAATGACGTCACAAAATACATAACGTCACAAAAATAAATGACGTCACAAAAATTAATTACGTCACAAAATACATAACGTCACAAAATATATAACGTCACAAAAATAAATGACGTCACAAAAATTAATTACGTCACAAAATACATAACGTCACAAAAATAAATAACGTCACAAAATACATAACGTCACAAAATACATAACGTCAAAAAAATAATTGACGTCACAAAATAAATAAAGTCACAAAAATAAATGACGTCACAAAATACATAACGTCACAAAAATAAATGACGTCACAAAATAAATAACGTCACAAAATTAATGACGTCACAAAAATTAATGACGTCACAAAATACATAACGCCACAAAAATAAATGACGTCACAAAAATTAATTACGTCACAAAATACATAACGTCACAAAAATAATTGACGTCAAAAAATACATAACCTCACAAAAATAAATGATGTCACAAAATACATAACGTCACAAAAATAAATGACGTCACAAAATACATAACGTCAAAAAAAAATGACGTCACAAAATACATAACGTCACAAAAATAAATGACGTCACAAAATACATAACGTCACAAAATACATAACGTCACAAAAATAAATGACGTCACAAAATACATAACGTCACAAAAATAAATGACGTCACAAAATACATAACGTCACAAAAATAAATGACGTCACAAAAATTAATTACGTCACAAAATACATAACGTCACAAAAATAAATGACGTCACAAAAATTAATTACGTCACAAAATACATAACGTCACAAAAATAAATGACGTCAAATAATACATAACCTCACAAAAATAAATAATGTCACAAAATACATAACGTCACAAAAATAAATGACGTCACAAAATACATAACGTCACAAAAATAAATGACGTCACATATTACATAACGTCACAAAAATAAATGACGTCACAAAATACATAACGTCACAAAAAATAAATGACGTCACAAAAATAAATAACGTCACAAAATACATAACGTCACAAAATACATAACGGCAAAAAAATAAATGACGTCACAAAATACATAACGTCGCAAAAATAAATGACGTCACAAAATACATAACGTTAAAAAAATGACGTCACAAAATACATGACGTCACAAAAATAAATGACGTCACAAAATACATAACGTAACAAAAATAAATGATGTCACAATAATAAATGACGTCACAAAATACATAACGTCACAAAAATAAATGACGTCACAAAATACATAACGTCACAAAAATAAATGACGTCACAAAATACATAACGTCACAAAAATAAATGACGTCACGAAATACATAACGTCACAAAAATAAATGACGTCATAAAATACATAACGACACAAAAATAAATGACGTCACAAAATACATAACGTCACAAAAATAAATGACGTCACAAAAATTAATGACGTCACAAAATACATAACGCCACAAAAATAAATGACGTCACAAAAATTAATTACGTCACAAAATACATAACGTCACAAAAATAATTGACGTCAAAAAATACATAACCTCACAAAAATAAATGATGTCACAAAATACATAACGTCACAAAAATAAATGACGTCACAAAATACATAACGTCACAAAAAATGACGTCACAAAATACATAACGTCATAAAAATAAATTACGTCACAAAAATTAATTACTTCACAAAATACATAACGTCACAGAAATAAATGACGTCACAAAATACATAACGTCACAAAATACATAACGTCACAAAAATAAATGACGTCACAAAATACATAACGTCACAAAAATAAATGACGTCACAAAATACTTAACGTCACAAAAATAAATGACGTCACAAAAATTAATTACGTCACAAAATACATAACGTCACAAAAATAAATGACGTCACAAAAATTAATTACGTCACAAAATACATAACGTCACAAAAATAAATGACGTCAAATAATACATAACCTCAAAAAAATAAATAATGTCACAAAATACATAACGTCACAAAAATAAATGACGTCACAAAATACATAACGTCACAAAAATAAATGACGTCACATAATACATAACGTCACAAAAATAAATGACGTCACAAAATACATAACGTCACAAAAAATAAATGACGTCACAAAAATAAATAACGTCACAAAATACATAACGTCACAAAATACATAACGGCAAAAAAATAAATGACGTCACAAAATACATAACGTCGCAAAAATAAATGACGTCACAAAATACATAACGTTAAAAAAATGACGTCACAAAATACATGACGTCACAAAAATAAATGACGTCACAAAATACATAACGTCAAAAAAATAAATGACGTCACAATAATAAATGACGTCACAAAATACATAACGTCACAAAAAAAATGACGTCACAAAATACATAACGCTACAAAAATAAATGATGTCACAAAATACATAACGTCAAAAAAATAAATGACGTCAAAAAATACATAACGTCACAAAAAATGACGTCACAAAATACAAAACTTCACAAAAATAAATGACGTCACAAAATACATAACGTCACAAAAATAAATGACGTCACAAAATACATTACGTCACAAAAATAAATGACGTCACAAATTACATAACGTCACAAAAATAAATGACGTCACAAAATACATAACGTCACAAAAATAAATGACGTCACAAAATACATAACGTCACAAAAACAAATGACGTCACAAAATACATAACGTCACAAAAATAAATGACGTCACAAAATACATAACGTCACAAAAATAAATGACGTCACAAAAATTAATTACGTCACAAAATACATAACGTCACAAAATATATAACGTCACAAAAATAAATGACGTCACAAAAATTAATTACGTCACAAAATACATAACGTCACAAAAATAAATAACGTCACAAAATACATAACGTCACAAAATACATAACGTCAAAAAAATAATTGACGTCACAAAATAAATAAAGTCACAAAAATAAATGACGTCACAAAATACATAACGTCACAAAAATAAATGACGTCACAAAATAAATAACGTCACAAAATTAATGACGTCACAAAAATTAATGACGTCACAAAATACATAACGCCACAAAAATAAATGACGTCACAAAAATTAATTACGTCACAAAATACATAACGTCACAAAAATAATTGACGTCAAAAAATACATAACCTCACAAAAATAAATGATGTCACAAAATACATAACGTCACAAAAATAAATGACGTCACAAAATACATAACGTCAAAAAAAAATGACGTCACAAAATACATAACGTCACAAAAATAAATGACGTCACAAAATACATAACGTCACAAAATACATAACGTCACAAAAATAAATGACGTCACAAAATACATAACGTCACAAAAATAAATGACGTCACAAAATACACAACGTCACAAAAATAAATGACGTCACAAAAATTAATTACGTCACAAAATACATAACGTCACAAAAATAAATGACGTCACAAAAATTAATTACGTCACAAAATACATAACGTCACAAAAATAAATGACGTCAAATAATACATAACCTCACAAAAATAAATAATGTCACAAAATACATAACGTCACAAAAATAAATGACGTCACAAAATACATAACGTCACAAAAATAAATGACGTCACATATTACATAACGTCACAAAAATAAATGACGTCACAAAATACATAACGTCAAAAAAAATGACGTCACAAAATACATAACGTCACAAAAATAAATGACGTCACAAAATACATAACGTCACAAAATACATAACGTCACAAAAATAAATGACGTCACAAAATACATAACGTCACAAAAATAAATGACGTCACAAAATACATAACGTCACAAAAATAAATGACGTCACAAAAATTAATTACGTCACAAAATACATAACGTCACAAAAATAAATGACGTCACAAAAATTAATTACGTCACAAAATACATAACGTCACAAAAATAAATGACGTCAAATAATACATAACCTCACAAAAATAAATAATGTCACAAAATACATAACGTCACAAAAATAAATGACGTCACAAAATACATAACGTCACAAAAATAAATGACGTCACATATTACATAACGTCACAAAAATAAATGACGTCACAAAATACATAACGTCACAAAAAATAAATGACGTCACAAAAATAAATAACGTCACAAAATACATAACGTCACAAAATACATAACGGCAAAAAAATAAATGACGTCACAAAATACATAACGTCGCAAAAATAAATGACGTCACAAAATACATAACGTTAAAAAAATGACGTCACAAAATACATGACGTCACAAAAATAAATGACGTCACAAAATACATAACGTAACAAAAATAAATGACGTCACAATAATAAATGACGTCACAAAATACATAACGTCACAAAAATAAATGACGTCACAAAATACATAACGTCACAAAAATAAATGACGTCACAAAATACATAACGTCACAAAAACAAATGACGTCACAAAATACATAACGTCACAAAAATAAATGACGTCACAAAATACATAACGTCACAAAAATAAATGACTTCACAAAAATTAATTACGTCACAAAATACATAACGTCACAAAATATATAACGTCACAAAAATAAATGACGTCAAAAAAATTAATTACGTCACAAAATACATAACGTCACAAAAATAAATAACGTCACAAAATACATAACGTCACAAAATACATAACGTCATAAAATACATAACGTCAAAAAAATAATTGACGTCACAAAATAAATAAAGTCACAAAAATAAATGACGTCACAAAATACATAACGTCACAAAAATAAATGACGTCACAAAATAAATAACGTCACAAAATTAATGACGTCACAAAAATTATTTACGTCACAAAATACATAACGTCACAAAAATTAATTACGTCAAAAAATACATAACCTCACAAAAATAAATGTCGTCACAAAATCCATAACGTCACAAAAATAAATGACGTCACAAAATACATAACGTCACTAAAATTAATGACGTCACAAAATACATAACGTCACAAAAATAAATGACGTCACAAAATACATAACGTCACAAAAATAAATGACGTCACAAAAATTAATGACGTCACAAAATACATAACGTCACAAAAATAAATGACGTCACAAAATTAATTACGTCACAAAATACATAACGTCACAAAAATAAATGACGTCAAAAAATACATAACCTCACAAAAATAAATGATGTCACAAAATACATAACGTCACTAAAATAAATGACGTCACAAAATACATAACGTCACAAAAATAAATGACGTCACAAAATACATAACGTCACAAAAATAAATGACGTCACAAAATACATAACGTCACAAAAATAAATAACGTCACAAAAATAAATAACGTCACAAAATACATAACGTCACAAAATACATAACGGCAAAAAAATAAATGACGTCACAAAATACATAACGTCACATAAATAAATGATGTCACAAAATACATAACGTCAAAAATATAAATGACGTCACAAAATACATAACGTCACAAAAATAAATGACGTCACAAAATACATAACGTCACAAAAATAAATGACGTCACAATAATAAATGACGTCACAAAATACATAACGTCACAAAAATAAATGACGTCACAAAATACATAACGTCACAAAAATAAATGAAGTCACAAAATACATAACGTCACAAAAAAATGACGTCACAAAATACATAACGTCACAAAAATAAATGACGTCACAAAATACATAACGACACAAAAATAAATGACGTCACAAAATACATAACGTCACAAAAATAAATGACGTCACAAAATACATAACGTCACAAAAATAAATGACGTCACAAAATAAATAACGTCACAAAATACATAACGTAACAAAAATAAATGACGTCACAAAATACATAACGTCACAAAAATAAATTACGTCACAATAATAAATGACGTCACAAAATACATAACGTCACAAAAAAATGACGTCACAAAATACATAACGCTACAAAAATAAATGATGTCAAAAAATACATAACCTCACAAAAATAAATGATGTCACTAAATACATAACGTCAAAAAAATGACGTCACAAAATACATAACGTCATAAAAATAAATTACGTCACAAAAATTAATTACTTCACAAAATACATAACGTCACAAAAATAAATGACGTCACAAAATACATAACGTCACAAAATACATAACGTCACAAAAATAAATGACGTCACAAAATACATAACGTCACAAAAATAAATGACGTCACAAAATACATAACGTCACAAAAATAAATGACGTCACAAAATACATAACGTCACAAAAAAATGACGTCACAAAATACATAACGTCACAAAAATAAATTACGTCACAAAATAAATAACGTCACAAAATTAATGACGTCACAAAAATTAATTACGTCACAAAATACATAACGTCACAAAAATTAATTACGTCAAAAAATACATAACCTCACAAAAATAAATGTCGTCACAAAATACATAACGTCACAAAAATAAATGACGTCACAAAATACATAACGTCACAAAAATAAATGACGTCACATAATACATAACGTCACAAAAATAAATGACGTCACAAAATACATAACGTCACAAAAAATAAATGACGTCACAAAAATAAATAACGTCACAAAATACATAACGTCACATAATACATAACGTCACATAAATAAATGATGTCACAAAATACATAACGTCACAAAAATAAATGACGTCACAAAATACATAACGTCAAAAAAAATGACGTCACAAAATACATAACGTCATAAAAATAAATTACGTCACAAAAATTAATTACTTCACAAAATACATAACGTCACAAAAATAAATGACGTCACAAAATACATAACGTCACAAAATACATAACGTCACAAAATAAATGACGTCACAAAATACATAACGTCAAAAAAAAATGACGTCACAAAATACATAACGTCATAAAAATAAATTACGTCACAAAAATTAATTACTTCACAAAATACATAACGTCACAAAAATAAATGACGTCACAAAATACATAACGTCACAAAATACATAACGTCACAAAAATAAATGACGTCACAAAATACATAACGTCACAAAAAAAAATGACGTCACAAAATACTTAACGTCACAAAAATAAATGACGTCACAAAAATTAATTACGTCACAAAATACATAACTTCACAAAAATAAATGACGTCAAATAATACATAACCTCACAAAAATAAATAATGTCACAAAATACATAACGTCACAAAAATAAATGACGTCACAAAATACATAACGTCACAAAAATAAATGACGTCACATAATACATAACGTCACAAAAATAAATGACGTCACAAAATACATAACGTCACAAAAAATAAATGACGTCACAAAAATAAATAACGTCACAAAATACATAACGTCACAAAATACATAACGGCAAAAAAATAAATGACGTCACAAAATACATAACGTCGCAAAAATAAATGACGTCACAAAATACATAACGTTAAAAAAATGACGTCACAAAATACATGACGTCACAAAAATAAATGACGTCACAAAATACATAACGTCAAAAAAATAAATGACGTCACAATAATAAATGACGTCACAAAATACATAACGTCACAAAAAAAATGACGTCACAAAATACATAACGCTACAAAAATAAATGATGTCACAAAATACATAACGTCAAAAAAATAAATAACGTCAAAAAATACATAACGTCACAAAAAATGACGTCACAAAATACAAAACTTCACAAAATAAATGACGTCACAAAATAAATAACGTCACAAAAATAAATGACGTCACAAAATACATTACGTCACAAAAATAAATGACGTCACAAATTACATAACGTCACAAAAATAAATGACGTCACAAAATACATAACGTCACAAAAATAAATGACGTCACAAAATACATAACGTCACAAAAACAAATGACGTCACAAAATACATAACGTCACAAAAATAAATGACGTCACAAAATACATAACGTCACAAAAATAAATGACGTCACAAAAATTAATTACGTCACAAAATACATAACGTCACAAAATATATAACGTCACAAAAATAAATGACGTCACAAAAATTAATTACGTCACAAAATACATAACGTCACAAAAATAAATAACGTCACAAAATACATAACGTCACAAAATACATAACGTCAAAAAAATAATTGACGTCACAAAATAAATAAAGTCACAAAAATAAATGACGTCACAAAATACATAACGTCACAAAAATAAATGACGTCACAAAATAAATAACGTCACAAAATTAATGACGTCACAAAAATTAATTACGTCACAAAATACATAACGTCACAAAAATTAATTACGTCAAAAAATACATAACCTCACAAAAATAAATGTCGTCACAAAATACATAACGTCACAAAAATAAATGACGTCACAAAATACATAACGTCACTAAAATAAATGACGTCACAAAATACATAACGTCACAAAAATAAATGACGTCACAAAATACATAACGTCACAAAAATAAATGACGTCACAAAAATTAATGACGTCACAAAATACATAACGTCACAAAATACATAACGTAACAAAAATAAATGACGTCACAAAATACATAACGTCACAAAATACATAACGTCACAAAAATAAATGACGTCACAAAATACATAACGTCACAAAAATAAATGACGTCACAAAATACATAACGTCACAAAATACATAACGTAACAAAAATAAATGACGTCACAAAATACATAACGTCACAAAAATAAATTACGTCACAATAATAAATGACGTCACAAAATACATAACGTCACAAAAAAATGACGTCACAAAATACATAACGCTACAAAAATAAATGATGTCAAAAAATACATAACCTCACAAAAATAAATGATGTCACTAAATACATAACGTCAAAAAAATGACGTCACAAAATACATAACGTCATAAAAATAAATTACGTCACAAAAATTAATTACTTCACAAAATACATAACGTCACAAAAATAAATGACGTCACAAAATACATAACGTCACAAAATACATAACGTCACAAAAATAAATGACGTCACAAAATACATAACGTCACAAAAATAAATGACGTCACAAAATACATAACGTCACAAAAATAAATGACGTCACAAAATACATAACGTCACAAAAAAATGACGTCACAAAATACATAACGTCACAAAAATAAATTACGTCACAAAATAAATAACGTCACAAAATTAATGACGTCACAAAAATTAATTACGTCACAAAATACATAACGTCACAAAAATTAATTACGTCAAAAAATACATAACCTCACAAAAATAAATGTCGTCACAAAATACATAACGTCACAAAAATAAATGACGTCACAAAATACATAACGTCACAAAAATAAATGACGTCACATAATACATAACGTCACAAAAATAAATGACGTCACAAAATACATAACGTCACAAAAAATAAATGACGTCACAAAAATAAATAACGTCACAAAATACATAACGTCACATAATACATAACGTCACATAAATAAATGATGTCACAAAATACATAACGTCACAAAAATAAATGACGTCACAAAATACATAACGTCAAAAAAATGACGTCACAAAATACATAACGTCATAAAAATAAATTACGTCACAAAAATTAATTACTTCACAAAATACATAACGTCACAAAAATAAATGACGTCACAAAATACATAACGTCACAAAATACATAACGTCACAAAAATAAATGACGTCACAAAATACATAACGTCAAAAAAAAATGACGTCACAAAATACATAACGTCATAAAAATAAATTACGTCACAAAAATTAATTACTTCACAAAATACATAACGTCACAAAAATAAATGACGTCACAAAATACATAACGTCACAAAATACATAACGTCACAAAAATAAATGACGTCACAAAATACATAACGTCACAAAAAAAAATGACGTCACAAAATACTTAACGTCACAAAAATAAATGACGTCACAAAAATTAATTACGTCACAAAATACATAACTTCACAAAAATAAATGACGTCAAATAATACATAACCTCACAAAAATAAATAATGTCACAAAATACATAACGTCACAAAAATAAATGACGTCACAAAATACATAACGTCACAAAAATAAATGACGTCACATAATACATAACGTCACAAAAATAAATGACGTCACAAAATACATAACGTCACAAAAAATAAATGACGTCACAAAAATAAATAACGTCACAAAATACATAACGTCACAAAATACATAACGGCAAAAAAATAAATGACGTCACAAAATACATAACGTCGCAAAAATAAATGACGTCACAAAATACATAACGTTAAAAAAATGACGTCACAAAATACATGACGTCACAAAAATAAATGACGTCACAAAATACATAACGTCAAAAAAATAAATGACGTCACAATAATAAATGACGTCACAAAATACATAACGTCACAAAAAAAATGACGTCACAAAATACATAACGCTACAAAAATAAATGATGTCACAAAATACATAACGTCAAAAAAATAAATAACGTCAAAAAATACATAACGTCACAAAAAATGACGTCACAAAATACAAAACTTCACAAAATAAATGACGTCACAAAATAAATAACGTCACAAAAATAAATGACGTCACAAAATACATTACGTCACAAAAATAAATGACGTCACAAATTACATAACGTCACAAAAATAAATGACGTCACAAAATACATAACGTCACAAAAATAAATGACGTCACAAAATACATAACGTCACAAAAACAAATGACGTCACAAAATACATAACGTCACAAAAATAAATGACGTCACAAAATACATAACGTCACAAAAATAAATGACGTCACAAAAATTAATTACGTCACAAAATACATAACGTCACAAAATATATAACGTCACAAAAATAAATGACGTCACAAAAATTAATTACGTCACAAAATACATAACGTCACAAAAATAAATAACGTCACAAAATACATAACGTCACAAAATACATAACGTCAAAAAAATAATTGACGTCACAAAATAAATAAAGTCACAAAAATAAATGACGTCACAAAATACATAACGTCACAAAAATAAATGACGTCACAAAATAAATAACGTCACAAAATTAATGACGTCACAAAAATTAATTACGTCACAAAATACATAACGTCACAAAAATTAATTACGTCAAAAAATACATAACCTCACAAAAATAAATGTCGTCACAAAATACATAACGTCACAAAAATAAATGACGTCACAAAATACATAACGTCACTAAAATAAATGACGTCACAAAATACATAACGTCACAAAAATAAATGACGTCACAAAATACATAACGTCACAAAAATAAATGACGTCACAAAAATTAATGACGTCACAAAATACATAACGTTACAAAAATAAATGACGTCACAAAATTAATTACGTCACAAAATACATAACGTCACAAAAATAAATGACGTCAAAAAATACATAACCTCACAAAAATAAATGATGTCACAAAATACATAACGTCACTAAAATAAATGACGTCACAAAATACATAACGTCACAAAAATAAATGACGTCACAAAATACATAACGTCACAAAAATAAATGACGTCACAAAATACATAACGTCACAAAAATAAATGACGTCACAAAAATAAATAACGTCACAAAATACCTAACGTCACAAAATACATAACGGCAAAAAAATAAATGACGTCACAAAATACATAACGTCACATAAATAAATGATGTCACAAAATACATAACGTCAAAAATATAAATGACGTCACAAAATACATAACGTCACAAAAATAAATGACGTCACAAAATACATAACGTCACAAAAATAAATGACGTCACAAAATACATAACGTCACAAAAATAAATAACGTCACAAAATACATAACGTCACAAAATACATAACGTCAAAAAAATAATTGACGTCACAAAATAAATAAAGTCACAAAAATAAATGACGTCACAAAATACATAACGTCACAAAAATAAATGACGTCACAAAATAAATAACGTCACAAAATTAATGACGTCACAAAAATTAATTACGTCACAAAATACATAACGTCACAAAAATTAATTACGTCAAAAAATACATAACCTCACAAAAATAAATGTCGTCACAAAATACATAACGTCACAAAAATAAATGACGTCACAAAATACATAACGTCACTAAAATAAATGACGTCACAAAATACATAACGTCACAAAAATAAATGACGTCACAAAATACATAACGTCACAAAAATAAATGACGTCACAAAAATTAATGACGTCACAAAATACATAACGTCACAAAAATAAATGACGTCACAAAATTAATTACGTCACAAAATACATAACGTCACAAAAATAAATGACGTCAAAAAATACATAACCTCACAAAAATAAATGATGTCACAAAATACATAACGTCACTAAAATAAATGACGTCACAAAATACATAACGTCACAAAAATAAATGACGTCACAAAATACATAACGTCACAAAAATAAATGACGTCACAAAATACATAACGTCACAAAAATAAATGACGTCACAAAAATAAATAACGTCACAAAATACCTAACGTCACAAAATACATAACGGCAAAAAAATAAATGACGTCACAAAATACATAACGTCACATAAATAAATGATGTCACAAAATACATAACGTCAAAAATATAAATGACGTCACAAAATACATAACGTCACAAAAATAAATGACGTCACAAAATACATAACGTCACAAAAATAAATGACGTCACAATAATAAATGACGTCACAAAATACATAACGTCACAAAAATAAATGACGTCACAAAATACATAACGTCACAAAAATAAATGAAGTCACAAAATACATAACGTCACAAAAAAATGACGACACAAAATACATAACGTCACAAAAATAAATGACGTCACAAAATTCATAACGACACAAAAATAAACGACGTCACAAAATACATAACGTCACAAAAATAAATGACGTCACAAAATACATAACGTCACAAAAATAAATGACGTCACAAAATACATAACGTCACAAAATACATAACGTCACAAAAATAAATGACGTCACAAAATACATAACGTCACAAAAATAAATGACGTCACAATAATAAATGACGTCACAAAATACATAACGTCACAAAAATAAATGACGTCACAAAATACATTACGTCACAAAAATAAATGACGTCACAAAATACATAACGTCACAAAAATAAATGACGTCACAAAATACATAACGTCACAAAAATAAATGACGTCACAAAATACATAACGTCACAAAAACAAATGACGTCACAAAATACATAACGTCACAAAAATAAATGACGTCAGAAAATACATAACGTCACAAAAATAAATGACGTCACAAAAATTAATTACGTCACAAAATACATAACGTCACAAAATATATAACGTCACAAAAATAAATGACGTCACAAAATTTAATTACGTCACAAAATACATAACGTCACAAAAATAAATAACGTCACAAAATACATAACGTCACAAAATACATAACGTCACAAAAATTAATGACGTCACAAAATAAATAACGTCACAAAAATAAATGACGTCACAAAATACATAACGTCACAAAAACAAATGACGTCACAAAATACATAACGTCACAAAAATAAATGACGTCAGAAAATACATAACGTCACAAAAATAAATGACGTCACAAAAATTAATTACGTCACAAAATACATAACGTCACAAAAATTAATTACGTCAAAAAATACATAACCTCACAAAAATAAATGTCGTCACAAAATACATAACGTCACAAAAATAAATGACGTCACAAAATACATAACGTCACTAAAATAAATGACGTCACAAAATACATAACGTCACAAAAATAAATGACGTCACAAAATACATAACGTCACAAAAAATAAATGACGTCACAAAAATAAATAACGTCACAAAATACATAACGTCACATAATACATAACGTCACATAAATAAATGATGTCACAAAATACATAACGTCATAAAAATAAATTACGTCACAAAAATTAATTACTTCACAAAATACATAACGTCACAAAAAAAATGACGTCACAAAATACATAACGTCACAAAATACATAACGTCACATCAATAAATGACGTCACAAAATACATAACGTCACAAAAATAAATGACGTCACAAAATACATAACGTCACAAAAATAAATGACGTCACAAAAATTAATTACGTCACAAAATACATAACGTCACAAAAATAAATGACGTCACAAAAATTAATTACGTCACAAAATACATAACGTCACAAAAATAAATGACGTCAAAAAATACATAACCTCACAAAAATAAATAATGTCACAAAATACATAACGTCACAAAAATAAATGACGTCACAAAATACATAACGTCACAAAAATAAATGACGTCACAAAATACATAACGTCACAAAAATAAATGACGTCACAAAATACATAACGTCACAAAAAATAAATGACGTCACAAAAATAAATAACGTCACAAAATACATAACGTCACAAAATACATAACGGCAAAAAAATAAATGACGTCACAAAATACATAACGTCGCAAAAATAAATGACGTCACAAAATACATAACGTTAAAAAAATGACGTCACAAAATACATGACGTCACAAAAATAAATGACGTCACAAAATACATAACGTCACAAAAATAAATGACGTCACAATAATAAATGACGTCACAAAATACATAACGTCACAAAAAAAATGACGTCACAAAATACATAACGTCACAAAAATAAATGACGTCACAAAATACATAACGTCACAAAAATAAATGACGTCACAAAATACATAACGTCAAAAAAATAAATGACGTCAAAAAATACATAACGTCACAAAAAATGACGTCACAAAAAATGACGTCACAAAATACAAAACTTAACAAAAATAAATGACGTCACAAAATACATAACGTCACAAAAATAAATGACGTCACAAAATACATTACGTCACAAAAATAAATGACGTCACAAAATACATAACGAAACAAAAATAAATGACGTCACAAAATACATAACGTCACAAAAATAAATGACGTCACAAAATACATAACGTCACAAAAACAAATGACGTCACAAAATACATAACGTCACAAAAATAAATGACGTCACAAAAAATAATTACGTCACAAAATACATAACGTCACAAAATATATAACGTCACAAAAATAAATGACGTCAGTAGTTATACTTTGTTTGTTTGGGCACACATTTTTGTACTACATAGTCATGTCATTCCCGAGTATGACATACCCATGTACTCCCAGAAATTTACTACATAGTCATGTCATTCCCGAGTATGACATACCCATGTACTCCCAGAAATTTACTACATGGTCATGTCATTCCCGAGTATGACATACCCATGTACTCCCAGAAATTTACTACATGGTCATGTCATTCCCGAGTATGACATACCCATGTACTCCCAGAAATTTACTACATGGTCATGTCATTCCCGAGTATGACATACCCATGCACCCCCTTGTGCCAAAAACTTTGCCGGTTTGGGCACACTACGTCATCAAGTTAATTAAAAATCGATAATCGATCAATACTTAATTAAAAATCGATAATCGATCAATACTTAATTAAAAATCGATAATCGATCAATACTTAATTAAAAATCGATAATCGATCAATACTTAATTAAAAATCGATAATCGATCAATACTTAATTAAAAATCGATAATCGATCAATACTTAATTAAAAATCGACAATCGATCAATATTTAATTAAAAATCGATAATCGATCAATACTTAATTAAAAATCGATAATCGATCAATATTTAATTAAAAATCGATAATCGATCAATACTTAATTAAAAATCGATAATCGATCAATATTTAATTGAAAATCGATAATTGATAATTAATAAAAGATCGTGTGGTTGATTACTTAGTCATGTTTTTTTATAACTCTGGTAAAACGTGACACGTTCACAATTAAAGCGTCATGTGATTCAATTAAAGCATGTGAGGTCAACATAGTTAACCTCAATATCCTACACAACTCCACAGTTTTGAATAGAATGTCGCTCAATATATGCACGGTGGTCGAGTTTTTCAATAAAAAAGGAATTTTAATTAAAAAAGAGTATATCAAAGCGGAAGGATATGGTGTGTTGTTTGAAACTAAAGATACAGACTACATATGTGTTAAATCCGTAGTGGAAGACGATTCAGTTTTTTTGTGTGATAATTGTGATAACGATTCTTTGAAAAAAGAGAAATTATATAGAAAACAGCCTACGGTGAAACTATCTCTATAGAAACAGTATTCAACGAGATGTTGCGTTTGACTATTTCAAGTAAGGTTCTACATTGGAATAATAGCGAGGATGTTTACATTACTAAAGAGAAAATTTTATCCGATAAGTATGTTTTTTTATTTCAACATTTAGGATGGAATGTTTATTTTTATAAGCATTATACAGGTCCGTCTCCTAATTTTTCATACGCTACAGAAACAATTAAGAGATTTATAGACGGTTTGTGAGTATATCAGTTTTGAGTCAGCTAGTGAAGAGTAAAGATGGAGAGCGAAAGATTGTTCACAATTTTACCCGATTTAAGGGTTGTCATAAGAAAAAGTGGTCTAGAAACATATATAATGCTGGAAGTAGAAGGAAACATTATTATTTTTAATTTAGAAAAATGGAAAAAATTTCGTAAATATTTTTCAATAATTAACACAGAGTTTAATTTGAGATTGGATGACTAGCAAATGGTATTGCACAACAGATGGTAATTGATAGAGCCCTCTATTTAATTAGTTTGATTCAGGCAAAAAAATTAAAAGTAATCAGTCTAATTCTTCATCTGAAAATCAATCAGATTCTAATGATTCTGATGAGGAAGACATTTATGGTAAGGTTTTTAAGAAAAAACAAAAACAAAGCACTTCTTTGAAAATTTCTCAACAATTTCAATACAATTCTGGTTCTGATAGAAGAAAAATAACCACTCCTGGAGAGAAAGGGTCACACCTAATTAAAATTGAAATCAGCGATGTTAAAGATTTAAAACACTGTAAGAGTGAGAAATTTTTTTGGCAGAAGGTGAATAAGAAAGGTTACTTTTTATTAAATACCAACGAAAAAGAGGATCAAGAAATCCTCCAAAATCTGGTAGACATTTTGGCAAAGGTGGCTACCCGCGTGGCTAAAATCAAAAATGCTAAATTTGAGTCATATGAATCCAATGACACAAAAAAGTAAAAAGTTGTTAAAACAATATTGGTTTTTTGATATTTGATTATTCATTAGCTATATATTTTTTAATATCACATAATAATACATTAAAATAATACATCTATTTGTTTTTTCAGCATCAAAAGTAATACTAGGATATTTAAAACTATCAAACAACGCATACGCTCCGCAACGGGCGACACCATTTGCAGCCGGCTATGATTTACGCAGTGCGTATGACTATGTGGTTTTGAAAAAATGTAGAGGTTTAATAAAAACAGACATTGCTCTGCATCTTCCTGAATACTGTTATGGGCGAATTGCCCCAAGATCAGGGCTAGCTCTTAACCATTTTATAGGTGTAGGCGCGGGGGTGATTGATAGGGATTATCGTGGAAATATTTCTGTTCTTTTGTTCAATCATTCAGATGAAGATTTTCACATTAAAAAAGGTGACCGTATCGCGCAGCTGATTTGTGAAATGAACCTTTGTCCAGAGGTAATTGAATTAAAAAGTCTAGATACAACTGATAGACAGGACCGAGGATTTGGATCAACTGGGTTGGTATAAATAAAGTATTATTAAAAAAAAATACAAACCTTTTAAAATTCAACCAAATTCGATGTATTTTTTAAAACTATAAATATCTTTTCAGACGTAGACGTCAAATTAAAGAAATGGATTTTGATCAACCTGCAACATCGGGTTTTGATAGCATGGAAATTCAAGACGATTCCATACCTGCGTCTTATAGAAGAAAAAAAGAGCGACTAACAATTTCCGATACTGATAAATTTATTGAACTTAACCAGGCTTTTAAAGGTATTCTAAAAACTTATTATTATAAAAATGAATCAGATAATTATAAGGACATATGCGTATTGTTAATAGCAATCAAAAACAAAATTAAAGCATTGTTAATTGATTATCTAGATAAATATGGAGCCCTAAAGTTTAATATAGTTGTTGAGTGCACGTATATTCGCCATAATACAGAAGAACTACAATCAAGAGCTTTTAAAACATCAAATACTTCATTATTTTTCGGTTCTCTAATTGATAGTGTTTTAAGAAATTTGATAAAAAAAATTTGTCTCGAAGAAAGTGAATATTTAGGTAAAGGAAGCGGATGGTCGCTTCATGCTGTTGATGGTATAATGTTGCGATTGAGTAAATTCAGACCTCTTGGAGGTAGTTCTTTTATTCCCCTTCCAAAGACCATTCAATCTAAATATGCAGTTATAAACCCGCAAAATGTTCGTGATGACTTTTGCTTTAAATGGGCGATTTTATGCAGATATGTTAAAGGCCGAAACCCTCAAAGAATTAATAAGAGATACACCGATGTTGAGGATAAATTTGATTTTTCATGCATAACATTTCCAACACCTCTTAAGGAAATAAAAAAATTTGAAAAATGTAATGCAAATGTCAGTGTCAATGTTTATGGATTGAATGAAAAAAATCAAGTATATCCTTTAAGAATCACCGAAACGGTGAAACATAAGCATTTTGATCTTTTATTAATAACAGACCATTCAGGAATGCAACACTATACTTACATTAAAAATTTGTCCAGGTTATTGAATAATCAAATATCAAAAAACCCCAATAAACTTGTATTCTGTAGAAGATGTCTTGCACACTATAGCGGGCCGAAACGTGATTTAAATCTTTCAATTCATGAAAAAGATTGTGTCAAAAATAAACCGGTTAAAATTATAATGCCACATTCTCAAAATGATGTAACTGCTCCAAAAATGTTAAAGTTTAATAACTTTCATCATAAAATAAGATTGCCGATGGTTCTTTATGCTGATTTTGAATGTCTCTTAATAAAAGTAAATAAAAGAGAAACCAAAAATTCAATTACTGAAGAACAACACGAACCAATGAGTTTTTGCACCTATTTAGTAACTGATAATAGTTTACCTGATTATCTTAAATCAAAATTGCCTAAGGAACCATTTTTGTATAGAGGCGTATGTGCTAGTGAAATATTTATGGAATATGTAATTTCATTAGCAAATCTTATAGGTTCTCTTTTGAATAAAAATGTTAAAATGTTGCCTTTGAATGATGAGCAAAAGTTAAGATTTCAAAATTGTAAATTTTGTGAACTTTGTAATGTCGAATTTTCTGAAATGTGTCCAAAAGTCAAAGACCATTCACATTTAACAGGTCAATTTAGATCAGTTCTTTGTTCTAGTTGTAATTTAAAAAGACAAGATCAGAAATATTTACCTGTATTTTTACATGGGGGTTCGAATTATGATAACCACCATATTATCAAACAATTAGGTTGTGATGTAAAAACTGTCAAAATCATTCCTAGCTCAAATGAAAAATATATATCTTTTACAAAAGATACAAAAAATAAAATAAAAATAAGATTTGTTGATTCTTATAGGTTTTTAGCCGAAAGTTTAAGTAAACTTGTAGACAATTTGCCTTCGAGCAAATTTCATCATACTAAGATGTTTTTCAATGATAATGAGTTTCCATTAGTCAGATCAAAAGGAGTATATCCTTATTCTTACACAGATTCCTGGGAAAAATTAGATGAAGCAAATCTTCCACCAAAAAACTGTTTCTATAATTTAATGACAGAAAGTAATATAACTGATGAAGATTACAATAGAGCTAAAAATGTCTGGGAAACATTTAATTGCAAATCACTTGGTGAATATAGTGATGTTTATTTAAAAACCGATGTACTCCTTTTGGCTGATGTTTTTGAGCAATTTAGATCAATATGTTTAGAAAATTATCAGTTAGATCCAGCACATTACATAACTTTACCAAGTTTAACTTTTGATGCTATGCTCAAATTTACAAATATTGAATTAGAATTATTGAATCATTATGATAAATTTTTATTTATTGAGAAAGGGATTAGAGGAGGAATAACAAGCTGTATTAATAGACATGCCAAAGCCAATAACCCTTATATGGGTCCACTATATGATAAGTCTCAAGAGACCTCATACTTAACCTATCTCGATAGTAATAATCTTTATGGAATGGCTATGGTTAATTTGATACCTCAAAAAGATTTTAAATGGTTAAGTAAAAGAAAAATCCAAACATTTGATGTACTGTCTATACCCGACAATGGGGAGATGGGTTATATAATCGAAGCCGATATCGGCTATCCAAGTTATCTCCATGATGAGCATTGCGATCTACCATTTTTGCCAGAAAAAAAGTGTCCAAAATGATCAAAACAAGAAAAACTGTTAACCACACTTGAAAGTAAAAACAATTATGTATGTCATTATCGAATTCTGAAACAAGCAATCCAAAATGGTTTGGTTTTAAAGAAAATTCATCGTGTTTTAAAATTTTATCAAAGCACATGGTTAAAGTCTTATATTGATTTTAATACGGAAAAACGCAAACAGGCTACAAACGAATTTGATAAAAACTTTTACAAATTACTCAATAACGCTATGTTTGGCAAAAGTATTGAAAATATTCGTAAACGTATCAATATTGAACTTGTAAATGATGAAAAAAGATTAAACAGACTAATATCAAAGCCAAATTTTAAAAATAGAATAATATATAGTGATAATTTGTGTGCTGTAGAATTAGCTAGGGACACCATGTGCTTTGATAAACCTATTTATGTAGGATTTACGGTTCTCGAATTAAGTAAATATCATATGTATGATTTTCACTATAACATAATTAAACGTTATTTTAAAAATTGTAAAATTAAGCTATTATATATTGATACAGATAGTTTTTTCTATCAGATTTTTACTGATGATATTTACGAGGATTTTGCTAATCCAGAACTAAAACAATTTTTAGATTTGTCAGACTATCCAACAACACATAAATCTTATTCAGATAAAAATAAAAAGAAACTTGGCTGTTTTAAAGATGAATGTTATGGTATTATTATTATTGAGTTTATTGGACTCAGACCAAAATTGTATACTTTTAAGACGATGAATGATTTTTATTTGGAGATGGAAAAAAATATGACACTGAGAAAAGCTAAGGGTATTTCTAAAATTGTAGTAAAGAAACATATCACATTTGATGACTTCAAAGATTGTTTGTGTAATCAAGTTAAAATTAGAAAAAATGTAAGACTGTTTCAGTCAAAAAAACACTGTATTAAGACAGTTAATGTGAATAAAATAGCTTTAAGCTATGCTGATGATAAAAGAGTTATTGCAGATGATGGAATTAGTACGATTCCATACGGTCATTATTCTCTAAACAATATGGAATTCAAAATAAAAGATGGAGAAATTGTCTACAATTAAATTAATAATGAGTGTAAAAGATGTTATGTATTGTAGAATAAATTATATGTTTTCTCAAATTGTATCTTTGTCAATTTAAATAATTATGTTATATATATGTATTTTATTATGTGCATGAAATAAATGAAAGCAATGTCAATGTCAATTTAAATAATTATGTTATATATATGTATTTTATTATGTGCACGAGATAAATGAAAGCAATGTCAATGTAATAAAGTATACTCCATATAAAAAAAAAGTTCTTTATTTTGTTCACCTTTTACATTATTTTCTTTACAATTCCCGATAAAGGGGAGTACTGAATCAAAGCATCAAAAATTATCAAACAATAAGCTGAGGTGGCTTCGGGGAAATCCGTAGAAGTTTGCATTTCAAGCCTCACATCTAAACTTCCTGTTTTTAGTGTGTCGACTTGTTTTGAACAATCAATCACGAACATAGGGGTCTTTGATAAAAATGTTTTCTTATCCAAACAGGGTTGATCATCACTGCCCAAATAATAAGATGACTGAAATCTTGAATACAAATCAAATAGTAATGATTCATTACCATTGAGATTATCATAAGGATAATATTTGCTGTTTAAATATAGTTTTACATTATCCAATTTACATAAATCAAATTGTGAAGCATTTTTTCCAGTGTTATCTTTGCGGTTGGTTTGAAATGCGACAATTACATATCTTGGTTTTTCATTCAAACTAGAAGTCTTAACTGTCCATGTTTGAGATTTAGTGGTGGGCAATGATGGATATTCATGTAATTGCCATCTTCTAAATGGTACTTGAAGATATTGATCAGAATCTGTCATTTTTAATAAAGATAATTTTGTTTCATCTTCCACTCGAATATATGGTATTTTCCAAATTAATTTACTGATTACAACTTTACAATCAAATAAAGATGCCGCTTGTTGTTCCACTACATTCTTATCAGTTGACGATCGTAACAAGACAAGTTCTTGTTTTACATTCAAGAGTATTTTTGTATAATCCTCAGCAAAACCAAGCAACAATTTTAAAGGAACACAAAATGAAAATTTGGTCTTATCTTCATGGTTGGTGAGATTGGGAATGTTCCATCCTGCGTTCTTCATCCAGTTGGCGTCTCCTGGGCGTGACGTAAGTATATTTTTAATTGTAGTCGTTATCCCCACATTTTTTACACGATCTATTTCAATACCACACAATTCATATCGGATTTCTTCAAATAAGAATGCCGCTGCATTATTTACTAACTCCGATGTCGTATCATCTTTATTATCAGCTGATTTAACAATTTTTCCCTCAATCAATAAAAAACTTTTACTAGGCAACGTGTAAACATCTGTCTGATGCACGGGTATCCTGATCTCGTCTCCGCTGTTAAAGGAATTCGAATTATACGGATTATGCGAATGCCATTCAAAATCTGTGATGGATTCATCAAAACTAACTTCACTTTGCACATTTAATATATTACTCATTTTTAATTTTTTTATTAAAAATTGGTAGAGAATTTAAAAATATTCGATTTCTTAATGTCAACGGTTTGAGTGTTCGTCTCTGACTAACGGTTTTTTCTTTTTGTATGAGATTATTAATTAATGGTTTATAGTTTCTGCAGGGAAATACAATACCCATTATTTTGATTTCTTCCTTATTTCGAGCCTGATATTAATTCGTTCTTCTCTAAAATTAATCAAATCCCCGTTTTGATCTTCAAGTCTTATATAAAATTCATCCAATGTATTATTTTTTGTAATTGGTAAATATTGAACTACAGTAGGCTTTTCAATTATTTTAAAACCGGGACCAACGTCGGGGTAAAACTCGTGCAATACGTGACCTTCCACTCCGTCTCTATAAGACCCTTTGACAATATTACAAGTGACTCGTATGATGTCTACTTTATTAATAGACACTTGATTGTGTGATATTTGACATTTATTCGCTGGCAGTTTTTCACTATTGAATCCCAAAAGTTCTCTAAACGTGTTTGGTTGTGTAAAATCAATTTCTTCTGAACATGATATTTCACTTTTTAACGTATTATTGTTTGCTGTTAATTGAAATGTCGTTTTAGGACTTTTAGTTTTCAATTCTTTGATTATAAAATTATTAATATCTTCAACCTCATAAGATCCGGTGGGTACTGTAATTTTTATGTTGTTTCCAAAATAAATATCACTATTTTTACCCTCCTCGATATTTGGTATTGAGTTATATGTCATCAAATCTAACAAACCCATTTCCCATTCTGACGCAGAACTCAAATCATAAGGAGGAAATAAGGTACATTTTAAAGATGAACTATTACCTGTCAAACAAATCATTTTCGAGTATTCAAAAAATCTAAACACAAATGACCACAGTTAACACCTCGGACTGATTGTCTTGGGAAATAATTATATTTTATTGTTACTTTGTAAGGAGAGCTATTAAAATAATTAATTAATTCGATGGGAGGCCTTAAATTACCAAAGCTATCAAAGTATTCAACTCGAGATCTGTCTTTGAAATAACACACCCAATGAGATCCTGGACCGGATATAGTATCTAAATTAACAATACCTGATTCAATATCATTTATACTGCTAGGCAGTAGATCTCTCATAAATATTCCTCTAAAATTTGGAATTTTTAAAAGCTTAATAGTTTTTAAAATTTCAAATGTTGTTAACGGTTTGTTTGGCAAACTGTCAATTATCATCGATGAGTACTTTGTTTTTTTTTATAACCCGACCCTTGTTTATACGGTCTTAAATATAACCCTTTGCCTTTCTTACTTTGATTCGTTTTCTTTTTACGTGAACTTTGTTTTCTTTTAACAACTTTTGTTTTCTTTTTAATAATACGCCTTTTCTTTGTTTCACGATGACCACTGCCCAATTTCGATTTTGCTTTCATGATGTTAGTGATCGCCCAAGCTGCCGTTTTTTCTCCTAAACTAGAATCACCGGCTTTAACTCTTTCCCAAGCTCTATCGGCTAAAATACGATCCGCTTTAGCCCTACTCTTGGTGTCGCTGTTTTCAGCGTATGCTATATCGTGTTGTTTACAATAAGAGTCTAATTTATTTATTCCCGGATCTCCACGTGCTAATCGTTTCTTTAAATTAGTGCCTGGCCCACAATATTGATAGCCTGGGATATGGATTTCTGTTGGCAATAAATCGATTGTCTTGTTGATTACAGCGCCTGCCACATTTCCCAATGTGCCTAATAGGCCCGACTCTCTGTGTCGACTGACTGCGCGCACATATTGTCTCGACATTTTATGAAGGTTGGCTTACTACTGATGTTGTAGTTAAAGTTAAAGCTGCTGTCACAGTTCGAAGACCTTCTGTTAATATTTTAAGAGCGGCATTTGTCTGCTCCGTATATGTGCTGAATTTTGTATGAAAATCGGTTAAATCTTGCTTCACTTTCTCAATATCTCCTTTCAACATATTCACACCTGCATCAAGCTCCTTTTTTATGATAACATCTTGCGCATTAATACTTTGATTTACACTGACAATTCTTTTCTTACCTTTCAAACTTATATAGTTTTTAGTAATTTCAAATGTTTCCAATAATTTACCCAGGTCTTTTAATGAATCTATTTTCTCTTTTAAAGATTTTTTTAATTTACTAAATTTTTCTTCCAAAAATCCTAACGTAATAACATCATGATCATTTGTGGGATCAGCTACATTACATAATTTTTTATTTTGTAAATCAAAATTACCATCATTGTTAATATGAAAACCGTCTCCTTTTGGCCCTCTCAATAATTTAGCCTTAACACCACCCACAGTCAATTGTGTACGCCCGAACTTATCAATAGGCATGTTTGTGTGATGAGGTATGAACTGAAAATGAACAAAATTTAATGTAAAAAAATATTTATTAATACAATTTTAATCCAACAAATCCGCTTCAAGCTCTTTCAGTTCCTCGAGAATCGCGTTTATTTCATTTGCATGTCCCGTATGTCCCGCCTGTTGAGACCCCAACAAAATTCTCAATCTGTTCACTATTTCATTTGGATCATCATAATACACAATTTCAGGTTTGGAATCTGTAAGTAAAAGTCCGCTCCCACTAGGATTGTTTTGTTGTGAAATCTGATCCACAAATGTGTCCATCTGGTCTTCGCTCTGTCCTCGAAGAAGTATTTGCGATATAATTTTTTTATATTTGTGACCTCTATTGGATCTTATTTTACCTGATGGTAAAAAGTTCACTCGATAAACATTGGTGTCGAATATTATTTTAGCGTAATTATTTAAATCCTCTTCATCGTAAATATACTCATCGGGATAGTTCATAAATATCAATTCGTAAAGTCCTCTCGTTCCTTCATAACGTTTGCCACCGATTATTAAATCGTTACCATCAATTTCCAATCGCTTATCACCAATCTTCCAATCATTTCCCTGCACTATAACACCGTAATTATGATCTATCATTTTATTTCCACTAATTAACTTTGAAAAATACTCCTTGGCTATTTTTCCTGTAAAATTGCGTTCGATGTATTGTTTGAAAAGATTTTTTCCCTCTGGTGTTTTTATTAAATTTTCCCCTGTTTGAGGTGATTCATATGTTTCAACTGTTGTTCTTAATTCTGGGGGATTAAAAATTTCTTCCATTTCAACATTTTCAATATTTATCGGAGTTGCCAGTCTTTTATTTGACTGATTTTCAACATTTTGTCCATCATCACTATCCGAATTACTGTTATAATTTATTTTTTGACGTAAATTAACTCTTTTCTTTCTTTTTACTCCTTGAGGAGGATTAGGAATTTTACGTTTAATCGGAGTTGTTTCATCACTCTCTTCTTTAATCGATGCATCTATTAATTTTCTTTTACGTTTATTATCGATGTCTTCTATGAATTCTTCATTGGCAATTGCGGTTTCTTCTACTAATTTTTTTAACGGGTCAGCTATAGGTTTAAATGTCTTTTCCAATAACTCTTCTCCTTCAACAATATCGCGCTTTAAAGCTCGATGCTTTTTCTTAATGTTTTTTCTCAATTCGCTTATTTGTCTTATTATATCTTCTTTACTCATATTATCAAACAAAACACCACTCTCCTCAGCACCGGCCATGTTCATTGAAACACGTGCTCTAATAAACTGAATTAAAATCAATTGGTGCAAAGTTAATAACCGGATGTATATACCCCCTCTTACAATTGTACAAAAACGTCAAACCCTGATCTATATCTACCTTTATTTAAATTTCTTTCCTTATCAATTACAATGAATTTACTATTTCCACTCTTCCACACTTTCTTACAAATATCTTTAAATTTTTCAAAACTCATATCCGATGATACATGATCTTTATATATGTGGTACAGATTTCTATCATCTTGTTTAAATATAATTAAAAAATTAGTATTGTCACGAACTAATTGTTTTGGAATAAAACTATAAGTTTGACATATGTAAAACACATCTAAATGCTTGTGACGTCCCATAGAAAAATAATTTTTAATGGTGCTTTGGGATTCACAAATCACGTCATCAAAAATTACTATGGAATTAGTTTTTATATCATTTGGAAAAGGTATCTTATCATTTTCCGAATATGGGAAATATCCGATTTCTGGAATATTTTCCAGTACACAACCTAGAAACTTATATTTGTCTTGAAATAATGATTTTGAAAAAATATAGATATTTTCAAAATATAAACCCTTAGGGGAGAATAATAAATTTAATAATAAATTAGTTTTACCACAGTTTGAAGGCCCGCATATTATACATCTTATAGAATCCGGTAGCAAACTGCCGTGTTTACTTTTATTGTCTTTAACACTAAATAATCTATCTAAATTGACAATAGTCAATTTGTTATTTTGTTTTACAAATTTCATAATAAATCTTTTTCCTCTATCCAACTGTCATGTGATTTATCAAAACCAAGCCAGCGAACTAATACCTTATTGCCCTTTTTTCTTATTACTTTCTCTATTAAATATATATTATCTGTTTTTGTTTTGGTCAATTCCTCTTGATAAAAACCTCCTTGCAAAACTTCTCCTTTATCATCTTTCAATATGTACGTTACCGGATTGGTTGGTTGTACCTTCCACACTGTGTATATCTCATTACTCCAACGTGGTAAATAACCTTTAGTAAATTCCTTTTGAACTCTGCTAATTCTTACACGATCGCCAACTTTAAATTTTCTTTTAGAAAAGTACTTTTTTCTACCTTTTACGATTGTTTTTAAAACACTTTTTTCATTTGATATGTTAACATCAATAGGCTTTAAGCCTATAGTTCTATGAACTGTGTTGTTATATTTATCCACTATTTCTGGAAGTAACTGTAACCACTTGTGGTTTCCATTGACACTGAACATTTTCCACATTTTATTTTTCAAAGTGCGATTGAATCTTTCAACAATAGAGGCTTTCTTATCAGAAAATGTTGCATAATGATTAATATTATACTTTTTAAATAAAGCTTTTACTTTAAAATTAAACCATTCTGTTCCCTGATCAGTTTGAAAATGTTTCATTGGATATTTTTTTAACACAGGTTCCAATTTCAACAATATTTCATCAGCCTTTTTTGATTTTAATGGAATTGCTATGGCAAATTTTGAAAAACAATTAATAATAGTCATTATATACTTAAAACCTTGATTTATTTTTAAAAAAGGAATCATCTCTACCAAGTCTCCTTGATACAAATCTGAGACTCCTTTGAGTTCAACATACCGTCTTGGATAATTTACACGCCCTTGTTTATGGAGCTCATTGGCAATAAGTGTTCTCAACTCGCTCATCTTACAAGAAATAAAGGTTAAAAGATAACACTTTGAAATAAATAACACAATTAACTTGTTTATTGACAAACTACATGGTTAACAATAATTCACAGTTTGGATTCACTTTTTCATGCTCAACATTCGGAACATCCGAATCTTCCCAATTGTCAAGTGTTATACCACACGACATGCAAGTCGTGGCATCACCTTCTCCCGTATAATAGAACCCTGATTCGACTAAATCACTTACAGATGGCTTTTGCTTTGGCCAATTGGCGAATGTGTCTTTCATCATGTTTTTAATTTCCTTTACATAATTTAAGTATTTTACAAAATCATTTACATCTAATTGTATATTTCTACTCATTTTACACTTTGGATTTTGGATTTTGTGAATGAAATTAATATGTTTCAAAGATAATTTGGTGTTACACGATTGCCAGCCACAACCACAACATACAATGTTATCAAATACTTTGGTATGGTAAAATCCTGATTTAATTAAATCATTTTTGGTACAATTAAATATATTACAACAAGGTGTTGCGCCATTTGTGTCGGATGATGATGATGATGGTGAAGACATTGTCTACCTAAACAAAAAATAAATTACAGTTATGCCTCTAATTTATTCTTACAAAAATAACAGTCTTTACGTTTAGGATTTAAATTACTGGATAGACAAAAGAAATGGTCTGTACACCTCATACTTTTGAGTATATCTTTGTCTTTCTTCAAATTTTCTGGTAGTTTATCGAAAATTGATTCAATATCATCAACATAATTTACAATAAATGATTTCGGTAAATGTCTAACCAATTCTTCACCCATAAAATTATGATTATTTTGAAAACATTGATCAATAGCAAAATTAATTTTTTCAATTCGTTTACAAAATTCTTGTTCAGATTTCCACCAATCTAGTAACACGTGAACATTAACATAAGCACAATGTTTTGGACTGTGATTGAAACAACATGGTTTCATAACCTTGAGATTGGTCTGTTGCTTTAATTTGTTTAAATTTGGACACCCTAAATCTTCAATATTGATTACATTACAATTAAATTCAGATAATAGAGATGCAATGAATTTTTTCTTATCCCTACCCTTCACATACACATCACCATCTATATTAATACCCTTGAATACATCTTTTAAAGTGCTATAGCTTTTACAACCGGAACCCCAATAAAGTCCATGATACTGCTTCTCGAGCCACATCACTTGCTTTTGAAGATGTTGAGGGAGTTCATTGAAATCACATGGAGGTTGAAATAACTGCAACTCGTAAAACTGGCCGTCTGTCGATACAATAGCGAGCTCCTTTATAACGAATTCATTTTGAATATTTTTAAATCCTTGGAAGTCCAAAATGTAAGACATCTGTAAAAATATCTTCTTTAAACTGTGGGATATTGATAATTAAATCGTTTGGTAAACTCCTCATCAATTTCATTTAATTGATTTGTAAATTCATTCCAAGTATCATTGTCCATAACAGCAAGATGATGATTCCCCTTGTTATTAATTACAAATAAAGTGGTATTTTTACCCCAATTACTTATGATAGCTTTGAAATTTCCTGTAATAATAAAAGTTTTTTCCCCGACCAGATCCAAACAGGGTGATTGACAATTGTAACGTTTTCTAATTTCATCATTTAATGCGGCTATACTTTTTTTAAATTCAGTCCATTTGTCAATATCTAAATAAGCAAACTTGTTATGTTTATTTACCAAAAATATGGTTGTATTTAATTGCCAATTACTCAATACCACATTGAAATCTTCATTGATTATGAAAGTTTTTCTAAAAGAATATTCCATTTTGAATAATAATAAATAAGCTTTCTACCCACCTTGCTTTGGAAAGAAGGTCTGTAGTGGACGGCGATTGTGAGTGAACTAACTGTTAAATTGATGAATTAGCCTGAATCAAACTAATTAAATAGAGGGCTCTATCAATTACCATCTGTTGTGCAATACCATTTGCTAGTCATCCAATCTCAAATTAAACTCTGTGTTAATTATTGAAAAATATTTACGAAATTTTTTCCATTTTTCTAAATTAAAAATAATAATGTTTCCTTCTACTTCCAGCATTATATATGTTTCTAGACCACTTTTTCTTATGACAACCCTTAAATCGGGTAAAATTGTGAACAATCTTTCGCTCTCCATCTTTACTCTTCACTAGCTGACTCAAAACTGATATACTCACAAACCGTCTATAAATCTCTTAATTGTTTCTGTAGCGTATGAAAAATTAGGAGACGGACCTGTATAATGCTTATAAAAATAAACATTCCATCCTAAATGTTGAAATAAAAAAACATACTTATCGGATAAAATTTTCTCTTTAGTAATGTAAACATCCTCGCTATTATTCCAATGTAGAACCTTACTTGAAATAGTCAAACGCAACATCTCGTTGAATACTGTTTCTATAGAGATAGTTTCACCGTAGGCTGTTTTCTATATAATTTCTCTTTTTTCAAAGAATCGTTATCACAATTATCACACAAAAAAACTGAATCGTCTTCCACTACGGATTTAACACATATGTAGTCTGTATCTTTAGTTTCAAACAACACACCATATCCTTCCGCTTTGATATACTCTTTTTTAATTAAAATTCCTTTTTTATTGAAAAACTCGACCACCGTGCATATATTGAGCGACATTCTATTCAAAACTGTGGAGTTGTGTAGGATATTGAGGTTAACTATGTTGACCTCACATGCTTTAATTGAATCACATGACGCTTTAATTGTGAACGTGTCACGTTTTACCAGAGTTATAAAAAAACATGACTAAGTAATCAACCACACGATCTTTTATTAATTATCAATTATCGATTTTCAATTAAATATTGATCGATTATCGATTTTTAATTAAGTATTGATCGATTATCGATTTTTAATTAAATATTGATCGATTATCGATTTTTAATTAAGTATTGATCGATTATCGATTTTTAATTAAATATTGATCGATTGTCGATTTTTAATTAAGTATTGATCGATTATCGATTTTTAATTAAGTATTGATCGATTATCGATTTTTAATTAAGTATTGATCGATTATCGATTTTTAATTAAGTATTGATCGATTATCGATTTTTAATTAAGTATTGATCGATTATCGATTTTTAATTAAGTATTGATCGATTATCGATTTTTAATTAACTTGATGACGTAGTGTGCCCAAACCGGCAAAGTTTTTGGCACAAGGGGGTGCATGGGTATGTCATACTCGGGAATGACATGACCATGTAGTAAATTTCTGGGAGTACATGGGTATGTCATACTCGGGAATGACATGACCATGTAGTAAATTTCTGGGAGTACATGGGTATGTCATACTCGGGAATGACATGACCATGTAGTAAATTTCTGGGAGTACATGGGTATGTCATACTCGGGAATGACATGACTATGTAGTAAATTTCTGGGAGTACATGGGTATGTCATACTCGGGAATGACATGACTATGTAGTACAAAAATGTGTGCCCAAACAAACAAAGTATAACTACTGACGTCACAAAAATTAATTACGTCACAAAATACATAACGTCACAAAAATAAATAACGTCACAAAATACATAACGTCACAAAATACATACCGTCACAAAAATAAATGACGTCACAAAATAAATAACGTCACAAAATTAATGACGTCACAAAAATTAATTACGTCACAAAATACATAACGTCACAAAAATTAATTACGTCAAAAATACATAACCTCACAAAAATAAATGTCGTCACAAAATACATAACGTCACAAAAATAAATGACGTCACAAAATACATAACGTCACTAAAATAAATGACGTCACAAAATACATAACGTCACAAAAATAAATGACGTCACAAAATACATAACGTCACAAAAATAAATGACGTCACAAAAATTAATGACGTCACAAAATACATAACGTCACAAAAATAAATGACGTCACAAAATTAATTACGTCACAAAATACATAACGTCACAAAAATAAATGACGTCAAAAAATACATAACCTCACAAAAATAAATGATGTCACAAAATACATAACGTCACTAAAATAAATGACGTCACATAATACATAACGTCACAAAAATAAATGACGTCACAAAATACATAACGTCACAAAAATAAATGACGTCACAAAATACATAACGTCACAAAAACAAATGACGTCACAAAAATAAATAACGTCACAAAATAAATAACGTCACAAAATACATAACGGCAAAAAAATAAATGACGTCACAAAATACATAACCTCACAAAAATAAATGACGTCACAAAATACATAACGTCAAAAAAATAAATGACGTCACAAAATACATAACGTCACAAAAATAAATGACGTCAAAAAATACATAACGTCACAAAAATAAATGACGTCACAATAATAAATGACGTCACAAAATACATAACGTCACAAAAATAAATGACGTCACAAAATACATAACGTCACAAAAATAAATGAAGTCACAAAATACATAACGTCACAAAAAAATGACGTCACAAAATACATAACGTCACAAAAATAAATGACGTCACAAAATACATAACGACACAAAAATAAATGACGTCACAAAATACATAACGTCACAAAAATAAATGACGTCACAAAATACATAACGTCACAAAAATAAATGACGTCACAAAATACATAACGTCACAAAAATAAATGACGTCACAAAATACATAACGTCACAAAAACAAATGACGTCACAAAATACATAACGTCACAAAAATAAATGACGTCACAAAATACATAACGTCACAAAAATAAATGACGTAACAAAATACATAACGTCACAAAAATAAATGACGTCACAAAATACATAACGTCACAAAAATAAATGACGTCACAAAATACATAACGTCACAAAAATAAATGACGTCACAAAATACATAACGTCACAAAAATAAATAACGTCACAAAATACATAACGTCACAAAATACATAACGTTACAAAAATAAATGACGTCACAAAATAAATAAAGTCACAAAAATAAATGACGTCACAAAATACATAACGTCACAAAAATAAATGACGTCACAAAATACATAACGTCACAAAAATAAATGACGTCACAAAATACATAACGTCACAAAAATAAATGACGTCACAAAATACAAAACGTCAAAAAATAAATGACGTCACAAAAATTAATTACGTCACAAAATACATAACGTCACAAAAATAAATGACGTCACAAAATACATAACGTCACAAAATACATAACGTCACAAAAATAAATAACGTCACAAAATACATAACGTCAAAAAAATAAATGACGTCACAAAATACATAACGTCACAAAAAATAAATTACGTCACAAAATGCATAACGTCACAACAATAAATAATGTCACAAAATACATAACGTCACAAAAATAAATGACGTCATAAAATACATAACGTCACAAAAATAAATGACGTCACAAAAATTTATTACGTCACAAAAATAAATAACGTCACAAAATACATAACGTCACAAAATACATAACGGCACAAAAATAAATGACGTCACAAAATACATAACGTCACAAAAATAAATGACGTCACAAAATACATACCGTCAAAAAAATAAATGACGTCACAAAATACATAACGTCACAAAAATAAATGACGTCACAAAATTCATAACTTCACAAAAAAAATGACGTCACAAAATACATAACGTCACAAAAATAAATGACGTCACAAAATACATAACGTCACAAAAATAAATGACGTCACAAAATATTTAACGACACAAAATTTAATGACGTCACAAAATACATAACGTCACAAAAATAAATGACGTCACAAAATACATAACGTCACAAAAATTAATTACGTCAAAAAATACATAACCTCACAAAAATAAATGACGTCACAAAATACATAACGTCACAAAAATAAATGACGTCACAAAATACATAACGTCACAAAATACATAACGTCACAAAAATAATTGACGTCACAATAATAAATGACGTCACAAAATACATAATGTCACAAAAATAAATGACGTCACAAAATACATAACGTCACAAAAATAAATGACGTCACAAAATACATAACGTCACAAAAATAAATGACGTCACAAAACACATAACGTCACAAAAAAAATGACGTCACAAAATACATAACGTCACAAAAATAAATGACGTCACAAAATACATAACGTCACAAAAATAAATGACGTCACAAAATATTTAACGACACAAAATTAAATGACGTCACAAAATACATAACGTCACAAAAATAAATGACGTCACAAAATACATAACGTCACAAAAATTAATTACGTCAAAAAATACATAACCTCACAAAAAAAAATGACGTCACAAAATACATAACGTCACAAAAATAAATGACGTAACAAAATACATAACGTCACAAAATACATAACGTCACAAAAATAAATGACGTCACAAAATACATAACGTCACAAAAATAATTGACGTCACAATAATAAATGACGTCACAAAATACATAATGTCACAAAAATAAATGACGTCACAAAATACATAACGTCACAAAAATAAATGACGTCACAAAATACATAACGTCACAAAAATAAATGACGTCACAAAACACATAACGTCACAAAAAAAATGACGTCACAAAATACATAACGTCACAAAAATAAATGACGTCACAAAATACATAACGTCACAAAAATAAATGACGTCACAAAATATTTAACGACACAAAATTAAATGACGTCACAAAATACATATTTCATAAAATACATAACGTCACAAAAATAAATAACGTCACAAAATAAATAACGTCACAAAAATAAATGACGTCACAAAATACACAACGTCACGAAAATAAATGACGTCACAAAATACATAACGTCACAAAAATAAATGACGTCACAAAATACATAACGTCACAAAAACAAATGACGTCACAAAATACATAACGTCACAAAAATAAATGACGTCACAAAATACATAACGTCACAAAAATAAATGACGTAACAAAATACATAACGTCACAAAAATAAATGACGTCACAAAATACATAACGTCACAAAAATAAATGACGTCACAAAATACATAACGTCACAAAAATAAATGACGTCACAAAATACATAACGTCACAAAAATAAATAACGTCACAAAATACATAACGTCACAAAATACATAACGTTACAAAAATAAATGACGTCACAAAATAAATAAAGTCACAAAAATAAATGACGTCACAAAATACATAACGTCACAAAAATAAATGACGTCACAAAATACATAACGTCACAAAAATAAATGACGTCACAAAATACATAACGTCACAAAAATAAATGACGTCACAAAATACACAACGTCAAAAAATAAATGACGTCACAAAAATTAATTACGTCACAAAATACATAACGTCACAAAAATAAATGACGTCACAAAATACATAACGTCACAAAATACATAACGTCACAAAAATAAATAACGTCACAAAATACATAACGTCAAAAAAATAAATGACGTCACAAAATACATAACGTCACAAAAAATAAATTACGTCACAAAATGCATAACGTCACAACAATAAATAATGTCACAAAATACATAACGTCACAAAAATAAATGACGTCATAAAATACATAACGTCACAAAAATAAATGACGTCACAAAAATTTATTACGTCACAAAAATAAATAACGTCACAAAATACATAACGTCGCAAAATACATAACGGCACAAAAATAAATGACGTCACAAAATACATAACGTCACAAAAATAAATGACGTCACAAAATACATACCGTCAAAAAAATAAATTACGTCACAAAATACATAACGTCACAAAAATAAATGACGTCAAAAAATTCATAACTTCACAAAAAAAATGACGTCACAAAATACATAACGTCACAAAAATAAATGACGTCACAAAATACATAACGTCACAAAAATAAATGACGTCACAAAATATTTAACGACACAAAATTTAATGACGTCACAAAATACATAACGTCACAAAAATAAATGACGTCACAAAATACATAACGTCACAAAAATTAATTACGTCAAAAAATACATAACCTCACAAAAATAAATGACGTCACAAAATACATAACGTCACAAAAATAAATGACGTCACAAAATACATAACGTCACAAAATACATAACGTCACAAAAATAAATGACGTCACAAAATACATAACGTCACAAAAATAATTGACGTCACAATAATAAATGACGTCACAAAATACATAATGTCACAAAAATAAATGACGTCACAAAATATATAACGTCACAAAAATAAATGACGTCACAAAATACATAACGTCACAAAAATAAATGACGTCACAAAACACATAACGTCACAAAAAAAATGACGTCACAAAATACATAACGTCACAAAAATAAATGACGTCACAAAATACATAACGTCACAAAAAAATGACGTCACAAAATACATAACGTCACAAAAAAAATGACGTCACAAAATACATAACGTCACAAAAATAAATGACGTCACAAAATACATAACGTCACAAAAATAAATGACGTCACAAAATACATAACGTCACAAAAATAAATGACGTCACAAAATACATAACGTCACAAAAACAAATGACGTCACAAAATACATAACGTCACAAAAATAAATGACGTCACAAAATACATAACGTCACAAAAACAAATGACGTCACAAAATACATAACGTCACAAAAATAAATGACGTCACAAAATACATAACGTCACAAAAATAAATGACGTAACAAAATACATAACGTCACAAAAATAAATGACGTCACAAAATACATAACGTCACAAAAATAAATGACGTCACAAAATACATAACGTCACAAAAATAAATGACGTCACAAAATACATAACGTCACAAAAATAAATAACGTCACAAAATACATAACGTCACAAAATACATAACGTTACAAAAATAAATGACGTCACAAAATAAATAAAGTCACAAAAATAAATGACGTCACAAAATACATAACGTCACAAAAATAAATGACGTCACAAAATACATAACGTCACAAAAATAAATGACGTCACAAAATACATAACGTCACAAAAATAAATGACGTCACAAAATACAAAACGTCAAAAAATAAATGACGTCACAAAAATTAATTACGTCACAAAATACATAACGTCACAAAAATAAATGACGTCACAAAATACATAACGTCACAAAATACATAACGTCACAAAAATAAATAACGTCACAAAATACATAACGTCAAAAAAATAAATGACGTCACAAAATACATAACGTCACAAAAAATAAATTACGTCACAAAATGCATAACGTCACAACAATAAATAATGTCACAAAATACATAACGTCACAAAAATAAATGACGTCATAAAATACATAACGTCACAAAAATAAATGACGTCACAAAAATTTATTACGTCACAAAAATAAATAACGTCACAAAATACATAACGTCACAAAATACATAACGGCACAAAAATAAATGACGTCACAAAATACATAACGTCACAAAAATAAATGACGTCACAAAATACATACCGTCAAAAAATAAATGACGTCACAAAATACATAACGTCACAAAAATAAATGACGTCACAAAATTCATAACTTCACAAAAAAAATGACGTCACAAAATACATAACGTCACAAAAATAAATGACGTCACAAAATACATAACGTCACAAAAATAAATGACGTCACAAAATATTTAACGACACAAAATTTAATGACGTCACAAAATACATAACGTCACAAAAATAAATGACGTCACAAAATACATAACGTCACAAAAATTAATTACGTCAAAAAATACATAACCTCACAAAAATAAATGACGTCACAAAATACATAACGTCACAAAAATAAATGACGTCACAAAATACATAACGTCACAAAATACATAACGTCACAAAAATAAATGACGTCACAAAATACATAACGTCACAAAAATAATTGACGTCACAATAATAAATGACGTCACAAAATACATAATGTCACAAAAATAAATGACGTCACAAAATACATAACGTCACAAAAATAAATGACGTCACAAAATACATAACGTCACAAAAATAAATGACGTCACAAAACACATAACGTCACAAAAAAAATGACGTCACAAAATACATAACGTCACAAAAATAAATGACGTCACAAAATACATAACGTCACAAAAATAAATGACGTCACAAAATATTTAACGACACAAAATTAAATGACGTCACAAAATACATAACGTCACAAAAATAAATGACGTCACAAAATACATAACGTCACAAAAATTAATTACGTCAAAAAATACATAACCTCACAAAAAAAAATGCCGTCACAAAATACATAACGTCACAAAAATAAATGACGTAACAAAATACATAACGTCACAAAATACATAACGTCACAAAAATAAATGACGTCACAAAATACATAACGTCACAAAAATAATTGACGTCACAATAATAAATGACGTCACAAAATACATAATGTCACAAAAATAAATGACGTCACAAAATACATAACGTCACAAAAATAAATGACGTCACAAAATACATAACGTCACAAAAATAAATGACGTCACAAAACACATAACGTCACAAAAAAAATGACGTCACAAAATACATAACGTCACAAAAATAAATGACGTCACAAAATACATAACGTCACAAAAATAAATGACGTCACAAAATATTTAACGACACAAAATTAAATGACGTCACAAAATACATATTTCATAAAATACATAACGTCACAAAAATAAATAACGTCACAAAATAAATAACGTCACAAAAATAAATGACGTCACAAAATACACAACGTCACGAAAATAAATGACGTCACAAAATACATAACGTCATATGTATACATAACGTCACAAAAATAAATGACGTCACAAAATACATATTGTCACAAAAATAAATGACGTCACAAAAATTAATTACGTCACACAATACATAACGTCACAAAATATATAACGTCACAAAAATAAATGACGTCACAAAAATTAATTACGTCACAAAATACATAACGTCACAAAAATAAATAACGTCACAGAATACATAACGTCACAAAATACATAACGTCACAAAAATAAATGACGTCACAAAATAAATAAAGTCACAAAAATAAATGACGTCACAAAATACACAACGTCACAAAAATAAATGACGTCACAAAATATATAACGTCACATAAATAAATGACGTCACAAAAATTAATTACGTCACAAAATACATAACGTCACAAAAATAAATAACGTCACAAAATACATAACGTCACAAAATACATAACGTCACAAAAATAAATGACGTCACAAAATAAATAAAGTCACAAAAATAAATGACGTCACAAAATACATACCGTCACAAAAATAAATGATGTCACAAAATACATAACGTCACAAAATTAATGACGTCACAAAAATTAATTACGTCACAAAATACATAACGTCACAAAAATTAATTACGTCAAAAAATACATAACCTAAAAAAAATAAATTACGTCACAAAATACATAACGACACAAAAATAAATGACGTCACAAAATACATAACGTCACAAAAATAAATGACGTCACAAAATACATAACGTCACAAAAATAAATGACGTCACAAAATACATAACGTCACAAAAACAAATGACGTCACAAAATACATAACGTCACAAAAATAAATGACGTCACAAAATACATAACGTCACAAAAAAAATGACGTCACAAAATACATAACGTCACAAAAATAAATGACGTCACAAAAATTAATTACGTCACAAAATACATAACGTCACAAAAATAAATAACGTCACAAAATACATAACGTCACAAAATACATAACGGTACAAAAATAAATGACGTCATAAATAAATAAAGTCACAAAAATAAATGACGTCACAAAATACATAACGTCACAAAAATAAATGACGTCACAAAATACATAACGTCACAAAAATAAATGACGTCACAAAATACATAACGTCACAAAAATAAATGACGTCACAAAATACATAACGTCACAAAAATAAATGACGTCACAAAAAGTAATGACGTCACAAAATACATAACGTCACAAAAAAAAATGACGTCACAAAATACAAAACGTCACAAAAATAAATGACGTCACAAAAATTAATTACGTCACAAAATACATAACGTCACAAAAATAAATGACGTCACAAAATACATAACGTCACAAAAATAAATAACGTCACAAAATACATAACGTCAAAAAAATAAATGACGTCACAAAATACATAACGTCACAAAAAATAAATTACGTCACAAAATGCATAACGTCACAAAAATAAATAATGTCACAAAATACATAACGTCACAAAAATAAATGACGTCACAAAATATTTAACGACACAAAATTAAATGACGTCACAAAATACATAACGTCACAAAAATAAATGACGTCACAAAATTCATAACGTCACAAAAAAATGACGTCACAAAATACATAACGTCACAAAAATAAATGACGTCACAAAATACATAACGTCACAAAAATAAATGACGTCACAAAATATTTAACGACACAAAATTAAATGACGTCACAAAATACATAACGTCACAAAAATAAATGACGTCACAAAATACATAACGTCACAAAAATTAATTACGTCAAAAAATACATAACCTCACAAAAATAAATGACGTCACAAAATACATAACGTCACAAAAATAAATGACGTCACAAAATACATAACGTCACAAAATACATAACGTCACAAAAATAAATGACGTCACAAAATACATAACGTCACAAAAAAAATGACGTCACAATAATAAATGACGTCACAAAATACATAATGTCACAAAAATAAATTACGTCACAAAATACATAACGTCACAAAAATAAATGACGTCACAAAATACATAACGTCACAAAAATAAATGACGTCACAAAATACATAACGTCACAAAAAAATGACGTCACAAAATACATAACGTCACAAAAATAAATGACGTCACAAAATACATAACGTCACAAAAATAAATGACGTCACAAAATATTTAACGACACAAAATTAAATGACGTCACAAAATACATATTTCATTAAATACATAACGTCACAAAAATAAATGACGTCACAAAATACATAACGTCATATGTATACATAACGTCACAAAAATAAATGACGTCACAAAATACATATTGTCACAAAAATAAATGACGTCACAAAAATTAATTACGTCACACAATACATAACGTCACAAAATATATAACGTCACAAAAATAAATGACGTCACAAAAATTAATTACGTCACAAAATACATAACGTCACAAAAATAAATAACGTCACAGAATACATAACGTCACAAAATACATAACGTCACAAAAATAAATGACGTCACATAATAAATAAAGTCACAAAAATAAATGACGTCACAAAATACACAACGTCACAAAAATAAATGACGTCACAAAATATATAACGTCACAAAAATAAATGACGTCACAAAAATTAATTACGTCACAAAATACATAACGTCACAAAAATAAATAACGTCACAAAATACATAACGTCACAAAATACATAACGTCACAAAATACATAACGTCACAAAAATAAATGACGTCACAAAATACATAACGTCACAAAAATAAATGACGTCACAAAATACATAACGTCACAAAAACAAATGACGTCACAAAGTACATAACGTCACAAAAATAAATGACGTCACAAAATACATAACGTCACAAAAATAAATAACGTCACAAAAATTAATTACGTCACAAAATACATAACGTCACAAAAAATATAACGTCACAAAAATAGATGACGTCACAAAAATTAATTACGTCACAAAATACATAACGTCACAAAAATAAATAACGTCACAAAATACAAAACGTCACAAAATACATAACGTCACAAAAATAAATGACGTCACAAAATAATTAAAGTCACAAAAATAAATGACGTCACAAAATACATAACGTCACAAAAATAAATGACGTCAAAAAATACATAACCTCACAAAAATAAATGATGTCACAAAATACATAACGTCAAAAAAATAAATGACGTCACAAAATACATAACGTCACAAAAATAAATGACGTCACAAAATACATAACGTCACAAAAATAAATGACGTCACAAAATACATAACGTCACAAAAATAAATGACGTCAAAAAAATTAATGACGTCACAAAATACATAACGTCACAAAAATAAATGACGTCAGAAAAATTAATTACGTCACAAAATACATAACGTCACGAAAATAAATGACGTCAAAAAATACATGACCTGACAAAAATTAATGATGTCACAAAATACATAACGTCACAAAAATAAATGACGTCACAAACATAATGACGTCACAAAATACATATTGTCACAAAAATAAATGACGTCACAAAATACATAACGTCACAAAAATAAATGACGTCACAAAATACATAACGTCAAAAAAAATGACGTCACAAAATACATAATGTCACAAAAATATGTGACGTCACAAAATAGATAACTTCACAAAAATAAATGACGTCACAAAATACATAACGTCACAAAAATAAATGACGTCACAAAAATAAATAACGTCACAAAATACATAACGTCACAAAATACATAACGTCACAAAATACATAACGTCACAAAAATAAATGACGTCACAAAATACATAACGTCACAAAAATAAATGACGTCACAAAATACATAACGTCAAAAAAATAAATGACGTCACAAAATACATAACGTCACAAAAATAAATGACGTTAGAAAATACATAACGTCACAAAAATAAATGACGTCACAATAATAAATGACGTCACAAAATACATAACGTCACAAAAATAAATGACGTCACAAAATACATAACGTTACAAAAATAAATGACGTCACAAAATACATAACGTCACAAAAATAAATGACGTCAGAAAATACATAACGTCACAAAAAATGACGTCACAAAATACATAACGTCACAAAAATAAATGACGTCACAAAATACATAACGTCACAAAAATAAATGACGTTACATAAAACATAACGTCACAAAAATAAATGACGTCACAAAATACATAACGTCACAAAAATAAATGACGTCACAAAATAAATAACGTCACAAAAATAAATGACGTCACAAAATACATAACGTCACAAAAACAAATGACGTCACAAAATACATAACGTCACAAAAATAAATGACGTCACAAAATACATAACGTCACAAAAATTAATTACGTCACAAAATACATAACGTCACAAAAAATATAACGTCACAAAAATAAATGACGTAACAAAAATTAATTACGTCACAAAATACATAACGTCACAAAAATAAATAACGTCACAAAATACATAACGTCACAAAATACATAACGTCACAAAAATAAATGACGTCACAAAATAATTAAAGTCACAAAAATAAATGACGTCACAAAATACATAACGTCACAAAAATAAATGACGTCACAAAATACATAACGTCACAAAATTAATGACGTCACAAAAATTAATTACGTCAAAAAATACATAACGTCACAAAAATTAATTACGTCAAAAAATACATAACCTCACAAAAATAAATGATGTCACAAAATACATACCGTCACAAAAATAAATGACGTCACAAAATACATAACGTCACAAAAATAAATGACGTCACATAATACATAACGTCAAAAAAATAAATGACGTCACAAAATACATAACGTCACAAAAATAAATGACGTCACAAAAATTAATTACGTCACAAAATACATAACGTCACAAAAATAAATGACGTCAAAAAATACATAACCTCACAAAAATAAATGATGTCACAAAATACATAACGTCACAAAAATAAATGACGTCACAAAATACATAACGTCACAAAAATAAATGACGTCACATAATACATAACGTCAAAAAAATAAATGACGTCACAAAATACATAACGTCACAAAAATAAATGATGTCACAAATATAAATAAAGTCACAAAATACATAACGTCACAAAATACATAACGTCAAAAAAAAATGACGTCACAAAAATTAGTTACTTCACAAAATACATAGCGTCACAAAAATAAATGACGTCACAAAAATTAATTACGTCACAAAATACATAACGTCACAAAAATAAATGACGTCAAAAAATACATAACCTCACAAAAATAAATGATGTCACAAAATACATAACGTCACAAAAATAAATGACGTCACAAAATACATAACGTCACAAAAATAATTGACGTCACATAATACATAACGTCAAAAAAATAAATGACGTCACAAAATACATAACGTCACAAAAATAAATGATGTCACAAAAATAAATAAAGTCACAAAATACATAACGTCACAAAATACATAACGGCAAAAAAATAAATGACGTCACAAAATACATAACGTCGCAAAAATAAATGACGTCACAAAATACATAACGTCAAAAAAATAAATGACGTCACAAAATACATAACGTCACAAAAATAAATGACGTCAAAAAATACATAACGTCACAAAAATAAATGACGTCACAATAATAAATGACGTCACAAAATACATAACGTCACAAAAATAAATGACGTCACAAAATACATAACGTTACAAAAATAAATGACGTCACAAAATACATAACGTCACAAAAATAAATGACGTCACAAAATACATAACGTCACAAAAAAATGACGTCACAAAATACAAAACGTCACAAAAATAAATGACGCCACAAAATACATAACGTCACAAAAATAAATGACGTCACAAAATACATAACGTCACAAAAATAAATGAAGTCACAAAATACATAACGTCACAAAAACAAATGACGTCACAAAATACATAACGTCACAAAAATAAATGACGTCACAAAATACATAACGTCACAAAAATAAATGACGTCACAAAAATTAATTACGTCACAAAATACATAAGGTCACAAAATATATAACGTCACAAAAATAAATGACGTCACAAAAATTAATTACGTCACAAAATACAAAACGTCACAAAAATAAATAACGTCACATAATACATAACGCCACAAAATACATAACGTCACAAAAATAATTGACGTCACAAAATAAATAAAGTCAAAAAAATAAATGACGTCACAAAATACATAACGTCACAAAAATAAATGACGTGACAAAATACATAACGTCACAAAATTAATGACGTCACAAAAATTAATTACGTCACAAAATACATAACGTCACAAAAATAAATGACGTCACAAACATAATGACGTCACAAAATACATATTGTCACAAAATTAATGACGTCACAAAATACATAACGTCACAAAAATAAATGACGTCACAAAATACAAAACGTCAAAAAAATGACGTCACAAAATACATAACGTCATAAAAATAAATGACGTCACAAAAATTAATTACGTCATAAAATACATAACGTCACAAAAATAAATGACGTCAAAAAATACATAACCTCACAAAAATAAATGATGTCACAAAATACATAACGTCAAAAAAATAAATGACGTCACAAAATACATAACGTCACAAAAATAAATGACGTCACAAAATACATAACGTCACAAAAATAAATGACGTCACAAAATACATAACGTCACAAAAATAAATGACGTCACAAAAATAAATAACGTCACAAAATACATAACGTCACAAAAATAAATGACGTCACAAAATACATAACGTTACAAAAATAAATGACGTCATAAAAAAAAACGTCACAAAAATAAATGACGTCACAAAATACATAACGTCACAAAAAATGACGTCACAAAATACATAACGTCACAAAAATAAATGACGTCACAAAATACATAACGTCACAAAAATAAATGACGTTACAAAAAACATAACGTCACAAAAATAAATGACGTCACAAAATACATAACGTCACAAAAATAAATGACGTCACAAAATACATAACGTCACAAAAATAAATGACGTCACAAAAATTAATTACGTCACAAAATACAAAACGTCACAAAAAATATAACGTCACAAAAATAAATGACGTCACAAAAATTAATTACGTCACAAAATACATAACGTCACAAAAATAAATAACGTCACAAAATACATAACGTCACAAAATACATAACGTCACAAAAATAAATGACGTCACAAAATAATTAAAGTCACAAAAATAAATGACGTCACAAAATACATAACGTCACAAAAATAAATGACGTCACAAAATACATAACGTCACAAAATTAATGACGTCACAAAAATTAATTACGTCAAAAAATACATAACGTCACAAAAATTAATTACGTCAAAAAATACATAACCTCACAAAAATAAATGACGTCACAAAATACATAACGTCAAAAAAATAAATGACGTCACAAAAATTAGTTACGTCACAAAATACATAGCGTCACAAAAATAAATGACGTCACAAATATTAATTACGTCACAAAATACATAACGTCACAAAAATAAATGACGTCACATAATACATAACGTCACAAAAATAAATGACGTCACAAAATACATAACGTCACAAAAATAAATGACGTCACAAAAATAAATAACGTCACAAAATACATAACGTCACAAAATACATAACGGCAAAAAAATAAATGACGTCACAAAATACATAACGTCGCAAAAATAAATGACGTCACAAAATACATAACGTCAAAAAAATAAAAGACGTCACAAAATACATAACGTCACAAAAATAAATGACTCTAAAAAATACATAACGTCACAAAAATAAATGACGTCACAATAATAAATGACGTCACAAAATACATAACGTCACAAAAATAAATGACGTTACAAAATACATAACGTTACAAAAATAAATGACGTCACAAAATACATAACGTCACAAAAATAAATGACGTCACAAAATACATAACGTCACAAAAAATGACGTCACAAAATATAAAACGTCACAAAAATAAATGACGTCACAAAATACATAACGTCACAAAAATAAATGACGTCACAAAATACATAACGTCACAAAAATAAATGACGTCACAAAATACATAACGTCACAAAAATAAATGACGTCACAAAATACATAACGTCACAAAAATAAATGAAGTCACAAAATACATAACGTCACAAAAACAAATGACGTCACAAAATACATAACGTCACAAAAATAAATGACGTCACAAAATACATAACGTCACAAAAATAAATGACGTCACAAAAATTAATTACGTCACAAAATACATAACGTCACAAAATATATAACGTCACAAAAATAAATGACGTCACAAAAATTAATTACGTCACAAAATACATAACGTCAGAAAAATAAATAACGTCACATAATACATAACGTCACAAAATACATAACGTCACAAAAATAATTGACGTCACAAAATAAATAAAGTCACAAAAATAAATGACGTCACAAAATACATAACGTCACAAAATACATAACGTCACAAAATTAATGACGTCACAAAAATTAATTACGTCACAAAATACATAACGTCACAAAAATAAATGACGTCACAAACATAATGACGTCACAAAATACATATTGTCACAAAATTAATGACGTCACAAAATACATAACGTCACAAAAATAAATAACGTCACAAAATACAAAACGTCAAAAAAAAATGACGTCACAAAATACATAACGTCATAAAAATAAATGACGTCACAAAAATTAATTACGTCATAAAATACATAACGTCACAAAAATAAATGACGTCAAAAAATACATAACCTCACAAAAATAAATGATGTCACAAAATACATAACGTCAAAAAAATAAATGACGTCACAAAATACATAACGTCACAAAAATAAATGACGTCACAAAATACATTACGTCACAAAAATAAATGACGTCACAAAATACATAACGTCACAAAAATAAATGACGTCACAAAATACATAACGTCACAAAAATAAATGACGTCACAAAAATAAATAACGTCACAAAATACATAACGTCACAAAATACATAACGGCAAAAAAATAAATGACGTCAAAAAATACATAACGTCAAAAAAATAAATGACGTCACAAAATACATAACGTCACAAAAATAAATGACGTCACAGAATACATAACGTCACAAAAATAAATGACGTCACAATAATAAATGACGTCACAAAATACATAACGTCACAAAAATAAATGACGTCGCAAAATACATAACGTTACAAAAATAAATGACGTCACAAAATACATAACGTCACAAAAATAAATGACGTTACAAAATACATAACGTCACAAAAAATGACGTCACAAAATACATAACGTCACAAAAATAAATGACGTCACAAAATACATAACGTCACAAAAATAAATGACGTTACAAAAAACATAACGTCACAAAAATAAATGACGTCACAAAATACATAACGTCACAAAAATAAATGACGTCACAAAATACATAACGTCACAAAAATAAATGACGTCACAAAATACATAACGTCACAAAAACAAATGACCTCACAAAATACATAACGTCACAAAAATAAATGATGTCACAAAAATAAATAACGTCACAAAATACATAACGTCACAAAATACATAACGGCAAAAAAATAAATGACGTCAAAAAATACATAACGTCAAAAAAATAAATGACGTCACAAAATACATAACGTCACAAAAATAAATGACGTCACAGAATACATAACGTCACAAAAATAAATGACGTCACAATAATAAATGACGTCACAAAATACATAACGTCACAAAAATTAATGACGTCACAAAATACATAACGTTACAAAAATAAATGACGTCACAAAATACATAACGTCACTAAAATAAATGACGTCACAAAATACATAACGTCACAAAAAATGACGTCACAAAATACATAACGTCACAAAAATAAATGACGTCACAAAATACATAACGTCACAAAAATAAATGACGTTACAAAAAACATAACGTCACAAAAATAAATGACGTCACAAAATACATAACGTCACAAAAATAAATGACGTCACAAAATACATAACGTCACAAAAATAAATGACGTCACAAAATACATAACGTCACAAAAACAAATGACCTCACAAAATAAATAACGTCACAAAAATAATTGACGTCACAAAATACATAACGTCACAAAAATAAATGACGTCACAAAAATTAATTACGTCACAAAATACATAACGTCACAAAATATATAACGTCACAAAAATAAATGACGTCACAATAATTAATTACGTCACAAATTCATAACGTCACAAAAATAAATAACGTCACAAAATACATAACGTAACAAAATACATAACGTCACAAAAATAAATGACGTCACAAAATAAATAAAGTCACAAAAATAAATGACGTCACAAAATACATAACGTCACGAAAATAAATGACGTCACAAAATATATAACGTCACAAAATTAATGACGTCACAAAAATTAATTACGTCACAAAATACATAACGTCACAAAAATTAATTACGTCAAAAAATACATAACCTCACAAAAATAAATGTCGTCACAAAAATAAATTACGTCACAAAAAACATAACGTCACAAAAATAAATGACGTCACAAAATACATAACGACACAAAAATAAATGACGTCACAAAATACATAACGTCACAAAAATAAATGACGTCACAAAAATTAATGACGTCACAAAATACATAACGCCACAAAAATAAATGACGTCACAAAAATTAATTACGTCACAAAATACATAACGTCACAAAAATAATTGACGTCAAAAAATACATAACCTCACAAAAATAAATGATGTCACAAAATACATAACGTCACAAAAATAAATGACGTCACAAAATACATAACGTCAAAAAAATGACGTCACAAAATACATAACGCCATAAAAATAAATGACGTCACAAAAATTAATTACTTCACAAAATACATAACGTCACAAAAATAAATGACGTCACAAAATACATAACGTCACAAAATACATAACGTCACAAAAATAAATGACGTCACAAAATACATAACGTCACAAAAATAAATGACGTTACAAAATACATAACGTCACAAAAATAAATGACGTCAAAAAATACATAACCTCACAAAAATAAATGATGTCACAAAATACATAACGTCACAAAAATAAATGACGTCTAAAAATACCTAACGTCACAAAAATAAATGACGTCACATAATACATAACGTCACAAAAATAAATGACGTCACAAAATACATAACGTCACAAAAAATGACGTCACAAAATACAAAACGTCACAAAAATAAATGACGTCACAAAATACATAACGTCACAAAAATAAATGACGTCACAAAATACATAACGTCACAAAAATAAATGACGTCACAAAATACATAACGTCACAAAAATAAATCACGTCACAAAATACATAACGTCACAAAAATAAATAACGTCACAAAATACATAACGTCACAAAAACAAATGACGTCACAAAATACATAACGTCACAAAAATAAATGACGTCACAAAATACATAACGTCACAAAAATAAATGACGTCACAAAAATTAATTACGTCACAAAATACATAACGTCACAAAATATATAACGTCACAAAAATAAATGACGTCACAAAAATTAATTACGTTACAAAATACATAACGTCACAAAAATAAATAACGTCACAAAATACATAACGTCACAAAATACATAACGTCACAAAAATAATTGACGTCACAAAATAAATAAAGTCACAAAAATAAATGACGTCACAAAATACATAACGTCACAAAAATAAATGACGTCACAAAATACATAACGTCACAAAATTAATGACGTCACAAAAATTAATTACGTCACAAAATACATAACGTCACAAAAATTAATTACGTCAAAAAATACATAACCTCACAAAAATAAATGACGTCACAAAATACATAACGTCACAAAAATAAATTACGTCACAAAATACATAACGTCACAAAAATAAATGACGTCACAAAATACATAACGTCACAAAAATAAATGACGTCACAAAATACATAACGTCACAAAAATAAATGACGTCACAAAATACAAAACGTCAAAAAATAAATGACGTCACAAAAATTAATTACGTCACAAAATACATAACGTCACAAAAATAAATGACGTCACAAAATACATAACGTCACAAAATACATAACGTCACAAAAATAAATAACGTCACAAAATACATAACGTCAAAAAAATAAATGACGTCACAAAATACATAACGTCACAAAAAATAAATTACGTCACAAAATGCATAACGTCACAAAAATAAATAATGTCACAAAATACATAACGTCACAAAAATAAATGACGTCATAAAATACATAACGTCACAAAAATAAATGACGTCACAAAAATTTATTACGTCACAAAAATAAATAACGTCACAAAATACATAACGTCACAAAATACATAACGGCACAAAAATAAATGACGTCACAAAATACATAGTCACAAAAATAAATGACGTCACAAAATACATACCGTCAAAAAAATAAATGACGTCACAAAATACATAACGTCACAAAAATAAATGACGTCACAAAATTCATAACTTCACAAAAAAAATGACGTCATAAAATACATAACGTCACAAAAATAAATGACGTCACAAAATACATAACGTCACAAAAATAAATGACGTCACAAAATATTTAACGACACAAAATTAAATGACGTCACAAAATACATAACGTCACAAAAATAAATGACGTCACAAAATACATAACGTGACAAAAATTAATTACGTCAAAAAATACATAACCTCACAAAAATAAATGACGTCACAAAATACATAACGTCACAAAAATAAATGACGTCACAAAATACATAACGTCACAAAATACATAACGTCACAAAAATAAATGACGTCACAAAATACATAACGTCACAAAAATAATTGACGTCACAATAATAAATGACGTCACAAAATACATAATGTCACAAAAATAAATGACGTCACAAAATACATAACGTCACAAAAATAAATGACGTCACAAAATACATAACGTCACAAAAATAAATGACGTCACAAAACACATAACGTCACAAAAAAAATGACGTCACAAAATACATAACGTCACAAAAATAAATGACGTCACAAAATACATAACGTCACAAAAATAAATGACGTCACAAAATATTTAACGACACAAAATTAAATGACGTCACAAAATACATATTTCATAAAATACATAACGTCACAAAAATAAATAACGTCACAAAATACATAACGGCACAAAAATAAATGACGTCACAAAATACATAACGTCACAAAAATAAATGACGTCACAAAATACATACCGTCAAAAAAATAAATGACGTCACAAAATACATAACGTCACAAAAATAAATGACGTCACAAAATTCATGACTTCACAAAAAAATGACGTCACAAAATACATAACGTCACAAAAATAAATGACGTCACAAAATACATAACGTCACAAAAATAAATGACGTCACAAAATACATAACGTCACAAAAATTAATTACGTCAAAAAATACATAACCTCACAAAAATAAATGACGTCACAAAATACATAACGTCACAAAAATAAATGACGTCACAAAATACATAACGTCACAAAATACATAACGTCACAAAAATAAATGACGTCACAAAATACATAACGTCACAAAAATAATTGACGTCACAATAATAAATGACGTCACAAAATACATAATGTCACAAAAATAAATGACGTCACAAAATACATAACGTCACAAAAATAAATGACGTCACAAAATACATAACGTCACAAAAATAAATGACGTCACAAAACACATAACGTCACAAAAATATGACGTCACAAAATACATAACGTCACAAAAATAAATGACGTCACAAAATACATAACGTCACAAAAATAAATGACGTCACAAAATATTTAACGACACAAAATTAAATGACGTCACAAAATACATATTTCATAAAATACATAACGTCACAAAAATAAATAACGTCACAAAATAAATAACGTCACAAAAATAAATGACGTCACAAAATACACAACGTCACGAAAATAAATTACGTCACAAAATACATAACGTCATATGTATACATAACGTCACAAAAATAAATGACGTCACAAAATACATATTGTCACAAAAATAAATGACGTCACAAAAATTAATTACGTCACACAATACATAACGTCACAAAATATATAACGTCACAAAAATAAATGACGTCACAAAAATTAATTACGTCACAAAATACATAACGTCACAAAAATAAATAACGTCACAGAATACATAACGTCACAAAATACATAACGTCACAAAAATAAATGACGTCACAAAATAAATAAAGTCACAAAAATAAATGACGTCACAAAATACACAACGTCACAAAAATAAATGACGTCACAAAATATATAACGTCACATAAATAAATGACGTCACAAAAATTAATTACGTCACAAAATACATAACGTCACAAAAATAAATAACGTCACAAAATACATAACGTCACAAAATACATAACGTCACAAAAATAAATGACGTCACAAAATAAATAAAGTCACAAAAATAAATGACGTCACAAAATACATACCGTCACAAAAATAAATGACGTCACAAAATACATAACGTCACAAAATTAATGACGTCACAAAAATTAATTACGTCACAAAATACATAACGTCACAAAAATTAATTACGTCAAAAAATACATAACCTCACAAAAATAAATGACGTCACAAAATACATAACGACACAAAAATAAATGACGTCACAAAATACATAACGTCACAAAAATAAATGACGTCACAAAATACATAACGTCACAAAAATAAATGACGTCACAAAATACATAACGTCACAAAAACAAATGACGTCACAAAATAAATAACGTCACATAATACATAACGCCACAAAATACATAACGTCACAAAAATAATTGACGTCACAAAATAAATAAAGTCAAAAAAATATATGACGTCACAAAATACATAACGTCACAATAATAAATGACGTCACAAAATACATAACGTCACAAAAATAAATGACGTCACAAAATACATAACGTTACAAAAATAAATGACGTCACAAAAATAAATGACGTCACAAAAATAAATGACGTCACAAAATACATAACGTCACAAAAATAAATGACGTCACAAAATACATAACGTCACAAAAATAAATGACGTCACAAAATACATAACGTCACAAAAATAAATGACGTCACAAAATACATAACGTCACAAAAATAATTGACGTCACAATAATAAATGACGTCACAAAATACATAATGTCACAAAAATAAATGACGTCACAAAATACATAACGTCACAAAAATAAATGACGTCACAAAATACATAACGTCACAAAAATAAATGACGTCACAAAACACATAACGTCACAAAAAAAATGACGTCACAAAATACATAACGTCACAAAAATAAATGACGTCACAAAATACATAACGTCACAAAAATAAATGACGTCACAAAATATTTAACGACACAAAATTAAATGACGTCACAAAATACATATTTCATAAAATACATAACGTCACAAAAATAAATAACGTCACAAAATACATAACGGCACAAAAATAAATGACGTCACAAAATACATAACGTCACAAAAATAAATGACGTCACAAAATACATACCGTCAAAAAAATAAATGACGTCACAAAATACATAACGTCACAAAAATAAATGACGTCACAAAATTCATGACTTCACAAAAAAATGACGTCACAAAATACATAACGTCACAAAAATAAATGACGTCACAAAATACATAACGTCACAAAAATAAATGACGTCACAAAATACATAACGTCACAAAAATTAATTACGTCAAAAAATACATAACCTCACAAAAATAAATGACGTCACAAAATACATAACGTCACAAAAATAAATGACGTCACAAAATACATAACGTCACAAAATACATAACGTCACAAAAATAAATGACGTCACAAAATACATAACGTCACAAAAATAATTGACGTCACAATAATAAATGACGTCACAAAATACATAATGTCACAAAAATAAATGACGTCACAAAATACATAACGTCACAAAAATAAATGACGTCACAAAATACATAACGTCACAAAAATAAATGACGTCACAAAACACATAACGTCACAAAAATATGACGTCACAAAATACATAACGTCACAAAAATAAATGACGTCACAAAATACATAACGTCACAAAAATAAATGACGTCACAAAATATTTAACGACACAAAATTAAATGACGTCACAAAATACATATTTCATAAAATACATAACGTCACAAAAATAAATAACGTCACAAAATAAATAACGTCACAAAAATAAATGACGTCACAAAATACACAACGTCACGAAAATAAATTACGTCACAAAATACATAACGTCATATGTATACATAACGTCACAAAAATAAATGACGTCACAAAATACATATTGTCACAAAAATAAATGACGTCACAAAAATTAATTACGTCACACAATACATAACGTCACAAAATATATAACGTCACAAAAATAAATGACGTCACAAAAATTAATTACGTCACAAAATACATAACGTCACAAAAATAAATAACGTCACAGAATACATAACGTCACAAAATACATAACGTCACAAAAATAAATGACGTCACAAAATAAATAAAGTCACAAAAATAAATGACGTCACAAAATACACAACGTCACAAAAATAAATGACGTCACAAAATATATAACGTCACATAAATAAATGACGTCACAAAAATTAATTACGTCACAAAATACATAACGTCACAAAAATAAATAACGTCACAAAATACATAACGTCACAAAATACATAACGTCACAAAAATAAATGACGTCACAAAATAAATAAAGTCACAAAAATAAATGACGTCACAAAATACATACCGTCACAAAAATAAATGACGTCACAAAATACATAACGTCACAAAATTAATGACGTCACAAAAATTAATTACGTCACAAAATACATAACGTCACAAAAATTAATTACGTCAAAAAATACATAACCTCACAAAAATAAATGACGTCACAAAATACATAACGACACAAAAATAAATGACGTCACAAAATACATAACGTCACAAAAATAAATGACGTCACAAAATACATAACGTCACAAAAATAAATGACGTCACAAAATACATAACGTCACAAAAACAAATGACGTCACAAAATAAATAACGTCACATAATACATAACGCCACAAAATACATAACGTCACAAAAATAATTGACGTCACAAAATAAATAAAGTCAAAAAAATATATGACGTCACAAAATACATAACGTCACAATAATAAATGACGTCACAAAATACATAACGTCACAAAAATAAATGACGTCACAAAATACATAACGTTACAAAAATAAATGACGTCACAAAAATAAATGACGTCACAAAAATAAATGACGTCACAAAATACATAACGTCACAAAAATAAATGACGTCACAAAATACATAACGTCACAAAAATAAATGACGTCACAAAATACATAACGTCACAAAAATAAATGACGTCACAAAATACATAACGTCACAAAAATAAATGACGTCACAAAAAGTAATGACGTCACAAAATACATAACGTCACAAAAATAAATGACGTCACAAAATACAAAACGTCACAAAAATAAATGACGTCACAAAAATTAATTACGTCACAAAATACATAACGTCATAAAAATAAATGACGTCACAAAATACATAACGTCACAAAAATAAATAACGTCACAAAATACATAACGTCAAAAAAATAAATGACGTCACAAAATACATAACGTCACAAAAAATAAATTACGTCACAAAATGCATAACGTCACAAAAATAAATAATGTCACAAAATACATAACGTCACAAAAATAAATGACGTCACAAAATACATAACGTCACAAAAATAAATGACGTCACAAAATATTTAACGACACAAAATTAAATGACGTCACAAAATACATAACGTCACAAAAATAAATGACGTCACAAAATTCATAACGTCACAAAAAAATGACGTCACAAAATACATAACGTCACAAAAATAAATGACGTCACAAAATACATAACGTCACAAAAATAAATGACGTCACAAAATATTTAACGACACAAAATTAAATGACGTCACAAAATACATAACGTCACAAAAATAAATGACGTCACAAAATACATAACGTCACAAAAATTAATTACGTCAAAAAATACATAACCTCACAAAAATAAATGACGTCACAAAATACATAACGTCACAAAAATAAATGACGTCACAAAATACATAACGTCACAAAATACATAACGTCACAAAAATAAATGACGTCACAAAATACATAACGTCACAAAAAAAATGACGTCACAATAATTAATGACGTCACAAAATACATAATGTCACAAAAATAAATGACGTCACAAAATACATAACGTCACAAAAATAAATGACGTCACAAAATACATAACGTCACAAAAATAAATGACGTCACAAAATACATAACGTCACAAAAAAAATGACGTCACAAAATACATAACGTCACAAAAATAAATGACGTCACAAAATACATAACGTCACAAAAATAAATGACGTCACAAAATATTTAACGACACAAAATTAAATGACGTCACAAAATACATATTTCATTAAATACATAACGTCACAAAAATAAATGACGTCACAAAATACATAACGTCATATGTATACATAACGTCACAAAAATAAATGACGTCACAAAATACATATTGTCACAAAAATAAATGACGTCACAAAAATTAATTACGTCACACAATACATAACGTCACAAAATATATAACGTCACAAAAATAAATGACGTCACAAAAATTAATTACGTCACAAAATACATAACGTCACAAAAATAAATAACGTCACAGAATACATAACGTCACAAAATACATAACGTCACAAAAATAAATGACGTCACATAATAAATAAAGTCACAAAAATAAATGACGTCACAAAATACACAACGTCACAAAAATAAATGACGTCACAAAATATATAACGTCACAAAAATAAATGACGTCACAAAAATTAATTACGTCACAAAATACATAACGTCACAAAAATAAATAACGTCACAAAATACATAACGTCACAAAATACATAACGTCACAAAATACATAACGTCACAAAAATAAATGACGTCACAAAATACATAACGTCACAAAAATAAATGACGTCACAAAATACATAACGTCACAAAAACAAATGACGTCACAAAGTACATAACGTCACAAAAATAAATGACGTCACAAAATACATAACGTCACAAAAATAAATGACGTCACAAAAATTAATTACGTCACAAAATACATAACGTCACAAAAAATATAACGTCACAAAAATAAATGACGTCACAAAAATTAATTACGTCACAAAATACATAACGTCACAAAAATAAATAACGTCACAAAATACAAAACGTCACAAAATACATAACGTCACAAAAATAAATGACGTCACAAAATAATTAAAGTCACAAAAATAAATGACGTCACAAAATACATAACGTCACAAAAATAAATGACGTCAAAAAATACATAACCTCACAAAAATAAATGATGTCACAAAATACATAACGTCACAAAAATAAATGACGTCACAAACATAATGACGTCACAAAATACATATTGTCACAAAAATAAATGACGTCACAAAATACATAACGTCACAAAAATAAATGACGTCACATAATACAAAACGTCACAAAATACATAACGTCACAAAAATAAATGACGTCACAAAATACATAACGTCACAAAAATAAATGACGTCACAAAATACATAACGTCACAAAAATAAATGACGTCACAAAAATAAATAACGTCACAAAATACATAACGTCACAAAAATAAATGACGTCACAAAAATTAATGACGTCACAAAATACATAACGTCACAAAAATAAATGACGTCAGAAAAATTAATTACGTCACAAAATACATAACGTCACAAAAATAAATGACGTCAAAAAATACATGACCTGACAAAAATTAATGATGTCACAAAATACATAACGTCACAAAAATAAATGACGTCACAAACATAATGACGTCACAAAATACATATTGTCACAAAAATAAATGACGTCACAAAATACATAACGTCACAAAAATAAATGACGTCACAAAATACATAACGTCAAAAAAAATGACGTCACAAAATACATAATGTCACAAAAATAAATGACGTCACAAAATAGATAACTTCACAAAAATAAATGACGTCACAAAATACATAACGTCACAAAAATAAATGACGTCACAAAAATAAATAACGTCACAAAATACATAACGTCACAAAATACATAACGTCACAAAATACATAACGTCACAAAAATAAATGACGTCACAAAATACATAACGTCACAAAAATAAATGACGTCACAAAATACATAACGTCAAAAAAATAAATGACGTCACAAAATACATAAAGTCACAAAAATAAATGACGTCAGAAAATATATAACGTCACAAAAATAAATGACGTCACAATAATAAATGACGTCACAAACATAATGACGTCACAAAATACATATTGTCACAAAAATAAATGACGTCACAAAATACATAACGTCACAAAAATAAATGACGTCACAAAATACATAACGTAAAAAAAAATGACGTCACAAAATACATAATGTCACAAAAATAAATGACGTCACAAAATAGATAACTTCACAAAAATAAATGACGTCACAAAATTCATAACGGCACAAAAATAAATGACGTCACAAAATACATAACGTCACAAAAATAAATGACGTCACAAAATACATACCGTCAAAAAAATAAATGACGTCACAAAATACATAACGTCACAAAAATAAATGACGTCACAAAATTCATGACTTCACAAAAAAATGACGTCACAAAATACATAACGTCACAAAAATAAATGACGTCACAAAATACATAACGTCACAAAAATAAATGACGTCACAAAATACATAACGTCACAAAAATTAATTACGTCAAAAAATACATAACCTCACAAAAATAAATGACGTCACAAAATACATAACGTCACAAAAATAAATGACGTCACAAAATACATAACGTCACAAAATACATAACGTCACAAAAATAAATGACGTCACAAAATACATAACGTCACAAAAATAATTGACGTCACAATAATAAATGACGTCACAAAATACATAATGTCACAAAAATAAATGACGTCACAAAATACATAACGTCACAAAAATAAATGACGTCACAAAATACATAACGTCACAAAAATAAATGACGTCACAAAACACATAACGTCACAAAAATATGACGTCACAAAATACATAACGTCACAAAAATAAATGACGTCACAAAATACATAACGTCACAAAAATAAATGACGTCACAAAATATTTAACGACACAAAATTAAATGACGTCACAAAATACATATTTCATAAAATACATAACGTCACAAAAATAAATAACGTCACAAAATAAATAACGTCACAAAAATAAATGACGTCACAAAATACACAACGTCACGAAAATAAATTACGTCACAAAATACATAACGTCATATGTATACATAACGTCACAAAAATAAATGACGTCACAAAATACATATTGTCACAAAAATAAATGACGTCACAAAAATTAATTACGTCACACAATACATAACGTCACAAAATATATAACGTCACAAAAATAAATGACGTCACAAAAATTAATTACGTCACAAAATACATAACGTCACAAAAATAAATAACGTCACAGAATACATAACGTCACAAAATACATAACGTCACAAAAATAAATGACGTCACAAAATAAATAAAGTCACAAAAATAAATGACGTCACAAAATACACAACGTCACAAAAATAAATGACGTCACAAAATATATAACGTCACATAAATAAATGACGTCACAAAAATTAATTACGTCACAAAATACATAACGTCACAAAAATAAATAACGTCACAAAATACATAACGTCACAAAATACATAACGTCACAAAAATAAATGACGTCACAAAATAAATAAAGTCACAAAAATAAATGACGTCACAAAATACATACCGTCACAAAAATAAATGACGTCACAAAATACATAACGTCACAAAATTAATGACGTCACAAAAATTAATTACGTCACAAAATACATAACGTCACAAAAATTAATTACGTCAAAAAATACATAACCTCACAAAAATAAATGACGTCACAAAATACATAACGACACAAAAATAAATGACGTCACAAAATACATAACGTCACAAAAATAAATGACGTCACAAAATACATAACGTCACAAAAATAAATGACGTCACAAAATACATAACGTCACAAAAACAAATGACGTCACAAAATAAATAACGTCACATAATACATAACGCCACAAAATACATAACGTCACAAAAATAATTGACGTCACAAAATAAATAAAGTCAAAAAAATATATGACGTCACAAAATACATAACGTCACAATAATAAATGACGTCACAAAATACATAACGTCACAAAAATAAATGACGTCACAAAATACATAACGTTACAAAAATAAATGACGTCACAAAAATAAATGACGTCACAAAAATACATAACGTCACAAAATATATAACGTCACAAAAATAAATGACGTCACAAAAATTAATTACGTCACAAAATACATAACGTCACAAAAATAAATAACGTCACAGAATACATAACGTCACAAAATACATAACGTCACAAAAATAAATGACGTCACAAAATAAATAAAGTCACAAAAATAAATGACGTCACAAAATACACAACGTCACAAAAATAAATGACGTCACAAAATATATAACGTCACATAAATAAATGACGTCACAAAAATTAATTACGTCACAAAATACATAACGTCACAAAAATAAATAACGTCACAAAATACATAACGTCACAAAATACATAACGTCACAAAAATAAATGACGTCACAAAATAAATAAAGTCACAAAAATAAATGACGTCACAAAATACATACCGTCACAAAAATAAATGACGTCACAAAATACATAACGTCACAAAATTAATGACGTCACAAAAATTAATTACGTCACAAAATACATAACGTCACAAAAATTAATTACGTCAAAAAATACATAACCTCACAAAAATAAATGACGTCACAAAATACATAACGACACAAAAATAAATGACGTCACAAAATACATAACGTCACAAAAATAAATGACGTCACAAAATACATAACGTCACAAAAATAAATGACGTCACAAAATACATAACGTCACAAAAACAAATGACGTCACAAAATAAATAACGTCACATAATACATAACGCCACAAAATACATAACGTCACAAAAATAATTGACGTCACAAAATAAATAAAGTCAAAAAAATATATGACGTCACAAAATACATAACGTCACAATAATAAATGACGTCACAAAATACATAACGTCACAAAAATAAATGACGTCACAAAATACATAACGTTACAAAAATAAATGACGTCACAAAAATAAATGACGTCACAAAAATAAATGACGTCACAAAATACATAACGTCACAAAAATAAATGACGTCACAAAATACATAACGTCACAAAAATAAATGACGTCACAAAATACATAACGTCACAAAAATAAATGACGTCACAAAATACATAACGTCACAAAAATAAATGACGTCACAAAAAGTAATGACGTCACAAAATACATAACGTCACAAAAATAAATGACGTCACAAAATACAAAACGTCACAAAAATAAATGACGTCACAAAAATTAATTACGTCACAAAATACATAACGTCACAAAAATAAATGACGTCACAAAATACATAACGTCACAAAAATAAATAACGTCACAAAATACATAACGTCAAAAAAATAAATGACGTCACAAAATACATAACGTCACAAAAAATAAATTACGTCACAAAATGCATAACGTCACAAAAATAAATAATGTCACAAAATACATAACGTCACAAAAATAAATGACGTCACAAAATACATAACGTCACAAAAATAAATGACGTCACAAAATATTTAACGACACAAAATTAAATGACGTCACAAAATACATAACGTCACAAAAATAAATGACGTCACAAAATTCATAACGTCACAAAAAAATGACGTCACAAAATACATAACGTCACAAAAATAAATGACGTCACAAAATACATAACGTCACAAAAATAAATGACGTCACAAAATATTTAACGACACAAAATTAAATGACGTCACAAAATACATAACGTCACAAAAATAAATGACGTCACAAAAATTAATTACGTCAAAAAATACATAACCTCACAAAAATAAATGACGTCACAAAATACATAACGTCACAAAAATAAATGACGTCACAAAATACATAACGTCACAAAATACATAACGTCACAAAAATAAATGACGTCACAAAATACATAACGTCACAAAAAAAATGACGTCACAATAATTAATGACGTCACAAAATACATAATGTCACAAAAATAAATGACGTCACAAAATACATAACGTCACAAAAATAAATGACGTCACAAAATACATAACGTCACAAAAATAAATGACGTCACAAAATACATAACGTCACAAAAAAATGACGTCACAAAATACATAACGTCACAAAAATAAATGACGTCACAAAATACATAACGTCACAAAAATAAATGACGTCACAAAATATTTAACGACACAAAATTAAATGACGTCACAAAATACATATTTCATTAAATACATAACGTCACAAAAATAAATGACGTCACAAAATACATAACGTCATATGTATACATAACGTCACAAAAATAAATGACGTCACAAAATACATATTGTCACAAAAATAAATGACGTCACAAAAATTAATTACGTCACACAATACATAACGTCACAAAATATATAACGTCACAAAAATAAATGACGTCACAAAAATTAATTACGTCACAAAATACATAACGTCACAAAAATAAATAACGTCACAGAATACATAACGTCACAAAATACATAACGTCACAAAAATAAATGACGTCACATAATAAATAAAGTCACAAAAATAAATGACGTCACAAAATACACAACGTCACAAAAATAAATGACGTCACAAAATATATAACGTCACAAAAATAAATGACGTCACAAAAATTAATTACGTCACAAAATACATAACGTCACAAAAATAAATAACGTCACAAAATACATAACGTCACAAAATACATAACGTCACAAAATACATAACGTCACAAAAATAAATGACGTCACAAAATACATAACGTCACAAAAATAAATGACGTCACAAAATACATAACGTCACAAAAACAAATGACGTCACAAAGTACATAACGTCACAAAAATAAATGACGTCACAAAATACATAACGTCACAAAAATAAATGACGTCACAAAAATTAATTACGTCACAAAATACATAACGTCACAAAAAATATAACGTCACAAAAATAAATGACGTCACAAAAATTAATTACGTCACAAAATACATAACGTCACAAAAATAAATAACGTCACAAAATACAAAACGTCACAAAATACATAACGTCACAAAAATAAATGACGTCACAAAATAATTAAAGTCACAAAAATAAATGACGTCACAAAATACATAACGTCACAAAAATAAATGACGTCAAAAAATACATAACCTCACAAAAATAAATGATGTCACAAAATACATAACGTCACAAAAATAAATGACGTCACAAACATAATGACGTCACAAAATACATATTGTCACAAAAATAAATGACGTCACAAAATACATAACGTCACAAAAATAAATGACGTCACATAATACAAAACGTCACAAAATACATAACGTCACAAAAATAAATGACGTCACAAAATACATAACGTCACAAAAATAAATGACGTCACAAAATACATAACGTCACAAAAATAAATGACGTCACAAAAATAAATAACGTCACAAAATACATAACGTCACAAAAATAAATGACGTCACAAAAATTAATGACGTCACAAAATACATAACGTCACAAAAATAAATGACGTCAGAAAAATTAATTACGTCACAAAATACATAACGTCACAAAAATAAATGACGTCAAAAAATACATGACCTGACAAAAATTAATGATGTCACAAAATACATAACGTCACAAAAATAAATGACGTCACAAACATAATGACGTCACAAAATACATATTGTCACAAAAATAAATGACGTCACAAAATACATAACGTCACAAAAATAAATGACGTCACAAAATACATAACGTCAAAAAAAATGACGTCACAAAATACATAATGTCACAAAAATAAATGACGTCACAAAATAGATAACTTCACAAAAATAAATGACGTCACAAAATACATAACGTCACAAAAATAAATGACGTCACAAAAATAAATAACGTCACAAAATACATAACGTCACAAAATACATAACGTCACAAAATACATAACGTCACAAAAATAAATGACGTCACAAAATACATAACGTCACAAAAATAAATGACGTCACAAAATACATAACGTCAAAAAAATAAATGACGTCACAAAATACATAACGTCACAAAAATAAATGACGTCAGAAAATACATAACGTCACAAAAATAAATGACGTCACAATAATAAATGACGTCACAAAATACATAACGTCACAAAAATAAATGACGTCACAAAATACATAACGTTACAAAAATAAATGACGTCACAAAATACATAACGTCACAAAAATAAATGACGTCAGAAAATACATAACGTCACAAAAAATGACGTCACAAAATACATAACGTCACAAAAATAAATGACGTCACAAAATACATAACGTCACAAAAATAAATGACGTTACATAAAACATAACGTCACAAAAATAAATGACGTCACAAAATACATAACGTTACAAAAATAAATGACGTCACAAAATAAATAACGTCACAAAAATAAATGACGTCACAAAATACATAACGTCACAAAAACAAATGACGTCACAAAATACATAACGTCACAAAAATAAATGACGTCACAAAATACATAACGTCACAAAAATTAATTACGTCACAAAATACATAACGTCACAAAAAATATAACGTCACAAAAATAAATGACGTCACAAAAATTAATTACGTCACAAAATACATAACGTCACAAAAATAAATAACGTCACAAAATACATAACGTCACAAAATACATAACGTCACAAAAATAAATGACGTCACAAAATAATTAAAGTCACAAAAATAAATGACGTCACAAAATACATAACGTCACAAAAATAAATGACGTCACAAAATACATAACGTCACAAAATTAATGACGTCACAAAAATTAATTACGTCAAAAAATACATAACGTCACAAAATACATAACGTCACAAAAATAAATGACGTCACAAAATAATTAAAGTCACAAAAATAAATGACGTCACAAAATACATAACGTCACAAAAACAAATGACGTCACAAAATACATAACGTCACAAAAATAAATGACGTCACAAAATACATAACGTCACAAAAATTAATTACGTCACAAAATACATAACGTCACAAAAAATATAACGTCACAAAAATAAATGACGTCACAAAAATTAATTACGTCACAAAATACATAACGTCACAAAAATAAATAACGTCACAAAATACATAACGTCACAAAATACATAACGTCACAAAAATAAATGACGTCACAAAATAATTAAAGTCACAAAAATAAATGACGTCACAAAATACATAACGTCACAAAAATAAATGACGTCACAAAATACATAACGTCACAAAATTAATGACGTCACAAAAATTAATTACGTCAAAAAATACATAACGTCACAAAAATTAATTACGTCAAAAAATACATAACCTCACAAAAATAAATGATGTCACAAAATACAAACCGTCACAAAAATAAATGACGTCACAAAATACATAACGTCACAAAAATAAATGACGTCACATAATACATAACGTCAAAAAAATAAATGACGTCACAAAATACATAACGTCACAAAAATAAATGACGTCACAAAAATTAATTACGTCACAAAATACATAACGTCACAAAAATAAATGACGTCAAAAAATACATAACCTCACAAAAATAAATGATGTCACAAAATACATAACGTCACAAAAATGAATGACGTCACAAAATACATAACGTCACAAAAATAAATGACGTCACATAATACATAACGTCAAAAAAATAAATGACGTCACAAAATACATAACGTCACAAAAATAAATGATGTCACAAAAATAAATAAAGTCACAAAATACATAACGTCACAAAATACATAACGTCAAAAAAAATGACGTCACAAAAATTAGTTACGTCACAAAATACATAGCGTCACAAAAATAAATGACGTCACAAAAATTAATTACGTCACAAAATACATAACGTCACAAAAATAAATGACGTCAAAAAATACATAACCTCACAAAAATAAATGATGTCACAAAATACATAACGTCACAAAAATAAATGACGTCACAAAATACATAACGTCACAAAAATTAATTACGTCACAAAATACATAACGTCACAAAAAATATAACGTCACAAAAATAAATGACGTCACAAAAATTAATTACGTCACAAAATACATAACGTCACAAAAATAAATAACGTCACAAAATACATAACGTCACAAAATACATAACGTCACAAAAATAAATGACGTCACAAAATAATTAAAGTCACAAAAATAAATGACGTCACAAAATACATAACGTCACAAAAATAAATGACGTCACAAAATACATAACGTCACAAAATTAATGACGTCACAAAAATTAATTACGTCAAAAAATACATAACGTCACAAAAATTAATTACGTCAAAAAATACATAACCTCACAAAAATAAATGATGTCACAAAATACAAACCGTCACAAAAATAAATGACGTCACAAAATACATAACGTCACAAAAATAAATGACGTCACATAATACATAACGTCAAAAAAATAAATGACGTCACAAAATACATAACGTCACAAAAATAAATGACGTCACAAAAATTAATTACGTCACAAAATACATAACGTCACAAAAATAAATGACGTCAAAAAATACATAACCTCACAAAAATAAATGATGTCACAAAATACATAACGTCACAAAAATGAATGACGTCACAAAATACATAACGTCACAAAAATAAATGACGTCACATAATACATAACGTCAAAAAAATAAATGACGTCACAAAATACATAACGTCACAAAAATAAATGATGTCACAAAAATAAATAAAGTCACAAAATACATAACGTCACAAAATACATAACGTCAAAAAAAATGACGTCACAAAAATTAGTTACGTCACAAAATACATAGCGTCACAAAAATAAATGACGTCACAAAAATTAATTACGTCACAAAATACATAACGTCACAAAAATAAATGACGTCAAAAAATACATAACCTCACAAAAATAAATGATGTCACAAAATACATAACGTCACAAAAATAAATGACGTCACAAAATACATAACGTCACAAAAATAAATGACGTCACATAATACATAACGTCAAAAAAATAAATGACGTCACAAAATACATAACGTCACAAAAATAAATGATGTCACAAAAATAAATAAAGTCACAAAATACATAACGTCACAAAATACATAACGGCAAAAAAATAAATGACGTCACAAAATACATAACGTCGCAAAAATAAATGACGTCACAAAATACATAACGTCAAAAAAATAAATGACGTCACAAAATACATAACGTCACAAAAATAAATGACGTCAAAAAATACATAACGTCACAAAAATAAATGACGTCACAATAATAAATGACGTCACAAAATACATAACGTCACAAAAATAAATGACGTCACAAAATACATAACGTTACAAAAATAAATGACGTCACAAAATACATAACGTCACAAAAATAAATGACGTCACAAAATACATAACGTCACAAAAAAATGACGTCACAAAATACAAAACGTCACAAAAATAAATGACGCCACAAAATACATAACGTCACAAAAATAAATGACGTCACAAAATACATAACGTCACAAAAATAAATGAAGTCACAAAATACATAACGTCACAAAAACAAATGACGTCACAAAATACATAACGTCACAAAAATAAATGACGTCACAAAATACATAACGTCACAAAAATAAATGACGTCACAAAAATTAATTACGTCACAAAATACATAACGTCACAAAATATATAACGTCACAAAAATAAATGACGTCACAAAAATTAATTACGTCACAAAATACAAAACGTCACAAAAATAAATAACGTCACATAATACATAACGCCACAAAATACATAACGTCACAAAAATAATTGACGTCACAAAATAAATAAAGTCAAAAAAATATATGACGTCACAAAATACATAACGTCACAAAAATAAATGACGTGACAAAATACATAACGTCACAAAATTAATGACGTCACAAAAATTAATTACGTCACAAAATACATAACGTCACAAAAATAAATGACGTCTCAAACATAATGACGTCACAAAATACATATTGTCACAAAATTAATGACGTCACAAAATACATAACGTCACAAAAATAAATGACGTCACAAAATACAAAACGTCAAAAAAAAATGACGTCATAAAATACATAACGTCATAAAAATAAATGACGTCACAAAAATTAATTACGTCATAAAATACATAACGTCACAAAAATAAATGACGTCAAAAAATACATAACCTCACAAAAATAAATGATGTCACAAAATACATAACGTCAAAAAAATAAATGACGTCACAAAATACATAACGTCACAAAAATAAATGACGTCACAAAATACATAACGTCACAAAAATAAATGACGTCACAAAATACATAACGTCACAAAAATAAATGACGTCACAAAAATAAATAACGTCACAAAATACATAACGTCACAAAAATAAATGACGTCACAAAATACATAACGTTACAAAAATAAATGACGTCATAAAAAAAAACGTCACAAAAATAAATGACGTCACAAAATACATAACGTCACAAAAAATGACGTCACAAAATACATAACGTCACAAAAATAAATGACGTCACAAAATACATAACGTCACAAAAATAAATGACGTTACAAAAAACATAACGTCACAAAAATAAATGACGTCACAAAATACATAACGTCACAAAAATAAATGACGTCACAAAAATTAATTACGTCACAAAATACAAAACGTCACAAAAAATATAACGTCACAAAAATAAATGACGTCACAAAAATTAATTACGTCACAAAATACATAACGTCACAAAAATAAATAACGTCACAAAATACATAACGTCACAAAATACATAACGTCACAAAAATAAATGACGTCACAAAATAATTAAAGTCACAAAAATAAATGACGTCACAAAATACATAACGTCACAAAAATAAATGACGTCACAAAATACATAACGTCACAAAATTAATGACGTCACAAAAATTAATTACGTCAAAAAATACATAACGTCACAAAAATTAATTACGTCAAAAAATACATAACCTCACAAAAATAAATGACGTCACAAAATACATAACGTCAAAAAAATAAATGACGTCACAAAAATTAGTTACGTTCACAAAATACATAGCGTCACAAAAATAAATGACGTCACAAAAATTAATTACGTCACAAAATACATAACGTCACAAAAATAAATGACGTCAAAAAATACATAACCTCACAAAAATAAATGATGTCACAAAATACATAACGTCACAAAAATAAATGACGTCACAAAATACATAACGTCACAAAAATAAATGACGTCACATAATACATAACGTCACAAAAATAAATGACGTCACAAAATACATAACGTCACAAAAATAAATGACGTCACAAAAATAAATAACGTCACAAAATACATAACGTCACAAAATACATAACGGCAAAAAAATTAATGACGTCACAAAATACATAACGTCGCAAAAATAAATGACGTCACAAAATACATAACGTCAAAAAAATAAAAGACGTCACAAAATACATAACGTCACAAAAATAAATGACTCCAAAAAATACATAACGTCACAAAAATAAATGACGTCACAATAATAAATGACGTCACAAAATACATAACGTCACAAAAATAAATGACGTCACAAAATACATAACGTTACAAAAATAAATGACGTCACAAAATACATAACGTCACAAAAATAAATGACGTCACAAAATACATAACGTCACAAAAAATGACGTCACAAAATATAAAACGTCACAAAAATAAATGACGTCACAAAATACATAACGTCACAAAAATAAATGACGTAACAAAATACATAACGTCACAAAAATAAATGACGTCACAAAATACATAACGTCACAAAAATAAATGACGTCACAAAATACATAACGTCACAAAAATAAATGACGTCACAAAATACATAACGTCACAAAAACAAATGACGTCACAAAATACATAACGTCACAAAAATAAATGACGTCACAAAATACATAACGTCACAAAAATAAATGACGTCACAAAAATTAATTACGTCACAAAATACATAACGTCACAAAATATATAACGTCACAAAAATAAATGACGTCACAAAAATTAATTACGTCACAAAATACATAACGTCAGAAAAATAAATAACGTCACATAATACATAACGTCACAAAATACATAACGTCACAAAAATAATGACGTCACAAAATAAATAAAGTCACAAAAATAAATGACGTCACAAAATACATAACGTCACAAAATACATAACGTCACAAAATTAATGACGTCACAAAAATTAATTACGTCACAAAATACATAACGTCACAAAAATAAATGACGTCACAAACATAATGACGTCACAAAATACATATTGTCACAAAATTAATGACGTCACAAAATACATAACGTCACAAAAATAAATAACGTCACAAAATACAAAACGTCAAAAAAAATGACGTCACAAAATACATATTGTCACAAAAATTAATTACGTCATAAAATACATAACGTCACAAAAATAAATGACGTCAAAAAATACATAACCTCACAAAAATAAATGATGTCACAAAATACATAACGTCAAAAAAATAAATGACGTCACAAAATACATAACGTCACAAAAATAAATGACGTCACAAAATACATAACGTCACAAAAATAAATGACGTCACAAAATACATAACGTCACAAAAATAAATGACGTCACAAAATACATAACGTCACAAAAATAAATGACGTCACAAAAATAAATAACGTCACAAAATACATAACGTCACAAAATACATAACGGCAAAAAAATAAATGACGTCAAAAAATACATAACGTCAAAAAAATAAATGACGTCACAAAATACATAACGTCACAAAAATAAATGACGTCACAGAATACATAACGTCACAAAAATAAATGACGTCACAATAATAAATGACGTCACAAAATACATAACGTCACAAAAATAAATGACGTCACAAAATACATAACGTTACAAAAATAAATGACGTCACAAAATACATAACGTCACAAAAATAAATGACGTCACAAAATACATAACGTCACAAAAAATGACGTCACAAAATACATAACGTCACAAAAATAAATGACGTCACAAAATACATAACGTCACAAAATACATAACGTCACAAAAATAAATGACGTCACAAAATACATAACGTCAAAAAAATAAATGACGTCACAAAATACATAACGTCACAAAAAATAAATGACGTCACAAAATGCATAATGTGACAAAAATAAATGATGTCACAAAATACATAACGTCACAAAAATAAATGACGTCACAAAATACATAACGTCACAAAAACAAATGACCTCACAAAATACATAACGTCACAAAAATAAATGATGTCGCAAAAATAAATAACGTCACAAAACACATAACGTCACAAAATACATAACGGCAAAAAAATAAATGACGTCAAAAAATACATAACGTCACAAAAATAAATGACGTCACAGAATACATAACAGCACAAAAATAAATGACGTCACAATAATAAATGACGTCACAAAATACATAACGTCACAAAAATTAATGACGTCACAAAATACATAACGTTACAAAAATAAATGACGTCACAAAATACATAACGTCACAAAAATAAATGACGTCACAAAATACATAACGTCACAAAAAATGACGTCACAAAATACATAACGTCACAAAAATAAATGACGTCACAAAATACATAACGTCACAAAAATAAATGACGTTACAAAAAACATAACGTCACAAAAATAAATGACGTCACAAAATACATAACGTCACAAAAATAAATGACGTCACAAAATACATAACGTCACAAAAATAAATGACGTCACAAAATACATAACGTCACAAAAACAAATGACCTCAAAAAATAAATAACGTCACAAAAATAATTGACGTCACAAAATACATAACGTCACAAAAATAAATGACGTCACAAAAATTAATTACGTCACAAAATACATAACGTCACAAAATATATAACGTCACAAAAATAAATGACGTCACAATAATTAATTACGTCACAAATTCATAACGTCACAAAAATAAATAACGTCACAAAATACATAACGTAACAAAATACATAACGTCACAAAAATAAATGACGTCACAAAATAAATAAAGTCACAAAAATAAATGACGTCACAAAATACATAACGTCACGAAAATAAATGACGTCACAAAATACATAACGTCACAAAATTAATGACGTCACAAAAATTAATTACGTCACAAAATACATAACGTCACAAAAATTAATTACGTCAAAAAATACATAACCTCACAAAAATAAATGTCGTCACAAAAATAAATGACGTCACAAAAAACATAACGTCACAAAAATAAATGACGTCACAAAATACATAACGACACAAAAATAAATGACGTCACAAAATACATAACGTCACAAAAATAAATGACGTCACAAAAATTAATGACGTCACAAAATACATAACGCCACAAAAATAAATGACGTCACAAAAATTAATTACGTCACAAAATACATAACGTCACAAAAATAATTGACGTCAAAAAATACATAACCTCACAAAAATAAATGATGTCACAAAATACATAACGTCACAAAAATAAATGACGTCACAAAATACATAACGTCAAAAAAATGACGTCACAAAATACATAACGCCATAAAAATAAATGACGTCACAAAAATTAATTACTTCACAAAATACATAACGTCACAAAAATAAATGACGTCACAAAATACATAACGTCACAAAATACATAACGTCACAAAAATAAATGACGTCACAAAATACATAACGTCACAAAAATAAATGACGTTACAAAATACATAACGTCACAAAAATAAATGACGTCAAAAAATACATAACCTCACAAAAATAAATGATGTCACAAAATACATAACGTCACAAAAATAAATGACGTCGAAAAATACCTAACGTCACAAAAATAAATGACGTCACATAATACATAACGTCACAAAAATAAATAACGTCACAAAATACATAACGTCACAAAAAATAAATGACGTCACAAAAATAAATAACGTCAAAAAATAAATAACGTCACAAAATACATAACGGCAAAAAAATAAATGACGTCACAAAATACATAACGTCGCAAAATAAATGACGTCACAAAATACATAACGTCAAAAAAAATGACGTCACAAAATACATGACGTCACAAAAATAAATGACGTCACAAAATACATAACGTCACAAAAATAAATGACGTCACAGAAATAAATGACGTTACAAAAATAAATGACGTCACAAAATACATAACGTCACAAAAATAAATGACGTCACAAAATACATAACGTCACAAAAAATGACGTCACAAAATACAAAACGTCACAAAAATAAATGACGTCACAAAATACATAACGTCACAAAAATAAATGACGTCACAAAATACATAACGTCACAAAAATAAATGACGTCACAAAATACATAACGTCACAAAAATAAATCACGTCACAAAATATATAACGTCACAAAAATAAATAACGTCACAAAATACATAACGTCACAAAAACAAATGACGTCACAAAATACATAACGTCACAAAAATAAATGACGTCACAAAATACATAACGTCACAAAAATAAATGACGTCACAAAAATTAATTACGTCACAAAATACATAACGTCACAAAATATATAACGTCACAAAAATAAATGACGTCACAAAAATTAATTACGTTACAAAATACATAACGTCACAAAAATAAATAACGTCACAAAATACATAACGTCACAAAATACATAACGTCACAAAAATAATTGACGTCACAAAATAAATAAAGTCACAAAAATAAATGACGTCACAAAATACATAACGTCACAAAAATAAATGACGTCACAAAATACATAACGTCACAAAATTAATGACGTCACAAAAATTAATTACGTCACAAAATACATAACGTCACAAAAATTAATTACGTCAAAAAATACATAACCTCACAAAAATAAATGACGTCACAAAATACATAACGTCACAAAAATAAATTACGTCACAAAATACATAACGTCACTAAAATAAATGACGTCACAAAATACATAACGTCAAAAAAATAAATGACGTCACAAAATACTTAACGTCACAAAAATAAATGACGTCACAAAAATTAATGACGTCACAAAATACATAACGTCACAAAAATAAATGACGTCACAAAATTAATTACGTCACAAAATACATAACGTCACAAAAATAAATGACGTCAAAAAATACATAACCTCACAAAAATAAATGATGTCACAAAATACATAACGTCACTAAAATAAATGACGTCACAAAATACATAACGTCACAAAAATAAATGACGTCACAAAATACATAACGTCACAAAAATAAATGACGTCACAAAATACATAACGTCACAAAAATAAATGACGTCACAAAAATAAATAACGTCACAAAATACATAACGTCACAAAATACATAACGTCACAAAAAAAATGACGTCACAAAAATAAATGACGTTACAAAAAACATAACGTCACAAAAATAAATGACGTCACAAAATACATAACGTCACAAAAATAAATGACGTCACAAAATACATAACGTCACAAAAATAAATGACGTCACAAAATACATAACGTCACAAAAATAAATGACGTCACAAAATACATAACGTCACAAAATACATAACGTCACAAAATTAATGACGTCACAAAAATTAATTACGTCACAAAATACATAACGTCACAAAAATAAATGACGTCACAAACATAATGACGTCACAAAATACATATTGTCACAAAATTAATGACGTCACAAAATACATAACGTCACAAAAATAAATAACGTCACAAAATACAAAACGTCAAAAAAAATGACGTCACAAAATACATATTGTCACAAAAATTAATTACGTCATAAAATACATAACGTCACAAAAATAAATGACGTCAAAAAATACATAACCTCACAAAAATAAATGATGTCACAAAATACATAACGTCAAAAAAATAAATGACGTCACAAAATACATAACGTCACAAAAATAAATGACGTCACAAAATACATAACGTCACAAAAATAAATGACGTCACAAAATACATAACGTCACAAAAATAAATGACGTCACAAAATACATAACGTCACAAAAATAAATGACGTCACAAAAATAAATAACGTCACAAAATACATAACGTCACAAAATACATAACGGCAAAAAAATAAATGACGTCAAAAAATACATAACGTCAAAAAAATAAATGACGTCACAAAATACATAACGTCACAAAAATAAATGACGTCACAGAATACATAACGTCACAAAAATAAATGACGTCACAATAATAAATGACGTCACAAAATACATAACGTCACAAAAATAAATGACGTCACAAAATACATAACGTTACAAAAATAAATGACGTCACAAAATACATAACGTCACAAAAATAAATGATGTCACAAAATACATAACGTCACAAAAAATGACGTCACAAAATACATAACGTCACAAAAATAAATGACGTCACAAAATACATAACGTCTCAAAAATAAATGACGTTACAAAAAACATAACGTCACAAAAATAAATGACGTCACAAAATACATAACGTCACAAAAATAAATGACGTCACAAAATACATAACGTCACAAAAATAAATGACGTCACAAAATACATAACGTCACAAAAACAAATGACCTCACAAAATACATAACGTCACAAAAATAAATGATGTCGCAAAAATAAATAACGTCACAAAACACATAACGTCACAAAATACATAACGGCAAAAAAATAAATGACGTCAAAAAATACATAACGTCAAAAAAATAAATGACGTCACAAAATACATAACGTCACAAAAATAAATGACGTCACAGAATACATAACAGCACAAAAATAAATGACGTCACAATAATAAATGACGTCACAAAATACATAACGTCACAAAAATTAATGACGTCACAAAATACATAACGTTACAAAAATAAATGACGTCACAAAATACATAACGTCACAAAAATAAATGACGTCACAAAATACATAACGTCACAAAAAATGACGTCACAAAATACATAACGTCACAAAAATAAATGACGTCACAAAATACATAACGTCACAAAAATAAATGACGTTACAAAAAACATAACGTCACAAAAATAAATGACTTCACAAAATACATAACGTCACAAAAATAAATGACGTCACAAAATACATAACGTCACAAAAATAAATGACGTCACAAAATACATAACGTCACAAAAACAAATGACCTCAAAAAATAAATAACGTCACAAAAATAATTGACGTCACAAAATACATAACGTCACAAAAATAAATGACGTCACAAAAATTAATTACGTCACAAAATACATAACGTCACAAAATATATAACGTCACAAAAATAAATGACGTCACAATAATTAATTACGTCACAAATTCATAACGTCACAAAAATAAATAACGTCACAAAATACATAACGTAACAAAATACATAACGTCACAAAAATAAATGACGTCACAAAATAAATAAAGTCACAAAAATAAATGACGTCACAAAATACATAACGTCACGAAAATAAATGACGTCACAAAATACATAACGTCACAAAATTAATGACGTCACAAAAATTAATTACGTCACAAAATACATAACGTCACAAAAATTAATTACGTCAAAAAATACATAACCTCACAAAAATAAATGTCGTCACAAAAATAAATGACGTCACAAAAAACATAACGTCACAAAAATAAATGACGTCACAAAATACATAACGACACAAAAATAAATGACGTCACAAAATACATAACGTCACAAAAATAAATGACGTCACAAAAATTAATGACGTCACAAAATACATAACGCCACAAAAATAAATGACGTCACAAAAATTAATTACGTCACAAAATACATAACGTCACAAAAATAATTGACGTCAAAAAATACATAACCTCACAAAAATAAATGATGTCACAAAATACATAACGTCAAAAAATAAATGACGTCACAAAATACATAACGTCAAAAAAATGACGTCACAAAATACATAACGCCATAAAAATAAATGACGTCACAAAAATTAATTACTTCACAAAATACATAACGTCACAAAAATAAATGACGTCACAAAATACATAACGTCACAAAATACATAACGTCACAAAAATAAATGACGTCACAAAATACATAACGTCACAAAAATAAATGACGTTACAAAATACATAACGTCACAAAAATAAATGACGTCAAAAAATACATAACCTCACAAAAATAAATGATGTCACAAAATACATAACGTCACAAAAATAAATGACGTCGAAAAATACCTAACGTCACAAAAATAAATGACGTCACATAATACATAACGTCACAAAAATAAATAACGTCACAAAATACATAACGTCACAAAAAATAAATGACGTCACAAAAATAAATAACGTCAAAAAATAAATAACGTCACAAAATACATAACGGCAAAAAAATAAATGACGTCACAAAATACATAACGTCGCAAAATAAATGACGTCACAAAATACATAACGTCAAAAAAAATGACGTCACAAAATACATGACGTCACAAAAATAAATGACGTCACAAAATACATAACGTCACAAAAATAAATGACGTCACAGAAATAAATGACGTTACAAAAATAAATGACGTCACAAAATACATAACGTCACAAAAATAAATGACGTCACAAAATACATAACGTCACAAAAAATGACGTCACAAAATACAAAACGTCACAAAAATAAATGACGTCACAAAATACATAACGTCACAAAAATAAATGACGTCACAAAATACATAACGTCACAAAAATAAATGACGTCACAAAATACATAACGTCACAAAAATAAATCACGTCACAAAATACATAACGTCACAAAAATAAATAACGTCACAAAATACATAACGTCACAAAAACAAATGACGTCACAAAATACATAACGTCACAAAAATAAATGACGTCACAAAATACATAACGTCACAAAAATAAATGACGTCACAAAAATTAATTACGTCACAAAATACATAACGTCACAAAATATATAACGTCACAAAAATAAATGACGTCACAAAAATTAATTACGTTACAAAATACATAACGTCACAAAAATAAATAACGTCACAAAATACATAACGTCACAAAATACATAACGTCACAAAAATAATTGACGTCACAAAATAAATAAAGTCACAAAAATAAATGACGTCACAAAATACATAACGTCACAAAAATAAATGACGTCACAAAATACATAACGTCACAAAATTAATGACGTCACAAAAATTAATTACGTCACAAAATACATAACGTCACAAAAATTAATTACGTCAAAAAATACATAACCTCACAAAAATAAATGACGTCACAAAATACATAACGTCACAAAAATAAATTACGTCACAAAATACATAACGTCACTATAATAAATGACGTCACAAAATACATAACGTCAAAAAAATAAATGACGTCACAAAATACTTAACGTCACAAAAATAAATGACGTCACAAAAATTAATGACGTCACAAAATACATAACGTCACAAAAATAAATGACGTCACAAAATTAATTACGTCACAAAATACATAACGTCACAAAAATAAATGACGTCAAAAAATACATAACCTCACAAAAATAAATTATGTCACAAAATACATAACGTCACTAAAATAAATGACGTCACAAAATACATAACGTCACAAAAATAAATGACGTCACAAAATACATAACGTCACAAAAATAAATGACGTCACAAAATACATAACGTCACAAAAATAAATGACGTCACAAAAATAAATAACGTCACAAAATACATAACGTCACAAAATACATAACGGCAAAAAAATAAATGACGTCACAAAATACATAACGTCACAAAAATAAATGACGTCACAATAATAAATGACGTCACAAAATACATAACGTCACAAAAATAAATGACGTCACAAAATACATAACGTCACAAAAATAAATGAAGTCACAAAATACATAACGTCACAAAAAAATGACGTCACAAAATACATAACGTCACAAAAATAAATGACGTCACAAAATACATAACGACACAAAAATAAATGACGTCACAAAATACATAAAGTCACAAAAATAAATGACGTCACAAAATACATAACGTCACAAAAATAAATGACGTCACAAAATACATAACGTCACAAAAATAAATGACGTCACAAAATACATAACGTCACAAAAACAAATGACGTCACAAAATACATAACGTCACAAAAATAAATGACGTCACAAAATACATAACGTCACAAAAATAAATGACGTCACAAAATACATAACGTCACAAAAATAAATGACGTCACAAAATACATAACGTCACAAAAATAAATGACGTCACAAAAATTAATTAAGTCACAAAATACATAACGTCACAAAAATAAATAACGTCACAAAATACATAACGTCACAAAATACATAACGTTACAAAAATAAATGACGTCACAAAATAAATAAAGTCACAAAAATAAATGACGTCACAAAATACATAACGTCACAAAAATAAATGACGTCACAAAATACATAACGTCACAAAATTAATGACGTCATAAAAATTAATTACGTCACAAAATACATAACGTCACAAAAATTAATTAAGTCAAAAAATACATAACCTCACAAAAATAAATGACGTCACAAAATACATAACGTCACAAAAATAAATGACGTCACAAAATACATAACGTCACAAAAATAAATGACGTCACAAAATACATAACGTCACAAAAATTAATGACGTCACAAAATACATAACGTCACAAAAATAAATGACGTCACAAAAAGTAATGACGTCACAAAATACATAACGTCACAAAAATAAATGACGTCACAAAAATTAATTACGTCACAGAATACATAACGTTACAAAAATAAATGACGTCACAAAATACATGACGTCACAAAATACATAACGTCACAAAAATAAATGACGTCACAAAATACATAACGTCACAAAAAATAAATTACGTCACAAAATGCATAACGTCACAAAAATAAATAATGTCACAAAATACATAACGTCACAAAAATAAATGATATCATAAAATACATTACGTCACAAAAATAAATGACGTCACAAAAATTTATTACGTCACAAAAATAAATAACGTCACAAAATACATAACGTCACAAAATACATAACGGCACAAAAATAAATGACGTCACAAAATACATAACGTCACAAAAATAAATGACGTCACAAAATACATACCGTCAAAAAAATAAATGACGTCACAAAATACATAACGTCACAAAAATAAATGACGTCACAAAATACATAACGTCACAAAAATAAATGACGTCACAATAATAAATGACGTCACAAAATACATAACGTCACAAAAATAAATGACGTCACAAAATACATAACGTCACAAAAATTAATGAAGTCACAAAATACATAACGTCACAAAAACAAATGACGACACAAAAACAAATGACGACACAAAATACATAACGTCACAAAAATAAATGACGTCACAAAATACATAACGTCACAAAAATAAATGACGTCACAAAAATTAATTACGTCACAAAATACATAACGTCACAAAATATATAACGTCACAAAAATAAATGACGTCACAAAAATTAATTACGTCACAAAATACATAACGTCAGAAAAATAAATAACGTCACATAATACATAACGTCACAAAATACATAACGTCACAAAAATAATTGACGTCACAAAATAAATAAAGTCACAAAAATAAATGACGTCACAAAATACATAACGTCACAAAATACATAACGTCACAAAATTAATGACGTCACAAAAATTAATTACGTCACAAAATACATAACGTCACAAAAATAAATGACGTCACAAACATAATGACGTCACAAAATACATATTGTCACAAAATTAATGACGTCACAAAATACATAACGTCACAAAAATAAATAACGTCACAAAATACAAAACGTCAAAAAAAATGACGTCACAAAATACATAACGTCATAAAAATAAATGACGTCACAAAAATTAATTACGTCATAAAATACATAACGTCACAAAAATAAATGACGTCAAAAAATACATAACCTCACAAAAATAAATGATGTCACAAAATACATAACGTCAAAAAAATAAATGACGTCACAAAATACATAACGTCACAAAAATAAATGACGTCACAAAATACATAACGTCACAAAAATAAATGACGTCACAAAATACATAACGTCACAAAAATAAATGACGTCACAAAATACATAACGTCACAAAAATAAATGACGTCACAAAAATAAATAACGTCACAAAATACATAACGTCACAAAATACATAACGGCAAAAAAATAAATGACGTCAAAAAATACATAACGTCAAAAAAATAAATGACGTCACAAAATACATAACGTCACAAAAATAAATGACGTCACAGAATACATAACGTCACAAAAATAAATGACGTCACAATAATAAATGACGTCAAAAAATAAATAACGTCACAAAATACATAACGGCAAAAAAATAAATGACGTCACAAAATACATAACGTCGCAAAATAAATGACGTCACAAAATACATAACGTCAAAAAAAATGACGTCACAAAATACATGACGTCACAAAAATAAATGACGTCACAAAATACATAACGTCACAAAAATAAATGACCTCACAGAAATAAATGACGTTACAAAAATAAATGACGTCACAAAATACATAACGTCACAAAAATAAATGATGTCACAAAATACATAACGTCACAAAAAATGACGTCACAAAATACAAAACGTCACAAAAATAAATGACGTCACAAAATACATAACGTCACAAAAATAAATGACGTCACAAAATACATAACGTCACAAAAATAAATGACGTCACAAAATACATAACGTCACAAAAATAAATCACGTCACAAAATACATAACGTCACAAAAATAAATAACGTCACAAAATACATAACGTCACAAAAACAAATGACGTCACAAAATACATAACGTCACAAAAATAAATGACGTCACAAAATACATAACGTCACAAAAATAAATGACGTCACAAAAATTAATTACGTCACAAAATACATAACGTCACAAAATATATAACGTCACAAAAATAAATGACGTCACAAAAATTAATTACGTTACAAAATACATAACGTCACAAAAATAAATAACGTCACAAAATACATAACGTCACAAAATACATAACGTCACAAAAATAATTGACGTCACAAAATAAATAAAGTCACAAAAATAAATGACGTCACAAAATACATAACGTCACAAAAATAAATGACGTCACAAAATACATAACGTCACAAAAATAAATGACGTCACAAAATACATAACGTCACAAAATTAATGACGTCACAAAAATTAATTACGTCACAAAATACATAACGTCACAAAAATTAATTACGTCAAAAAATACATAACCTCACAAAAATAAATGACGTCACAAAATACATAACGTCACAAAAATAAATTACGTCACAAAATACATAACGTCACTAAAATAAATGACGTCACAAAATACATAACGTCACAAAAATAAATGACGTCACAAAATACTTAACGTCACAAAAATAAATGACGTCACAAAAATTAATGACGTCACAAAATACATAACGTCACTAAAATAAATGACGTCACAAAATACATAACGTCACAAAAATAAATGACGTCAAAAAATACATAACGTCACAAAAATAAATGACGTCACAAAATACATAACGTCACAAAAATAAATGACGTCACAAAAATAAATAACGTCACAAAATACATAACGTCACAAAATACATAACGGCAAAAAAATAAATGACGTCACAAAATACATAACGTCACAAAAATAAATGACGTCACAATAATAAATGACGTCACAAAATACATAACGTCACAAAAATAAATGACGTCACAAAATACATAACGTCACAAAAATAAATGAAGTCACAAAATACATAACGTCACAAAAAAATGACGTCACAAAATACATAACGTCACAAAAATAAATGACGTCACAAAATACATAACGACACAAAAATAAATGACGTCACAAAATACATAACGTCACAAAAATAAATGACGTCACAAAATACATAACGTCACAAAAATAAATGACGTCACAAAATACATAACGTCACAAAAATAAATGACGTCACAAAATACATAACGTCACAAAAACAAATGACGTCACAAAATACATAACGTCAAAAAAATAAATGACGTCACAAAATACATAACGTCACAAAAATAAATGACGTCATAAAATACATAACGTCACAAAAATAAATGACGTCACAAAATACATAACGTCACAAAAATAAATGACGTCACAAAAATTAATTAAGTCACAAAATAAATAACGTCACAAAAATAAATAACGTCACAAAATACATAACGTCACAAAATACATAACGTTACAAAAATAAATGACGTCACAAAATAAATAAAGTCACAAAAATAAATGACGTCACAAAATACATAACGTCACAAAAATAAATGACGTCACAAAATACATAACGTCACAAAAATAAATGACGTCACAAAATACATAACGTCACAAAAATTAATGACGTCACAAAATACATAACGTCACAAAAATAAATGACGTCACAAAAAGTAATGACGTCACAAAATACATAACGTCACAAAAATAAATGACGTCACAAAAATTAATTACGTCACAGAATACATAACGTCACAAAAATAAATGACGTCACAAAATACATGACGTCACAAAATACATAACGTCACAAAAATAAATGACGTCACAAAATACATAACGTCACAAAAAATAAATTACGTCACAAAATGCATAACGTCACAAAAATAAATAATGTCACAAAATACATAACGTCACAAAAATAAATGATATCATAAAATACATTACGTCACAAAAATAAATGACGTCACAAAAATTTATTACGTCACAAAAATAAATAACGTCACAAAATACATAACGTCACAAAATACATAACGGCACAAAAATAAATGACGTCACAAAATACATAACGACACAAAAATAAATGACGTCACAAAATACATACCGTCAAAAAAATAAATGACGTCACAAAATACATAACGTCACAAAAATAAATGACGTCACAAAATACATAACGTCACAAAAATAAATGACGTCACAATAATAAATGACGTCACAAAATACATAACGTCACAAAAATAAATGACGTCACAAAATACATAACGTCACAAAAATAAATGACGTCACAAAATACATAACGTCACAAAAATAAATGAAGTCACAAAATACATAACGTCACAAAAACAAATGACGACACAAAATACATAACGTCACAAAAATAAATGACGTCACAAAATACATAACGTCACAAAAATAAATGACGTCACAAAAATTAATTACGTCACAAAATACATAACGTCACAAAATATATAACGTCACAAAAATAAATGACGTCACAAAAATTAATTACGTCACAAAATACATAACGTCAGAAAAATAAATAACGTCACATAATACATAACGTCACAAAATACATAACGTCACAAAAATAATTGACGTCACAAAATAAATAAAGTCACAAAAATAAATGACGTCACAAAATACATAACGTCACAAAATACATAACGTCACAAAATTAATGACGTCACAAAAATTAATTACGTCACAAAATACATAACGTCACAAAAATAAATGACGTCACAAACATAATGACGTCACAAAATACATATTGTCACAAAATTAATGACGTCACAAAATACATAACGTCACAAAAATAAATAACGTCACAAAATACAAAACGTCAAAAAAAAATGACGTCACAAAATACATAACGTCATAAAAATAAATGACGTCACAAAAATTAATTACGTCATAAAATACATAACGTCACAAAAATAAATGACGTCAAAAAATACATAACCTCACAAAAATAAATGATGTCACAAAATACATAACGTCAAAAAAATAAATGACGTCACAAAATACATAACGTCACAAAAATAAATGACGTCACAAAATACATAACGTCACAAAAATAAATGACGTCACAAAATACATAACGTCACAAAAATAAATGACGTCACAAAATACATAACGTCACAAAAATAAATGACGTCACAAAAATAAATAACGTCACAAAATACATAACGTCACAAAATACATAACGGCAAAAAAATAAATGACGTCAAAAAATACATAACGTCAAAAAAATAAATGACGTCACAAAATACATAACGTCACAAAAATAAATGACGTCACAGAATACATAACGTCACAAAAATAAATGACGTCACAATAATAAATGACGTCACAAAATACATAACGTCACAAAAATAAATGACGTCACAAAATACATAACGTTACAAAAATAAATGACGTCACAAAATACATAACGTCACAAAAATAAATGACGTCACAAAATACATAACGTCACAAAAAATGACGTCACAAAATACATAACGTCACAAAAATAAATGACGTCACAAAATACATAACGTCACAAAAATAAATGACGTTACAAAAAACATAACGTCACAAAAATAAATGACGTCACAAAATACATAACGTCACAAAAATAAATGACGTCACAAAATACATAACGTCACAAAAATAAATGACGTCACAAAATACATAACGTCACAAAAACAAATGACCTCACAAAATACATAACGTCACAAAAATAAATGATGTCACAAAAATAAATAACGTCACAAAATACATAACGTCACAAAATACATAACGGCAAAAAAATAAATGACGTCAAAAAATACATAACGTCAAAAAAATAAATGACGTCACAAAATAAATAAAGTCACAAAAATAAATGACGTCACAAAATACATAACGTCACAAAATACATAACGTCACAAAATTAATGACGTCACAAAAATTAATTACGTCACAAAATACATAACGTCACAAAAATAAATGACGTCACAAACATAATGACGTCACAAAATACATATTGTCACAAAATTAATGACGTCACAAAATACATAACGTCACAAAAATAAATAACGTCACAAAATACAAAACGTCAAAAAAAATGACGTCACAAAATACATAACGTCATAAAAATAAATGACGTCACAAAAATTAATTACGTCATAAAATACATAACGTCACAAAAATAAATGACGTCAAAAAATACATAACCTCACAAAAATAAATGATGTCACAAAATACATAACGTCAAAAAAATAAATGACGTCACAAAATACATAACGTCACAAAAATAAATGACGTCACAAAATACATAACGTCACAAAAATAAATGACGTCACAAAATACATAACGTCACAAAAATAAATGACGTCACAAAATACATAACGTCACAAAAATAAATGACGTCACAAAAATAAATAACGTCACAAAATACATAACGTCACAAAATACATAACGGCAAAAAAATAAATGACGTCAAAAAATACATAACGTCAAAAAAATAAATGACGTCACAAAATACATAACGTCACAAAAATAAATGACGTCACAGAATACATAACGTCACAAAAATAAATGACGTCACAATAATAAATGACGTCAAAAAATAAATAACGTCACAAAATACATAACGGCAAAAAAATAAATGACGTCACAAAATACATAACGTCGCAAAATAAATGACGTCACAAAATACATAACGTCAAAAAAAATGACGTCACAAAATACATGACGTCACAAAAATAAATGACGTCACAAAATACATAACGTCACAAAAATAAATGACCTCACAGAAATAAATGACGTTACAAAAATAAATGACGTCACAAAATACATAACGTCACAAAAATAAATGATGTCACAAAATACATAACGTCACAAAAAATGACGTCACAAAATACAAAACGTCACAAAAATAAATGACGTCACAAAATACATAACGTCACAAAAATAAATGACGTCACAAAATACATAACGTCACAAAAATAAATGACGTCACAAAATACATAACGTCACAAAAATAAATCACGTCACAAAATACATAACGTCACAAAAATAAATAACGTCACAAAATACATAACGTCACAAAAACAAATGACGTCACAAAATACATAACGTCACAAAAATAAATGACGTCACAAAATACATAACGTCACAAAAATAAATGACGTCACAAAAATTAATTACGTCACAAAATACATAACGTCACAAAATATATAACGTCACAAAAATAAATGACGTCACAAAAATTAATTACGTTACAAAATGCATAACGTCACAAAAATAAATAACGTCACAAAATACATAACGTCACAAAATACATAACGTCACAAAAATAATTGACGTCACAAAATAAATAAAGTCACAAAAATAAATGACGTCACAAAATACATAACGTCACAAAAATAAATGACGTCACAAAATACATAACGTCACAAAAATAAATGACGTCACAAAATACATAACGTCACAAAATTAATGACGTCACAAAAATTAATTACGTCACAAAATACATAACGTCACAAAAATTAATTACGTCAAAAAATACATAACCTCACAAAAATAAATGACGTCACAAAATACATAACGTCACAAAAATAAATTACGTCACAAAATACATAACGTCACTAAAATAAATGACGTCACAAAATACATAACGTCACAAAAATAAATGACGTCACAAAATACTTAACGTCACAAAAATAAATGACGTCACAAAAATTAATGACGTCACAAAATACATAACGTCACAAAAGTAAATGACGTCACAAAATTAATTACGTCACAAAATACATAACGTCACAAAAATAAATGACGTCAAAAAATACATAACCTCACAAAAATAAATGATGTCACAAAATACATAACGTCACTAAAATAAATGACGTCACAAAATACATAACGTCACAAAAATAAATGACGTCAAAAAATACATAACGTCACAAAAATAAATGACGTCACAAAATACATAACGTCACAAAAATAAATGACGTCACAAAAATAAATAACGTCACAAAATACATAACGTCACAAAATACATAACGGCAAAAAAATAAATGACGTCACAAAATACATAACGTCACAAAAATAAATGACGTCACAATAATAAATGACGTCACAAAATACATAACGTCACAAAAATAAATGACGTCACAAAATACATAACGTCACAAAAATAAATGAAGTCACAAAATACATAACGTCACAAAAAAATGACGTCACAAAATACATAACGTCACAAAAATAAATGACGTCACAAAATACATAACGACACAAAAATAAATGACGTCACAAAATACATAACGTCACAAAAATAAATGACGTCACAAAATACATAACGTCACAAAAATAAATGACGTCACAAAATACATAACGTCACAAAAATAAATGACGTCACAAAATACATAACGTCACAAAAACAAATGACGTCACAAAATACATAACGTCAAAAAAATAAATGACGTCACAAAATACATAACGTCACAAAAATAAATGACGTCACAAAATACATAACGTCACAAAAATAAATGACGTCACAAAATACATAACGTCACAAAAATAAATGACGTCACAAAAATTAATTAAGTCACAAAATACATAACGTCACAAAAATAAATAACGTCACAAAATACATAACGTCACAAAATACATAACGTTACAAAAATAAATGACGTCACAAAATAAATAAAGTCACAAAAATAAATGACGTCACAAAATACATAACGTCACAAAAATAAATGACGTCACAAAATACATAACGTCACAAAAATAAATGACGTCACAAAATACATAACGTCACAAAAATTAATGACGTCACAAAATACATAACGTCACAAAAATAAATGACGTCACAAAAAGTAATGACGTCACAAAATACATAACGTCACAAAAATAAATGACGTCACAAAAATTAATTACGTCACAGAATACATAACGTCACAAAAATAAATGACGTCACAAAATACATGACGTCACAAAATACATAACGTCACAAAAATAAATGACGTCACAAAATACATAACGTCACAAAAAATAAATTACGTCACAAAATGCATAACGTCACAAAAATAAATAATGTCACAAAATACATAACGTCACAAAAATAAATGATATCATAAAATACATTACGTCACAAAAATAAATGACGTCACAAAAATTTATTACGTCACAAAAATAAATAACGTCACAAAATACATAACGTCACAAAATACATAACGGCACAAAAATAAATGACGTCACAAAATACATAACGTCACAAAAATAAATGACGTCACAAAATACATACCGTCAAAAAAATAAATGACGTCACAAAATACATAACGTCACAAAAATAAATGACGTCACAAAATACATAACGTCACAAAAATAAATGACGTCACAATAATAAATGACGTCACAAAATACATAACGTCACAAAAATAAATGACGTCACAAAATACATAACGTCACAAAAATAAATGACGTCACAAAATACATAACGTCACAAAAATAAATGAAGTCACAAAATACATAACGTCACAAAAACAAATGACGACACAAAATACATAACGTCACAAAAATAAATGACGTCACAAAATACATAACGTCACAAAAATAAATGACGTCACAAAAATTAATTACGTCACAAAATACATAACGTCACAAAATATATAACGTCACAAAAATAAATGACTTCACAAAAATTAATTACGTCACAAAATACATAACGTCAGAAAAATAAATAACGTCACATAATACATAACGTCACAAAATACATAACGTCACAAAAATAATTGACGTCACAAAATAAATAAAGTCACAAAAATAAATGACGTCACAAAATACATAACGTCACAAAATACATAACGTCACAAAATTAATGACGTCACAAAAATTAATTACGTCACAAAATACATAACGTCACAAAAATAAATGACGTCACAAACATAATGACGTCACAAAATACATATTGTCACAAAATTAATGACGTCACAAAATACATAACGTCACAAAAATAAATAACGTCACAAAATACAAAACGTCAAAAAAAAATGACGTCACAAAATACATAACGTCATAAAAATAAATGACGTCACAAAAATTAATTACGTCATAAAATACATAACGTCACAAAAATAAATGACGTCAAAAAATACATAACCTCACAAAAATAAATGATGTCACAAAATACATAACGTCAAAAAAATAAATGACGTCACAAAATACATAACGTCACAAAAATAAATGACGTCACAAAATACATAACGTCACAAAAATAAATGACGTCACAAAATACATAACGTCACAAAAATAAATGACGTCACAAAATACATAACGTCACAAAAATAAATGACGTCACAAAAATAAATAACGTCACAAAATACATAACGTCACAAAATACATAACGGCAAAAAAATAAATGACGTCAAAAAATACATAACGTCAAAAAAATAAATGACGTCACAAAATACATAACGTCACAAAAATAAATGACGTCACAGAATACATAACGTCACAAAAATAAATGACGTCACAATAATAAATGACGTCACAAAATACATAACGTCACAAAAATAAATGACGTCACAAAATACATAACGTTACAAAAATAAATGACGTTACAAAATACATAACGTCACAAAAATAAATGACGTCACAAAATACATAACGTCACAAAAAATGACGTCACAAAATACATAACGTCACAAAAATAAATGACGTCACAAAATACATAACGTCACAAAAATAAATGACGTTACAAAAAACATAACGTCACAAAAATAAATGACGTCACAAAATACATAACGTCACAAAAATAAATGACGTCACAAAATACATAAAAATAAATGACGTCACAAAATACATAACGTCACAAAAACAAATGACCTCACAAAATACATAACGTCACAAAAATAAATGATGTCACAAAAATAAATAACGTCACAAAATACATAACGTCACAAAATACATAACGGCAAAAAAATAAATGACGTCAAAAAATACATAACGTCAAAAAAATAAATGACGTCACAAAATACATAACGTCAAAAAAATAAATGACGTCACAGAATACATAACGTCACAAAAATAAATGACGTCACAAAATACATATTGTCACAAAATTAATGACGTCACAAAATACATAACTTCACAAAAATAAATAACGTCACAAAATACATAACGTCACAAAAATTAATGACGTCACAAAATACATAACGTTACAAAAATAAATGACGTCACAAAATACATAACGTCACAAAAATAAATGACGTCACAAAATACATAACGTCACAAAAAATGACGTCACAAAATACATAACGTCACAAAAATAAATGACGTCACAAAATACATAACGTCACAAAAATAAATGACGTTACAAAAAACATAACGTCACAAAAATAAATGACGTCACAAAATACATAACGTCACAAAAATAAATGACGTCACAAAATACATAACGTCACAAAAATAAATGACGTCACAAAATACATAACGTCACAAAAACAAATGACCTCACAAAATACATAACGTCACAAAAATAATTGACGTCACAAAATACATAACGTCACAAAAATAAATGACGTCACAAAAAACATAACGTCACAAAATATATAACGTCACAAAAATAAATGACGTCACAATAATTAATTACGTCACAAAATACATAACGTCACAAAAATAAATAACGTCACAAAATACATAACGTAACAAAATACATTACGTCACAAAAATAAATGACGTCACAAAATAAATAAAGTCACAAAAATAAATGACGTCACAAAATACATAACGTCACGAAAATAAATGACGTCACAAAATACATAACGTCACAAAATTAATGACGTCACAAAAATTAATTACGTCACAAAATACATAACGTCACAAAAATTAATTACGTCAAAAAATACATAACCTCACAAAAATAAATGTCGTCACAAAAATAAATGACGTCACAAAAAACATAACGTCACAAAAATAAATGACGTCACAAAATACATAACGACACAAAAATAAATGACGTCACAAAATACATAACGTCACAAAAATAAATGACGTCACAAAAATTAATGACGTCACAAAATACATAACGCCACAAAAATAAATGACGTCACAAAAATTAATTACGTCACAAAATACATAACGTCACAAAAATAATTGACGTCAAAAAATACATAACCTCACAAAAATAAATGATGTCACAAAATACATAACGTCACAAAATACATAACGTCACAAAATACATAACGTCACAAAAATAAATGACGTCACAAAATACATAACGTCACAAAAATAAATGACATTACAAAATACATAACGTCACAAAAATAAATGACGTCAAAAAATACATAACCTCACAAAAATAAATGATGTCACAAAATACATAACGTCACAAAAATAAATGACGTCGAAAAATACCTAACGTCACAAAAATAAATGACGTCACATAATACATAACGTCACAAAAATAAATGACGTCACAAAATACATAACGTCACAAAAAATAAATGACGTCACAAAAATAAATAACGTCAAAAAATAAATAACGTCACAAAATACATAACGGCAAAAAAATAAATGACGTCACAAAATACATAACGTCGCAAAATAAATGACGTCACAAAATACATAACGTCAAAAAAAATGACGTCACAAAATACATGACGTCACAAAAATAAATGACGTCACAAAATACATAACGTCACAAAAATAAATGACGTCACAGAAATAAATGACGTTACAAAAATAAATGACGTCACAAAATACATAACGTCACAAAAATAAATGACGTCACAAAATACATAACGTCACAAAAAATGACGTCACAAAATACAAAACGTCACAAAAATAAATGACGTCACAAAATACATAACGTCACAAAAATAAATGAAGTCACAAAATACATAACGTCACAAAAATAAATGACGTCACAAAATACATAACGTCACAAAAATAAATCACGTCACAAAATACATAACGTCACAAAAATAAATAACGTCACAAAATACATAACGTCACAAAAACAAATGACGTCACAAAATACATAACGTCACAAAAATAAATGACGTCACAAAATACATAACGTCACAAAAATAAATGACGTCACAAAAATTAATTACGTCACAAAATACATAACGTCACAAAATATATAACGTCACAAAAATAAATGACGTCACAAAAATTAATTACGTTACAAAATACATAACGTCACAAAAATAAATAACGTCACAAAATACATAACGTCACAAAATACATAACGTCACAAAAATAATTGACGTCACAAAATAAATAAAGTCACAAAAATAAATGACGTCACAAAATACATAACGTCACAAAAATAAATGACGTCACAAAATATATAACGTCACAAAATTAATGACGTCACAAAAATTAATTACGTCACAAAATACATAACGTCACAAAAATTAATTACGTCAAAAAATACATAACCTCACAAAAATAAATGACGTCACAAAATACATAACGTCACAAAAATAAATTACGTCACAAAATACATAACGTCACTAAAATAAATGACGTCACAAAATACATAACGTCACAAAAATAAATGACGTCACAAAATACTTAACGTCACAAAAATAAATGACGTCACAAAAATTAATGACGTCACAAAATACATAACGTCACAAAAATAAATGACGTCACAAAATTAATTACGTCACAAAATACATAACGTCACAAAAATAAATGACGTCAAAAAATACATAACCTTACAAAAATAAATGATGTCACAAAATACATAACGTCACTAAAATAAATGACGTCACAAAATACATAACGTCACAAAAATAAATGACGTCACAAAATACATAACGTCACAAAAATAAATGACGTCACAAAATACATAACGTCACAAAAATAAATGACGTCACAAAAATAAATAACGTCACAAAATACATAACGTCACAAAATACATAACGGCAAAAAAATAAATGACGTCACAAAATACATAACGTCACAAAAATAAATGACGTCACAATAATAAATGACGTCACAAAATACATAACGTCACAAAAATAAATGACGTCACAAAATACATAACGTCACAAAAATAAATGAAGTCACAAAATACATAACGTCACAAAAAAATGACGTCACAAAATACATAACGTCACAAAAATAAATGACGTCACAAAATACATAACGACACAAAAATAAATGACGTCACAAAATACATAACGTCACAAAAATAAATGACGTCACAAAATACATAACGTCACAAAAATAAATGACGTCACAAAATACATAACGTCACAAAAATAAATGACGTCACAAAATACATAACGTCACAAAATTAATGACGTCACAAAAATTAATTACGTCACAAAATACATAACGTCACAAAAATTAATTACGTCAAAAAATACATAACCTCACAGAAATAAATGATGTCACAAAATACATAACGTCACAAAAATAAATGACGTCATAAAATACATAACGTCAAAAAAATGACGTCACAAAATACATAACGCCATAAAAATAAATGACGTCACAAAAATTAATTACTTCACAAAATACATAACGTCACAAAAATAAATGACGTCACAAAATACATAACGCCACAAAATACATAACGTCACAAAAATAAATGACGTCACAAAATACATAACGTCACAAAAATAAATGACGTCACAAAATACATAACATCACAAAAATAAATGACGTCAAAAAATACATAACCTCACAAAAATAAATGATGTCACAAAATACATAACGTCACAAAAATAAATGACGTTGAAAAATACCTAACGTCACAAAAATAAATGACGTCACATAATACATAACGTCACAAAAATAAATGACGTCACAAAATACATAACGTCACAAAAAATAAATGACGTCACAAAAATAAATAACGTCACAAAATAAATAACGTCACAAAATACATAACGGCAAAAAAATAAATGACGTCACAAAATACATAACGTCGCAAAATAAATGACGTCACAAAATACATAACGTCAAAAAAAATGACGTCACAAAATACATGACGTCACAAAAATAAATGACGTCACAAAATACATAACGTCACAAAAATAAATGACGTCACAGAAATAAATGACGTTACAAAAATAAATGACGTCACAAAATACATAACGTCACAAAAATAAATGACGTCACAAAATACATAACGTCACAAAAAATGACGTCACAAAATACAAAACGTCACAAAAATAAATGACGTCACAAAATACATAACGTCACAAAAATAAATGACGTCACAAAATACATAACGTCACAAAAATAAATGACGTCACAAAATACATAACGTCACAAAAATAAATCACGTCACAAAATACAAAACGTCACAAAAATAAATGACGTCACAAAATACATAACGCCACAAAAACAAATGACGTCACAAAATACATAACGTCACAAAAATAAATGACGTCACAAAATACATAACGTCACAAAAATAAATGACGTCACAAAAATTAATTACGTCACAAAATACATAACGTCACAAAATATATAACGTCACAAAAATAAATGACGTCACAAAAATTAATTACGTTACAAAATACATAACGTCACAAAAATAAATAACGTCACAAAATACATAACGTCACAAAATACATAACGTCACAAAAATAATTGACGTCACAAAATAAATAAAGTCACAAAAATAAATGACGTCACAAAATACATAACATCACAAAAATAAATGACGTCACAAAATTTATAACGTCACAAAATTAATGACGTCACAAAAATTAAATACGTCACAAAATACATAACGTCACAAAAATTAATTACGTCAAAAAATACATAACTTCACAAAAATAAATGACGTCACAAAATACATAACGTCACAAAAATAAATGACGTCACAAAATACATAACGTCACTAAAATAAATGACGTCACAAAATACATAACGTCACAAAAATAAATGACGTCACAAAATACTTAACGTCACAAAAATAAATGACGTCACAAAAATTAATGACGTCACAAAATACATAACGTCACAAAAATAAATGACGTCACAAAATTAATTACGTCACAAAATACATAACGTCACAAAAATAAATGACGTCAAAAAATACATAACCTCACAAAAATAAATGATGTCACAAAATACATAACGTCACTAAAATAAATGACGTCACAAAATACATAACGTCACAAAAATAAATGACGTCACAAAATACATAACGTCACAAAAATAAATGACGTCACAAAATACATAACGTCACAAAAATAAATGACGTCACAAAAATAAATAACGTCACAAAATACATAACGTCACAAAATACATAACGGCAAAAAAATAAATGACGTCACAAAATACATAACGTCACAAAAATAAATGACGTCACAAAATACATAACGTCAAAAAAATAAATGACGTCACAAAATACATAACGTCACAAAAATAAATGACGTCACAAAATACATAACGTCACAAAAATAAATGACGTCACAATAATAAATAACGTCACAAAATACATAACGTCACAAAAATAAATGACGTCACAAAATACATAACGTCACAAAAAAAATGACGTCACAAAATACATAACGTCACAAAAATAAATGACGTCACAAAATACATAACGTCACAAAAACAAATGACGTCACAAAATACATAACGTCACAAAAATAAATGACGACACAAAATACATAACGTCACAAAAATAAATGACGTCACAAAATACATAACGTCACAAAAATAAATGACGTCACAAAATACATAACGTCACAAAAATAAATGACGTCACAAAAATTAATTAAGTCACAAAATACATAACGTCACAAAAATAAATAACGTCACAAAATACATAACGTCACAAAATACATAACGTTACAAAAATAAATGACGTCACAAAATAAATAAAGTCACAAAAATAAATGACGTCACAAAATACATAACGTCACAAAAATAAATGACGTCACAAAATACATAACGTCACAAAATTAATGACGTCACAAAAATTAATTACGTCACAAAATACATAACGTCACAAAAATTAATTAGGTCAAAAAATACATAACCTCACAAAAATAAATGACGTCACAAAATACATAACGTCACAAAAATAAATGACGTCACAAAATACATAACGTCACAAAAATAAATGACGTCACAAAATACATAACGTCACAAAAATTAATGACGTCACAAAATATATAACGTCACAAAAATAAATGACGTCACAAAAAGTAATGACGTCACAAAATACATAACGTCACAAAAATAAATGACGTCACAAAAATTAATTACGTCACAGAATACATAACGTCACAAAAATAAATGACGTCACAAAATACATAACGTCACAAAATACATAACGTCACAAAAATAAATGACGTCACAAAATACATAACGTCACAAAAAATAAATTACGTCACAAAATGCATAACGTCACAAAAATAAATAATGTCACAAAATACATAACGTCACAAAAATAAATGATATCATAAAATACATAACGTCACAAAAATAAATGACGTCACAAAAATTTATTACGTCACAAAAATAAATAACGTCACAAAATACATAACGTCACAAAATACATAACGGCACAAAAATAAATGACGTCACAAAATACATAACGTCACAAAAATAAATGACGTCACAAAATACATACCGTCAAAAAAATAAATGACGTCACAAAATACATAACGTCACAAAAATAAATGACGTCACAAAATACATAACGTCACAAAAATAAATGACGTCACAATAATAAATGACGTCACAAAATACATAACGTCACAAAAATAAATGACGTCACAAAATACATAACGTCACAAAAATAAATGACGTCACAAAATACATAACGTCACAAAAATAAATGACGTCACAAAATACATAACGTCACAAAAAAATGACGTCACAAAATACATAACGTCACAAAAATAATTGACGTCACAAAATAAATAAAGTCACAAAAATAAATGACGTCACAAAATACATAACGTCACAAAAATAAATGACGTCACAAAATACATAACGTCACAAAATTAATGACGTCACAAAAATTAATTACGTCATAAAACACATAACGTCACAAAAATTAATTACGTCAAAAAATACATAACCTCACAAAAATAAATGACGTCACAAAATACATAACGTCACAAAAATAAATGACGTCACAAAATACATAACGTCACTAAAATAAATGACGTCACAAAATACATAACGTCACAAAAATAAATGAAGTCACAAAATACATAACGTCACAAAAATAAATGACGTCACAAAAATTAATGACGTCACAAAATACATAACGTCACAAAAATAAATGACGTCACAAAATTAATTACGTCACAAAATACATAACGTCACAGAAATAAATGACGTCAAAAAATACATAACCTCACAAAAATAAATGATGTCACAAAATACATAACGTCACTAAAATAAATGACGTCACAAAATACATAACGTCACAAAAATAAATGACGTCACAAAATACATAACGTCACAAAAATAAATGACGTCACAAAATACATAACGTCACAAAAATAAATGACGTCACAAAAATAAATAACGTCACAAAATACATAATGTCACAAAATACATAACGGCAAAAAAATAAATGACGTCACAAAATACATAACGTCACAAAAATAAATGACGTCACAAAATACATAACGTCAAAAAAATAAATGACGTCACAAAATACATAACGTCACAAAAATAAATGACGTCACAAAATACATAACGTCACAAAAATAAAGGACGTCACAATAATAAATGACGTCACAAAATACATAACGTCACAAAAATAAATGACGTCACAAAATACATAACGTCACAAAAAAAAATGACGTCACAAAATACATAACGTCACAAAAATAAATGACGTCACAAAAATTAATTAAGTCACAAAATACATAACGTCACAAAAATAAATAACGTCACAAAATACATAACGTCACAAAATACATAACGTTACAAAAATAAATGACGTCACAAAATAAATAAAGTCACAAAAATAAATGACGTCACAAAATACATAACGTCACAAAAATAAATGACGTCACAAAATACATAACGTCACAAAATTAATGACGTCACAAAAATTAATTACGTCACAAAATACATAACGTCACAAAAATTAATTAAGTCAAAAAATACATAACCTCACAAAAATAAATGACGTCACAAAATACATAACGTCACAAAAATAAATGACGTCACAAAATACATAACGTCACAAAAATAAATGACGTCACAAAATACATAACGTCACAAAAATTAATGACGTCACAAAATATATAACGTCACAAAAATAAATGACGTCACAAAAAGTAATGACGTCACAAAATACATAACGTCACAAAAATAAATGACGTCACAAAAATTAATTACGTCACAGAATACATAACGTCACAAAAATAAATGACGTCACAAAATACATAACGTCACAAAATACATAACGTCACAAAAATAAATGACGTCACAAAATACATAACGTCACAAAAAATAAATTACGTCACAAAATGCATAACGTCACAAAAATAAATAATGTCACAAAATACATAACGTCACAAAAATAAATGATATCATAAAATACATAACGTCACAAAAATAAATGACGTCACAAAAATTTATTACGTCACAAAAATAAATAACGTCACAAAATACATAACGTCACAAAATACATAACGGCACAAAAATAAATGACGTCACAAAATACATACCGTCAAAAAAATAAATGACGTCACAAAATACATAACGTCACAAAAATAAATGACGTCACAAAATACATAACGTCACAAAAATAAATGACGTCACAATAATAAATTACGTCACAAAATACATAACGTCACAAAAATAAATGACGTCACAAAATACATAACGTCACAAAAATAAATGACGTCACAAAATACATAACGTCACAAAAATAAATGACGTCACAAAATACATAACGTCATAAAAAAAATGACGTCACAAAATACATAACGTCACAAAAATAATTGACGTCACAAAATAAATAAAGTCACAAAAATAAATGACGTCACAAAATACATAACGTCACAAAAATAAATGACGTCACAAAATACATAACGTCACAAAATTAATGACGTCACAAAAATTAATTACGTCATAAAATACATAACGTCACAAAAATTAATTACGTCAAAAAATACATAACCTCACAAAAATAAATGACGTCACAAAATACATAACGTCACAAAAATAAATGACGTCACAAAATACATAACGTCACTAAAATAAATGACGTCACAAAATACATAACGTCACAAAAATAAATGAAGTCACAAAATACATAACGTCACAAAAATAAATGACGTCACAAAAATTAATGACGTCACAAAATACATAACGTCACAAAAATAAATGACGTCACAAAATTAATTACGTCACAAAATACATAACGTCACAAAAATAAATGACGTCAAAAAATACATAACCTCACAAAAATAAATGATGTCACAAAATACATAACGTCACTAAAATAAATGACGTCACAAAATACATAACGTCACAAAAATAAATGACGTCACAAAATACATAACGTCACAAAAATAAATGACGTCACAAAATACATAACGTCACAAAAATAAATGACGTCACAAAAATAAATAACGTCACAAAATACATAACGTCACAAAATACATAACGGCAAAAAAATAAATGACGTCACAAAATACATAACGTCAAAAAAATAAATGACGTCACAAAATACATAACGTCAAAAAAATAAATGACGTCACAAAATACATAACGTCACAAAAATAAATGACGTCACAAAATACATAACGTCACAAAAATAAAGGACGTCACAATAATAAATGACGTCACAAAATACATAACGTCACAAAAATAAATGACGTCACAAAATACATAACGTCACAAAAATAAATGAAGTCACAAAATACATAACGTCACAAAAAAATGACGTCACAAAATACATAACGTCACAAAAATAAATGACGTCACAAAATACATAACGACACAAAAATAAATGACGTCACAAAATACATAACGTCACAAAAATAAATGACGTCACAAAATACATAACGTCACAAAAATAAATGACGTCACAAAATACATAACGTCACAAAAATAAATGACGTCACAAAATACATAACGTCACAAAAAAATAAATGACGTCACAAAATACATAACGTCACAAAAATAAATGACGTCACAAAATACATAACGTCACAATAATAAATGACGTCACAAAATACATAACGTCACAAAAATAAATGACGTCACAAAATACATAACGTCACAAAAATAAATGACGTCACAAAATACATAACGTCACTAAAATAAATGACGTCACAAAATACATAACGTCACAAAAATAAATGACGTCACAAAATACATAACGTCACAAAAATAAATGACGTCACAAAAATTAATGACGTCACAAAATACATAACGTCACAAAAATAAATGACGTCACAAAATTAATTACGTCACAAAATACATAACGTCACAAAAATAAATGACGTCACAAAATACATAACGTCACAAAAATAAATGACGTCACAAAAATAAATAACGTGACAAAATACATAACGTCACAAAAATAAATGACGTCACAAAATACATAACGTCACAAAAATAAATGACGTCACAAAATACATAACGTCACAAAAATAAATGACGTCACAAAAATAAATAACGTGACAAAATACATAACGTCACAAAAATAAATGACGTCACAAAATACATAACGTCACAAAAATAAATGACGTCACAAAATACATAACGTCAAAAAAATAAATGACGTCACAAAATACATAACGTCACAAAAATAAATGACGTCACAAAATACATAACGTCAAAAAAATAAATGACGTCACAAAATACATAACGTCACAAAAATAAATGACGTCACAAAATACATAACGTCACAAAAATAAAGGACGTCACAATAATAAATGACGTCACAAAATACATAACGTCACAAAAATAAATGACGTCACAAAATACATAACGTCACAAAAATAAATGAAGTCACAAAATACATAACGTCACAAAAAAATGACGTCACAAAATACATAACGTCACAAAAATAAATGACGTCACAAAATACACAACGACACAAAAATAAATGACGTCACAAAATACATAACGTCACAAAAATAAATGACGTCACAAAATACATAACGTCACAAAAATAAATGACGTCACAAAATACATAACGTCACAAAAATAAATGACGTCACAAAATACATAACGTCACAAAAACAAATGACGTCACAAAATACATAACGTCACAAAAATAAATGACGTCACAAAATACATAACGTCACTAAAATAAATGACGTCACAAAATACATAACGTCACAAAAATAAATGACGTCACAAAATACATAACGTCACAAAAATAAATGACGTCACAAAAATTAATGACGTCACAAAATACATAACGTCACAAAAATAAATGACGTCACAAAATTAATGACGTCACAAAATACATAACGTCACAAAAATAAATGACGTCACAAAATACATAACGTCACTAAATTAAATGACGTCACAAAATACATAACGTCACAAAAATAAATGACGTCACAAAATACATAACGTCACAAAAATAAATGACGTCACAAAAATTAATGACGTCACAAAATACATAACGTCACAAAAATAAATGACGTCACAAAATTAATTACGTCACAAAATACATAACGTCACAAAAATAAATGACGTCAAAAAATACATAACCTCACAAAAATAAATGATGTCACAAAATACATAACGTCACTAAAATAAATGACGTCACAAAATACATAACGTCACAAAAATTAATGACGTCACAAAATACATAACGTCACAAAAATAAATGACGTCACAAAATACATAACGTCACAAAAATAAATGACGTCACAAAAATAAATAACGTCACAAAATACATAACGTCACAAAATACATAACGGCAAAAAAATAAATGACGTCACAAAATACATAACGTCACAAAAATAAATGACGTCACAAAATACATAACGTCACAAAAATAAATGACGTCACAAAATACATAACGTCACTAAAATAAATGACGTCACAAAATACATAACGTCACAAAAATAAATGACGTCACAATAATAAATGACGTCACAAAATACATAACGTCACAAAAATAAATGACGTCACAAAATACATAACGTCACAAAAATAAATGAAGTCACAAAATACATGACGTCACAAAAAAATGACGTCACAAAATACATAACGTCACAAAAATAAATGACGTCACAAAATACATAACGACACAAAAATAAATGACGTCACAAAAATAAATGACGTCACAAAATACATAACGTTACAAAAATAAATGACGTCACAAAATACATAACGTCACAAAAATAAATGACGTCAAAAAATACATAACCTCACAAAAATAAATGATGTCTCAAAATACATAACGTCACTAAAATAAATGACGTCACAAAATACATAACGTCACAAAAATAAATGACGTCACAAAATACATAACGTCACAAAAATAAATGACGTCACAAAATACATAACGTCACAAAAATAAATGACGTCACAAAAATAAATAACGTCACAAAATACATAACGTCACAAAAATAAATGACGTCACAAAATACATAACGTCACAAAAATAAATGACGTCACAAAATACATAACGTCACAAAAAATAAATGACGTCACAAAATACATAACGTCACAAAAATAAATGACGTCACAAAATACATAACGTCACAAAAATAAATGACGTCACAAAATACATAACGTCACAAAAATAAATGACGTCACAAAATACATAACGTCACAAAAATAAATGACGTCACAAAATACATAACGTCACTAAAATAAATGACGTCACAAAATACATAACGTCACAAAAATAAATGACGTCACAAAAATTAATGACGTCACAAAATACATAACGTCACAAAAATAAATGACGTCACAAAATTAATTACGTCACAAAATACATAACGTCACAAAAATAAATGACGTCAAAAAATACATAACCTCACAAAAATAAATGATGTCTCAAAATACATAACGTCACTAAAATAAATGACGTCACAAAATACATAACGTCACAAAAATAAATGACGTCACAAAATACATAACGTCACAAAAATAAATGACGTCACAAAATACATAACGTCACAAAAATAAATGACGTCACAAAAATAAATAACGTCACAAAATACATAACGTCACAAAAATAAATGACGTCACAAAATACATAACGTCACAAAAATAAATGACGTCACAAAATACATAACGTCAAAAAAATAAATGACGTCACAAAATACATAACGTCACAAAAATAAATGACGTCACAAAATACATAACGTCACAAAAATAAAGGACGTCACAATAATAAATGACGTCACAAAATACATAACGTCACAAAAATAAATGACGTCACAAAATACATAACGTCACAAAAATAAATGAAGTCACAAAATACATAACGTCACAAAAAATGACGTCACAAAATACATAACGTCACAAAAATAAATGACGTCACAAAATACATAACGACACAAAAATAAATGACGTCACAAAATACATAACGTCACAAAAATAAATGACGTCACAAAATACATAACGTCACAAAAATAAATGACGTCACAAAAATAAATGACGTCACAAAATACATAACGTCACAAAATACATAACGTCACTAAAATAAATGACGTCACAAAATACATAACGTCACAAAAATAAATGACGTCACAAAATACATAACGTCACAAAAATAAATGACGTCACAAAATACATAACGTCACAAAAATAAATGACGTCACAAAATACATAACGTCACTAAAATAAATGACGTCACAAAATACATAACGTCACAAAAATAAATGACGTCACAAAATACATAACGTCACAAAAATAAATGACGTCACAAAAATTAATGACGTCACAAAATACATAACGTCACAAAAATAAATGACGTCACAAAATTAATTACGTCACAAAATACATAACGTCACAAAAATAAATGACGTCAAAAAATACATAACCTCACAAAAATAAATGATGTCACAAAATACATAACGTCACTAAAATAAATGACGTCACAAAATACATAACGTCACAAAAATTAATGACGTCACAAAATACATAACGTCACAAAAATAAATGACGTCACAAAATACATAACGTCACAAAAATAAATGACGTCACAAAAATAAATAACGTCACAAAATACATAACGTCACAAAATACATAACGGCAAAAAAATAAATGACGTCACAAAATACATAACGTCACAAAAATAAATGACGTCACAAAATACATAACGTCACAAAAATAAATGACGTCACAAAATACATAACGTCACTAAAATAAATGACGTCACAAAATACATAACGTCACAAAAATAAATGACGTCACAATAATAAATGATGTCACAAAATACATAACGTCACAAAAATAAATGACGTCACAAAATACATAACGTCACAAAAATAAGAAGTCACAAAATACATGACGTCACAAAAAAATGACGTCACAAAATACATAACGTCACAAAAATAAATGACGTCACAAAATACATAACGACACAAAAATAAATGACGTCACAAAATACATAACGTCACAAAAATAAATGACGTCACAAAATACGTAACGTCACAAAAAAATGACGTCACAAAATACATAACGTCACAAAAATAAATGACGTCACAAAATACATAACGTCACAAAAACAAATGACGTCACAAAATACATAACGTCACAAAAATAAATGACGTCAAAAAATACATAACGTCACAAAAATAAATGACGTCACAAAATACATAACGTCACAAAAATAAATGACGTCACAAAAAACATAACGTCACAAAAATAAATGACGTCACAAAAATTAATTAAGTCACAAAATACATAACGTCACAAAAAAAATAACGTCACAAAATACATAACGTCACAAAATACATAACGTTACAAAAATAAATGACGTCACAAAATAAATAAAGTCACAAAAATAAATGACGTCACAAAATACATAACGTCACAAAAATAAATGACGTCACAAAATACATAACGTCACAAAATTAATGACGTCACAAAAATTAATTACATCACAAAATACATAACGTCACAAAAATTAATTAAGTCAAAAAATACATAACCTCACAAAAATAAATGACGTCACAAAATACATAACGTCACAAAAATAAATGACGTCACAAAATACATAACGTCACAAAAATAAATGACGTCACAAAATACATAACGTCACAAAAATTAATGACGTCACAAAATACATAACGTCACAAAAATAAATGACGTCACAAAAAGTAATGACGTCACAAAATACATAACGTCACAAAAATAAATGACGTCACAAAATTTAATTACGTCACAGAATACATAACGTCACAAAAATAAATGACGTCACAAAATACATAACGTCACAAAATACATAACGTCACAAAAATAAATGACGTCACAAAATACATAACGTCACAAAAAATAAATTACGTCACAAAATGCATAACGTCACAAAAAATAAATAATGTCACAAAATACATAACGTCACAAAAATAAATGATATCATAAAATACATAACGTCACAAAAATAAATGACGTCACAAAAATTTATTACGTCACAAAAATAAATAACGTCACAAAATACATAACGTCACAAAATACATAACGGCACAAAAATAAATGACGTCACAAAATACATAACGTCACAAAAATAAATGACGTCACAAAATACATACCGTCAAAAAAATAAATGACGTCACAAAATACATAACGTCACAAAAATAAATGACGTCCTAAAATACATAACGTCACAAAAATAAATGAGGTCACAATAATAAATGACGTCACAAAATACATAACGTCACAAAAATAAATGACGTCACAAAATACATAACGTCACAAAAATAAATGACGTCACAAAATACATAACGTCACAAAAATAAATGACGTCACAAAATACATAACGTCACAAAAAAAATGACGTCACAAAATACATAACGTCACAAAAATAAATGTCGTCACAAAATACATAACGTCACAAAAATAAATGACGTCACAAAATATTTTACGACACAAAATTAAATGACGTCACAAAATACATATTTCATAAAATACGTAACGTCACAAAAATAAATGACGTCACAAAATAAATAACGTCACAAAAATAAATGACGTCACAAAATACACAACGTCACGAAAATAAATGACGTCACAAAATACATAACGTCACATGTATACATAACGTCACAAAAATTAATTACGTCACAAAATACATAACGTCACAAAAATAAATAACGTCACAGAATACATAACGTCACAAAATACATAACGTCACAAAAATAAATGACGTCACAAAAATTAATTACGTCACAAAAAGTAATGACGTCACAAAATACATAACGTCACAAAAATAAATGACGTCACAAAATACATAACGTCACAAAAATAAATGACGTCACAAAAATTAATTAAGTCACAAAAATATATGACGTCACAAAATTAATTACGTCACAAAATACATAACGTAACAAAAATAAATGACGTCACAAAATACATAACGTCACAAAATTAATGACGTCACAAAAATTAATTACATCACAAAATACATAACGTCACAAAAATTAATTAAGTCAAAAAATACATAACCTCACAAAAATAAATGACGTCACAAAATACATAACGTCACAAACATAAATGACGTCACAAAATACATAACGTCACAAAAATAAATGACGTCACAAAATACATAACGTCACAAAAATAAATGACGTCACAAAATACACAACGTCACGAAAATAAATGACGTCACAAAATACATAACGTCACATGTATACATAACGTCACAAAAATTAATTACGTCACAAAATACATAACGTCACAAAAATAAATAACGTCACAGAATACATAACGTCACAAAATACATAACGTCACAAAAATAAATGACGTCACAAAAATTAATTACGTCACAAAAAGTAATGACGTCACAAAATACATAACGTCACAAAAATAAATGACGTCACAAAAAGTAATGACGTCACAAAATACATAACGTCACAAAAATAAATGACGTCACAAAAATTAATTACGTCACAGAATACATAACGTCACAAAAATAAATAACGTCACAGAATACATAACGTCACAAAATACATAACGTCACAAAAATAAATGACGTCACAAAAATTAATTACGTCACAAAAAGTAATGACGTCACAAAATACATAACGTCACAAAAATAAATGACGTCACAAAATACATAACGTCACAAAAATAAATGACGTCACAAAAATTAATTAAGTCACAAAAATATATGACGTCACAAAATTAATTACGTCACAAAATACATAACGTAACAAAAATAAATGACGTCACAAAATACATAACGTCACAAAATTAATGACGTCACAAAAATTAATTACATCACAAAATACATAACGTCACAAAAATTAATTAAGTCAAAAAATACATAACCTCACAAAAATAAATGACGTCACAAAATACATAACGTCACAAACATAAATGACGTCACAAAATACATAACGTCACAAAAATAAATGACGTCACAAAATACATAACGTCACAAAAATTAATGACGTCACAAAATACATAACGTCACAAAAATAAATGACGTCACAAAAAGTAATGACGTCACAAAATACATAACGTCACAAAAATAAATGACGTCACAAAAATTAATTACGTCACAGAATACATAACGTCACAAAAATAAATGACGTCACAAAATACATAACGTCACAAAATACATAACGTCACAAAAATAAATGACGTCACAAAATACATAACGTCACAAAAAATAAATTACGTCACAAAATGCATAACGTCACAAAAATAAATAATGTCACAAAATACATAACGTCACAAAAATAAATGATATCATAAAATACATAACGTCACAAAAATAAATGACGTCACAAAAATTTATTACGTCACAAAAATAAATAACGTCACAAAATACATAACGTCACAAAATACATAACGGCACAAAAATAAATGACGTCACAAAATACATAACGTCACAAAAATAAATGACGTCACAAAATACATACCGTCAAAAAAATAAATGACGTCACAAAATACATAACGTCACAAAAATAAATGACGTCACAAAATACATAACGTCACAAAAATAAATGACGTCACAATAATAAATGACGTCACAAAATACATAACGTCACAAAAATAAATGACGTCACAAAATACATAACGTCACAAAATAAATGACGTCACAAAATACATAACGTCACAAAAATAAATGACGTCACAAAATACATAACGTCACAAAAAAATGACGTCACAAAATACATAACGTCACAAAAATAAATGACGTCACAAAATACATAACGTCACAAAAATAAATGACGTCACAAAATATTTTACGACACAAAATTAAATGACGTCACAAAATACATATTTCATAAAATACGTAACGTCACAAAAATAAATGACGTCACAAAATAAATAACGTCACAAAAATAAATGACGTCACAAAATACACAACGTCACGAAAATAAATGACGTCACAAAATACATAACGTCACATGTATACATAACGTCACAAAAATAAATGACGTCACAAAATACATATTGTCACAAAAATAAATGAAGTCACAAAATACATGACGTCACAAAAAAATGACGTCACAAAATACATAACGTCACAAAAATAAATGACGTCACAAAATACATAACGACACAAAAATAAATGACGTCACAAAATACATAACGTCACATGTATACATAACGTCACTAAAATAAATGACGTCACAAAATACATAACGTTACAAAAATAAATGACGTCACAATAATAAATGACGTCACAAAATACATAACGTCACAAAAATAAATGACGTCACAAAATACATAACGTCACAAAAATAAATGAAGTCACAAAATACATGACGTCACAAAAAAATGACGTCACAAAATACATAACGTCACAAAAATAAATGACGTCACAAAATACATAACGACACAAAAATAAATGACGTCACAAAATACATAACGTCACAAAAATAAATGACGTCACAAAATACATAACGTCAGAAAAATAAATGACGTCACAAAATACATAACGTCACAAAAATAAATGACGTCACAAAATACATAACGTCACAAAAACAAATGACGTCACAAAATACATAACGTCACAAAAATAAATGACGTCACAAAATACATAACGTCACAAAAATAAATGACGTCACAAAATACATAACGTCACAAAAATAAATGACGTCACAAAATACATAACGTCACAAAAATAAATGACGTCACAAAAATTAATTAAGTCACAAAAATATATGACGTCACAAAATTAATTACGTCACAAAATACATAACGTCACAAAAATAAATGACGTCACAAAATACATAACGTCACAAAATTAATGACGTCACAAAAATTAATTACATCACAAAATACATAACGTCACAAAAATTAATTAAGTCAAAAAATACATAACCTCACAAAAATAAATGACGTCACAAAATACATAACGTCACAAACATAAATGACGTCACAAAATACATAACGTCACAAAAATAAATGACGTCACAAAATACATAACGTCACAAAAATTAATGACGTCACAAAATACATAACGTCACAAAAATAAATGACGTCACAAAAAGTAATGACGTCACAAAATACATAACGTCACAAAAATAAATGACGTCACAAAAATTAATTACGTCACAGAATACATAACGTCACAAAAATAAATGACGTCACAAAATACATAACGTCACAAAATACATAACGTCACAAAAATAAATGACGTCACAAAATACATAACGTCACAAAAAATAAATTACGTCACAAAATGCATAACGTCACAAAAATAAATAATGTCACAAAATACATAACGTCACAAAAATAAATGATATCATAAAATACATAACGTCACAAAAATAAATGACGTCACAAAAATTTATTACGTCACAAAAATAAATAACGTCACAAAATACATAACGTCACAAAATACATAACGGCACAAAAATAAATGACGTCACAAAATACATAACGTCACAAAAATAAATGACGTCACAAAATACATACCGTCAAAAAAATAAATGACGTCACAAAATACATAACGTCACAAAAATAAATGACGTCACAAAATACATAACGTCACAAAAATAAATGACGTCACAATAATAAATGACGTCACAAAATACATAACGTCACAAAAATAAATGACGTCACAAAATACATAACGTCACAAAATAAATGACGTCACAAAATACATAACGTCACAAAAATAAATGACGTCACAAAATACATAACGTCACAAAAAAATGACGTCACAAAATACATAACGTCACAAAAATAAATGACGTCACAAAATACATAACGTCACAAAAATAAATGACGTCACAAAATATTTTACGACACAAAATTAAATGACGTCACAAAATACATATTTCATAAAATACGTAACGTCACAAAAATAAATGACGTCACAAAATAAATAACGTCACAAAAATAAATGACGTCACAAAATACACAACGTCACGAAAATAAATGACGTCACAAAATACATAACGTCACATGTATACATAACGTCACAAAAATAAATGACGTCACAAAATACATATTGTCACAAAAATAAATGACGTCACAAAAATTAATTACGTCACAAAATACATAACGTCACAAAAATAAATAACGTCACAGAATACATAACGTCACAAAATACATAACGTCACAAAAATAAATGACGTCAAAAAATAAATAAAGTCACAAAAATAAATGACGTCAAAAAATACACAACGTCACAAAAATAAATGACGTCACAAAATATATAACGTCACAAAAATAAATGACGTCACAAAAATTAATTACGTCACAAAATACATAACGTCACGAAAATAAATAACGTCATAAAATACATAACGTCACAAAATACATAACGTCACAAAAATAAATGACGTCACAAAATAAATAAAGTCACAAAAATAAATGACGTCACAAAATACATAACGTCACAAAAATAAATGACGTCACAAAATACATAACGTCACAAAAATTAATTACGTCAAAAAATACATAACCTCACAAAAATAAATGACGTCACAAAATACATAACGTCACAAAAATAAATGACGTCACAAAATACATAACGTCACAAAAATAAATGACGTCACAAAAATTAATGACGTCACAAAATACATAACGTCACCTAAATAAATGACGTCACAAAATACATAACGTCACAAAAATAAATGACGTCACAAAATACATATTGTCACAAAAATAAATGACGTCACAAAAATTGATTACGTCACAAAATACATAACGTCACAAAATATATAACGTCTCAAAAATAAAAGACGTCACAAAAATTAATTACGTCACAAAATACATAACGTCACAAAAATAAATAACGTCACAGAATACATAACGTCACAAAATACATAACGTCACAAAAATAAATGACGTCACAAAATTAATAAAGTCACAAAAATAAATGACGTCACAAAATACACAACGTCACAAAAATAAATGACGTCACAAAATATATAACGTCACAAAAATAAATGACGTCACAAAAATTAATTACGTCACAAAATACATAACGTCACGAAAATAAATGACGTCATAAAATACATAACGTCACAAAATACATAACGTCACAAAAATAAATGACGTCACAAAATAAATAAAGTCACAAAAATAAATGACGTCACAAAATACATAACGTCACAAAAATAAATGACGTCACAAAATACATAACGTCAAAAAATTAATGACGTCACAAAAATTAATTACGTCACAAAATACATAACGTCACAAAAATTAATTACGTCAAAAAATACATAACCTCACAAAAATAAATGACGTCACAAAATACATAACGTCACAAAAATAAATGACGTCACAAAATACATAACGTCACAAAAATAAATGACGTCACAAAATACATAACGTCACAAAAATAAATGACGTCACAAAAATTAATGACGTCACAAAATTCATAACGTCACAAAAATAAATGACGTCAGAAAAATTAATTACGTTACAAAATACATAACGTCACAAAAAAAATGACGTCAAAAAATACATGACCTGACAAAAATTAATGATGTCACAAAATACATAACGTCACAAAAATAAATGACGTCACAAAATACATAACGTCACAAAAATAAATGACGTCACAAAATACATAACGTCACAAAAATAAATGACGTCACAAAAATTAATTACGTCACAAAATACATAACGTCACAAAAATAAATGACGTCACAAAAATTAATTACGTCACAAAATACATAACGTCACAAAAATAAATAACGTCACAAAATACATAACGTTACAAAAATAAATGACGTCACAAAATAAATAATGTCACAAAAATAAATGACGTCACAAAATACATAACGTCACAAAAATTAATTACGTCGAAAAATACATAACCTCACAAAAATAAATGACGTCACAAAATACATAACGTCACAAAAATTAATTACGTCAAAAAATACATAACCTCACAAAAATAAATGACGTCACAAAATACATAACGTCACAAAAATAAATGACGTCACAAAATACATAACGTCACAAAAATAAATGACGTCACAAAATACATAACGTCACAAAAATAAATGACGTCACAAAAATAATGACGTCACAAAATACATAACGTCACAAAAATAAATGACGTCAAAAAAATTAATTACGTCACAAAATACATAACGTCACAAAAATAAATGACGTCAAAAAATACATGACCTGACAAAAATAAATGATGTCACAAAATACATAACGTCACAAAAATAAATGACGTCACAAAATACATAACGTCACAAAAATAAATGACGTCACAAAATACATAACGTCACAAAAATAAATGACGTCACAAAAATTAATTACGTCACAAAATACATAACGTCACAAAATATATAACGTCACAAAAATAAATGACGTCACAAAAATTAATTACGTCACAAAATACATAACGTCACAAAAATAAATAACGTCACAAAATACATAACGTCACAAAATACATAACGTTACAAAAATAAATGACGTCACAAAATAAATAAAGTCACAAAAATAAATGACGTCACAAAATACATAACGTCACAAAAAAAAGGATGTCACAAAATACATAACGTCACAAAAATAAATGACGTCACAAAATACATAACGTCACAAAAATAAATGACGTCACAAAATACATAACGTCACTAAAATAAATGATGTCACAAAATACATAACGTCACAAAAATAAATGACGTCACAAAATACATAACGTCATAAAAATAAATGACGTCACAAAAATTAATTACTTCACAAAATACATAACGTCACAAAAATAAATGACGTCACAAAATACATAACGTCACAAAATACATTACGTCACAAAAATAAATGACGTCACAAAATACATAACGTCACAAAAATAAATGACGTCACAAAATACATAACGTCACAAAAATAAATGACGTCACAAAAATTAATTACGTCACAAAATACATAACGTCACAAAAATAAATGACGTCAAAAAATACATAACCTCACAAAAATAAATGACGTCACAAAATACATAACGTCACAAAAATAAATGACGTCACAAAAATAAATAACGTCACAAAATACATAACGTTACAAAATACATAACGTCACAAAAATAAATGACGTCACAAAATACATAACGTCACAAAAATAAATGACGTCACAAAATACATAACATTACAAAAATAAATGACGTCACAAAATACATAACGTCACAAAAATAAATGACGTCACAAAATACATAACGTCACAAAAAATGACGTCTCAAAATACATAACGTCACAAAAATAAATGACGTCACAAAATACATAACGTCACAAAAATAAATGACGTTACAAAAAACATAACGTCACAAAAATAAATGACGTCACAATAATAAATGACGTCACAAAAATAAATGACGTCACAAAATACATAACGTCACAAACATAAATGACGTCACAAAATACATAACGTCACAAAAATAAATGACGTTACAAAAAACATAACGTCACAAAAATTAATGACGTCACAAAAATAATTACGTCACAAAATACATAACGTCACAAAAATTAATTACGTCAAAAAATACATAACCTCACGAAAATAAATGACGTCACAAAATACATAACGTCACAAAAATAAATGACGTCACAAAATACATAACGTCACAAAAATAAATGACGTCACAAAATACATAACGTCATAAAAATAAATGACGTCACAAAAATTAATTACTTCACAAAATACATAACGTCACAAAAATAAATGACGTCACAAAATACATAACGTCACAAAATACATTACGTCACAAAAATAAATGACGTCACAAAATACATAACGTCAAAAAAATAAATGACGTCACAAAATACATAACGTCACAAAAATAAATGACGTCACAAAAATTAATTACGTCACAAAATACATAACGTCACAAAAATAAATGACGTCCCAAAAATTAATTACGTCACAAAATACATAACGTCACAAAAATAAATGACGTCAAAAAATACATAACCTCACAAAAATAAATTATGTCACAAAATACATAACGTTACAAAAATAAATGACGTCACAAAATAAATAAAGTCTCAAAAATAAATGACGTCACAAAATACATAATTTCACAAAAATAAATGATGTCACAAAATACATAACGTCACAAAAATAAATGATGTCACAAAATACATAACGTCACAAAAATAAATGACGTCACAAAATACACAACGTCATAAAAATAAATGACGTCACAAAAATTAATTACTTCACAAAATACATAACGTCACAAAAATAAATGATGTCACAAAATACATAACGTCACAAAAATAAATGACGTCACAAAATACATAACGTCATAAAAATAAATGACGTCACAAAAATTAATTACTTCACAAAATACATAACGTCACAAAAATAAATGACGTCACAAAATACATAACGTCACAAAATACATTACGTCACAAAAATAAATGACGTCACAAAATACATAACGTCACAAAAATAAATGACGTCACAAAATACATAACGTCACAAAAATAAATGACGTCACAAAAATTAATTACGTCACAAAATACATAACGTCACAAAAATAAATGACGTCAAAAAATACATAACCTCACAAAAATAAATGATGTCACAAAATACATAACGTCACAAAAATAAATGACGTCACAAAATACATAACGTCACAAAAATAAATGACGTCACAAAATACATAACGTCACAAAAATAAATGACGTCACAAAAAAAATAACGTCAAAAAAATAAATGACGTCACAAAATACATAACGTCACAAAAATAAATGACGTCAAAAAATACATAACGTCACAAAAATAAATGACGTCACAATAATAAATGACACCACAAAATACATAACGTCACAAAAATAAATGACGTCACAAAATACATAACGTTACAAACATAAATGACGTCACAAAATACATAACGTCACAAAAATAAATGACGTCACAAAATACATAACGTCACAAAAAATGACGTCTCAAAATACATAACGTCACAAAAATAAATGACGTTACAAAAAACATAACGTCACAAAAATAAATGACGTCACAAAATACATAACGTCACAAAAATAAATGACGTCACAAAATACATAACGTCACAAAAATAAATGACGTCACAAAAATTAATTACGTCACAAAATACATAACGTCACAAAAATAAATGACGTCACAAAATACATAACGTCACAAAAATAAATGACGTCACAAAATACATAACGTCACAAAAATAAATGACGTCACAAAATACATAACGTCACAAAATACAAAACGTTACAAAAATAAATGACGTCACAAAATAAATAAAGTCACAAAAATAAATGACGTCAAAAAATACATAACGTCACAAAAATAAATGACGTCACAAAATACATAACGTCACAAAAATTAATGACGTCACAAAAATTAATTACGTCACAAAATACATAACGTCACAAAAATTAATTACGTCAAAAATACATAACCTTACAAAAATAAATGACGTCACAAAATACATAACGTCACAAAAATAAATGACGTCACAAAATACATAACGTCACAAAAATAAATGACGTCACAAAATACATAACGTCACAAAAATAAATGACGTCACAAAAATTAATGACGTCACAAAATACATAACGTCACAAAAATAAATGACGTCAGAAAAATTAATTACGTCACAAAATACATAACGTAACAAAAATAAATGACGTCAAAAAATACATGACTCGACAAAAATAAATGATGTCACAAAATACATAACGACACAAAAATAAATGACGTCACAAAATACATAACGTCACGAAAATAAATGACGTCACAAAATACATAAGGTCACAAAAATAAATGACGTCACAAAAATTAATTACGTCACAAAATACATAACGTCACAAAATATATAACGTCACAAAAATAAATGACGTCACAAAAATTAATTACGTCACAAAATACATAACGTCACAAAAATAAATGACGTCAAAAAATATATAACCTCACAAAAATAAATGACTTCACAAAATACATAACGTCACAAAAATAAATGACGTCACAAAAATAAATAACGTCACAAAATACATAACGTCACAAAATACATAACGTCACAAAAATAAATGACGTCACAAAATACATAACGTCACAAAAATAAATGACGTCACAAAAAAATAACGTCAAAAAAATAAATGACGTCACAAAATACATAACGTCACAAAAATAAATGACGTCAAAAAATACATAACGTCACAAAAATAAATGACGTCACAATAATAAATGACGTCACAAAATACATAACGTCACAAAAATAAATGACGTCACAAAATACATAACGTTACAAAAATAAATGACGTCACAAAATACATAACGTCACAAAAATAAATGACGTCACAAAATACATAACGTCACAAAAAATGACGTCTCAAAATACATAACGTCACAAAAACAAATGACGTCACAAAATACATAACGTCACAAAAATAAATGACGTTACAAAAAACATAACGTCACAAAAATAAATGACGTCACAAAATACATAACGTCACAAAAATAAATGACGTCACAAAATACATAACGTCACAAACATAAATGACGTCACAAAATACATAACGTCACAAAATACATAACGTCACAAAAATAAATGACGTCAAAAAATAAATAAAGTCACAAAAATAAATGACGTCAAAAAATACATAACGTCACAAAAATAAATGACGTCACAAAATACATAACGTCACAAAATTAATGACGTCACAAAAATTAATTACGTCACAAAATACATAACGTCACAAAAATTAATTACGTCAAAAAATACATAACCTCACGAAAATAAATGACGTCACAAAATACATAACGTCACAAAAATAAATGACGTCACAAAATACATAACGTCACAAAAATAAATGACGTCACAAAATACATAACGTCATAAAAATAAATGACGTCACAAAAATTAATTACTTCACAAAATACATAACGTTACAAAAATAAATGACGTCACAAAATACATAACGTCACAAAATACATTACGTCACAAAAATAAATGACGTCACAAAATACATAACGTCACAAAAATAAATGACGTCACAAAATACATAACGTCACAAAAATAAATGACGTCACAAAAATTAATTACGTCACAAAATACATAACGTCACAAAAATAAATGACGTCACAAAAATTAATTACGTCACAAAATACATAACGTCACAAAAATAAATGACGTCAAAAAATACATAACCTCACAAAAATAAATGATGTCACAAAATACATAACGTCACAAAAATAAATGACGTCACAAAATAAATAAAGTCTCAAAAATAAATGACGTCACAAAATACATAACGTCACAAAAATAAATGATGTCACAAAATACATAACGTCACAAAAATAAATGACGTCAAAAAATATATAACGTCACAAAAATAAATGACGTCACAAAATACATAACGTCACAAAAATAAATGACGTCACAAAAAAAATAACGTCACAAAAATAAATGACGTCAAAAAATACATAACGTCACAAAAATAAATGACGTCACAATAATAAATGACGTCACAAAATACACAACGTCACAAAAATAAATGACGTCACAAAATACATAACGTTACAAAAATAAATGACGTCACAAAATACATAACGTCACAAAAATAAATGACGTCACAAAAATTAATTACGTCACAAAATACATAACGTCACAAAAATAAATGACGTCAAAAAATACATAACCTCACAAAAATAAATGATGTCACAAAATACATAACGTCACAAAAATAAATGACGTCACAAAATACATAACGTCACAAAAATAAATGACGTCACAAAAAAAATAACGTCAAAAAAAATGACGTCACAAAATACATAACGTCACAAAAATAAATGACGTCAAAAAATACATAACGTCACAAAAATAAATGACGTCACAATAATAAATGACGTCACAAAATACACAAAGTCACAAAAATAAATGACGTCACAAAATACATAACGTTACAAAAATAAATGATGTCACAAAATACATAACGTCACAAAAATAAATGACGTCACAAAATACATAACGTCACAAAAAATGACGTCTCAAAATACATAACGTCACAAAAATAAATGACGTTACAAAAAACATAACGTCACAAAAATAAATGACGTCACAAAATACATAACGTCACAAAAATAAATGACGTCACAAAATACATAACGTCACAAAAATAAATGACGTCACAAAATACATAACGTCACAAAAACAAATGGCGTCACAAAATACATAACGTCACAAAAATAAATGACGACACAAAATACATAACGTCACAAAAATAAATGACGTCACAAAATTTAATTACGTCACAAAATACATAACGTCACAAAATATATAACGTCACAAAAATAAATGACGTCACAAAAATTAATTACGTCACAAAATACATAACGTCACAAAAATAAATGACGTCACAAAATACATAACGTCACAAAAATAAATGACGTCACAAAATACATAACGTCAAAAAAAATAAATGACGTCACAAAATACATAACGTCACAAAATACAAAACGTTACAAAAATAAATGACGTCACAAAATAAATAATGTCAAAAATATAAATGACGTCACAAAATACATAACGTCACAAAAATTAATTACGTCGAAAAATACATAACCTCACAAAAATAAATGACGTCACAAAATACATAACGTCACAAAAATTAATTACGTCAAAAAATACATAACCTCACAAAAATAAATGACGTCACAAAATACATAACGTCACAATAATAAATGACGTCACAAAATACATAACGTCACAAAAATAAATGACGTCACAAAATACATAACGTCACAAAAATAAATGACGTCACAAAAATTGATGACGTCACAAAATACATAACGTCACAAAAATAAATGACGTCAGAAAAATTAATTACGTCACAAAATACATAACGTCACAAAATATATAACGTCACAAAAATAAATAACGTCACAAAATACATAACGTCACAAAATACATGACGTTACAAAAATAAATGACTTCACAAAATAAATAAAGTCACAAAAATAAATGACGTCACAAAATACATAACGTCACAAAATACATTACGTCACAAAAATAAATGACGTCACAAAATACATAACGTCACAAAAATAAATGACGTCACAAAATACATAACGTCACAAAATACATTACGTCACAAAAATAAATGACGTCACAAAATACATAACGTCACAAAAATAAATGACTTCACAAAATACATAACGTCACAAAAATAAATGACGTCACAAAATACATAACGTCACAAAAATAAATGACGTCACAAAAATAAATAACGTCACAAAATACATAACGTCACAAAATACATAACGTCACAAAAATAAATGACGTCACAAAATACATAACGTCACAAAAATAAATGATGTCACAAAATACATAACGTTACAAAAATAAATGACGTCACAAAATACATAACGTTACAAAAATAAATGACGTCACAAAATACATAACGTCACAAAAATAAATGACGTCACAATAATAAATGACGTCACAAAATACATAACGTCACAAAAATAAATGACGTCACAAAATACATAACGTTACAAAAATAAATGACGTCACAAAATACATAACGTCACAAAAATAAATGACGTCACAAAATACATAACGTCACAAAAAATGACGTCTCAAAATACATAACGTCACAAAAATAAATGACGTCACAAAATACATAACGTCACAAAAATAAATGACGTTACAAAAAACATAACGTCACAAAAATAAATGACGTCACAAAATACATAACGTCACAAAAATAAATGACGTCACAAAATACATAACGTCACAAACATAAATGACGTCACAAAATACATAACGTCACAAAATACATAACGTCACAAAAATAAATGACGTCACAAAATAAATAAAGTCACAAAAATAAATGACGTCACAAAATACATAACGTCACAAAAATAAATGACGTCACAAAATACATAACGTCACAAAAATTAATGACGTCACAAAAATTAATTACGTCACAAAATACATAACGTCACAAAAATAAATTACGTCAAAAAATACATAACCTCACGAAAATAAATGACGTCACAAAATACATAACGTCACAAAAATAAATGACGTCACAAAATACATAACGTCATAAAAATAAATGACGTCACAAAAATTAATTACTTCACAAAATACATAACGTCACAAAAATAAATGACGTCACAAAATACATAACGTCACAAAATACATTTCGTCACAAAAATAAATGACGTCACAAAATACATAACGTCACAAAAATAAATGACGTCACAAAATACATAACGTCACAAAAATAAATGACGTCACAAAAATTAATTACGTCACAAAATACATAACGTCACAAAAATAAATGACGTCACAAAAATTAATTACGTCACAAAATACATAACGTCACAAAAATAAATAACGTCACAAAATACATAACGTCACAAAATACATGACGTTACAAAAATAAATGACTTCACAAAATAAATAAAGTCACAAAAATAAATGACGTCACAAAATACATAACGTCACAAAATACATTACGTCACAAAAATAAATGACGTCACAAAATACATAACGTCACAAAAATAAATGACGTCACAAAATACATAACGTCACAAAATACATTACGTCACAAAAATAAATGACGTCACAAAATACATAACGTCACAAAAATAAATGACGTTACAAAATACATAACGTCACAAAAATAAATGACGTCACAAAAATTAATTACGTCACAAAATACATAACGTCACAAAAATAAATGACGTCAAAAAATACATAACCTCACAAAAATAAATGATGTCACAAAATACATAACGTCACAAAAATAAATGACGTCACAAAATACATAACGTCACAAAAATAAATGACGTCACAAAATACATAACGTCACAAAAATAAATGACGTCACAAAATACATAACGTCACAAAAATAAATGACGTCACAAAAATAAATAACGTCACAAAATACATAACGTCACAAAATACATAACGTCACAAAAATAAATGACGTCACAAAATACATAACGTCACAAAAATAAATGACGTCACAAAAAAATAACGTCAAAAAATAAATGACGTCACAAAATACATAACGTCACAAAAATAAATGACGTCAAAAAATACATAACGTCACAAAAATAAATGACGTCACAATAATAAATTACGTCACAAAATACATAACGTCACAAAAATAAATGACGTCACAAAATACATAACGTTACAAAAATAAATGACGTCACAAAATACATAACGTCACAAAAATAAATGACGTCACAAAATACATAACGTCACAAAAAATGACGTCTCAAAATACATAACGTCACAAAAATAAATGACGTCACAAAATACATAACGTCACAAAAATAAATGACGTTACAAAAACATAACGTCACAAAATTAAAAGACGTCACAAAATACATAACGTCACAAAAATAAATGACGTCACAAAATACATAACGTCACAAAAATAAATGATGTCACAAAATACATAACGTCACAAAATACATAACGTCACAAAATTAAAAGACGTCACAAAATACATAACGTCACAAAAATAAATGACGTCACAAAATACATAACGTCACAAAAATAAATGACGTCACAAAATACATAACGTCACAAAAATAAATGACGTCACAAAATACATAACGTCACAAAAATTAATGACGACACAAAAATTAATTACGTCACAAAATACATAACGTCACAAAAATTAATTACGTCAAAAAATACATAACCTCACAAAAATAAATGACTTCACAAAATACATAACGTCACAAAAATAAATGACGTCAAAAAATACATGACCTGACAAAAATAAATGATGTCACAAAATACATAACGTCATAAATATAAATGACGTCACAAAAATTAATTACTTCACAAAATACATAACGTCACAAAAATAAATGACGTCACAAAATACATAACGTCACAAAATACATTACGTCACAAAAATAAATGACGTCACAATTTACATAACGTCACAAAAATAAATGACGTCACAAAAATTAATTACGTCACAAAATACATAACGTCACAAAAATAAATGACGTCAAAAAATACATAACCTCACAAAAATAAATGATGTCACAAAATACATAACGTTACAAAAATAGATGACGTCACAAAATAAATAAAGTCACAAAAATAAATGACGTCACAAAATACATAAAGTCACAAAAATAAATGACGTCACAAAATACATAACGTCACAAAAATAAATGACGTCACAAAATACATAACGTCACAAAAATTAATAACGTCACAAAAATTAATTACGTCACAAAATACATAACGTCACAAAAATTAATTACGTCAAAAAATACATAACCTCACAAAAATAAATGACGTCACAAAATACATAACGTCACAAAAATAAATGACGTCAAAAAATACATAACGTCACAAAAATAAATGACGTCACAAAATACATAACGTCACAAAAATAAATGATTTCACAAAATACATAACGTCATAAAAATAAATGACGTCACAAAAATTAATTACTTCACAAAATACATAACGTCACAAAAATAAATGACGTCACAAAATACATAACGTCACAAAATACATTACGTCACAAAAATAAATGACGTCACAAAATACATAACGTCACAAAAATAAATGACGTCACAAAATACATAACGTCACAAAAATAAATGACGTCACAAAAATTAATTACGTCACAAAATACATAACGTCACAAAAATAAATGACGTCAAAAAATACATAACCTCACAAAAATAAATGATGTCACAAAATACATAACGTCACAAAAATAAATGATGTCACAAAATACATAACGTTACAAAAATAAATGACGTCACAAAATACATAACGTTACAAAAATAAATGACGTCACAAAATACATAACGTCACAAAAATAAATGACGTCACAATAATAAATGACGTCACAAAATACATAACGTCACAAAAATAAATGACGTCACAAAATACATAACGTTACAAAAATAAATGACGTCACAAAATACATAACGTCACAAAAATAAATGACGTCACAAAATACATAACGTCACAAAAAATGACGTCTCAAAATACATAACGTCACAAAAATAAATGACGTCACAAAATACATAACGTCACAAAAATAAATGACGTTACAAAAAACATTACGTCACAAAAATAAATGACGTCACAAAATACATAACGTCACAAAAATAAATGACGTCACAAAATACATAACGTCACAAACATAAATGACGTCACAAAATACATAACGTCACAAAATACATAACGTCACAAAAATAAATGACGTCACAAAATAAATAAAGTCACAAAAATAAATGACGTCACAAAATACATAACGTCACAAAAATAAATGACGTCACAAAATACATAACGTCACAAAAATTAATGACGTCACAAAAATTAATTACGTCACAAAATACATAACGTCACAAAAATTAATTACGTCAAAAAATACATAACCTCACGAAAATAAATGACGTCACAAAATACATAACGTCACAAAAATAAATGACGTCACAAAATACATAACGTCATAAAAATAAATGACGTCACAAAAATTAATTACTTCACAAAATACATAACGTCACAAAAATAAATGACGTCACAAAATACATAACGTCACAAAATACATTACGTCACAAAAATAAATGACGTCACAAAATACATAACGTCACAAAAATAAATGACGTCACAAAAATTAATTACGTCACAAAATACATAACGTCACAAAAATAAATGACGTCACAAAAATTAATTACGTCACAAAATACATAACGTCACAAAAATAAATGACGTCAAAAAATATATAACCTCACAAAAATAAATGATGTCACAAAATACATAACGTTACAAAAATAAATGACGTCACAAAATAAATAAAGTCTCAAAAATAAATGACGTCACAAAATACATAACGTCACAAAAATAAATGATGTCACAAAATACATAACGTCACAAAAATAAATGACGTCAAAAAATACATAACGTCACAAAAATAAATGACGTCACAAAATAAATAACGTTACAAAAATAAATGACGTCACAAAATACATAACGCCATAAAAATAAATGACGTCACAAAAATTAATTACTTCACAAAATACATAACGTCACAAAAATAAATGACGTCACAAAATACATAACGTCACAAAATACATTACGTCACAAAAATAAATGACGTCACAAAATACATAACGTCACAAAAATAAATGACGTCACAAAATACATAACGTCACAAAAATAAATGACGTCACAAAAATTAATTACGTCACAAAATACATAACGTCACAAAAATAAATGACGTCAAAAAATACATAACCTCACAAAAATAAATGATGTCACAAAATACATAACGTCACAAAAATAAATGACGTCACAAAATACATAACGTCACAAAAATAAATGACGTCACAAAATACATAACGTCACAAAAATAAATGACGTCACAAAAAAATAACGTCAAAAAAATAAATGACGTCACAAAATACATAACGTCACAAAAATAAATGACGTCAAAAAATACATAACGTCACAAAAATAAATGACGTCACAATAATAAATGACGTCACAAAATACATAACGTCACAAAAATAAATGACGTCACAAAATACATAACGTCACAAAAATAAATGACGTCACAAAATACATAACGTTACAAAAATAAATGACGTCACAAAATACATAACGTCACAAAAATAAATGACGTCACAAAATACATAACGTCACAAAAAATGACGTCTAAAAATACATAACGTCACAAAAATAAATGACGTTACAAAAAACATAACGTCACAAAAATAAATGACGTCACAAAATACATAACGTCACAAAAATAAATGACGTCACAAAATACATAACGTCACAAAAATAAATGACGTCACAAAATACATAACGTCACAAAAACAAATGGCGTCACAAAATACATAACGTCACAAAAATAAATGACGTCACAAAATACATAACGTCAAAAAAATAAATGACGTCACAAAAATTAATTACGTCACAAAATACATAACGTCACAAAATATATAACGTCACAAAAATAAATGACGTCACAAAAATTAATTACGTCACAAAATACATAACGTCACAAAAATAAATGACGTCACAAAATACATAACGTCACAAAAATAAATGACGTCACAAAATACATAACGTCACAAAAATAAATGACGTCACAAAATACATAACGTCACAAAATACAAAACGTTACAAAAATAAATGACGTCACAAAATAAATAATGTCAAAAATATAAATGACGTCACAAAATACATAACGTCACAAAAATTAATTACGTCGAAAAATACATAACCTCACAAGAATAAATGACGTCACAAAATACATAACGTCACAAAAATTAATTACGTCAAAAAATACATAACCTCACAAAAATAAATGACGTCACAAAATACATAACGTCTCAAAAATAAATGACGTCACAAAATACATAACGTCACAAAAATAAATGACGTCAGAAAAATTAATTACGTCACAAAATACATAACGTCACAAAAATAAATGACGTCAAAAAATACATGACCTGACAAAAATAAATGATGTCACAAAATACATAACGTCACAAAAATAAATGACGTCACAAAATACATAACGTCACAAAAATAAATGACGTCACAAAATACATAACGTCACAAAAATAAATGACGTCACAAAAATTAATTACGTCACAAAATACATAACGTCACAAAATATATAACGTCACAAAAATAAATGACGTCACAAAAATTAATTACGTCACAAAATACATAACGTCACAAAAATAAATAACGTCACAAAATACATAACGTCACAAAATACATAACGTTACAAAAATAAATGACGTCACAAAATAAATAAAGTCACAAAAATAAATGACGTCACAAAATACATAACGTCACAAAAAAGAGGATGTCACAAAATACTTAACGTCACAAAAATAAATGACGTCACAAAATACATAAAGTCACAAAATATATAACGTAACAAAAATAAATGACGTCACAAAAATTAATTACGTCACAAAATATATAACGTCACAAAAATAAATAACGTCACAAAATACATAACGTCACAAAATACATGACGTTACAAAAATAAATGACGTCACAAAATAAATAAAGTCACAAAAATAAATGACGTCACAAAATACATAATGTCATAAGAAAAAAGGATGTCACAAAATACTTAACGTCACAAAAATAAATGACGTCACAAAATACATAACGTCACAAAAATAAATGACGTCACAAAATACATAACGTCACAAAATACATTACGTCACAAAAATAAATGACGTCACAAAATACATAACGTCACAAAAATAAATGACGTCACAAAATACAAAACGTCACAAAAATAAATGACGTCACAAAAATTAATTACGTCACAAAATACATAACGTCACAAAAATAAATGACGTCAAAAAATACATAACCTCACAAAAATAAATGATGTCACAAAATACATAACGTCACAAAAATAAATGACGTCACAAAATACATAACGTCACAAAAATAAATGACGTCACAAAAATAAATGACGTCACAAAAATAAATAACGTCACAAAATACATAACGTCACAAAATACATAACGTCACAAAAATAAATGACGTCACAAAATACATAACTTCACAAAAATAAATGACGTCACAAAAAAATAACGTCAAAAAATAAATGACGTCACAAAATACATAACGTCACAAAAATAAATGACGTCACAATAATAAATGACGTCACAAAATACATAACGTCACAAAAATAAATGACGTCACAAAATACATAACGTTACAAAAATAAATGACGTCACAAAATACATAACGTCACAAAAATAAATGACGTCACAAAATACATAACGTCACAAAAAATGACGTCTCAAAATACATAACGTCACAAAAATAAATGACGTCACAAAATACATAACGTCACAAAAATAAATGACGTTACAAAAAACATAACGTCACAAAATTAAATGACGTCACAAAATACATAACGTCACAAAAATAAATGACGTCACAAAATACATAACGTCACAAAAATAAATGACGTCACAAAATACATAACGTCACAAAATACATAACGTCACAAAAATAAATGACGTCACAAAATAAATAAAGTCACAAAAATAAATGACGTCACAAAATACATAACGTCACAAAAATAAATGACGTCACAAAATACATAACGTCACAAAAATTAATGACGACACAAAAATTAATTACGTCACAAAATACATAACGTCACAAAAATTAATTACGTCAAAAAATACATAACCTCACAAAAATAAATGACGTCACAAAATACATAACGTCACAAAAATAAATGACGTCACAAAATACATAACGTCACAAAAATAAATGACGTCACAAAATACATAACGTCATAAAAATAAATGACGTCACAAAAATTAATTACTTCACAAAATACATAACGTCACAAAAATAAATGACGTCACAAAATACATAACGTCACAAAATACATAACGTCACAAAATACATAACGTCACAAAAATAAATGACGTCACAAAAATTAATTACGTCACAAAATACATAACGTCACAAAAATAAATGACGTCACAAAAATTAATTACGTCACAAAATACATAACGTCACAAAAATAAATGACGTCAAAAAATACATAACCTCACAAAAATAAATGATGTCACAAAATACATAACGTTACAAAAATAGATGACGTCACAAAATAAATAAAGTCACAAAAATAAATGACGTCACAAAATACATAAAGTCACAAAAATAAATGACGTCACAAAATACATAACGTCACAAAAATAAATGACGTCACAAAATACATAACGTCACAAAAATTAATAACGTCACAAAAATTAATTACGTCAAAAAATACATAACCTCACAAAAATAAATGACGTCACAAAATACATAACGTCACAAAAATAAATGACGTCAAAAAATACATAACGTCACAAAAATAAATGACGTCACAAAATACATAACGTCACAAAAATAAATGATTTCACAAAATACATAACGTCATAAAAATAAATGACGTCACAAAAATTAATTACTTCACAAAATACATAACGTCACAAAAATAAATGACGTCATAAAATACATAACGTCAAAAAATACATAACGTCACCAAAATAAATGACGTCACAAAATACATAACGTCACAAAAATAAATGACGTCACAAAATACATAACGTCACAAAAATAAATGACGTCAAAAAATACATAACCTCACAAAAATAAATGATGTCACAAAATACATAACGTCACAAAAATAAATGATGTCACAAAATACATAACGTTACAAAAATAAATGACGTCACAAAATACATAACGTTACAAAAATAAATGACGTCACAAAATACATAACGTCACAAAAATAAATGACGTCACAATAATAAATGACGTCACAAAATACATAACGTCACAAAAATAAATGACGTCACAAAATACATAACGTTACAAAATACATAACGTCACAAAAATAAATGACGTCACAAAAATTAATTACGTCACAAAATACATAACGTCACAAAAATAAATGACGTCACAAAATACATAACGTCAAAAAAATAAATGACGTCACAAAATACATAACGTCACAAAAATAAATGACGTCACAAAATACATAACGTCACAAAATACAAAACGTTACAAAAATAAATGACGTCACAAAATACATAACGTCACAAAAATAAATGACGTCAAAAAATACATAACCTCACAAAAATAAATGATGTCACAAAATACATAACGTCACAAACATAAATGACGTCACAAAATACATAACGTCACAAAATACATAACGTCACAAAAATAAATGACGTCACAAAATAAATAAAGTCACAAAAATAAATGACGTCACAAAATACATAACGTCACAAAAATAAATGACGTCAAAAAATACATAACGTCACAAAAATTAATGACGTCACAAAAATTAATTACGTCACAAAATACATAACGTCACAAAAATTAATTACGTCAAAAAATACATAACCTCACGAAAATAAATGACGTCACAAAATACATAACGTCACGAAAATAAATGACGTCACAAAATACATAACGTCACAAAAATAAATGACGTCACAAAATACATAACGTCATAAAAATAAATGACGTCACAAAAATTAATTACTTCACAAAATACATAACGTCACAAAAATAAATGACGTCACAAAATACATAACGTCACAAAATACATTACGTCACAAAAATAAATGACGTCACAAAATACATAACGTCACAAAAATAAATGACGTCACAAAATACATAACGTCACAAAAATAAATGACGTCACAAAAATTAATTACGTCACAAAATACATAACGTCACAAAAATAAATGACGTCACAAAAATAAATGACGTCACAAAATACATAACGTCACAAAAATAAATGACGTCACAAAATACATAACGTCACAAAAACAAATGGCGTCACAAAATACATAACGTCAAAAAAATAAATGACGTCACAAAATACATAAAGTCACAAAAATAAATGACGTCACAAAAATTAATTACGTCACAAAATACATAACGTCACAAAATATATAACGTCACAAAAATTAATGACGTCACAAAAATTAATTACGTCACAAAATACATAACGTCACAAAAATAAATGACGTCACAAAATACATAACGTCACAAAAATAAATGACGTCACAAAATACATAACGTCACAAAAATAAATGACGTCACAAAATACATAACGTCACAAAATACAAAACGTTACAAAAATAAATGACGTCACAAAATAAATAATGTCAAAAATATAAATGACGTCACAAAATACATAACGTCACAAAAATTAATTACGTCGAAAAATACATAACCTCACAAAAATAAATGACGTCACAAAATACATAACGTCACAAAAATAAATGACGTCACAAAATACATAAAGTCACAAAAATAAATGACGTCACAAAATACATAACGTCACAAAAATAAATGACGTCACAAAATACATAACGTCACAAAAATTAATAACGTCACAAAAATTAATTACGTCACAAAATACATAACGTCACAAAAATTAATTACGTCAAAAAATACATAACCTCACAAAAATAAATGACGTCACAAAAATTAATTACGTCACAAAATACATAACGTCACAAAATATATAACGTCACAAAAATAAATGACGTCACAAAAATTAATTACGTCACAAAATACATAACGTCACAAAAATAAATAACGTCACAAAATACATAACGTCACAAAATACATAACGTTACAAAATTAAATGACGTCACAAAATAAATAAAGTCACAAAAATAAATGACGTCACAAAATACATAACGTCACAAAAAAGAGGATGTCACAAAATACTTAACGTCACAAAAATAAATGACGTCCCAAAATACATAAAGTCACAAAATATATAACGTCACAAAAATAAATGACGTCACAAAAATTAATTACGTCACAAAATACATAACGTCACAAAAATAAATAACGTCACAAAATACATAACGTCACAAAATACATGACGTTACAAAAATAAATGACGTCACAAAATAAATAAAGTCACAAAAATAAATGACGTCAAAAAATACATAATGTCATAAGAAAAAAGGATGTCACAAAATACTTAACGTCACAAAAATAAATGACGTCACAAAATACACAACGTCACAAAAATAAATGACGTCACAAAATACATAACGTCACAAAATACATTACGTCACAAAAATAAATGACGTCACAAAATACATAACGTCACAAAAATAAATGACGTCACAAAATACATAACGTCACAAAAATAAATGACGTCACAAAAATTAATTACGTCACAAAATACATAACGTCACAAAAATAAATGACGTCAAAAAATACATAACCTCACAAAAATCAATGATGTCACAAAATACATAACGTCACAAAAATAAATGACGTCACAAAATACATAACGTCACAAAAATAAATGACGTCACAAAAATAAATGACGTCACAAAAATAAATAACGTCACAAAATACATAACGTCACAAAATACATAACGTCACAAAAATAAATGACGTCACAAAATACATAACGTCACAAAAATAAATGACGTCACAAAAAAATAACGTCAAAAAATAAATGACGTCACAAAATACATAACGTCACAAAAATAAATGACGTCAAAAAATACATAACGTCACAAAAATAAATGACGTCACAATAATAAATGACGTCACAAAATACATAACGTCACAAAAATAAATGACGTCACAAAATACATAACGTTACAAAAATAAATGACGTCACAAAATACATAACGTCACAAAAATAAATGACGTCACAAAATACATAACGTCACAAAAAATGACGTCTCAAAATACATAACGTCACAAAAATAAATGACGTCACAAAATACATAACGTCACAAAAATAAATGACGTTACAAAAAACATAACGTCACAAAATTAAATGACGTCACAAAATACATAACGTCACAAAAATAAATGACGTCACAAAATACATAACGTCACAAAAATAAATGACGTCACAAAATACATAACGTCACAAAATACATAACGTCACAAAAATAAATGACGTCACAAAATAAATAAAGTCACAAAAATAAATGACGTCACAAAATACATAACGTCACAAAAATAAATGACGTCACAAAATACATAACGTCACAAAATTAATGACGACACAAAAATTAATTACGTCACAAAATACATAACGTCACAAAAATTAATTACGTCAAAAAATACATAACCTCACAAAAATAAATGACGTCACAAAATACATAACGTCACAAAAATAAATGACGTCACAAAATACATAACGTCACAAAAATAAATGACGTCACAAAATACATAACGTCATAAAAATAAATGACGTCACAAAAATTAATTACTTCACAAAATACATAACGTCACAAAAATAAATGACGTCACAAAATACATAACGTCACAAAATACATTACGTCACAAAAATAAATGACGTCACAATTTACATAACGTCACAAAAATAAATGACGTCACAAAATACATAACGTCACAAAAATAAATGACGTCACAGAAATTAATTACGTCACAAAATACATAACGTCACAAAAATAAATGACGTCACAAAAAGTAATTACGTCACAAAATACATAACGTCACAAAAATAAATGACGTCAAAAAATACATAACCTCACAAAAATAAATGATGTCACAAAATACATAACGTTACAAAAATAGATGACGTCACAAAATAAATAAAGTCACAAAAATAAATGACGTCACAAAATACATAAAGTCACAAAAATAAATGACGTCACAAAATACATAACGTCACAAAAATAAATGACGTCACAAAATACATAACGTCACAAAAATTAATAACGTCACAAAAATTAATTACGTCACAAAATACATAACGTCACAAAAATTAATTACGTCAAAAAATACATAACCTCACAAAAATAAATGACGTCACAAAATACATAACGTCACAAAAATAAATGACGTCAAAAAATACATAACGTCACAAAAATAAATGACGTCAAAAAATACATAACGTCACAAAAATAAATGATTTCACAAAATACATAACGTCATAAAAATAAATGACGTCACAAAAATTAATTACTTCACAAAATACATAACGTCACAAAAATAAATGACGTCACAAAATACATAACGTCACAAAATACATAACGTCACAAAAATAAATGACGTCACAAAATACATAACGTCACAAAAATAAATGACGTCACAAAATACATAACGTCACAAAAATAAATGACGTCACAAAAATTAATTACGTCACAAAATACATAACGTCACAAAAATAAATGACGTCAAAAAATACATAACCTCACAAAAATAAATGATGTCACAAAATACATAACGTCACAAAAATAAATGATGTCACAAAATACATAACGTTACAAAATTAAATGACGTCACAAAATACATAACGTTACAAAAATAAATGACGTCACAAAATACATAACGTCACAAAAATAAATGACGTCACAATAATAAATGACGTCACAAAATACATAACGTCACAAAAATAAATGACGTCTCAAAATACATAACGTTACAAAAATAAATGACGTCACAAAATACATAACGTCACAAAAATAAATGACGTCACAAAATACATAACGTCACAAAAAATGACGTCTCAAAATACATAACGTCACAAAAATAAATGACGTCACAAAATACATAACGTCACAAAAATAAATGACGTTACAAAAAACATAACGTCACAAAAATAAATGACGTCACAAAATACATAACGTCACAAAAATAAATGACGTCACAAAATACATAACGTCACAAACTTAAATGACGTCACAAAATACATAACGTCACAAAATACATAACGTCACAAAAATAAATGACGTCACAAAATACATAAAGTCACAAAAATAAATGACGTCACAAAATACATAACGTCACAAAAATAAATGACGTCAAAAAATACATAACGTCACAAAAATTAATGACGTCACAAAAATTAATTACGTCACAAAATACATAACGTCACAAAAATTAATTACGTCAAAAAATACATAACCTCACGAAAATAAATGACGTCACAAAATACATAACGTCACAAAAATAAATGACGTCACAAAATACATAACGTCACAAAAATAAATGACGTCACAAAATACATAACGTCATAAAAATAAATGACGTCACAAAAATTAATTACTTCACAAAATACATGACGTCACAAAAATAAATGACGTCACAAAATACATAACGTCACAAAATACATTACGTCACAAAAATAAATGACGTCACAAAATACATAACGTCACAAAAATAAATGACGTCACAAAATACATAACGTCACAAAAATAAATGACGTCACAAAAATTAATTACGTCACAAAATACATAACGTCACAAAAATAAATGACGTCACAAAAATTAATTACGTCACAAAATACATAACGTCACAAAAATAAATGACGTCAAAAAATACATAACCTCACAAAAATAAATGTTGTCACAAAATACATAACGTTACAAAAATAAATGACGTCACAAAATAAATAAAGTCTCAAAAATAAATGACGTCACAAAATACATAACGTCACAAAAATAAATGATGTCACAAAATACATAACGTCACAAAAATAAATGACGTCAAAAAATACATAACGTCACAAAAATAAATGACGTCACAAAATACATAACGTCACAAAAATAAATGATGTCACAAAATACATAACGTCACAAAAATAAATGACGTCACAAAATAAATAACGTCATAAAAATAAATGACGTCACAAAAATTAATTACTTCACAAAATACATAACGTCACAAAAATAAATGACGTCACAAAATACATAACGTCACAAAATACATTACGTCACAAAAATAAATGACGTCACAAAATACATAACGTCACAAAAATAAATGACGTCACAAAATACATAACGTCACAAAAATAAATGACGTCACAAAAATTAATTACGTCACAAAATACATAACGTCACAAAAATAAATGACGTCAAAAAATACATAACCTCACAAAAATAAGTGATGTCACAAAATACATAACGTCACAAAAATAAATGACGTCACAAAATACATAACGTCACAAAAATAAATGACGTCACAAAATACATAACGTCACAAAAATAAATGACGTCACAAAAAAAATAACGTCAAAAAAATAAATGACGTCACAAAATACATAACGTCACAAAAATAAATGACGTCAAAAAATACATAACGTCACAAAAATTAATGACGTCACAATAATAAATGACGTCACAAAATACATAACGTCACAAAAATAAATGACGTCACAAAATACATAACGTTACAAAAATAAATGACGTCACAAAATACATAACGTCACAAAAATAAATGACGTCACAAAATACATAACGTCACAAAAAATGACGTCTAAAAATACATAACGTCACAAAAATAAATGACGTTACAAAAAACATAACGTCACAAAAATAAATGACGTCACAAAATACATAACGTCACAAAAATAAATGACGTCACAAAATACATAACGTCACAAAAATAAATGACGTCACAAAAATTAATTACGTCACAAAATACATAACGTCACAAAATATATAACGTCACAAAAATAAATGACGTCACAAAAATTAATTACGTCACAAAATACATAACGTCACAAAAATAAATGACGTCACAAAATACATAACGTCACAAAAACAAATGGCGTCACAAAATACATAACGTCACAAAAATAAATGACGTCACAAAATACATAACGTCACAAAAATAAATGACGTCACAAAAATTAATTACGTCACAAAATACATAACGTCACAAAATATATAACGTCACAAAAATAAATGACGTCACAAAAATTAATTACGTCACAAAATACATAACGTCACAAAAATAAATGACGTCACAAAATACATAAAGTCACAAAAATAAATGACGTCACAAAAAAAATAACGTCAAAAAAATAAATGACGTCACAAAATACATAACGTCACAAAAATAAATGACGTCAAAAAATACATAACGTCACAAAAATAAATGACGTCACAATAATAAATGACGTCACAAAATACATAACGTCACAAAAATAAATGACGTCACAAAATACATAACGTTACAAAAATAAATGACGTCACAAAATACATAACGTCACAAAAATAAATGACGTCACAAAATACATAACGTCACAAAAATAAATGACGTCACAAAATACATAACGTCACAAAAATAAATGACGTCACAAAATACATAACGTCACAAAAACAAATGGCGTCACAAAATACATAACGTCACAAAAATAAATGACGTCACAAAATACATAACGTCACAAAAATAAATGACGTCACAAAAATTAATTACGTCACAAAATACATAACGTCACAAAAATAAATGACGTCACAAAATACATAACGTCACAAAAATAAATGACGTCACAAAATACATAACGTCACAAAATACAAAACGTTACAAAAATAAATGACGTCACAAAATAAATAATGTCAAAAATATAAATGACGTCACAAAATACATAACGTCACAAAAATTAATTACGTCGAAAAATACATAACCTCACAAAAATAAATGACGTCACAAAAATTAATTACGTCACAAAATACATAACGTCACAAAAATAAATGACGTCACAAAATACATAACGTCACAAAAATAAATGACGTCACAAAATACATAAAGTCACAAAAATAAATGACGTCACAAAATACATAACGTCACAAAAATAAATGACGTCACAAAATACATAACGTCACAAAAATTAATAACGTCACAAAAATTAATTACGTCACAAAATACATAACGTCACAAAAATTAATTACGTCAAAAAATACATAACCTCACAAAAATAAATGACGTCACAAAAATTAATTACGTCACAAAATACATAACGTCACAAAATATATAACGTCACAAAAATAAATGACGTCACAAAAATTAATTACGTCACAAAATACATAACGTCTGAAAAATAAATAACGTCACAAAATACATAACGTCACAAAATACATAACGTTACAAAAATAAATGACGTCACAAAATAAATAAAGTCACAAAAATAAATGACGTCACAAAATACATAACGTCACAAAAAAGAGGATGTCACAAAATACTTAACGTCACAAAAATAAATGACGTCACAAAATACATAACGTCACAAAAATAAATGACGTCACAAAATACATAACGTCACAAAATACATTACGTCACAAAAATAAATGACATCACAAAATACATAACGTCACAAAAATAAATGACGTCACAAAATACATAACGTCACAAAAATAAATGACGTCACAAAAATTAATTACGTCACAAAATACATAACGTCACAAAAATAAATGACGTCAAAAAATACATAACCTCACAAAAATAAATGATGTCACAAAATACATAACGTCACAAAAATTAATGACGTCACAAAATACATAACGTCACAAAAATAAATGACGTCACAAAAATAAATGACGTCACAAAAATAAATAACGTCACAAAATACATAACGTCACAAAATACATAACGTCACAAAAATAAATGACGTCACAAAATACATAACGTCACAAAAATAAATGACGTCACAAAAAAATAACGTCAAAAAATAAATGACGTCACAAAATACATAACGTCACAAAAATAAATGACGTCAAAAAATACATAACGTCACAAAAATAAATGACGTCACAATAATAAATGACGTCACAAAATACATAACGTCACAAAAATAAATGACGTCACAAAATACATAACGTTACAAAAATAAATGACGTCACAAAATACATAACGTCACAAAAATAAATGACGTCACAAAATACATAACGTCACAAAAAATGACGTATCAAAATACATAACGTCACAAAAATAAATGACGTCACAAAATACATAACGTCACAAAAATAAATGACGTTACAAAAAACATAACGTCACAAAATTAAATGACGTCACAAAATACATAACGTCACAAAAATAAATGACGTCACAAAATACATAACGTCACAAAAATAAATGACGTCACAAAATACATAACGTCACAAAATACATAACGTCACAAAAATAAATGACGTCACAAAATAAATAAAGTCACAAAAATAAATGACGTCACAAAATACATAACGTCACAAAAATACATGACGTCACAAAATACATAACGTCACAAAAATTAATGACGACACAAAAATTAATTACGTCACAAAATACATAACGTCACAAAAATAAATGACGTCACAAAATACATAACGTCACAAAAATAAATGACGTCACAAAATACATAACGTCATAAAAATAAATGACGTCACAAAAATTAATTACTTCACAAAATACATAACGTCACAAAAATAAATGACGTCACAAAATACATAACGTCACAAAAATAAATGACGTCACAAAATACATAACGTCACAAAAACAAATGGCGTCACAAAATACATAACGTCACAAAAATAAATGACGTCACAAAATACATAACGTCACAAAAATAAATGACGTCACAAAAATTAATTACGTCACAAAATACATAACGTCACAAAATATATAACGTCACAAAAATAAATGACGTCACAAAAATTAATTACGTCACAAAATACATAACGTCACAAAAATAAATGACGTCACAAAATACATAACGTCACAAAAATAAATGACGTCACAAAATACATAACGTCACAAAAATAAATGACGTCACAAAATACATAACGTCACAAAATACAAAACGTTACAAAAATAAATGACGTCACAAAATAAATAATGTCAAAAATATAAATGACGTCACAAAATACATAACGTCACAAAAATTAATTATTTCGAAAAATACATAACCTCACAAAAATAAATGACGTCACAAAAATTAATTACGTCACAAAATACATAACGTCACAAAAATAAATGACGTCACAAAATACATAACGTCACAAAAATAAATGACGTCACAAAATACATAAAGTCACAAAAATAAATGACGTCACAAAATACATAACGTCACAAAAATAAATGACGTCACAAAATACATAACGTCACAAAAATTAATAACGTCACAAAAATTAATTACGTCACAAAATACATAACGTCACAAAAATTAATGACGTCAAAAAATACATAACCTCACAAAAATAAATGACGTCACAAAAATTAATTACGTCACAAAATACATAACGTCACAAAATATATAACGTCACAAAAATAAATGACGTCACAAAAATTAATTACGTCACAAAATACATAACGTCACAAAAATAAATAACGTCACAAAATACATAACGTCACAAAATACATAACGTTACAAAAATAAATGACGTCACAAAATAAATAAAGTCACAAAAATAAATGACGTCACAAAATACATAACGTCACAAAAAAGAGGATGTCACAAAATACTTAACGTCACAAAAATAAATGACGTCACAAAATACATAAAGTCATAAAATATATAACGTCTCAAAAATAAATGACGTCACAAAAATTAATTACGTCACAAAATACATAACGTCACAAAAATAAATAACGTCACAAAATACATAACGTCACAAAATACATGACGTTACAAAAATAAATGACGTCACAAAATAAATAAAGTCACAAAAATAAATGACGTCACAAAATACATAATGTCATAAGAAAAAAGGATGTCACAAAATACTTAACGTCACAAAAATAAATGACGTCACAAAATACATAACGTCACAAAAATAAATGACGTCACAAAATACATAACGTCACAAAATACATTACGTCACAAAAATAAATGACATCACAAAATACATAACGTCACAAAAATAAATGACGTCACAAAATACATAACGTCACAAAAATAAATGACGTCACAAAAATTAATTACGTCACAAAATACATAACGTCACAAAAATAAATGACGTCAAAAAATACATAACCTCACAAAAATAAATGATGTCACAAAATACATAACGTCACAAAAATAAATGACGTCACAAAATACATAACGTCACAAAAATAAATGACGTCACAAAAATAAATGACGTCACAAAAATAAATAACGTCACAAAATACATAACGTCACAAAATACATAACGTCACAAAAATAAATGACGTCACAAAATACATAACGTCACAAAAATAAATGACGTCACAAAAAAAAACGTCAAAAAATAAATGACGTCACAAAATACATAACGTCACAAAAATAAATGACGTCAAAAAATACATAACGTCACAAAAATAAATGACGTCACAATAATAAATGACGTCACAAAATACATAACGTCACAAAAATAAATGACGTCACAAAATACATAACGTTACAAAAATAAATGACGTCACAAAATACATAACGTCACAAAAATAAATGACGTCACAAAATACATAACGTCACAAAAAATGACGTATCAAAATACATAACGTCACAAAAATAAATGACGTCACAAAATACATAACGTCACAAAAATAAATGACGTTACAAAAAACATAACGTCACAAAATTAAATGACGTCACAAAATACATAACGTCACAAAAATAAATGACGTCACAAAATACATAACGTCACAAAAATAAATGACGTCACAAAATACATAACGTCACAAAATACATAACGTCACAAAAATAAATGACGTCACAAAATAAATAAAGTCACAAAAATAAATGACGTCACAAAATACATAACGTCACAAAAATAAATGACGTCACAAAATACATAACGTCACAAAAATTAATGACGACACAAAAATTAATTACGTCACAAAATACATAACGTCACAAAAATAAATGACGTCACAAAATACATAACGTCACAAAAATAAATGACGTCACAAAATACATAACGTCATAAAAATAAATGACGTCACAAAAATTAATTACTTCACAAAATACATAACGTCACAAAAATAAATGACGTCACAAAATACATAACGTCACAAAATACATTACGTCACAAAAAAAAATGACGTCACAATTTACATAACGTCACAAAAATAAATGACGTCACAAAATACATAACGTCACAAAAATAAATGACGTCACAAAATACATAACGTCACAAAAATAAATGACGTCACAAAAATTAATTACGTCACAAAATACATAACGTCACAAAAATAAATGACGTCACAAAAATTAATTACGTCACAAAATACATAACGTCACAAAAATAAATGACGTCAAAAAATACATAACCTCACAAAAATAAATGATGTCACAAAATACATAACGTTACAAAAATAGATGACGTCACAAAATAAATAAAGTCACAAAAATAAATGACGTCACAAAATACATAACGTCACAAAATACATAACGTCACAAAAATAAATGACGTCACAAAATAAATAAAGTCACAAAAATAAATGACGTCACAAAATACATAACGTCACAAAAATAAATGACGTCACAAAATACATAACGTCACAAAAATTAATGACGACACAAAAATTAATTACGTCACAAAATACATAACGTCACAAAAATAAATGACGTCACAAAATACATAACGTCACAAAAATAAATGACGTCACAAAATACATAACGTCACAAAAATTAATAACGTCACAAAAATTAATTACGTCACAAAATACATAACGTCACAAAAATTAATTACGTCAAAAAATACATAACCTCACAAAAATAAATGACGTCACAAAATACATAACGTCACAAAAATAAATGACGTCAAAAAATACATAACGTCACAAAAATAAATGACGTCAAAAAATACATAACGTCACAAAAATAAATGATTTCACAAAATACATAACGTCATAAAAATAAATGACGTCACAAAAATTAATTACTTCACAAAATACATAACGCCACAAAAATAAATGACGTCACAAAATACATAACGTCACAAAATACATAACGTCACAAAAATAAATGACGTCACAAAATACATAACGTCACAAAAATAAATGACGTCACAAAATACATAACGTCACAAAAATAAATGACGTCACAAAAATTAATTACGTCACAAAATACATAACGTCACAAAAATAAATGACGTCAAAAAATACATAACCTCACAAAAATAAATGATGTCACAAAATACATAACGTCACAAAAATAAATGATGTCACAAAATACATAACGTTACAAAATTAAATGACGTCACAAAATACATAACGTTACAAAAATAGATGACGTCACAAAATACATAACGTCACAAAAATAAATGACGTCACAATAATAAATGACGTCACAAAATACATAACGTCACAAAAATAAATGACGTCACAAAATACATAACGTCACAAAAATAAATGACGTTACAAAAAACATAACGTCACAAAAATAAATGACGTCACAAAATACATAACGTCACAAAAATAAATGACGTCACAAAATACATAACGTCACAAACATAAATGACGTCACAAAATACATAACGTCACAAAATACATAACGTCACAAAAATAAATGACGTCACAAAATACATAAAGTCACAAAAATAAATGACGTCACAAAATACATAACGTCACAAAAATAAATGACGTCAAAAAATACATAACGTCACAAAAATTAATGACGTCACAAAAATTAATTACGTCACAAAATACATAACGTCACAAAAATTAATTACGTCAAAAAATACATAACCTCACGAAAATAAATGACGTCACAAAATACATAACGTCACAAAAATAAATGACGTCACAAAATACATAACGTCACAAAAATAAATGACGTCACAAAATACATAACGTCATAAAAATAAATGACGTCACAAAAATTAATTACTTCACAAAATACATAACGTCACAAAAATAAATGACGTCACAAAATACATAACGTCACAAAATACATTACGTCACAAAAATAAATGACGTCACAAAATACATAACGTCACAAAAATAAATGACGTCACAAAATACATAACGTCACAAAAATAAATGACGTCACAAAAATTAATTACGTCACAAAATACATAACGTCACAAAAATAAATGACGTCACAAAAATTAATTACGTCACAAAAATAAGTGATGTCACAAAATACATAACGTCACAAAAATAAATGACGTCACAAAATACATAACGTCACAAAAATAAATGACGTCACAAAATACATAACGTCACAAAAATAAATGACGTCACAAAAATAAATGACGTCACAATAATAAATGACGTCACAAAATACATAACGTCACAAAAATAAATGACGTCACAAAATACATAACGTTACAAAAATAAATGACGTCACAAAATACATAACGTCACAAAAATAAATGACGTCACAAAATACATAACGTCACAAAAAATGACGTCTAAAAATACATAACGTCACAAAAATAAATGACGTTACAAAAAACATAACGTCACAAAAATAAATGACGTCACAAAATACACAACGTCACAAAAATAAATGACGTCACAAAATACATAACGTCACAAAAATAAATGACGTCACAAAAATTAATTACGTCACAAAATACATAACGTCACAAAATATATAACGTCACAAAAATAAATGACGTCACAAAAATTAATTACGTCACAAAATACATAACGTCACAAAAATAAATGACGTCACAAAATACATAACGTCACAAAAACAAATGGCGTCACAAAATACATAACGTCACAAAAATAAATGACGTCACAAAATACATAACGTCACAAAAATAAATGACGTCACAAAAATTAATTACGTCACAAAATACATAACGTCACAAAATATATAACGTCACAAAAATAAATGACGTCACAAAAATTAATTACGTCACAAAATACATAACGTCACAAAAATAAATGACGTCACAAAATACATAACGTCACAAAAATAAATGACGTCACAAAAAAAATTACGTCAAAAAAATAAATGACGTCACAAAATACATAACGTCACAAAAATAAATGACGTCAAAAAATACATAACGTCACAAAAATAAATGACGTCACAATAATAAATGACGTCACAAAATACATAACGTCACAAAAATAAATGACGTCACAAAATACATAACGTTACAAAAATAAATGACGTCACAAAATACATAACGTCACAAAAATAAATGACGTCACAAAATACATAACGTCAAAAAAAATGACGTCTAAAAATACATAACGTCACAAAAATAAATGACGTTACAAAAAACATAACGTCACAAAAATAAATGACGTCACAAAATACATAACGTCACAAAAATAAATGACGTCACAAAATACATAACGTCACAAAAATAAATGACGTCACAAAATACATAACGTCACAAAAACAAATGGCGTCACAAAATACATAACGTCACAAAAATAAATGACGTCACAAAATACATAACGTCACAAAAATAAATGATGTCAAAAAATACATAACGTCACAAAAATAAATGACGTCACAAAATTAATTACGTCACAAAACACATAACGTCACAAAAATAAATGACGTCACAAAATATTTAACGACACAAAATTAAATGACGTCACAAAATACAAATTTCATAAAATACATAACGTCACAAAAATAAATGACGTCACAAAATACATAACGTCACAAAAATAAATGACGTCACAAAATACATAACGTCACAAAAATAAATGACGTCACAATAATAAATGACGTCACAAAATACATAACGTCACAAAAATAAATGACGTCACAAAATACATAACGTTACAAAAATAAATGACGTCACAAAATACATAACGTCACAAAAATAAATGACGTCACAAAATACATAACGTCACAAAAAAATGACGCCACAAAATACATAACGTCACAAAAATAAATGACGTCACAAAATACATATTTCATAAAATACATAACGTCACAAAAATAAATGACGTCACAAAATAAATAACGTCACAAAAATAAATGACGTCTAAAAATACATTACGTCACAAAAATAAATGATGTCACAAAATACATAACGTCACAAAAATAAATGACGTCACAAAATACATAACGTCACAAAAATATATGACGTCACAAAATACATAACGTCACAAAATACATTACGTCACAAAAATAAATGACGTCACAAAATACATAACGTCACAAAAATAAATGACGTCACAAAAATTTATTACGTCACAAAAATAAATAACGTCACAAAATACATAACGTCACAAAATACATAGCGGCACAAAAATAAATGACGTCACAAAATACATAACGTCACAAAAATAAATGACGTTACAAAATACATAACGTCAAAAAAATAAATGACGTCACAAAATACATAACGTCACAAAAATAAATGACGTCACAAAATACATAACGTCACAAAAATAAATGACGTCACAATAATAAATGACGTCACAAAAATAAATGACGTCACAAAATACATAACGTCACAAAAAAATGACGTCACAAAATACATAACGTCACAAAAATAAATGACGTCAAAAAATACATAACGTCACAAAAATAAATGACGTCAAAAAATACATAACGTCACAAAAATAAATGACGTCACAAAATTAATTACGTCACAAAATACATAACGTCACAAAAATAAATGACGTCACAAAATACATAACGTCACCAAAATAAATAACATCACAAAATACATAACGTCACAAAAATAAATGACGTCTCAAAATACATAACGTCACAAAAACAAATGAAGTCACAAAATACATAACGTCACAAAAATAAATGACGTCACAAAAAAGTCATAACGTCACAAAAATAAATGACGTCACAAAAATTAATTACGTCACAAAATACATAACGTCACAAAATATATAACGTCACAAAAATAAATGACGTCACAAAAATTAATTACGTCACAAAATACATAACGTCACAAAAATAAATAACGTCACAAAATACATAACGTCACAAAATACATGACGTTACAAAAATAAATGACGTCACAAAATAAATAAAGTCACAAAAATAAATGACGTCAAAAAATACATAATGTCATAAGAAAAAAGGATGTCACAAAATACTTAACGTCACAAAAATAAATGACGTCACAAAATACACAACGTCACAAAAATAAATGACGTCACAAAATACATAACGTCACAAAATACATTACGTCACAAAAATAAATGACGTCACAAAATACATAACGTCACAAAAATAAATGACGCCACAAAATACATAACGTCACAAAAATAAATGACGTCACAAAAATTAATTACGTCACAAAATACATAACGTCACAAAAATAAATGACGTCAAAAAATACATAACCTCACAAAAATCAATGATGTCACAAAATACATAACGTCACAAAAATAAATGACGTCACAAAATACATAACGTCACAAAAATAAATGACGTCACAAAAATAAATGACGTCACAAAAATAAATAACGTCACAAAATACATAACGTCACAAAATACATAACGTCACAAAAATAAATGACGTCACAAAATACATAACGTCACAAAAATAAATGACGTCACAAAAAAATAACGTCAAAAAATAAATGACGTCACAAAATACATAACGTCACAAAAATAAATGACGTCAAAAAATACATAACGTCACAAAAATAAATGACGTCACAATAATAAATGACGTCACAAAATACATAACGTCACAAAAATAAATGACGTCACAAAATACATAACGTTACAAAAATAAATGACGTCACAAAATACATAACGTCACAAAAATAAATGACGTCACAAAATACATAACGTCACAAAAAATGACGTCTCAAAATACATAACGTCACAAAAATAAATGACGTCACAAAATACATAACGTCACAAAAATAAATGACGTTACAAAAAACATAACGTCACAAAATTAAATGACGTCACAAAATACATAACGTCACAAAAATAAATGACGTCACAAAATACATAACGTCACAAAAATAAATGACGTCACAAAATACATAACGTCACAAAATACATAACGTCACAAAAATAAATGACGTCACAAAATAAATAAAGTCACAAAAATAAATGACGTCACAAAATACATAACGTCACAAAAATAAATGACGTCACAAAATACATAACGTCACAAAATTAATGACGACACAAAAATTAATTACGTCACAAAATACATAACGTCACAAAAATTAATTACGTCAAAAAATACATAACCTCACAAAAATAAATGACGTCACAAAATACATAACGTCACAAAAATAAATGACGTCACAAAATACATAACGTCACAAAAATAAATGACGTCACAAAATACATAACGTCATAAAAATAAATGACGTCACAAAAATTAATTACTTCACAAAATACATAACGTCACAAAAATAAATGACGTCACAAAATACATAACGTCACAAAATACATTACGTCACAAAAATAAATGACGTCACAATTTACATAACGTCACAAAAATAAATGACGTCACAAAATACATAACGTCACAAAAATAAATGACGTCACAGAAATTAATTACGTCACAAAATACATAACGTCACAAAAATAAATGACGTCACAAAAAGTAATTACGTCACAAAATACATAACGTCACAAAAATAAATGACGTCAAAAAATACATAACCTCACAAAAATAAATGATGTCACAAAATACATAACGTTACAAAAATAGATGACGTCACAAAATAAATAAAGTCACAAAAATAAATTACGTCACAAAATACATAAAGTCACAAAAATAAATGACGTCACAAAATACATAACGTCACAAAAATAAATGACGTCACAAAATACATAACGTCACAAAAATTAATAACGTCACAAAAATTAATTACGTCACAAAATACATAACGTCACAAAAATTAATTACTTCAAAAAATACATAACCTCACAAAAATAAATGACGTCACAAAATACATAACGTCACAAAAATAAATGACGTCAAAAAATACATAACGTCACAAAAATAAATGACGTCAAAAAATACATAACGTCACAAAAATAAATGATTTCACAAAATACATAACGTCATAAAAATAAATGACGTCACAAAAATTAATTACTTCACAAAATACATAACGTCACAAAAATAAATGACGTCACAAAATACATAACGTCACAAAATACATAACGTCACAAAAATAAATGACGTCACAAAATACATAACGTCACAAAAATAAATGACGTCACAAAATACATAACGTCACAAAAATAAATGACGTCACAAAAATTAATTACGTCACAAAATACATAACGTCACAAAAATAAATGACGTCAAAAAATACATAACCTCACAAAAATAAATGATGTCACAAAATACATAACGTCACAAAAATAAATGATGTCACAAAATACATAACGTTACAAAATTAAATGACGTCACAAAATACATAACGTTACAAAAATAAATGACGTCACAAAATACATAACGTCACAAAAATAAATGACGTCACAATAATAAATGACGTCACAAAATACATAACGTCACAAAAATAAATGACGTCACAAAATACATAACGTCACAAAAATAAATGACGTCACAAAATACATAACGTCACAAAAAATGACGTCTCAAAATACATAACGTCACAAAAATAAATGACGTCACAAAATACATAACGTCACAAAAATAAATGACGTTACAAAAAACATAACGTCACAAAAATAAATGACGTCACAAAATACATAACGTCACAAAAATAAATGACGTCACAAAATACATAACGTCACAAACTTAAATGACGTCACAAAATACATAACGTCACAAAATACATAACGTCACAAAAATAAATGACGTCACAAAATACATAAAGTCACAAAAATAAATGACGTCACAAAATACATAACGTCACAAAAATAAATGACGTCAAAAAATACATAACGTCACAAAAATTAATGACGTCACAAAAATTAATTACGTCACAAAATACATAACGTCACAAAAATTAATTACGTCAAAAAATACATAACCTCACGAAAATAAATGACGTCACAAAATACATAACGTCACAAAAATAAATGACGTCACAAAATACATAACGTCACAAAAATAAATGACGTCACAAAATACATAACGTCATAAAAATAAATGACGTCACAAAAATTAATTACTTCACAAAATACATAACGTCACAAAAATAAATGACGTCACAAAATACATAACGTCACAAAATACATTACGTCACAAAAATAAATGACGTCACAAAATACATAACGTCACAAAAATAAATGACGTCACAAAATACATAACGTCACAAAAATAAATGACGTCACAAAAATTAATTACGTCACAAAATACATAACGTCACAAAAATAAATGACGTCAAAAAATACATAACCTCACAAAAATAAATGATGTCACAAAATACATAACGTTACAAAAATAAATGACGTCACAAAATAAATAAAGTCTCAAAAATAAATGACGTCACAAAATACATAACGTCACAAAAATAAATGATGTCACAAAATACATAACGTCACAAAAATAAATGACGTCAAAAAATACATAACGTCACAAAAATAAATGACGTCACAAAATACATAACGTCACAAAAATAAATGATGTCACAAAATACATAACGTCACAAAAATAAATGACGTCACAAAATAAATAACGTCATAAAAATAAATGACGTCACAAAAATTAATTACTTCACAAAATACATAACGTCACAAAAATAAATGACGTCACAAAATACATAACGTCACAAAATACATTACGTCACAAAAATAAATGACGTCACAAAATACATAACGTCACAAAAATAAATGACGTCACAAAATACATAACGTCACAAAAATAAATGACGTCACAAAAATTAATTACGTCACAAAATACATAACGTCACAAAATAAAATGACGTCAAAAAATACATAACCTCACAAAAATAAGTGATGTCACAAAATACATAACGTCACAAAAATAAATGACGTCACAAAATACATAACGTCACAAAAATAAATGACGTCACAAAATACATAACGTCACAAAAATAAATGACGTCACAAAAAAAATAACGTCAAAAAAATAAATGACGTCACAAAATACATAACGTCACAAAAATAAATGACGTCAAAAAATACATAACGTCACAAAAATTAATGACGTCACAATAATAAATGACGTCACAAAATACATAACGTCACAAAAATAAATGACGTCACAAAATTCATAACGTTACAAAAATAAATGACGTCACAAAATACATAACGTCACAAAAATAAATGACGTCACAAAATACATAACGTCACAAAAAATGACGTCTAAAAATACATAACGTCACAAAAATAAATGACGTTACAAAAAACATAACGTCACAAAAATAAATGACGTCACAAAATACATAACGTCACAAAAATAAATGACGTCACAAAATACATAACGTCACAAAAATAAATGACGTCACAAAAATTAATTACGTCACAAAATACATAACGTCACAAAATATATAACGTCACAAAAATAAATGACGTCACAAAAATTAATTACGTCACAAAATACATAACGTCACAAAAATAAATGACGTCACAAAATACATAACGTCACAAAAACAAATGGCGTCACAAAATACATAACGTCACAAAAATAAATGACGTCACAAAATACATAACGTCACAAAAATAAATGACGTCACAAAAATTAATTACGTCACAAAATACATAACGTCACAAAATATATAACGTCACAAAAATAAATGACGTCACAAAAATTAATTACGTCACAAAATACATAACGTCACAAAAATAAATGACGTCACAAAATACATAACGTCACAAAAATAAATGACGTCACAAAAAAAATAACGTCAAAAAAATAAATGACGTCACAAAATACATAACGTCACAAAAATAAATGACGTCAAAAAATACATAACGTCACAAAAATAAATGACGTCACAATAATAAATGACGTCACAAAATACATAACGTCACAAAAATAAATGACGTCACAAAATACATAACGTTACAAAAATAAATGACGTCACAAAATACATAACGTCACAAAAATAAATGACGTCACAAAATACATAACGTCACAAAAATAAATGACGTCACAAAATACATAACGTCACAAAAATAAATGACGTCACAAAATACATAACGTCACAAAAACAAATGGCGTCACAAAATACATAACGTCACAAAAATAAATGACGTCACAAAATACATAACGTCACAAAAATAAATGACGTCACAAAAATTAATTACGTCACAAAATACATAACGTCACAAAATATATAACGTCACAAAAATAAATGACGTCACAAAAATTAATTACGTCACAAAATACATAACGTCACAAAAATAAATGACGTCACAAAATACATAACGTCACAAAAATAAATGACGTCACAAAATACATAACGTCACAAAAATAAATGACGTCACAAAATACATAACGTCACAAAATACAAAACGTTACAAAAATAAATGACGTCACAAAATAAATAATGTCAAAAATATAAATGACGTCACAAAATACATAACGTCACAAAAATTAATTACGTCGAAAAATACATAACGTCACAAAAATAAATGACGTCACAAAATACATAACGTCACAAAAATAAATGACGTCACAAAATACATAAAGTCACAAAAATAAATGACGTCACAAAATACATAACGTCACAAAAATAAATGACGTCACAAAATACATAACGTCACAAAAATTAATAACGTCACAAAAATTAATTACGTCACAAAATACATAACGTCACAAAAATTAATTACGTCAAAAAATACATAACCTCACAAAAATAAATGACGTCACAAAAATTAATTACGTCACAAAATACATAACGTCTGAAAAATAAATAACGTCACAAAATACATAACGTCACAAAATACATAACGTTACAAAAATAAATGACGTCACAAAATAAATAAAGTCACAAAAATAAATGACGTCACAAAATACATAACGTCACAAAAAAGAGGATGTCACAAAATACTTAACGTCACAAAAATAAATGACGTCACAAAATACATAAAGTCATAAAATATATATCGTCACAAAAATAAATGACATCACAAAAATTAATTACGTCACAAAATACATAACGTCACAAAAATAAATAACGTCACAAAATACATAACGTCACAAAATACATGACGTTACAAAAATAAATGACGTCACAAAAATAAATGACGTCACAAAATACATAATGTCATAAGAAAAAAGGATGTCACAAAATACTTAACGTCACAAAAATAAATGACGTCACAAAATACATAACGTCACAAAAATAAATGACGTCACAAAATACATAACGTCACAAAATACATTACGTCACAAAAATAAATGACATCACAAAATACATAACGTCACAAAAATAAATGACGTCACAAAATACATAACGTCACAAAAATAAATGACGTCACAAAAATTAATTACGTCACAAAATACATAACGTCACAAAAATAAATGACGTCAAAAAATACATAACCTCACAAAAATAAATGATGTCACAAAATACATAACGTCACAAAAATTAATGACGTCACAAAATACATAACGTCACAAAAATAAATGACGTCACAAAAATAAATGACGTCACAAAAATAAATAACGTCACAAAATACATAACGTCACAAAATACATAACGTCACAAAAATAAATGACGTCACAAAATACATAACGTCACAAAAATAAATGACGTCACAAAAAAATAACGTCAAAAAATAAATGACGTCACAAAATACATAACGTCACAAAAATAAATGACGTCAAAAAATACATAACGTCACAAAAATAAATGACGTCACAATAATAAATGACGTCACAAAATACATAACGTCACAAAAATAAATGACGTCACAAAATACATAACGTTACAAAAATAAATGACGTCACAAAATACATAACGTCACAAAAATAAATGACGTCACAAAATACATAACGTCACAAAAAATGACGTATCAAAATACATAACGTCACAAAAATAAATGACGTCACAAAATACATAACGTCACAAAAATAAATGACGTTACAAAAAACATAACGTCACAAAATTAAATGACGTCACAAAATACATAACGTCACAAAAATAAATGACGTCACAAAATACATAACGTCACAAAAATAAATGACGTCACAAAATACATAACGTCACAAAATACATAACGTCACAAAAATAAATGACGTCACAAAATAAATAAAGTCACAAAAATAAATGACGTCACAAAATACATAACGTCACAAAAATACATGACGTCACAAAATACATAACGTCACAAAAATTAATGACGACACAAAAATTAATTACGTCACAAAATACATAACGTCACAAAAATAAATGACGTCACAAAATACATAACGTCACAAAAATAAATGACGTCACAAAATACATAACGTCATAAAAATAAATGACGTCACAAAAATTAATTACTTCACAAAATACATAACGTCACAAAAATAAATGACGTCACAAAATACATAACGTCACAAAAATAAATGACGTCACAAAATACATAACGTCACAAAAACAAATGGCGTCACAAAATACATAACGTCACAAAAATAAATGACGTCACAAAATACATAACGTCACAAAAATAAATGACGTCACAAAAATTAATTACGTCACAAAATACATAACGTCACAAAATATATAACGTCACAAAAATAAATGACGTCACAAAAATTAATTACGTCACAAAATACATAACGTCACAAAAATAAATGACGTCACAAAATACATAACGTCACAAAAATAAATGACGTCACAAAATACATAACGTCACAAAAATAAATGACGTCACAAAATACATAACGTCACAAAATACAAAACGTTACAAAAATAAATGACGTCACAAAATAAATAATGTCAAAAATATAAATGACGTCACAAAATACATAACGTCACAAAAATTAATTACGTCGAAAAATACATAACCTCACAAAAATAAATGACTTCACAAAAATTAATTACGTCACAAAATACATAACGTCACAAAAATAAATGACGTCACAAAATACATAACGTCACAAAAATAAATGACGTCACAAAATACATAAAGTCACAAAAATAAATGACGTCACAAAATACATAACGTCACAAAAATAAATGACGTCACAAAATACATAACGTCACAAAAATTAATAACGTCACAAAAATTAATTACGTCACAAAATACATAACGTCACAAAAATTAATGACGTCAAAAAATACATAACCTCACAAAAATAAATGACGTCACAAAAATTAATTACGTCACAAAATACATAACGTCACAAAATATATAACGTCACAAAAATAAATGACGTCACAAAAATTAATTACGTCACAAAATACATAACGTCACAAAAATAAATAACGTCACAAAATACATAACGTCACAAAATACATAACGTTACAAAAATAAATGACGTCACAAAATAAATAAAGTCACAAAAATAAATGACGTCACAAAATACATAACGTCACAAAAAAGAGGATGTCACAAAATACTTAACGTCACAAAAATAAATGACGTCACAAAATACATAAAGTCATAAAATATATAACGTCACAAAAATAAATGACGTCACAAAAATTAATTACGTCACAAAATACATAACGTCACAAAAATAAATAACGTCACAAAATACATAACGTCACAAAATACATGACGTTACAAAAATAAATGACGTCACAAAATAAATAAAGTCACAAAAATAAATGACGTCACAAAATACATAATGTCATAAGAAAAAAGGATGTCACAAAATACTTAACGTCACAAAAATAAATGACGTCACAAAATACATAACGTCACAAAAATAAATGACGTCACAAAATACATAACGTCACAAAATACATTACGTCACAAAAATAAATGACATCACAAAATACATAACGTCACAAAAATAAATGACGTCACAAAATACATAACGTCACAAAAATAAATGACGTCACAAAAATTAATTACGTCACAAAATACATAACGTCACAAAAATAAATGACGTCAAAAAATACATAACCTCACAAAAATAAATGATGTCACAAAATACATAACGTCACAAAAATAAATGACGTCACAAAATACATAACGTCACAAAAATAAATGACGTCACAAAAATAAATGACGTCACAAAAATAAATAACGTCACAAAATACATAACGTCACAAAATACATAACGTCACAAAAATAAATGACGTCACAAAATACATAACGTCACAAAAATAAATGACGTCACAAAAAAAAACGTCAAAAAATAAATGACGTCACAAAATACATAACGTCACAAAAATAAATGACGTCAAAAAATACATAACGTCACAAAAATAAATGACGTCACAATAATAAATGACGTCACAAAATACATAACGTCACAAAAATAAATGACGTCACAAAATACATAACGTTACAAAAATAAATGACGTCACAAAATACATAACGTCACAAAAATAAATGACGTCACAAAATACATAACGTCACAAAAAATGACGTATCAAAATACATAACGTCACAAAAATAAATGACGTCACAAAATACATAACGTCACAAAAATAAATGACGTCACAAAATACATAACGTCACAAAAATAAATGACGTCACAAAATACATAACGTCCCAAAATACATAACGTCACAAAAATAAATGACGTCACAAAATAAATAAAGTCACAAAAATAAATGACGTCACAAAATACATAACGTCACAAAAATAAATGACGTCACAAAATACATAACGTCACAAAAATTAATGACGACACAAAAATTAATTACGTCACAAAATACATAACGTCACAAAAATAAATGATGTCACAAAATACATAACGTCACAAAAATAAATGACGTCACAAAATACATAACGTCATAAAAATAAATGACGTCACAAAAATTAATTACTTCACAAAATACATAACGTCACAAAAATAAATGACGTCACAAAATACATAACGTCACAAAATACATTACGTCACAAAAAAAAATGACGTCACAATTTACATAACGTCACAAAAATAAATGACGTCACAAAATACATAACGTCACAAAAATAAATGACGTCACAAAAATTAATTACGTCACAAAATACATAACGTCACAAAAATAAATGACGTCACAAAAATTAATTACGTCACAAAATACATAACGTCACAAAAATAAATGACGTCAAAAAATACATAACCTCACAAAAATAAATGATGTCACAAAATACATAACGTTACAAAAATAGATGACGTCACAAAATAAATAAAGTCACAAAAATAAATGACGTCACAAAATACATAAAGTCACAAAAATAAATGACGTCACAAAATACATAACGTCACAAAAATAAATGACGTCACAAAATACATAACGTCACAAAAATTAATAACGTCACAAAAATTAATTACGTCACAAAATACATAACGTCACAAAAATTAATTACGTCAAAAAATACATAACCTCACAAAAATAAATGACGTCACAAAATACATAACGTCACAAAAATAAATGACGTCAAAAAATACATAACGTCACAAAAATAAATGACGTCAAAAAATACATAACGTCACAAAAATAAATGATTTCACAAAATACATAACGTCATAAAAATAAATGACGTCACAAAAATTAATTACTTCACAAAATACATAACGCCACAAAAATAAATGACGTCACAAAATACATAACGTCACAAAATACATAACGTCACAAAAATAAATGACGTCACAAAATACATAACGTCACAAAAATAAATGACGTCACAAAATACATAACGTCACAAAAATAAATGACGTCACAAAAATTAATTACGTCACAAAATACATAACGTCACAAAAATAAATGACGTCAAAAAATACATAACCTCACAAAAATAAATGATGTCACAAAATACATAACGTCACAAAAATAAATGATGTCACAAAATACATAACGTTACAAAATTAAATGACGTCACAAAATACATAACGTTACAAAAATAGATGACGTCACAAAATACATAACGTCACAAAAATAAATGACGTCACAATAATAAATGACGTCACAAAATACATAACGTCACAAAAATAAATGACGTCACAAAATACATAACGTTACAAAAATAAATGACGTCACAAAATACATAACGTCACAAAAATAAATGACGTCACAAAATACATAACGTCACAAAAATAAATGACGTTACAAAAAACATAACGTCACAAAAATAAATGACGTCACAAAATACATAACGTCACAAAAATAAATGACGTCACAAAATACATAACGTCACAAACATAAATGACGTCACAAAATACATAACGTCACAAAATACATAACGTCACAAAAATAAATGACGTCACAAAATACATAAAGTCACAAAAATAAATGACGTCACAAAATACATAACGTCACAAAAATAAATGACGTCAAAAAATACATAACGTCACAAAAATTAATGACGTCACAAAAATTAATTACGTCACAAAATACATAACGTCACAAAAATTAATTACGTCAAAAAATACATAACCTCACGAAAATAAATGACGTCACAAAATACATAACGTCACAAAAATAAATGACGTCACAAAATACATAACGTCACAAAAATAAATGACGTCACAAAATACATAACGTCATAAAAATAAATGACGTCACAAAAATTAATTACTTCACAAAATACATAACGTCACAAAAATAAATGACGTCACAAAATACATAACGTCACAAAATACATTACGTCACAAAAATAAATGACGTCACAAAATACATAACGTCACAAAAATAAATGACGTCACAAAATACATAACGTCACAAAAATAAATGACGTCACAAAAATTAATTACGTCACAAAATACATAACGTCACAAAAATAAATGACGTCACAAAAATTAATTACGTCACAAAAATAAGTGATGTCACAAAATACATAACGTCACAAAAATAAATGACGTCACAAAATACATAACGTCACAAAAATTAATGACGTCACAAAATACATAACGTCACAAAAATAAATGACGTCACAAAAAAAATAACGTCAAAAAAATAAATGACGTCACAAAATACATAACGTCACAAAAATAAATGACGTCAAAAAATACATAACGTCACAAAAATAAATGACGTCACAATAATAAATGACGTCACAAAATACATAACGTCACAAAAATAAATGACGTCACAAAATACATAACGTTACAAAAATAAATGACGTCACAAAATACATAACGTCACAAAAATAAATGACGTCACAAAATACATAACGTCACAAAAAATGACGTCAAAAAATACATAACGTCACAAAAATAAATGACGTTACAAAAAACATAACGTCACAAAAATAAATGACGTCACAAAATACATAACGTCACAAAAATAAATGACGTCACAAAAATTAATGACGTCACAAAATACATAACGTCACAAAAATAAATGACGTCACAAAATACATAACGTCACAAAAATAAATGACGTCACAAAAATTAATTACGTCACAAAATACATAACGTCACAAAAATAAATAACGTCACAAAATACATAACGTCACAAAAATAAATGACGTCACAAAATACATAACGTCACAAAAATAAATGACGTCACAAAAATTAATTACGTCACAAAATACATAACGTCACAAAATATATAACGTCACAAAAATAAATGACGTCACAAAAATTAATTACGTCACAAAATACATAACGTCACAAAAATAAATAACGTCACAAAATACATAACGTCACAAAATACACAACGTCACAAAAATAAATGACGTCACAAAATAAATAAAGTCACAAAAATAAATGACGTCACAAAATACATAACGTCACAAAAATAAATGACGTCACAAAATACATAACGTCACAAAAATAAATGACGTCACAAAAATTAATTACGTCACAAAATACATAACGTCACAAAATATATAACGTCACAAAATTAATGACGTCACAAAACTTAATAACGTCACAAAATACATAACGTCACAAAAATAAATGACGTCAAAAAATACATAACCTCACAAAAATAAATGACGTCACAAAATACATAACGTCACAAAAATAAATGACGTCACAAAATACATAACGTCACAAAAATAAATGACGTCACAAAAATTAATGACGTCACAAAATACATAACGTCACAAAAATAAATGACGTCACAAAATACATAACGTCACAAAAATAAATGACGTCACAAAAATTAATTACGTCACAAAATACATAACGTCACAAAAATAAATAACGTCACAAAATACATAACGTCACAAAAATAAATGACGTCACAAAATACATAACGTCACAAAAATAAATGACGTCACAAAAATTAATTACGTCACAAAATACATAACGTCACAAAATATATAACGTCACAAAAATAAATGACGTCACAAAAATTAATTACGTCACAAAATACATAACGTCACAAAAATAAATAACGTCACAAAATACATAACGTCACAAAATACACAACGTCACAAAAATAAATGACGTCACAAAATAAATAAAGTCACAAAAATAAATGACGTCACAAAATACATAACGTCACAAAAATAAATGACGTCACAAAATACATAACGTCACAAAAATAAATGACGTCACAAAAATTAATTACGTCACAAAATACATAACGTCACAAAATATATAACGTCACAAAATTAATGACGTCACAAAACTTAATAACGTCACAAAATACATAACGTCACAAAAATAAATGACGTCAAAAAATACATAACCTCACAAAAATAAATGACGTCACAAAATACATAACGTCACAAAAATAAATGACGTCACAAAATACATAACGTCACAAAAATAAATGACGTCACAAAATACATAACGTCACAAAAATAAATGACGTCACAAAATACATAACGTCACAAAAATAAATGACGTCACAAAAATTAATGACGTCACAAAATACATAACGTCACAAAAATAAATGACGTCACAAAATACATAACGTCACAAAAATAAATGACGTCACAAAAATTAATTACGTCACAAAATACATAACGTCACAAAAATAAATGACGTCACATAATACATAACGTCACAAAAATAAATGACGTCACAAAGTACATAACGTCAAAAAAATAAATGACGTCACAAAATACATAACGTCACAAAAAATAAATGACGTCACAAAATGCATAACGTGACAAAAATAAATGATGTCACAAAATACATAACGTCACAAAAATAAATGACGTCATAAAATACATAACGTCACAAAAATAAATGACGTCACAAAAATTTATTACGTCACAAAAATAAATAACGTCACAAAATACATAACGTCACAAAATACATAACGTCACAAAAATAAATGACGTCACAAAATACATAACGTCACAAAAATAAATGACGTCACAAAAATTAATTACGTCACAAAATACATAACGTCACAAAATATATAACGTCACAAAAATAAATGACGTCACAAAAATTAATTACGTCACAAAATACATAACGTCACAAAAATAAATGACGTCACAAAATACATAACGTCACAAAAATAAATGACGTCACAAAAATTAATTACGTCACAAAATACATAACGTCACAAAAATTAATTACGTCAAAAAATACATAACCTCACGAAAATAAATGACGTCACAAAATACATAACGTCACAAAAATAAATGACGTCACAAAATACATAACGTCACAAAAATAAATGACGTCACAAAATACATAACGTCATAAAAATAAATGACGTCACAAAAATTAATTACTTCACAAAATACATAACGTCACAAAAATAAATGACGTCACAAAATACATAACGTCACAAAATACATTACGTCACAAAAATAAATGACGTCACAAAATACATAACGTCACAAAAATAAATGACGTCACAAAATACATAACGTCACAAAAATAAATGACGTCACAAAAATTAATTACGTCACAAAATACATAACGTCACAAAAATAAATGACGTCACAAAAATTAATTACGTCACAAAAATAAGTGATGTCACAAAATACATAACGTCACAAAAATAAATGACGTCACAAAATACATAACGTCACAAAAATAAATGACGTCACAAAATACATAACGTCACAAAAATAAATGACGTCACAAAAAAAATAACGTCAAAAAAATAAATGACGTCACAAAATACATAACGTCACAAAAATAAATGACGTCAAAAAATACATAACGTCACAAAAATAAATGACGTCACAATAATAAATGACGTCACAAAATACATAACGTCACAAAAATAAATGACGTCACAAAATACATAACGTTACAAAAATAAATGACGTCACAAAATACATAACGTCACAAAAATAAATGACGTCACAAAATACATAACGTCACAAAAAATGACGTCAAAAAATACATAACGTCACAAAAATAAATGACGTTACAAAAAACATAACGTCACAAAAATAAATGACGTCACAAAATACATAACGTCACAAAAATAAATGACGTCACAAAAATTAATGACGTCACAAAATACATAACGTCACAAAAATAAATGACGTCACAAAATACATAACGTCACAAAAATAAATGACGTCACAAAAATTAATTACGTCACAAAATACATAACGTCACAAAAATAAATAACGTCACAAAATACATAACGTCACAAAAATAAATGACGTCACAAAATACATAACGTCACAAAAATAAATGACGTCACAAAAATTAATTACGTCACAAAATACATAACGTCACAAAATATATAACGTCACAAAAATAAATGACGTCACAAAAATTAATTACGTCACAAAATACATAACGTCACAAAAATAAATAACGTCACAAAATACATAACGTCACAAAATACACAACGTCACAAAAATAAATGACGTCACAAAATAAATAAAGTCACAAAAATAAATGACGTCACAAAATACATAACGTCACAAAAATAAATGACGTCACAAAATACATAACGTCACAAAAATAAATGACGTCACAAAAATTAATTACGTCACAAAATACATAACGTCACAAAATATATAACGTCACAAAATTAATGACGTCACAAAACTTAATAACGTCACAAAATACATAACGTCACAAAAATAAATGACGTCAAAAAATACATAACCTCACAAAAATAAATGACGTCACAAAATACATAACGTCACAAAAATAAATGACGTCACAAAATACATAACGTCACAAAAATAAATGACGTCACAAAAATTAATGACGTCACAAAATACATAACGTCACAAAAATAAATGACGTCACAAAATACATAACGTCACAAAAATAAATGACGTCACAAAAATTAATTACGTCACAAAATACATAACGTCACAAAAATAAATAACGTCACAAAATACATAACGTCACAAAAATAAATGACGTCACAAAATACATAACGTCACAAAAATAAATGACGTCACAAAAATTAATTACGTCACAAAATACATAACGTCACAAAATATATAACGTCACAAAAATAAATGACGTCACAAAAATTAATTACGTCACAAAATACATAACGTCACAAAAATAAATAACGTCACAAAATACATAACGTCACAAAATACACAACGTCACAAAAATAAATGACGTCACAAAATAAATAAAGTCACAAAAATAAATGACGTCACAAAATACATAACGTCACAAAAATAAATGACGTCACAAAATACATAACGTCACAAAAATAAATGACGTCACAAAAATTAATTACGTCACAAAATACATAACGTCACAAAATATATAACGTCACAAAATTAATGACGTCACAAAACTTAATAACGTCACAAAATACATAACGTCACAAAAATAAATGACGTCAAAAAATACATAACCTCACAAAAATAAATGACGTCACAAAATACATAACGTCACAAAAATAAATGACGTCACAAAATACATAACGTCACAAAAATAAATGACGTCACAAAATACATAACGTCACAAAAATAAATGACGTCACAAAATACATAACGTCACAAAAATAAATGACGTCACAAAAATTAATGACGTCACAAAATACATAACGTCACAAAAATAAATGACGTCACAAAATACATAACGTCACAAAAATAAATGACGTCACAAAAATTAATTACGTCACAAAATACATAACGTCACAAAAATAAATGACGTCACATAATACATAACGTCACAAAAATAAATGACGTCACAAAATACATAACGTCAAAAAAATAAATGACGTCACAAAATACATAACGTCACAAAAAATAAATGACGTCACAAAATGCATAACGTGACAAAAATAAATGATGTCACAAAATACATAACGTCACAAAAATAAATGACGTCATAAAATACATAACGTCACAAAAATAAATGACGTCACAAAAATTTATTACGTCACAAAAATAAATAACGTCACAAAATACATAACGTCACAAAATACATAACGGCACAAAAATAAATGAAGTCACAAAATACATAACGTCACAAAATAAATGACGTCACAAAATACATAACGTCAAAAAAATAAATGACTTCACAAAATACATAATGTCACAAAAATAAATGACGTCACAAAATACATAACGTCACAAAAATAAATGACGTCACAAAATACATAACGTCACAAAAATAAATGACGTCACAATAATAAATGACGTCACAAAATACATAACGTCACAAAAATAAATGACGTCTCAAAATACATAACTTTACAAAAATAAATGACGTCACAAAATACATAACGTCACAAAAATAAATGACGTCACAAAATACATAACGTCACAAAAAAATGACGCCACAAAATACATAACGTCACAAAAATAAATGACGTCACAAAATACATATTTCATAAAATACATAACGTCACGAAAATAAATGACGTCACAAAATAAATAAAGTCACAAAAATAAATGACGTCTAAAAATACATTACGTCACAAAAATAAATGATGTCACAAAATACATAACGTCACAAAAATAAATGACGTCACAAAATACATAACGTCACAAAAATATATGACGTCACAAAATACATAACGTCACAAAATACATTACGTCACAAAAATAAATGACGTCACAAAATACATAACGTCACAAAAATAAATGACGTCACAAAAATTTAATACGTCACAAAAATAAATAACGTCACAAAATACATAACGTCACAAAATACATAGCGGCACAAAAATAAATGACGTCACAAAATTCATAACGTCACAAAGATAAATGACGTCACAAAATACATAACGTCACAAAAATAAATGACGTCACAATAATAAATGACGTCAAAAAATACATAACGTCACAAAAATAAATGACGTCACAAAATACATAACGTTACAAAAATAAATGACGTCACAAAATACATAACGTCACAAAAATAAATAACGTCACAAAATACGAAACGTCACAAAAAAATGACGTCACAAAATACATAACGTCACAAAAATAAATGACGTCAAAAAATACATAACGTCACAAAAATAAATGACGTCACAAAATACATAACGTCACAAAAATAAATGACGTCACAAAATACATAACGTCACAAAAATAAATGACGTCACAATAATATATGACGTCACAAAATACATAACGTCACAAAAATAAATGACGTCACAAAATACATAACGTCACAAAAAAATGACGCCACAAAATACATAACGTCACAAAAATAAATGACGTCACAAAATACATATTTCATAAAATACATAACGTCACAAAAATAAATGACGTCAAAAAATAAATAAAGTCACAAAAATAAATGACGTCTAAAAATACATTACGTCACAAAAATAAATGATGTCACAAAATACATAACGTCACAAAAATAAATGACGTCACAAAATACATAACGTCACAAAAATATATGACGTCACAAAATACATAACGTCACAAAATACATTACGTCACAAAAATAAATGACGTCACAAAACACATAACGTCACAAAAATAAATGACGTCACAAAAATTTAATACGTCACAAAAATAAATAACGTCACAAAATACACAACGTCACAAAATACATAGCGGCTTAAAAATAAATGACGTCACAAAATACATAACGTCACAAAAATAAATGACGTCACAATAATAAATGACGTCACAAAATACATAACGTCACAAAAATAAATGACGTCACAAAATACATAACGTTACAAAAATAAATGACGTCACAAAATACATAACGTCACAAAAATAAATGACGTCACAAAATACATAACGTTACAAAAATAAATGACGTCACAAAATACATAACGTCACAAAAATAAATGACGTCACAAAATACATAACGTCACAAAAATAAATGACGTCACAAAATTAATTACGTCACAAAACACATAACGTCACAAAAATAAATGACGTCACAAAATATTTAACGACACAAAATTAAATGACGTCACAAAATACATATTTCATAAAATACATAACGTCACAAAAATAAATGACGTCACAAAATACATAACGTCACAAAAATAAATGACGTCACAAAATACATAACGTCACAAAAATAAATGACGTCACAAAATACATAACGTCACAAAAATAAATGACGTCACAATAATAAATGACGTCACAAAATACATAACGTCACAAAAATAAATGACGTCACAAAATACATAACGTTACAAAAATAAATGACGTCACAAAATACATAACGTCACAAAAATAAATGACGTCACAAAATACATAACGTCACAAAAAAATGACGCCACAAAATACATAACGTCACAAAAATAAATGACGTCACAAAATACATATTTCATAAAATACATAACGTCACAAAAATAAATGACGTCACAAAATAAATAACGTCACAAAAATAAATGACGTCTAAAAATACATTACGTCACAAAAATAAATGATGTCACAAAATACATAACGTCACAAAAATAAATGACGTCACAAAATACATAACGTCACAAAAATATATGACGTCACAAAATACATAACGTCACAAAATACATTACGTCACAAAAATAAATGACGTCACAAAATACATAACGTCACAAAAATAAATGACGTCAAAAAAATTTATTACGTCACAAAAATAAATAACGTCACAAAATACATAACGTCACAAAATACATAGCGGCACAAAAATAAATGACGTCACAAAATACATAACGTCACAAAAAGAAATGACGTTACAAAATACATAACGTCAAAAAAATAAATGACGTCACAAAATACATAACGTCACAAAAATAAATGACGTCACAAAATACATAACGTCACAAAAATAAATGACGTCACAATAATAAATGACGTCACAAAATACATAACGTCACAAAAATAAATGAGGTCACAAAATACATAACGTTACAAAAATAAATGACGTCACAAAATACATAACGTCACAAAAATAAATGACGTCACAAAATACATAACGTCACAAAAAAATGACGTCACAAAATACATAACGTCACAAAAATAAATGACGTCAAAAAATACATAACGTCACAAAAATAAATGACGTCACAAAATTAATTACGTCACAAAATACATAACTTCACAAAAATAAATGACGTCACAAAATACATAACGTCACCAAAATAAATGACGTCACAAAATACATAACGTCACAAAAAAAAATGACGTCTCAAAATACATAACGTCACAAAAACAAATGACGTCACAAAATACATAACGTCACAAATATAAATGACGTCACAAAAAAGTCATAACGTCACAAAAATAAATGACGTCACAAAAATTAATTACGTCACAAAATACATAACGTCACAAAATATATAACGTCACAAAAATAAATGACGTCACAAAAATTAATTACGTCACAAAATACATAACGTCACAAAAATAAATAACGTCACAAAATACATAACGTCACAAAATACATAACGTCACAAAAATAAATGACGTCACAAAATAAATAAAGTCACAAAAATAAATGACGTCACAAAATACATAACGTCACAAAAATAAATGACGTCACAAAATACATAACGTCACAAAATTAATGACGTCACAAAACTTAATAACGTCACAAAATACATAACGTCACAAAAATAAATGACGTCAAAAAATACATAACCTCACAAAAATAAATGACGTCACAAAATACATAACGTCACAAAAATAAATGACGTCACAAAATACATAACGTCACAAAAATAAATGACGTCACAAAATACATAACGTCACAAAAATAAATGACGTCACAAAATACATAACGTCACAAAAATAAATGACGTCACAAAAATTAATGACGTCACAAAATACATAACGTCACAAAAATAAATGACGTCACAAAATACATAACGTCACAAAAATAAATGACGTCACAAAAATTAATTACGTCACAAAATACATAACGTCAAAAAAATAAATGACTTCACAAAATACATAACGTCACAAAAATAAATGACGTCACAAAATACATAACGTCACAAAAATAAATGACGTCACATTAATAATTGACGTCACAAAATACATAACGTCACAAAAATAAATGACGTCACAAAATACATAACGTTACAAAAATAAATGACGTCACAAAATACATAACGTCACAAAAATAAATGACGTCACAAAATACATAACGTCACAAAAAAATGACGTCACAAAATACATAACGTCACAAAAATAAATGACGTCACAAAATACATAACGTCACAAAAATAAATGACGTCACAAAATATTTAATGACACAAAATTAAATGACGTCACAAAATACATAACGTCACAAAAAAATGACGTCACAAAATACATAACGTCACAAAAATAAATGACGTCACAAAATACATAACGTCACAAAAATAAATGACGTCACAAAATACATAACGTCACAAAAATAAATGACGTCACAAAATACATAACGTCACAAAAATAAATGACGTCACAATAATAAATGACGTCACAAAATACATAACGTCAAAAAATAAATGACGTCTCAAAATACATAACTTTACAAAAATAAATGACGTCACAAAATACATAACGTCACAAAAATAAATGACGTCACAAAATACATAACGTCACAAAAAAATGACGCCACAAAATACATAACGTCACAAAAATAAATGACGTCACAAAATACATATTTCATAAAATACATAACGTCACGAAAATAAATGACGTCACAAAATAAATAAAGTCACAAAAATAAATGACGTCTAAAAATACATTACGTCACAAAAATAAATGATGTCACAAAATACATAACGTCACAAAAATAAATGACGTCACAAAATACATAACGTCACAAAAATATATGACGTCACAAAATACATAACGTCACAAAATACATTACGTCACAAAAATAAATGACGTCACAAAATACATAACGTCACAAAAATAAATGACGTCACAAAAATTTAATACGTCACAAAAATAAATAACGTCACAAAATACATAACGTCACAAAATACATAGCGGCACAAAAATAAATGACGTCACAAAATACATAACGTCACAAAAATAAATGACGTTACAAAATACATAACGTCAAAAAAATAAATGACGTCACAAAATTCATAACGTTAAAGATAAATGACGTCACAAAATACATAACGTCACAAAAATAAATGACGTCACAATAATAAATGACGTCAAAAAATACATAACGTCACAAAAATAAATGACGTCACAAAATACATAACGTTACAAAAATAAATGACGTCACAAAATACATAACGTCACAAAAATAAATAACGTCACAAAATACATAACGTCACAAAAAAATGACGTCACAAAATACATAACGTCACAAAAATAAATGACGTCAAAAAATACATAACGTCACAAAAATAAATGACGTCACAAAATACATAACGTCACAAAAATAAATGACGTCACAAAATACATAACGTCACAAAAATAAATGACGTCACAATAATATATGACGTCACAAAATACATAACGTCACAAAAATAAATGACGTCACAAAATACATAACGTCACAAAAAAATGACGTCACAAAATACATAACGTCACAAAAATAAATGACGTCACAAAATACATATTTCATAAAATACATAACGTCACAAAAATAAATGACGTCACAAAATAAATAAAGTCACAAAAATAAATGACGTCTAAAAATACATTACGTCACAAAAATAAATGATGTCACAAAATACATAACGTCACAAAAATAAATGACGTCACAAAATACATAACGTCACAAAAATATATGACGTCACAAAATACATAACGTCACAATATACATTACGTCACAAAAATAAATGACGTCACAAAATACATAACGTCACAAAAATAAATGACGTCACAAAAATTTAATACGTGACAAAAATAAATAACGTCACAAAATACATAACGTCACAAAATACATAGCGGCACAAAAATAAATGACGTCACAAAATACATAACGTCACAAAAATAAATGACGTTACAATATACATAACGTCAAAAAAATAAATGACGTCACAAAATACATAACGTCACAAAAATAAATGACGTCACAAAATACATAACGTCACAAAAATAAATGACGTCACAATAATAAATGACGTCAAAAAATACATAACGTCACAAACATAAATGACGTCATAAAATACATAACGTCACAAAAAAAAATGACGTCACAAAAATTTATTACGTCACAAAAATAAATAACGTCACAAAATACATAACGTCACAAAATACATAACGGCACAAAAATAAATGAAGTCACAAAATACATAACGTCACAAAATAAATGACGTCACAAAATACATAACGTCAAAAAAATAAATGACTTCACAAAATACATAACGTCACAAAAATAAATGACGTCACAAAATACATAACGTCACAAAAATAAATGACGTCACAATAATAAATGACGTCACAAAATACATAACGTCACAAAAATTAATGACGTCACAAAATACATAACGTTACAAAAATAAATGACGTCACAAAATACATAACGTCACAAAAATAAATGACGTCACAAAATACATAACGTCACAAAAAAATGACGTCACAAAATACATAACGTCACAAAAATAAATGACGTCACAAAATATTTAATGACACAAAATTAAATGACGTCACAAAATACATAACGTCACAAAAAAATGACGTCACAAAATACATAACGTCACAAAAATAAATGACGTCACAAAATACATAACGTCACAAAAATAAATGACGTCACAAAATACATAACGTCACAAAAATAAATGACGTCACAATAATAAATGACGTCACAAAATACATAACGTCACAAAAATAAATGACGTCTCAAAATACATAACTTTACAAAAATAAATGACGTCACAAAATACATAACATCACAAAAATAAATGACGTCACAAAATACATAACGTCACAAAAAAATGACGCCACAAAATACATAACGTCACAAAAATAAATGACGTCACAAAATACATATTTCATAAAATACATAACGTCACGAAAATAAATGACGTCACAAAATAAATAAAGTCACAAAAATAAATGACGTCTAAAAATACATTACGTCACAAAAATAAATGATGTCACAAAATACATAACGTCACAAAAATAAATGACGTCACAAAATACACAACGTTACAAAAATAAATGACGTCACAAAATACATAACGTCACAAAAATAAATGACGTCACAAAATACATAACGTCACAAAAAAATGACGTCACAAAATACATAACGTCACAAAAATAAATGACGTAACAAAATACATAACGTCACAAAAATAAATGACGTCACAAAATATTTAATGACACAAAATTAAATGACGTCACAAAATACATAACGTCACAAAAAATGACGTCACAAAATACATAACGTCACAAAAATAAATGACGTCACAAAATACATAACGTCACAAAAATAAATGACGTCACAAAATACATAACGTCACAAAAATAAATGACGTCATAAAATACATAACGTCACAAAAATAAATGACGTCACAAAAATTTATTACGTCACAAAAATAAATAACGTCACAAAATACATAACGTCACAAAATACATAACGGCACAAAAATAAATGAAGTCACAAAATACATAACGTCACAAAATAAATGACGTCACAAAATACATAACGTCAAAAAAATAAATGACTTCACAAAATACATAACGTCACAAAAATAAATGACGTCACAAAATACATAACGTCACAAAAATAAATGACGTCACATTAATAATTGACGTCACAAAATACATAACGTCACAAAAATAAATGACGTCACAAAATACACAACGTTACAAAAATAAATGACGTCACAAAATACATAACGTCACAAAAATAAATGACGTCACAAAATACATAACGTCACAAAAAAATGACGCCACAAAATACATAACGTCACAAAAATAAATGACGTCACAAAATACATATTTCATAAAATACATAACGTCACGAAAATAAATGACGTCACAAAATAAATAAAGTCACAAAAATAAATGACGTCTAAAAATACATTACGTCACAAAAATAAATGATGTCACAAAATACATAACGTCACAAAAATAAATGACGTCACAAAAATATATGACGTCACAAAATACATAAAGTCACAAAATACATTACGTCACAAAAATAAATGACGTCACAAAATACATAACGTCACAAAAATAAATGACGTCACAAAAATTTAATACGTCACAAAAATAAATAACGTCACAAAATACATAACGTCACAAAATACATAGCGGCACAAAAATAAATGACGTCACAAAATACATAACGTCACAAAAATAAATGACGTTACAAAATACATAACGTCAAAAAAATAAATGACGTCACAAAATACATAACGTCACAAAAATAAATGACGTCACAAAATACATAACGTCACAAAAATAAATGACGTCACAATAATAAATGACGTCAAAAAATACATAACGTCACAAAAATAAATGACGTCACAAAATACATAACGTTACAAAAATAAATGACGTCACAAAATACATAACGTCACAAAAATAAATGACGTCACAAAATACATAACGTCACAAAAAAATGACGTCACAAAATACATAACGTCACAAAAAAAAATGACGTCAAAAAATACATAACGTCACAAAAATAAATGACGTCACAAAATACATAACGTCACAAAAATAAATGACGTTACAAAATACATAACGTCACAAAAATAAATGACGTCACAATAATATATGACGTCACAAAATACATAACGTCACAAAAATAAATGACGTCACAAAATACATAACTTTACAAAAATAAATGACGTCACAAAATACATAACGTCACAAAAATAAATGACGTCACAAAATACATAACGTCACAAAAAAATGACGCCACAAAATACATAACGTCACAAAAATAAATGACGTCACAAAATACATATTTCATAAAATACATAACGTCACAAAATAAATGACGTCACAAAATAAATAAAGTCACAAAAATAAATGACGTCTAAAAATACATTACGTCACAAAAATAAATGATGTCACAAAATACATAACGTCACAAGAATAAATGACGTCACAAAATACATAACGTCACAAAAATATATGACGTCACAAAATACATAACGTCACAAAATACATTACGTCACAAAAATAAATGACGTCACAAAATACATAACGTCACAAAAATAAATGACGTCACAAAATACACAACGTTACAAAAATAAATGACGTCACAAAATACATAACGTCACAAAAATAAATGACGTCACAAAATACATAACGTCACAAAAAAATGACGTCACAAAATACATAACGTCACAAAAATAAATGACGTAACAAAATACATATTTCATAAAATACATAACGTCACGAAAATAAATGACGTCACAAAATAAATAAAGTCACAAAAATAAATGACGTCTAAAAATACATTACGTCACAAAAATAAATGATGTCACAAAATACATAACGTCACAAAAATAAATGACGTCACAAAATACACAACGTTACAAAAATAAATGACGTCACAAAATACATAACGTCACAAAAATAAATGACGTCACAAAATACATAACGTCACAAAAAAATGACGTCACAAAATACATAACGTCACAAAAATAAATGACGTAACAAAATACATAACGTCACAAAAATAAATGACGTCACAAAATATTTAATGACACAAAATTAAATGACGTCACAAAATACATAACGTCACAAAAAATGACGTCACAAAATACATAACGTCACAAAAATAAATGACGTCACAAAATACATAACGTCACAAAAATAAATGACGTCACAAAATACATAACGTCACAAAAATAAATGACGTCATAAAATACATAACGTCACAAAAATAAATGACGTCACAAAAATTTATTACGTCACAAAAATAAATAACGTCACAAAATACATAACGTCACAAAATACATAACGGCACAAAAATAAATGAAGTCACAAAATACATAACGTCACAAAATAAATGACGTCACAAAATACATAACGTCAAAAAAATAAATGACTTCACAAAATACATAACGTCACAAAAATAAATGACGTCACAAAATACATAACGTCACAAAAATAAATGACGTCACATTAATAATTGACGTCACAAAATACATAACGTCACAAAAATAAATGACGTCACAAAATACACAACGTTACAAAAATAAATGACGTCACAAAATACATAACGTCACAAAAATAAATGACGTCACAAAATACATAACGTCACAAAAAAATGACGCCACAAAATACATAACGTCACAAAAATAAATGACGTCACAAAATACATATTTCATAAAATACATAACGTCACGAAAATAAATGACGTCACAAAATAAATAAAGTCACAAAAATAAATGACGTCTAAAAATACATTACGTCACAAAAATAAATGATGTCACAAAATACATAACGTCACAAAAATAAATGACGTCACAAAAATATATGACGTCACAAAATACATAAAGTCACAAAATACATTACGTCACAAAAATAAATGACGTCACAAAATACATAACGTCACAAAAATAAATGACGTCACAAAAATTTAATACGTCACAAAAATAAATAACGTCACAAAATACATAACGTCACAAAATACATAGCGGCACAAAAATAAATGACGTCACAAAATACATAACGTCACAAAAATAAATGACGTTACAAAATACATAACGTCAAAAAAATAAATGACGTCACAAAATACATAACGTCACAAAAATAAATGACGTCACAAAATACATAACGTCACAAAAATAAATGACGTCACAATAATAAATGACGTCAAAAAATACATAACGTCACAAAAATAAATGACGTCACAAAATACATAACGTTACAAAAATAAATGACGTCACAAAATACATAACGTCACAAAAATAAATGACGTCACAAAATACATAACGTCACAAAAAAATGACGTCACAAAATACATAACGTCACAAAAAAAAATGACGTCAAAAAATACATAACGTCACAAAAATAAATGACGTCACAAAATACATAACGTCACAAAAATAAATGACGTTACAAAATACATAACGTCACAAAAATAAATGACGTCACAATAATATATGACGTCACAAAATACATAACGTCACAAAAATAAATGACGTCACAAAATACATAACTTTACAAAAATAAATGACGTCACAAAATACATAACGTCACAAAAATAAATGACGTCACAAAATACATAACGTCACAAAAAAATGACGCCACAAAATACATAACGTCACAAAAATAAATGACGTCACAAAATACATATTTCATAAAATACATAACGTCACAAAATAAATGACGTCACAAAATAAATAAAGTCACAAAAATAAATGACGTCTAAAAATACATTACGTCACAAAAATAAATGATGTCACAAAATACATAACGTCACAAGAATAAATGACGTCACAAAATACATAACGTCACAAAAATATATGACGTCACAAAATACATAACGTCACAAAATACATTACGTCACAAAAATAAATGACGTCACAAAATACATAACGTCACAAAAATAAATGACGTCACAAAAATTTAATACGTCACAAAAATAAATAACGTCACAAAATACATAACGTCACAAAATACATAGCGGCACAAAAATAAATGACGTCACAAAATACATAACGTCACAAAAATAAATGACGTTACAAAATACATAACGTCAAAAAAATAAATGACGTCACAAAATTCATAACGTTAAAGATAAATGACGTCACAAAATACATAACGTCACAAAAATAAATGACGTCACAATAATAAATGACGTCAAAAAATACATAACGTCACAAAAATAAATGACGTCACAAAATACATAACGTTACAAAAATAAATGACGTCACAAAATACATAACGTCACAAAAATAAATAACGTCACAAAATACATAACGTCACAAAAAAATGACGTCACAAAATACATAACGTCACAAAAATAAATGACGTCAAAAAATACATAACGTCACAAAAATAAATGACGTCACAAAATACATAACGTCACAAAAATAAATGACGTCACAAAATACATAACGTCACAAAAATAAATGACGTCACAATAATATATGACGTCACAAAATACATAACGTCACAAAAATAAATGACGTCACAAAATACATAACGTCACAAAAAAATGACGTCACAAAATACATAACGTCACAAAAATAAATGACGTCACAAAATACATATTTCATAAAATACATAACGTCACAAAAATAAATGACGTCACAAAATAAATAAAGTCACAAAAATAAATGACGTCTAAAAATACATTACGTCACAAAAATAAATGATGTCACAAAATACATAACGTCACAAAAATAAATGACGTCACAAAATACATAACGTCACAAAAATATATGACGTCACAAAATACATAACGTCACAATATACATTACGTCACAAAAATAAATGACGTCACAAAATACATAACGTCACAAAAATAAATGACGTCACAAAAATTTAATACGTGACAAAAATAAATAACGTCACAAAATACATAACGTCACAAAATACATAGCGGCACAAAAATAAATGACGTCACAAAATACATAACGTCACAAAAATAAATGACGTTACAATATACATAACGTCAAAAAAATAAATGACGTCACAAAATACATAACGTCACAAAAATAAATGACGTCACAAAATACATAACGTCACAAAAATAAATGACGTCACAATAATAAATGACGTCAAAAAATACATAACGTCACAAACATAAATGACGTCATAAAATACATAACGTCACAAAAAAAAATGACGTCACAAAAATTTATTACTTCACAAAAATAAATAACGTCACAAAATACATAACGTCACAAAATACATAACGGCACAAAAATAAATGAAGTCACAAAATACATAACGTCACAAAATAAATGACGTCACAAAATACATAACGTCAAAAAAATAAATGACTTCACAAAATACATAACGTCACAAAAATAAATGACGTCACAAAATACATAACGTCACAAAAATAAATGACGTCACAATAATAAATGACGTCACAAAATACATAACGTCACAAAAATTAATGACGTCACAAAATACATAACGTTACAAAAATAAATGACGTCACAAAATACATAACGTCACAAAAATAAATGACGTCACAAAATACATAACGTCACAAAAAAATGACGTCACAAAATACATAACGTCACAAAAATAAATGACGTCACAAAATATTTAATGACACAAAATTAAATGACGTCACAAAATACATAACGTCACAAAAAAATGACGTCACAAAATACATAACGTCACAAAAATAAATGACGTCACAAAATACATAACGTCACAAAAATAAATGACGTCACAAAATACATAACGTCACAAAAATAAATGACGTCACAATAATAAATGACGTCACAAAATACATAACGTCACAAAAATAAATGACGTCTCAAAATACATAACTTTACAAAAATAAATGACGTCACAAAATACATAACATCACAAAAATAAATGACGTCACAAAATACATAACGTCACAAAAAAATGACGCCACAAAATACATAACGTCACAAAAATAAATGACGTCACAAAATACATATTTCATAAAATACATAACGTCACGAAAATAAATGACGTCACAAAATAAATAAAGTCACAAAAATAAATGACGTCTAAAAATACATTACGTCACAAAAATAAATGATGTCACAAAATACATAACGTCACAAAAATAAATGACGTCACAAAATACACAACGTTACAAAAATAAATGACGTCACAAAATACATAACGTCACAAAAATAAATGACGTCACAAAATACATAACGTCACAAAAAAATGACGTCACAAAATACATAACGTCACAAAAATAAATGACGTAACAAAATACATAACGTCACAAAAATAAATGACGTCACAAAATATTTAATGACACAAAATTAAATGACGTCACAAAATACATAACGTCACAAAAAATGACGTCACAAAATACATAACGTCACAAAAATAAATGACGTCACAAAATACATAACGTCACAAAAATAAATGACGTCACAAAATACATAACGTCACAAAAATAAATGACGTCATAAAATACATAACGTCACAAAAATAAATGACGTCACAAAAATTTATTACGTCACAAAAATAAATAACGTCACAAAATACATAACGTCACAAAATACATAACGGCACAAAAATAAATGAAGTCACAAAATACATAACGTCACAAAATAAATGACGTCACAAAATACATAACGTCAAAAAAATAAATGACTTCACAAAATACATAACGTCACAAAAATAAATGACGTCACAAAATACATAACGTCACAAAAATAAATGACGTCACATTAATAATTGACGTCACAAAATACATAACGTCACAAAAATAAATGACGTCACAAAATACACAACGTTACAAAAATAAATGACGTCACAAAATACATAACGTCACAAAAATAAATGACGTCACAAAATACATAACGTCACAAAAAAATGACGCCACAAAATACATAACGTCACAAAAATAAATGACGTCACAAAATACATATTTCATAAAATACATAACGTCACGAAAATAAATGACGTCACAAAATAAATAAAGTCACAAAAATAAATGACGTCTAAAAATACATTACGTCACAAAAATAAATGATGTCACAAAATACATAACGTCACAAAAATAAATGACGTCACAAAAATATATGACGTCACAAAATACATAAAGTCACAAAATACATTACGTCACAAAAATAAATGACGTCACAAAATACATAACGTCACAAAAATAAATGACGTCACAAAAATTTAATACGTCACAAAAATAAATAACGTCACAAAATACATAACGTCACAAAATACATAGCGGCACAAAAATAAATGACGTCACAAAATACATAACGTCACAAAAATAAATGACGTTACAAAATACATAACGTCAAAAAAATAAATGACGTCACAAAATACATAACGTCACAAAAATAAATGACGTCACAAAAATAAATGACGTCACAAAATACATAACGTCACAAAAATAAATGACGTCACAATAATAAATGACGTCAAAAAATACATAACGTCACAAAAATAAATGACGTCACAAAATACATAACGTTACAAAAATAAATGACGTCACAAAATACATAACGTCACAAAAATAAATGACGTCACAAAATACATAACGTCACAAAAAAATGACGTCACAAAATACATAACGTCACAAAAAAAATGACGTCAAAAAATACATAACGTCACAAAAATAAATGACGTCACAAAATACATAACGTCACAAAAATAAATGACGTTACAAAATACATAACGTCACAAAAATAAATGACGTCACAATAATATATGACGTCACAAAATACATAACGTCACAAAAATAAATGACGTCACAAAATACATAACTTTACAAAAATAAATGACGTCACAAAATACATAACGTCACAAAAATAAATGACGTCACAAAATACATAACGTCACAAAAAAATGACGCCACAAAATACATAACGTCACAAAAATAAATGACGTCACAAAATACATATTTCATAAAATACATAACGTCACAAAATAAATGACGTCACAAAATAAATAAAGTCACAAAAATAAATGACGTCTAAAAATACATTACGTCACAAAAATAAATGATGTCACAAAATACATAACGTCACAAAAATAAATGACGTCACAAAATACATAACGTCACAAAAATATATGACGTCACAAAATACATAACGTCACAAAATACATTACGTCACAAAAATAAATGACGTCACAAAATACATAACGTCACAAAAATAAATGACGTCACGAAAATTTAATACGTCACAAAAATAAATAACGTCACAAAATACATAACGTCACAAAATACATAGCGGCACAAAAATAAATGACGTCACAAAATACATAACGTCACAAAAATAAATGACGTCACAAAATACATAACGTCACAAAAAAATGACGTCACAAAATACATAACGTCACAAAAAAATGACGTCACAAAATACATAACGTCACAAAATAAATGACGTCAAAAAATACATAACGTCACAAAAATAAATGACGTCACAAAATACATAACGTCACAAAAATAAATGACGTCACAAAATACATAACGTCACAAAAATAAATGACGTCACAAAATACATAACGTCACAAAAATAAATGACGTCTCAAAATACATAACTTTAAAAAAATAAATGACGTCACAAAATACATAACATCACAAAAATAAATGACGTCACAAAATACATAACGTCACAAAAAAATGACGCCACAAAATACATAACGTCACAAAAATAAATGACGTCACAAAATACATATTTCATAAAATACATAACGTCACGAAAATAAATGACGTCACAAAATAAATAAAGTCACAAAAATAAATGACGTCTAAAAATACATTACGTCACAAAAATAAATGATGTCACAAAATACATAACGTCACAAAAATAAATGACGTCACAAAAATATATGACGTCACAAAATACATAAAGTCACAAAATACATTACGTCACAAAAATAAATGACGTCACAAAATACATAACGTCACAAAAATAAATGACGTCACAAAAATTTAATACGTCACAAAAATAAATAACGTCACAAAATACATAACGTCACAAAATACATAGCGGCACAAAAATAAATGACGTCACAAAATACATAACGTCACAAAAATAAATGACGTTACAAAATACATAACGTCAAAAAAATAAATGACGTCACAAAATACATAACGTCCAAAAATAAATGACGTCACAAAAATAAATGACGTCACAAAATACATAACGTCACAAAAATAAATGACGTCACAATAATAAATGACGTCAAAAAATACATAACGTCACAAAAATAAATGACGTCACAAAATACATAACGTTACAAAAAAAAATGACGTCACAAAATACATAACGTCACAAAAATAAATGACGTCACAAAATACATAACGTCACAAAAAAATGACGTCACAAAATACATAACGTCACAAAAAAATGACGTCAAAAAATACATAACGTCACAAAAATAAATGACGTCACAAAATACATAACGTCACAAAAATAAATGACGTTACAAAATACATAACGTCACAAAAATAAATGACGTCACAATAATATATGACGTCACAAAATACATAACGTCACAAAAATAAATGACGTCACAAAATACATAACTTTACAAAAATAAATGACGTCACAAAATACATAACGTCACAAAAATAAATGACGTCACAAAATACATAACGTCACAAAAAAATGACGCCACAAAATACATAACGTCACAAAAATAAATGACGTCACAAAATACATATTTCATAAAATACATAACGTCACAAAATAAATGACGTCACAAAATAAATAAAGTCACAAAAATAAATGACGTCTAAAAATACATTACGTCACAAAAATAAATGATGTCACAAAATACATAACGTCACAAAAATAAATGACGTCACAAAATACATAACGTCACAAAAATATATGACGTCACAAAATACATAACGTCACAAAATACATTACGTCACAAAAATAAATGACGTCACAAAATACATAACGTCACAAAAATAAATGACGTCACGAAAATTTAATACGTCACAAAAATAAATAACGTCACAAAATACATAACGTCACAAAATACATAGCGGCACAAAAATAAATGACGTCACAAAATACATAACGTCACAAAAATAAATGACGTTACAAAATACATAACGTCAAAAAAATAAATGACGTCACAAAATACATAACGTCACAAAAATAAATGACGTCACAAAATACATAACGTCACAAAAATAAATGACGTCACAATAATAAATGACGTCAAAAAATACATAACGTCACAAAAATAAATGACGTCACAAAATACATAACGTTACAAAAATAAATGACGTCACAAAATACATAACGTCACAAAAATAAATGACGTCACAAAATACATAACGTCACAAAAAAATGACGTCACAAAATACATAACGTCACAAAAATAAATGACGTCAAAAAATACATAACGTCACAAAAATAAATGACGTCACAAAATACATAACGTCACAAAAATAAATGACGTCACAAAATACATAACGTCACAAAAATAAATGACGTCACAAAATACATAACGTCACAAAAATAAATGACGTCTCAAAATACATAACTTTAAAAAAATAAATGACGTCACAAAATACATAACATCACAAAAATAAATGACGTCACAAAATACATAACGTCACAAAAAAATGACGCCACAAAATACATAACGTCACAAAAATAAATGACGTCACAAAATACATATTTCATAAAATACATAACGTCACGAAAATAAATGACGTCACAAAATAAATAAAGTCACAAAAATAAATGACGTCTAAAAATACATTACGTCACAAAAATAAATGATGTCACAAAATACATAACGTCACAAAAATAAATGACGTCACAAAATACATAACGTCACAAAAAATAAATGACGTCACAAAATGCATAACGTGACAAAAATAAATGATGTCACAAAATACATAACGTCACAAAAATAAATGACGTCATAAAATACATAACGTCACAAAAATAAATGACGTCACAAAAATTTATTACGTCACAAAAATAAATAACGTAACAAAATACATAACGTCACAAAATACATAACGGCACAAAAATAAATGAAGTCACAAAATACATAACGTCACAAAATAAATGACGTCACAAAATACATAACGTCAAAAAAATAAATGACTTCACAAAATACATAACGTCACAAAAATAAATGACGTCACAAAATACATAACGTCACAAAAATAAATGACGTCACATTAATAATTGACGTCACAAAATACATAACGTCACAAAAATAAATGACGTCACAAAATACACAACGTTACAAAAATAAATAACGTCACAAAATACATAACGTCACAAAAATAAATGACGTCACAAAATACATAACGTCACAAAAAAATGACGTCACAAAATACATAACGTCACAAAAATAAATGACGTAACAAAATACATAACGTCACAAAAATAAATGACGTCACAAAATATTTAATGACACAAAATTAAATGACGTCACAAAATACATAACGTCACAAAAAAATGACGTCACAAAATACATAACGTCACAAAAATAAATGACGTCACAAAATACATAACGTCACAAAAATAAATGACGTCACAAAATACATAACGTCACAAAAATAAATGACGTCATAAAATACATAACGTCACAAAAATAAATGACGTCACAAAAATTTATTACGTCACAAAAATAAATAACGTCACAAAATACATAACGTCACAAAATACATAACGGCACAAAAATAAATGAAGTCACAAAATACATAACGTCACAAAATAAATGACGTCACAAAATACATAACGTCAAAAAAATAAATGACTTCACAAAATACATAACGTCACAAAAATAAATGACGTCACAAAATACATAACGTCACAAAAATAAATGACGTCACATTAATAATTGACGTCACAAAATACATAACGTCACAAAAATAAATGACGTCACAAAATACACAACGTTACAAAAATAAATGACGTCACAAAATACATAACGTCACAAAAATAAATGACGTCACAAAATACATAACGTCACAAAAAAATGACGCCACAAAATACATAACGTCACAAAAATAAATGACGTCACAAAATACATATTTCATAAAATACATAACGTCACGAAAATAAATGACGTCACAAAATAAATAAAGTCACAAAAATAAATGACGTCTAAAAATACATTACGTCACAAAAATAAATGATGTCACAAAATACATAACGTCACAAAAATAAATGACGTCACAAAAATATATGACGTCACAAAATACATAAAGTCACAAAATACATTACGTCACAAAAATAAATGACGTCACAAAATACATAACGTCACAAAAATAAATGACGTCACAAAAATTTAATACGTCACAAAAATAAATAACGTCACAAAATACATAACGTCACAAAATACATAGCGGCACAAAAATAAATGACGTCACAAAATACATAACGTCACAAAAATAAATGACGTTACAAAATACATAACGTCAAAAAAATAAATGACGTCACAAAATACATAACGTCACAAAAATAAATGACGTCACAAAATACATAACGTCACAAAAATAAATGACGTCACAATAATAAATGACGTCAAAAAATACATAACGTCACAAAAATAAATGACGTCACAAAATACATAACGTTACAAAAATAAATGACGTCACAAAATACATAACGTCACAAAAATAAATGACGTCACAAAATACATAACGTCACAAAAAAATGACGTCACAAAATACATAACGTCACAAAAATAAATGACGTCAAAAAATACATAACGTCACAAAAATAAATGACGTCACAAAATACATAACGTCACAAAAATAAATGACGTTACAAAATACATAACGTCACAAAAATAAATGACGTCACAATAATATATGACGTCACAAAATACATAACGTCACAAAAATAAATGACGTCACAAAATACATAACTTTACAAAAATAAATGACGTCACAAAATACATAACGTCACAAAAATAAATGACGTCACAAAATACATAACGTCACAAAAAAATGACGCCACAAAATACATAACGTCACAAAAATAAATGACGTCACAAAATACATATTTCATAAAATACATAACGTCACAAAATAAATGACGTCACAAAATAAATAAAGTCACAAAAATAAATGACGTCTAAAAATACATTACGTCACAAAAATAAATGATGTCACAAAATACATAACGTCACAAAAATAAATGACGTCACAAAATACATAACGTCACAAAAATATATGACGTCACAAAATACATAACGTCAAAAAAATAAATGACGTCACAAAATACATAACGTCACAAAAATAAATGACGTCACAAAATACATAACGTCACAAAAATAAATGACGTCACAATAATAAATGACGTCAAAAAATACATAACGTCACAAAAATAAATGACGTCACAAAATACATAACGTTACAAAAATAAATGACGTCACAAAATACATAACGTCACAAAAATAAATGACGTCACAAAATACATAACGTCACAAAAAAATGACGTCACAAAATACATAACGTCACAAAAAAAAATGACGTCAAAAAATACATAACGTCACAAAAATAAATGACGTCACAAAATACATAACGTCACAAAAATAAATGACGTTACAAAATACATAACGTCACAAAAATAAATGACGTCACAATAATATATGACGTCACAAAATACATAACGTCACAAAAATAAATGACGTCACAAAATACATAACTTTACAAAAATAAATGACGTCACAAAATACATAACGTCACAAAAATAAATGACGTCACAAAATACATAACGTCACAAAAAAATGACGCCACAAAATACATAACGTCACAAAAATAAATGACGTCACAAAATACATATTTCATAAAATACATAACGTCACAAAATAAATGACGTCACAAAATAAATAAAGTCACAAAAATAAATGACGTCTAAAAATACATTACGTCACAAAAATAAATGATGTCACAAAATACATAACGTCACAAGAATAAATGACGTCACAAAATACATAACGTCACAAAAATATATGACGTCACAAAATACATAACGTCACAAAATACATTACGTCACAAAAATAAATGACGTCACAAAATACATAACGTCACAAAAATAAATGACGTCACAAAATACACAACGTTACAAAAATAAATGACGTCACAAAATACATAACGTCACAAAAATAAATGACGTCACAAAATACATAACGTCACAAAAAAATGACGTCACAAAATACATAACGTCACAAAAATAAATGACGTAACAAAATACATATTTCATAAAATACATAACGTCACGAAAATAAATGACGTCACAAAATAAATAAAGTCACAAAAATAAATGACGTCTAAAAATACATTACGTCACAAAAATAAATGATGTCACAAAATACATAACGTCACAAAAATAAATGACGTCACAAAATACACAACGTTACAAAAATAAATGACGTCACAAAATACATAACGTCACAAAAATAAATGACGTCACAAAATACATAACGTCACAAAAAAATGACGTCACAAAATACATAACGTCACAAAAATAAATGACGTAACAAAATACATAACGTCACAAAAATAAATGACGTCACAAAATATTTAATGACACAAAATTAAATGACGTCACAAAATACATAACGTCACAAAAAATGACGTCACAAAATACATAACGTCACAAAAATAAATGACGTCACAAAATACATAACGTCACAAAAATAAATGACGTCACAAAATACATAACGTCACAAAAATAAATGACGTCATAAAATACATAACGTCACAAAAATAAATGACGTCACAAAAATTTATTACGTCACAAAAATAAATAACGTCACAAAATACATAACGTCACAAAATACATAACGGCACAAAAATAAATGAAGTCACAAAATACATAACGTCACAAAATAAATGACGTCACAAAATACATAACGTCAAAAAAATAAATGACTTCACAAAATACATAACGTCACAAAAATAAATGACGTCACAAAATACATAACGTCACAAAAATAAATGACGTCACATTAATAATTGACGTCACAAAATACATAACGTCACAAAAATAAATGACGTCACAAAATACACAACGTTACAAAAATAAATGACGTCACAAAATACATAACGTCACAAAAATAAATGACGTCACAAAATACATAACGTCACAAAAAAATGACGCCACAAAATACATAACGTCACAAAAATAAATGACGTCACAAAATACATATTTCATAAAATACATAACGTCACGAAAATAAATGACGTCACAAAATAAATAAAGTCACAAAAATAAATGACGTCTAAAAATACATTACGTCACAAAAATAAATGATGTCACAAAATACATAACGTCACAAAAATAAATGACGTCACAAAAATATATGACGTCACAAAATACATAAAGTCACAAAATACATTACGTCACAAAAATAAATGACGTCACAAAATACATAACGTCACAAAAATAAATGACGTCACAAAAATTTAATACGTCACAAAAATAAATAACGTCACAAAATACATAACGTCACAAAATACATAGCGGCACAAAAATAAATGACGTCACAAAATACATAACGTCACAAAAATAAATGACGTTACAAAATACATAACGTCAAAAAAATAAATGACGTCACAAAATACATAACGTCACAAAAATAAATGACGTCACAAAATACATAACGTCACAAAAATAAATGACGTCACAATAATAAATGACGTCAAAAAATACATAACGTCACAAAAATAAATGACGTCACAAAATACATAACGTTACAAAAATAAATGACGTCACAAAATACATAACGTCACAAAAATAAATGACGTCACAAAATACATAACGTCACAAAAAAATGACGTCACAAAATACATAACGTCACAAAAAAAAATGACGTCAAAAAATACATAACGTCACAAAAATAAATGACGTCACAAAATACATAACGTCACAAAAATAAATGACGTTACAAAATACATAACGTCACAAAAATAAATGACGTCACAATAATATATGACGTCACAAAATACATAACGTCACAAAAATAAATGACGTCACAAAATACATAACTTTACAAAAATAAATGACGTCACAAAATACATAACGTCACAAAAATAAATGACGTCACAAAATACATAACGTCACAAAAAAATGACGCCACAAAATACATAACGTCACAAAAATAAATGACGTCACAAAATACATATTTCATAAAATACATAACGTCACAAAATAAATGACGTCACAAAATAAATAAAGTCACAAAAATAAATGACGTCTAAAAATACATTACGTCACAAAAATAAATGATGTCACAAAATACATAACGTCACAAGAATAAATGACGTCACAAAATACATAACGTCACAAAAATATATGACGTCACAAAATACATAACGTCACAAAATACATTACGTCACAAAAATAAATGACGTCACAAAATACATAACGTCACAAAAATAAATGACGTCACAAAAATTTAATACGTCACAAAAATAAATAACGTCACAAAATACATAACGTCACAAAATACATAGCGGCACAAAAATAAATGACGTCACAAAATACATAACGTCACAAAAATAAATGACGTTACAAAATACATAACGTCAAAAAAATAAATGACGTCACAAAATACATAACGTCACAAAAATAAATGACGTCACAAAATACATAACGTCACAAAAATAAATGACGTCACAATAATAAATGACGTCAAAAAATACATAACGTCACAAAAATAAATGACGTCACAAAATACATAACGTTACAAAAATAAATGACGTCACAAAATACATAACGTCACAAAAATAAATGACGTCACAAAATACATAACGTCACAAAAAAATGACGTCACAAAATACATAACGTCACAAAAATAAATGACGTCAAAAAATACATAACGTCACAAAAATAAATGACGTCACAAAATACATAACGTCACAAAAATAAATGACGTCACAAAATACATAACGTCACAAAAATAAATGACGTCACAAAATACATAACGTCACAAAAATAAATGACGTCACAATAATAAATGACGTCACAAAATACATAACGTCACAAAAATAAATGACGTCTCAAAATACATAACTTTAAAAAAATAAATGACGTCACAAAATACATAACATCACAAAAATAAATGACGTCACAAAATACATAACGTCACAAAAAAATGACGCCACAAAATACATAACGTCACAAAAATAAATGACGTCACAAAATACATATTTCATAAAATACATAACGTCACGAAAATAAATGACGTCACAAAATAAATAAAGTCACAAAAATAAATGACGTCTAAAAATACATTACGTCACAAAAATAAATGATGTCACAAAATACATAACGTCACAAAAATAAATGACGTCACAAAATACATAACGTCACAAAAAATAAATGACGTCACAAAATGCATAACGTGACAAAAATAAATGATGTCACAAAATACATAACGTCACAAAAATAAATGACGTCATAAAATACATAACGTCACAAAAATAAATGACGTCACAAAAATTTATTACGTCACAAAAATAAATAACGTCACAAAATACATAACGTCACAAAATACATAACGGCACAAAAATAAATGAAGTCACAAAATACATAACGTCACAAAATAAATGACGTCACAAAATACATAACGTCAAAAAAATAAATGACTTCACAAAATACATAACGTCACAAAAATAAATGACGTCACAAAATACATAACGTCACAAAAATAAATGACGTCACATTAATAATTGACGTCACAAAATACATAACGTCACAAAAATAAATGACGTCACAAAATACACAACGTTACAAAAATAAATGACGTCACAAAATACATAACGTCACAAAAATAAATGACGTCACAAAATACATAACGTCACAAAAAAATGACGTCACAAAATACATAACGTCACAAAAATAAATGACGTAACAAAATACATAACGTCACAAAAATAAATGACGTCACAAAATATTTAATGACACAAAATTAAATGACGTCACAAAATACATAACGTCACAAAAAAATGACGTAACAAAATACATAACGTCACAAAAATAAATGACGTCACAAAATACATAACGTCACAAAAATAAATGACGTCACAAAATACATAACGTCACAAAAATAAATGACGTCATAAAATACATAACGTCACAAAAATAAATGACGTCACAAAAATTTATAACGTCACAAAATAAATGACGTCACAAAATACATAACGTCACAAAAATATATGACGTCACAAAATACATAACGTCACAAAATACATTACGTCACAAAAATAAATGACGTCACAAAATACATAACGTCACAAAAATAAATGACGTCACAAAAATTTAATACGTCACAAAAATAAATAACGTCACAAAATACATAACGTCACAAAATACATAGCGGCACAAAAATAAATGACGTCACAAAATACATAACGTCACAAAAATAAATGACGTTACAAAATACATAACGTCAAAAAAATAAATGACGTCACAAAATTCATAACGTTAAAGATAAATGACGTCACAAAATACATAACGTCACAAAAATAAATGACGTCACAATAATAAATGACGTCAAAAAATACATAACGTCACAAAAATAAATGACGTCACAAAATACATAACGTTACAAAAATAAATGACGTCACAAAATACATAACGTCACAAAAATAAATAACGTCACAAAATACATAACGTCACAAAAAAATGACGTCACAAAATACATAACGTCACAAAAATAAATGACGTCAAAAAATACATAACGTCACAAAAATAAATGACGTCACAAAATACATAACGTCACAAAAATAAATGACGTCACAAAATACATAACGTCACAAAAATAAATGACGTCACAATAATATATGACGTCACAAAATACATAACGTCACAAAAATAAATGACGTCACAAAATACATAACGTCACAAAAAAATGACGTCACAAAATACATAACGTCACAAAAATAAATGACGTCACAAAATACATATTTCATAAAATACATAACGTCACAAAAATAAATGACGTCACAAAATAAATAAAGTCACAAAAATAAATGACGTCTAAAAATACATTACGTCACAAAAATAAATGATGTCACAAAATACATAACGTCACAAAAATAAATGACGTCACAAAATACATAACGTCACAAAAATATATGACGTCACAAAATACATAACGTCACAATATACATTACGTCACAAAAATAAATGACGTCACAAAATACATAACGTCACAAAAATAAATGACGTCACAAAAATTTAATACGTGACAAAAATAAATAACGTCACAAAATACATAACGTCACAAAATACATAGCGGCACAAAAATAAATGACGTCACAAAATACATAACGTCACAAAAATAAATGACGTTACAATATACATAACGTCAAAAAAATAAATGACGTCACAAAATACATAACGTCACAAAAATAAATGACGTCACAAAATACATAACGTCACAAAAATAAATGACGTCACAATAATAAATGACGTCAAAAAATACATAACGTCACAAACATAAATGACGTCATAAAATACATAACGTCACAAAAAAAAATGACGTCACAAAAATTTATTACTTCACAAAAATAAATAACGTCACAAAATACATAACGTCACAAAATACATAACGGCACAAAAATAAATGAAGTCACAAAATACATAACGTCACAAAATAAATGACGTCACAAAATACATAACGTCAAAAAAATAAATGACTTCACAAAATACATAACGTCACAAAAATAAATGACGTCACAAAATACATAACGTCACAAAAATAAATGACGTCACAATAATAAATGACGTCACAAAATACATAACGTCACAAAAATTAATGACGTCACAAAATACATAACGTTACAAAAATAAATGACGTCACAAAATACATAACGTCACAAAAATAAATGACGTCACAAAATACATAACGTCACAAAAAAATGACGTCACAAAATACATAACGTCACAAAAATAAATGACGTCACAAAATATTTAATGACACAAAATTAAATGACGTCACAAAATACATAACGTCACAAAAAAATGACGTCACAAAATACATAACGTCACAAAAATAAATGACGTCACAAAATACATAACGTCACAAAAATAAATGACGTCACAAAATACATAACGTCACAAAAATAAATGACGTCACAATAATAAATGACGTCACAAAATACATAACGTCACAAAAATAAATGACGTCTCAAAATACATAACTTTACAAAAATAAATGACGTCACAAAATACATAACATCACAAAAATAAATGACGTCACAAAATACATAACGTCACAAAAAAATGACGCCACAAAATACATAACGTCACAAAAATAAATGACGTCACAAAATACATATTTCATAAAATACATAACGTCACGAAAATAAATGACGTCACAAAATAAATAAAGTCACAAAAATAAATGACGTCTAAAAATACATTACGTCACAAAAATAAATGATGTCACAAAATACATAACGTCACAAAAATAAATGACGTCACAAAATACACAACGTTACAAAAATAAATGACGTCACAAAATACATAACGTCACAAAAATAAATGACGTCACAAAATACATAACGTCACAAAAAAATGACGTCACAAAATACATAACGTCACAAAAATAAATGACGTAACAAAATACATAACGTCACAAAAATAAATGACGTCACAAAATATTTAATGACACAAAATTAAATGACGTCACAAAATACATAACGTCACAAAAAATGACGTCACAAAATACATAACGTCACAAAAATAAATGACGTCACAAAATACATAACGTCACAAAAATAAATGACGTCACAAAATACATAACGTCACAAAAATAAATGACGTCATAAAATACATAACGTCACAAAAATAAATGACGTCACAAAAATTTATTACGTCACAAAAATAAATAACGTCACAAAATACATAACGTCACAAAATACATAACGGCACAAAAATAAATGAAGTCACAAAATACATAACGTCACAAAATAAATGACGTCACAAAATACATAACGTCAAAAAAATAAATGACTTCACAAAATACATAACGTCACAAAAATAAATGACGTCACAAAATACATAACGTCACAAAAATAAATGACGTCACATTAATAATTGACGTCACAAAATACATAACGTCACAAAAATAAATGACGTCACAAAATACACAACGTTACAAAAATAAATGACGTCACAAAATACATAACGTCACAAAAATAAATGACGTCACAAAATACATAACGTCACAAAAAAATGACGCCACAAAATACATAACGTCACAAAAATAAATGACGTCACAAAATACATATTTCATAAAATACATAACGTCACGAAAATAAATGACGTCACAAAATAAATAAAGTCACAAAAATAAATGACGTCTAAAAATACATTACGTCACAAAAATAAATGATGTCACAAAATACATAACGTCACAAAAATAAATGACGTCACAAAAATATATGACGTCACAAAATACATAAAGTCACAAAATACATTACGTCACAAAAATAAATGACGTCACAAAATACATAACGTCACAAAAATAAATGACGTCACAAAAATTTAATACGTCACAAAAATAAATAACGTCACAAAATACATAACGTCACAAAATACATAGCGGCACAAAAATAAATGACGTCACAAAATACATAACGTCACAAAAATAAATGACGTTACAAAATACATAACGTCAAAAAAATAAATGACGTCACAAAATACATAACGTCACAAAAATAAATGACGTCACAAAAATAAATGACGTCACAAAATACATAACGTCACAAAAATAAATGACGTCACAATAATAAATGACGTCAAAAAATACATAACGTCACAAAAATAAATGACGTCACAAAATACATAACGTTACAAAAATAAATGACGTCACAAAATACATAACGTCACAAAAATAAATGACGTCACAAAATACATAACGTCACAAAAAAATGACGTCACAAAATACATAACGTCACAAAAAAAATGACGTCAAAAAATACATAACGTCACAAAAATAAATGACGTCACAAAATACATAACGTCACAAAAATAAATGACGTTACAAAATACATAACGTCACAAAAATAAATGACGTCACAATAATATATGACGTCACAAAATACATAACGTCACAAAAATAAATGACGTCACAAAATACATAACTTTACAAAAATAAATGACGTCACAAAATACATAACGTCACAAAAATAAATGACGTCACAAAATACATAACGTCACAAAAAAATGACGCCACAAAATACATAACGTCACAAAAATAAATGACGTCACAAAATACATATTTCATAAAATACATAACGTCACAAAATAAATGACGTCACAAAATAAATAAAGTCACAAAAATAAATGACGTCTAAAAATACATTACGTCACAAAAATAAATGATGTCACAAAATACATAACGTCACAAAAATAAATGACGTCACAAAATACATAACGTCACAAAAATATATGACGTCACAAAATACATAACGTCACAAAATACATTACGTCACAAAAATAAATGACGTCACAAAATACATAACGTCACAAAAATAAATGACGTCACGAAAATTTAATACGTCACAAAAATAAATAACGTCACAAAATACATAACGTCACAAAATACATAGCGGCACAAAAATAAATGACGTCACAAAATACATAACGTCACAAAAATAAATGACGTCACAAAATACATAACGTCACAAAAAAATGACGTCACAAAATACATAACGTCACAAAAAAATGACGTCACAAAATACATAACGTCACAAAAATAAATGACGTCAAAAAATACATAACGTCACAAAAATAAATGACGTCACAAAATACATAACGTCACAAAAATAAATGACGTCACAAAATACATAACGTCACAAAAATAAATGACGTCACAAAATACATAACGTCACAAAAATAAATGACGTCTCAAAATACATAACTTTAAAAAAATAAATGACGTCACAAAATACATAACATCACAAAAATAAATGACGTCACAAAATACATAACGTCACAAAAAAATGACGCCACAAAATACATAACGTCACAAAAATAAATGACGTCACAAAATACATATTTCATAAAATACATAACGTCACGAAAATAAATGACGTCACAAAATAAATAAAGTCACAAAAATAAATGACGTCTAAAAATACATTACGTCACAAAAATAAATGATGTCACAAAATACATAACGTCACAAAAATAAATGACGTCACAAAAATATATGACGTCACAAAATACATAAAGTCACAAAATACATTACGTCACAAAAATAAATGACGTCACAAAATACATAACGTCACAAAAATAAATGACGTCACAAAAATTTAATACGTCACAAAAATAAATAACGTCACAAAATACATAACGTCACAAAATACATAGCGGCACAAAAATAAATGACGTCACAAAATACATAACGTCACAAAAATAAATGACGTTACAAAATACATAACGTCAAAAAAATAAATGACGTCACAAAATACATAACGTCCAAAAATAAATGACGTCACAAAAATAAATGACGTCACAAAATACATAACGTCACAAAAATAAATGACGTCACAATAATAAATGACGTCAAAAAATACATAACGTCACAAAAATAAATGACGTCACAAAATACATAACGTTACAAAAAAAAATGACGTCACAAAATACATAACGTCACAAAAATAAATGACGTCACAAAATACATAACGTCACAAAAAAATGACGTCACAAAATACATAACGTCACAAAAAAATGACGTCAAAAAATACATAACGTCACAAAAATAAATGACGTCACAAAATACATAACGTCACAAAAATAAATGACGTTACAAAATACATAACGTCACAAAAATAAATGACGTCACAATAATATATGACGTCACAAAATACATAACGTCACAAAAATAAATGACGTCACAAAATACATAACTTTACAAAAATAAATGACGTCACAAAATACATAACGTCACAAAAATAAATGACGTCACAAAATACATAACGTCACAAAAAAATGACGCCACAAAATACATAACGTCACAAAAATAAATGACGTCACAAAATACATATTTCATAAAATACATAACGTCACAAAATAAATGACGTCACAAAATAAATAAAGTCACAAAAATAAATGACGTCTAAAAATACATTACGTCACAAAAATAAATGATGTCACAAAATACATAACGTCACAAAAATAAATGACGTCACAAAATACATAACGTCACAAAAATATATGACGTCACAAAATACATAACGTCACAAAATACATTACGTCACAAAAATAAATGACGTCACAAAATACATAACGTCACAAAAATAAATGACGTCACGAAAATTTAATACGTCACAAAAATAAATAACGTCACAAAATACATAACGTCACAAAATACATAGCGGCACAAAAATAAATGACGTCACAAAATACATAACGTCACAAAAATAAATGACGTTACAAAATACATAACGTCAAAAAAATAAATGACGTCACAAAATACATAACGTCACAAAAATAAATGACGTCACAAAATACATAACGTCACAAAAATAAATGACGTCACAATAATAAATGACGTCAAAAAATACATAACGTCACAAAAATAAATGACGTCACAAAATACATAACGTTACAAAAATAAATGACGTCACAAAATACATAACGTCACAAAAATAAATGACGTCACAAAATACATAACGTCACAAAAAAATGACGTCACAAAATACATAACGTCACAAAAATAAATGACGTCAAAAAATACATAACGTCACAAAAATAAATGACGTCACAAAATACATAACGTCACAAAAATAAATGACGTCACAAAATACATAACGTCACAAAAATAAATGACGTCACAAAATACATAACGTCACAAAAATAAATGACGTCTCAAAATACATAACTTTAAAAAAATAAATGACGTCACAAAATACATAACATCACAAAAATAAATGACGTCACAAAATACATAACGTCACAAAAAAATGACGCCACAAAATACATAACGTCACAAAAATAAATGACGTCACAAAATACATATTTCATAAAATACATAACGTCACGAAAATAAATGACGTCACAAAATAAATAAAGTCACAAAAATAAATGACGTCTAAAAATACATTACGTCACAAAAATAAATGATGTCACAAAATACATAACGTCACAAAAATAAATGACGTCACAAAATACATAACGTCACAAAAAATAAATGACGTCACAAAATGCATAACGTGACAAAAATAAATGATGTCACAAAATACATAACGTCACAAAAATAAATGACGTCATAAAATACATAACGTCACAAAAATAAATGACGTCACAAAAATTTATTACGTCACAAAAATAAATAACGTAACAAAATACATAACGTCACAAAATACATAACGGCACAAAAATAAATGAAGTCACAAAATACATAACGTCACAAAATAAATGACGTCACAAAATACATAACGTCAAAAAAATAAATGACTTCACAAAATACATAACGTCACAAAAATAAATGACGTCACAAAATACATAACGTCACAAAAATAAATGACGTCACATTAATAATTGACGTCACAAAATACATAACGTCACAAAAATAAATGACGTCACAAAATACACAACGTTACAAAAATAAATGACGTCACAAAATACATAACGTCACAAAAATAAATGACGTCACAAAATACATAACGTCACAAAAAAATGACGTCACAAAATACATAACGTCACAAAAATAAATGACGTAACAAAATACATAACGTCACAAAAATAAATGACGTCACAAAATATTTAATGACACAAAATTAAATGACGTCACAAAATACATAACGTCACAAAAAAATGACGTCACAAAATACATAACGTCACAAAAATAAATGACGTCACAAAATACATAACGTCACAAAAATAAATGACGTCACAAAATACATAACGTCACAAAAATAAATGACGTCATAAAATACATAACGTCACAAAAATAAATGACGTCACAAAAATTTATTACGTCACAAAAATAAATAACGTCACAAAATACATAACGTCACAAAATACATAACGGCACAAAAATAAATGAAGTCACAAAATACATAACGTCACAAAATAAATGACGTCACAAAATACATAACGTCAAAAAAATAAATGACTTCACAAAATACATAACGTCACAAAAATAAATGACGTCACAAAATACATAACGTCACAAAAATAAATGACGTCACATTAATAATTGACGTCACAAAATACATAACGTCACAAAAATAAATGACGTCACAAAATACACAACGTTACAAAAATAAATGACGTCACAAAATACATAACGTCACAAAAATAAATGACGTCACAAAATACATAACGTCACAAAAAAATGACGCCACAAAATACATAACGTCACAAAAATAAATGACGTCACAAAATACATATTTCATAAAATACATAACGTCACGAAAATAAATGACGTCACAAAATAAATAAAGTCACAAAAATAAATGACGTCTAAAAATACATTACGTCACAAAAATAAATGATGTCACAAAATACATAACGTCACAAAAATAAATGACGTCACAAAAATATATGACGTCACAAAATACATAAAGTCACAAAATACATTACGTCACAAAAATAAATGACGTCACAAAATACATAACGTCACAAAAATAAATGACGTCACAAAAATTTAATACGTCACAAAAATAAATAACGTCACAAAATACATAACGTCACAAAATACATAGCGGCACAAAAATAAATGACGTCACAAAATACATAACGTCACAAAAATAAATGACGTTACAAAATACATAACGTCAAAAAAATAAATGACGTCACAAAATACATAACGTCACAAAAATAAATGACGTCACAAAATACATAACGTCACAAAAATAAATGACGTCACAATAATAAATGACGTCAAAAAATACATAACGTCACAAAAATAAATGACGTCACAAAATACATAACGTTACAAAAATAAATGACGTCACAAAATACATAACGTCACAAAAATAAATGACGTCACAAAATACATAACGTCACAAAAAAATGACGTCACAAAATACATAACGTCACAAAAATAAATGACGTCAAAAAATACATAACGTCACAAAAATAAATGACGTCACAAAATACATAACGTCACAAAAATAAATGACGTTACAAAATACATAACGTCACAAAAATAAATGACGTCACAATAATATATGACGTCACAAAATACATAACGTCACAAAAATAAATGACGTCACAAAATACATAACTTTACAAAAATAAATGACGTCACAAAATACATAACGTCACAAAAATAAATGACGTCACAAAATACATAACGTCACAAAAAAATGACGCCACAAAATACATAACGTCACAAAAATAAATGACGTCACAAAATACATATTTCATAAAATACATAACGTCACAAAATAAATGACGTCACAAAATAAATAAAGTCACAAAAATAAATGACGTCTAAAAATACATTACGTCACAAAAATAAATGATGTCACAAAATACATAACGTCACAAAAATAAATGACGTCACAAAATACATAACGTCACAAAAATATATGACGTCACAAAATACATAACGTCACAAAATACATTACGTCACAAAAATAAATGACGTCACAAAATACATAACGTCACAAAAATAAATGACGTCACAAACATTTAATACGTCACAAAAATAAATAACGTCACAAAATACATAACGTCACAAAATACATAGCGGCACAAAAATAAATGACGTCACAAAATACATAACGTCACAAAAATAAATGACGTTACAAAATACATAACGTCAAAAAAATAAATGACGTCACAAAATACATAACGTCACAAAAATAAATGACGTCACAAAATACATAACGTCACAAAAATAAATGACGTCACAATAATAAATGACGTCAAAAAATACATAACGTCACAAAAATAAATGACGTCACAAAATACATAACGTTACAAAAATAAATGACGTCACAAAATACATAACGTCACAAAAATAAATGACGTCACAAAATACATAACGTCACAAAAAAATGACGTCACAAAATACATAACGTCACAAAAATAAATGACGTCAAAAAATACATAACGTCACAAAAATAAATGACGTAACAAAATACATAACGTCACAAAAATAAATGACGTCACAAAATACATAACGTCACAAAAATAAATGACGTCACAATAATATATGACGTCACAAAATACATAACGTCACAAAAATAAATGACGTCACAAAATACATAACTTTACAAAAATAAATGACGTCACAAAATACATAACGTCACAAAAATAAATGACGTCACAAAATACATAACGTCACAAAAAAATGACGCCACAAAATACATAACGTCACAAAAATAAATGACGTCACAAAATACATATTTCATAAAATACATAACGTCACAAAAATAAATGACGTCAGAAAATAAATAAAGTCACAAAAATAAATGACGTCTAAAAATACATTACGTCACAAAAATAAATGATGTCACAAAATACATAACGTCACAAAAATAAATTACGTCACAAAATACATAACGTTACAAAAATATATGACGTCACAAAATACATAACGTCACAAAATACATTACGTCACAAAAATAAATGACGTCACAAAATACATAACGTCACAAAAATAAATGACGTCACAAAAATTTAATACGTCACAAAAATAAATGACGTCACAAAATACATAACGTCACAAAAATAAATGACGTCACAAAATACATAACGTCACAAAAACAAATGACGTCACAAAATACATAACGTCACAAAAATAAATGACGTCACAAAATACATATTTCATAAAATACATAACGTCACAAAAATAAATGACGTCACAAAATACATAACGTCACAAAAATAAATGACGTCACAAAATACATAACGTCACAAAATTAATGACGTCACAAAACTTAATAACGTCACAAAATACATAACGTCACAAAAATAAATGACGTAAAAAAATACATAACCTCACAAAAATAAATGACGTCACAAAATACATAATGTCACAAAAATAAATGACGTCACAAAATACATAACGTCACAAAAATAAATGACGTCACAAAATACATAACGTCACAAAAATAAATGACGTCACAAAATACATAACGTCACAAAAATAAATGACGTCACAAAAATTAATGACGTCACAAAATACATAACGTCACAAAAATAAATGACGTCAAAAAATACATAAAGTCACAAAAATAAATGATGTCACAAAAATTAATTACGTCACAAAATACATAACGTCACAAAAATAAATGACGTCACAAAATACATAACGTCACAAAATACATAACGTCACAAAAATAAATGACGTCACAAAATACATAACGTTAAAAAAATAAATGACGTCACAAAATACATAACGTCACAAAAATAAATGACGTCACAAAATTTATTACGTCACAAAAATAAATAACGTCACAAAATACATAACGTCACAAAATACATAACGGCACAAAAATAAATGAAGTCACAAAATACATAACGTCACAAAATAAATGACGTCACAAAATACATAACGTCAAAAAAATAAATGACTTCACAAAATACATAACGTCACAAAAATAAATGACGTCACAAAATACATAACGTCACAAAAATAAATGACGTCACAATAATAAATGACGTCACAAAATACATAACGTCACAAAAATAAATGACGTCACAAAATACATAACGTCACAAAAATAAATGACGTCACAAAATATTTAATGACACAAAATTAAATGACGTCACAAAATACATATTTCATAAAATACATAACGTCACAAAAATAAATAACGTCACAAAAATAAATGACGTCTAAAAATACATTACGTCACAAAAATAAATGACGTCACAAAATACATAACGTCACAAAAATAAATGACGTCACAAAATACATAACGTCACAAAATTAATGACGTTACAAAACTTAATAACGTCACAAAATACATAACGTCACAAAAATAAATGACGTCAAAAAATACATAACCTCACAAAAATAAATGACGTCACAAAATACATAACGTCACAAAAATAAATGACGTCACAAAATACATAACGTCACAAAAATAAATGACGTCACAAAATACATAACGTCACAAAAATAAATGACGTCACAAAAATTAATGACGTCACAAAATACATAACGTCACAAAAATAAATGACGTCACAAAATACATAACGTCACAAAATACATAACGTCACAAAAATAAATGACGTCACAAAATACATAACGTCAAAAAAATAAATGACGTCACAAAATACATAACGTCACAAAAAATAAATGACGTCACATAATGCATAACGTGACAAAAATAAATGACGTCACAAAATACATAACGTCACAAAAATAAATGACGTCACAATAATAAATGACGTCAAAAAATACATAACGTCACAAAAATAAATGACGTCACAAAATACATAACGTCACAAAAATAAATGACGTCACAAAATACATAACGTCACAAAAAAATGACGTCACAAAATACATAACGTCACAAAAATAAATGACGTCACAATAATAAATGACGTCACAAAATACATAACGTCACAAAAATAAATGACGTCTCAAAATACATAACTTTAAAAAAATAAATGACGTCACAAAATACATAACATCACAAAAATAAATGACGTCACAAAATACATAACGTCACAAAAAAATGACGCCACAAAATACATAACGTCACAAAAATAAATGACGTCACAAAATACATATTTCATAAAATACATAACGTCACGAAAATAAATGACGTCACAAAATAAATAAAGTCACAAAAATAAATGACGTCTAAAAATACATTACGTCACAAAAATAAATGATGTCACAAAATACATAACGTCACAAAAATAAATGACGTCACAAAATACATAACGTCACAAAAAATAAATGACGTCACAAAATGCATAACGTGACAAAAATAAATGATGTCACAAAATACATAACGTCACAAAAATAAATGACGTCATAAAATACATAACGTCACAAAAATAAATGACGTCACAAAAATTTATTACGTCACAAAAATAAATAACGTCACAAAATACATAACGTCACAAAATACATAACGGCACAAAAATAAATGAAGTCACAAAATACATAACGTCACAAAATAAATGACGTCACAAAATACATAACGTCAAAAAAATAAATGACTTCACAAAATACATAACGTCACAAAAATAAATGACGTCACAAAATACATAACGTCACAAAAATAAATGACGTCACATTAATAATTGACGTCACAAAATACATAACGTCACAAAAATAAATGACGTCACAAAATACACAACGTTACAAAAATAAATGACGTCACAAAATACATAACGTCACAAAAATAAATGACGTCACAAAATACATAACGTCACAAAAAAATGACGTCACAAAATACATAACGTCACAAAAATAAATGACGTAACAAAATACATAACGTCACAAAAATAAATGACGTCACAAAATATTTAATGACACAAAATTAAATGACGTCACAAAATACATAACGTCACAAAAAAATGACGTCACAAAATACATAACGTCACAAAAATAAATGACGTCACAAAATACATAACGTCACAAAAATAAATGACGTCACAAAATACATAACGTCACAAAAATAAATGACGTCATAAAATACATAACGTCACAAAAATAAATGACGTCACAAAAATTTATTACGTCACAAAAATAAATAACGTCACAAAATACATAACATCACAAAATACATAACGGCACAAAAATAAATGAAGTCACAAAATACATAACGTCACAAAATAAATGACGTCACAAAATACATAACGTCAAAAAAATAAATGACTTCACAAAATACATAACGTCACAAAAATAAATGACGTCACAAAATACATAACGTCACAAAAATAAATGACGTCACATTAATAATTGACGTCACAAAATACATAACGTCACAAAAATAAATGACGTCACAAAATACACAACGTTACAAAAATAAATGACGTCACAAAATACATAACGTCACAAAAATAAATGACGTCACAAAATACATAACGTCACAAAAAAATGACGCCACAAAATACATAACGTCACAAAAATAAATGACGTCACAAAATACATATTTCATAAAATACATAACGTCACGAAAATAAATGACGTCACAAAATAAATAAAGTCACAAAAATAAATGACGTCTAAAAATACATTACGTCACAAAAATAAATGATGTCACAAAATACATAACGTCACAAAAATAAATGACGTCACAAAAATATATGACGTCACAAAATACATAAAGTCACAAAATACATTACGTCACAAAAATAAATGACGTCACAAAATACATAACGTCACAAAAATAAATGACGTCACAAAAATTTAATACGTCACAAAAATAAATAACGTCACAAAATACATAACGTCACAAAATACATAGCGGCACAAAAATAAATGACGTCACAAAATACATAACGTCACAAAAATAAATGACGTTACAAAATACATAACGTCAAAAAAATAAATGACGTCACAAAATACATAACGTCACAAAAATAAATGACGTCACAAAATACATAACGTCACAAAAATAAATGACGTCACAATAATAAATGACGTCAAAAAATACATAACGTCACAAAAATAAATGACGTCACAAAATACATAACGTTACAAAAATAAATGACGTCACAAAATACATAACGTCACAAAAATAAATGACGTCACAAAATACATAACGTCACAAAAAAATGACGTCACAAAATACATAACGTCACAAAAATAAATGACGTCAAAAAATACATAACGTCACAAAAATAAATGACGTCACAAAATACATAACGTCACAAAAATAAATGACGTTACAAAATACATAACGTCACAAAAATAAATGACGTCACAATAATATATGACGTCACAAAATACATAACGTCACAAAAATAAATGACGTCACAAAATACATAACTTTACAAAAATAAATGACGTCACAAAATACATAACGTCACAAAAATAAATGACGTCACAAAATACATAACGTCACAAAAAAATGACGCCACAAAATACATAACGTCACAAAAATAAATGACGTCACAAAATACATATTTCATAAAATACATAACGTCACAAAATAAATGACGTCACAAAATAAATAAAGTCACAAAAATAAATGACGTCTAAAAATACATTACGTCACAAAAATAAATGATGTCACAAAATACATAACGTCACAAAAATAAATGACGTCACAAAATACATAACGTCACAAAAATATATGACGTCACAAAATACATAACGTCACAAAATACATTACGTCACAAAAATAAATGACGTCACAAAATACATAACGTCACAAAAATAAATGACGTCACAAACATTTAATACGTCACAAAAATAAATAACGTCACAAAATACATAACGTCACAAAATACATAGCGGCACAAAAATAAATGACGTCACAAAATACATAACGTCACAAAAATAAATGACGTTACAAAATACATAACGTCAAAAAAATAAATGACGTCACAAAATACATAACGTCACAAAAATAAATGACGTCACAAAATACATAACGTCACAAAAATAAATGACGTCACAATAATAAATGACGTCAAAAAATACATAACGTCACAAAAATAAATGACGTCACAAAATACATAACGTTACAAAAATAAATGACGTCACAAAATACATAACGTCACAAAAATAAATGACGTCACAAAATACATAACGTCACAAAAAAATGACGTCACAAAATACATAACGTCACAAAAATAAATGACGTCAAAAAATACATAACGTCACAAAAATAAATGACGTCACAAAATACATAACGTCACAAAAATAAATGACGTCACAAAATACATAACGTCACAAAAATAAATGACGTCACAATAATATATGACGTCACAAAATACATAACGTCACAAAAATAAATGACGTCACAAAATACATAACTTTACAAAAATAAATGACGTCACAAAATACATAACGTCACAAAAATAAATGACGTCACAAAATACATAACGTCACAAAAAAATGACGCCACAAAATACATAACGTCACAAAAATAAATGACGTCACAAAATACATATTTCATAAAATACATAACGTCACAAAAATAAATGACGTCAGAAAATAAATAAAGTCACAAAAATAAATGACGTCTAAAAATACATTACGTCACAAAAATAAATGATGTCACAAAATACATAACGTCACAAAAATAAATTACGTCACAAAATACATAACGTTACAAAAATATATGACGTCACAAAATACATAACGTCACAAAATACATTACGTCACAAAAATAAATGACGTCACAAAATACATAACGTCACAAAAATAAATGACGTCACAAAAATTTAATACGTCACAAAAATAAATGACGTCACAAAATACATAACGTCACAAAAATAAATGACGTCACAAAATACATAACGTCACAAAAACAAATGACGTCACAAAATACATAACGTCACAAAAATAAATGACGTCACAAAATACATATTTCATAAAATACATAACGTCACAAAAATAAATGACGTCACAAAATACATAACGTCACAAAAATAAATGACGTCACAAAATACATAACGTCACAAAATTAATGACGTCACAAAACTTAATAACGTCACAAAATACATAACGTCACAAAAATAAATGACGTAAAAAAATACATAACCTCACAAAAATAAATGACGTCACAAAATACATAACGTCACAAAAATAAATGACGTCACAAAATACATAACGTCACAAAAATAAATGACGTCACAAAATACATAACGTCACAAAAATAAATGACGTCACAAAATACATAACGTCACAAAAATAAATGACGTCACAAAAATTAATGACGTCACAAAATACATAACGTCACAAAAATAAATGACGTCAAAAAATACATAAAGTCACAAAAATAAATGATGTCACAAAAATTAATTACGTCACAAAATACATAACGTCACAAAAATAAATGACGTCACAAAATACATAACGTCACAAAATACATAACGTCACAAAAATAAATGACGTCACAAAATACATAACGTTAAAAAAATAAATGACGTCACAAAATACATAACGTCACAAAAATAAATGACGTCACAAAATTTATTACGTCACAAAAATAAATAACGTCACAAAATACATAACGTCACAAAATACATAACGGCACAAAAATAAATGAAGTCACAAAATACATAACGTCACAAAATAAATGACGTCACAAAATACATAACGTCAAAAAAATAAATGACTTCACAAAATACATAACGTCACAAAAATAAATGACGTCACAAAATACATAACGTCACAAAAATAAATGACGTCACAATAATAAATGACGTCACAAAATACATAACGTCACAAAAATAAATGACGTCACAAAATACATAACGTCACAAAAATAAATGACGTCACAAAATATTTAATGACACAAAATTAAATGACGTCACAAAATACATATTTCATAAAATACATAACGTCACAAAAATAAATAACGTCACAAAAATAAATGACGTCTAAAAATACATTACGTCACAAAAATAAATGACGTCACAAAATACATAACGTCACAAAAATAAATGACGTCACAAAATACATAACGTCACAAAATTAATGACGTTACAAAACTTAATAACGTCACAAAATACATAACGTCACAAAAATAAATGACGTCAAAAAATACATAACCTCACAAAAATAAATGACGTCACAAAATACATAACGTCACAAAAATAAATGACGTCACAAAATACATAACGTCACAAAAATAAATGACGTCACAAAATACATAACGTCACAAAAATAAATGACGTCACAAAAATTAATGACGTCACAAAATACATAACGTCACAAAAATAAATGACGTCACAAAATACATAACGTCACAAAATACATAACGTCACAAAAATAAATGACGTCACAAAATACATAACGTCAAAAAAATAAATGACGTCACAAAATACATAACGTCACAAAAAATAAATGACGTCACATAATGCATAACGTGACAAAAATAAATGACGTCACAAAATACATAACGTCACAAAAATAAATGACGTCACAATAATAAATGACGTCAAAAAATACATAACGTCACAAAAATAAATGACGTCACAAAATACATAACGTCACAAAAATAAATGACGTCACAAAATACATAACGTCACAAAAAAATGACGTCACAAAATACATAACGTCACAAAAATAAATGACGTCAAAAAATACATAACGTCACAAAAATAAATGACGTCACAAAATTATTTACGTCACAAAATACATAACGTCACAAAAATAAATGACGTCACAATAATAAATGACGTCAAAAAATACATAACGTCACAAAAATAAATGACGTCACAAAATACATAACGTCACAAAAATAAATGAAGTCACAAAATACATAACGTCACAAAAATAAATTACGTCACAAAATACATAACGTCACAAAAATAAATGACGTCACAAAAATTAATGACGTCACAAAATACATAACGTCACAAAAATAAACGACGTCACAAAATACATAACGTCACAAAAATAAATGACGTCACAAAAATTAATTACGTCATAAAATACATAACGTCACGAAAATAAATGACGTCACAAAATAAATAAAGTCACAAAAATAAATGACGTCTAAAAATACATTACGTCACAAAAATAAATGATGTCACAAAATACATAACGTCACAAAAATAAATGACGTCACAAAATACACAACGTTACAAAAATAAATGACGTCACAAAATACATAACGTCACAAAAATAAATGACGTCACAAAATACATAACGTCACAAAAAAATGACGTCACAAAATACATAACGTCACAAAAATAAATGACGTAACAAAATACATAACGTCACAAAAATAAATGACGTCACAAAATATTTAATGACACAAAATTAAATGACGTCACAAAATACATAACGTCACAAAAAAATGACGTCACAAAATACATAACGTCACAAAAATAAATGACGTCACAAAATACATAACGTCACAAAAATAAATGACGTCACAAAATACATAACGTCACAAAAATAAATGACGTCATAAAATACATAACGTCACAAAAATAAATGACGTCACAAAAATTTATTACGTCACAAAAATAAATAACGTCACAAAATACATAACGTCACAAAATACATAACGGCACAAAAATAAATGAAGTCACAAAATACATAACGTCACAAAATAAATGACGTCACAAAATACATAACGTCAAAAAAATAAATGACTTCACAAAATACATAACGTCACAAAAATAAATGACGTCACAAAATACATAACGTCACAAAAATAAATGACGTCACATTAATAATTGACGTCACAAAATACATAACGTCACAAAAATAAATGACGTCACAAAATACACAACGTTACAAAAATAAATGACGTCACAAAATACATAACGTCACAAAAATAAATGACGTCACAAAATACATAACGTCACAAAAAATGACGCCACAAAATACATAACGTCACAAAAATAAATGACGTCACAAAATACATATTTCATAAAATACATAACGTCACGAAAATAAATGACGTCACAAAATAAATAAAGTCACAAAAATAAATGACGTCTAAAAATACATTACGTCACAAAAATAAATGATGTCACAAAATACATAACGTCACAAAAATAAATGACGTCACAAAAATATATGACGTCACAAAATACATAAAGTCACAAAATACATTACGTCACAAAAATAAATGACGTCACAAAATACATAACGTCACAAAAATAAATGACGTCACAAAAATTTAATACGTCACAAAAATAAATAACGTCACAAAATACATAACGTCACAAAATACATAGCGGCACAAAAATAAATGACGTCACAAAATACATAACGTCACAAAAATAAATGACGTTACAAAATACATAACGTCAAAAAAATAAATGACGTCACAAAATACATAACGTCACAAAAATAAATGACGTCACAAAATACATAACGTCACAAAAATAAATGACGTCACAATAATAAATGACGTCAAAAAATACATAACGTCACAAAAATAAATGACGTCACAAAATACATAACGTTACAAAAATAAATGACGTCACAAAATACATAACGTCACAAAAATAAATGACGTCACAAAATACATAACGTCACAAAAAAATGACGTCACAAAATACATAACGTCACAAAAATAAATGACGTCAAAAAATACATAACGTCACAAAAATAAATGACGTCACAAAATACATAACGTCACAAAAATAAATGACGTTACAAAATACATAACGTCACAAAAATAAATGACGTCACAATAATATATGACGTCACAAAATACATAACGTCACAAAAATAAATGACGTCACAAAATACATAACTTTACAAAAATAAATGACGTCACAAAATACATAACGTCACAAAAATAAATGACGTCACAAAATACATAACGTCACAAAAAAATGACGCCACAAAATACATAACGTCACAAAAATAAATGACGTCACAAAATACATATTTCATAAAATACATAACGTCACAAAATAAATGACGTCACAAAATAAATAAAGTCACAAAAATAAATGACGTCTAAAAATACATTACGTCACAAAAATAAATGATGTCACAAAATACATAACGTCACAAAAATAAATGACGTCACAAAATACATAACGTCACAAAAATATATGACGTCACAAAATACATAACGTCACAAAATACATTACGTCACAAAAATAAATGACGTCACAAAATACATAACGTCACAAAAATAAATGACGTCACAAAAATTTAATACGTCACAAAAATAAATAACGTCACAAAATACATAACGTCACAAAATACATAGCGGCACAAAAATAAATGACGTCACAAAATACATAACGTCACAAAAATAAATGACGTTACAAAATACATAACGTCAAAAAAATAAATGACGTCACAAAATACATAACGTCACAAAAATAAATGACGTCACAAAATACATAACGTCACAAAAATAAATGACGTCACAATAATAAATGACGTCAAAAAATACATAACGTCACAAAAATAAATGACGTCACAAAATACATAACGTTACAAAAATAAATGACGTCACAAAATACATAACGTCACAAAAATAAATGACGTCACAAAATTCATAACGTCACAAAAAAATGACGTCACAAAATACATAACGTCACAAAAATAAATGACGTCAAAAAATACATAACGTCACAAAAATAAATGACGTCACAAAATACATAACGTCACAAAAATAAATGACGTCACAAAATACATAACGTCACAAAAATAAATGACGTCACAAAATACATAACGTCACAAAAATAAATGACGTCACAATAATAAATGACGTCACAAAATACATAACGTCACAAAAATAAATGACGTCTCAAAATACATAACTTTAAAAAAATAAATGACGTCACAAAATACATAACATCACAAAAATAAATGACGTCACAAAATACATAACGTCACAAAAAAATGACGCCACAAAATACATAACGTCACAAAAATAAATGACGTCACAAAATACATATTTCATAAAATACATAACGTCACGAAAATAAATGACGTCACAAAATAAATAAAGTCACAAAAATAAATGACGTCACAAAATACATAACGTCACAAAAATAAATGACGTCAAAAAATACATAACGTCACAAAAATTAATGACGTCACAAAAATTAATTACGTCACAAAATACATAACGTCACAAAAATTAATTACGTCAAAAAATACATAACCTCACGAAAATAAATGACGTCACAAAATACATAACGTCACAAAAATAAATGACGTCACAAAATACATAACGTCACAAAAATAAATGACGTCACAAAATACATAACGTCATAAAAATAAATGACGTCACAAAAATTAATTACTTCACAAAATACATAACGTCACAAAAATAAATGACGTCACAAAATACATAACGTCACAAAATACATTACGTCACAAAAATAAATGACGTCACAAAATACATAACGTCACAAAAATAAATGACGTCACAAAATACATAACGTCACAAAAATAAATGACGTCACAAAAATTAATTACGTCACAAAATACATAACGTCACAAAAATAAATGACGTCACAAAAATTAATTACGTCACAAAAATAAGTGATGTCACAAAATACATAACGTCACAAAAATAAATGACGTCACAAAATACATAACGTCACAAAAATAAATGACGTCACAAAATACATAACGTCACAAAAATAAATGACGTCACAAAAAAAATAACGTCAAAAAAATAAATGACGTCACAAAATACATAACGTCACAAAAATAAATGACGTCAAAAAATACATAACGTCACAAAAATAAATGACGTCACAATAATAAATGACGTCACAAAATACATAACGTCACAAAAATAAATGACGTCACAAAATACATAACGTTACAAAAATAAATGACGTCACAAAATACATAAAGTCACAAAAATAAATGACGTCACAAAATACATAACGTCACAAAAAATGACGTCTAAAAATTCATAACGTCACAAAAATAAATGACGTTACAAAAAACATAACGTCACAAAAATAAATGACGTCACAAAATACACAACGTCACAAAAATAAATGACGTCACAAAATACATAACGTCACAAAAATAAATGACGTCACAAAAATTAATTACGTCACAAAATACATAACGTCACAAAATATATAACGTCACAAAAATAAATGACGTCACAAAAATTAATTACGTCACAAAATACATAACGTCACAAAAATAAATGACGTCACAAAATACATAACGTCACAAAAACAAATGGCGTCACAAAATACATAACGTCACAAAAATAAATGACGTCACAAAATACATAACGTCACAAAAATAAATGACGTCACAAAAATTAATTACGTCACAAAATACATAACGTCACAAAATATATAACGTCACAAAAATAAATGACGTCACAAAAATTAATTACGTCACAAAATACATAACGTCACAAAAATAAATGACGTCACAAAATACATAACGTCACAAAAATAAATGACGTCACAAAAAAAATTACGTCAAAAAAATAAATGACGTCACAAAATACATAACGTCACAAAAATAAATGACGTCAAAAAATACATAACGTCACAAAAATAAATGACGTCACAATAATAAATGACGTCACAAAATACATAACGTCACAAAAATAAATGACGTCACAAAATACATAACGTTACAAAAATAAATGACGTCACAAAATACATAACGTCACAAAAATAAATGACGTCACAAAATACATAACGTCAAAAAAATGACGTCTAAAAATACATAACGTCACAAAAATAAATGACGTTACAAAAAACATAACGTCACAAAAATAAATGACGTCACAAAATACATAACGTCACAAAAATAAATGACGTCACAAAATACATAACGTCACAAAAATAAATGACGTCACAAAATACATAACGTCACAAAAACAAATGGCGTCACAAAATACATAACGTCACAAAAATAAATGACGTCACAAAATACATAACGTCACAAAAATAAATGACGTCACAAAAATTAATTACGTCACAAAATACATAACGTCACAAAAATAAATGACGTCACAAAATACATAACGTCACAAAAATAAATGACGTCACAAAATACATAACGTCACAAAAATAAATGACGTCACAAAATACATAACGTCACAAAATACAAAACGTTACAAAAATAAATGACGTCACAAAATAAATAATGTCAAAAATATAAATGACGTCACAAAATACATAACGTCACAAAAATAAATTACGTCGAAAAATACATAACCTCACAAAAATAAATGACGTCACAAAATACATAACGTCACAAAAATTAATTACGTCAAAAAATGCATAACCTCACAAAAATAAATGACGTCACAAAATACATAACGTCTCAAAAATAAATGACGTCACAAAATACATAACGTCACAAAAATAAATGACGTCACAAAATACATAACGTCACAAAAATAAATGACGTCACAAAAATTAATGACGTCACAAAATACATAACGTCACAAAAATAAATGACGTCAGAAAAATTAATTACGTCACAAAATACATAACGTCACAAAAATAAATGACGTCAAAAAATACATGACCTGACAAAAATAAATGATGTCACAAAATACATAACGTCACAAAAATAAATGACGTCACAAAATACATAACGTCACAAAAATAAATGACGTCACAAAATACATAACGTCACAAAAATAAATGACGTCACAAAAATTAATTACGTCACAAAATACATAACGTCACAAAATATATAACGTCACAAAAATAAATGACGTCACAAAAATTAATTACGTCACAAAATACATAACGTCACAAAAATAAATAACGTCACAAAATACATAACGTCACAAAATACATAACGTTACAAAAATAAATGACGTCACAAAATAAATAAAGTCACAAAAATAAATGACGTCACAAAATACATAACGTCACAAAAAAAGGATGTCACAAAATACTTAACGCCACAAAAATAAATGACGTCACAAAATACATAAAGCCACAAAATATATAACGTCACAAAAATAAATGACGTCACAAAAATTAATTACGTCACAAAATACATAACGTCACAAAAATAAATAACGTCACAAAATACATAACGTCACAAAATACATGACGTTACAAAAATAAATGACGTCACAAAATAAATAAAGTCACAAAAATAAATGACGTCACAAAATACATAACGTCACAAACTAAATGACGTCACAAAAATTAATTACGTCACAAAATACATAACGTCACAAAAATAAATGACGTCAAAAATACATAACCTCACAAAAATAAATGATGTCACAAAATACATAACGTCACAAAAATAAATGACGTCACAAAATACATAACGTCACAAAAATAAATGACGTCACAAAATACATAACGTCACAAAAATAAATGACGTCACAAAATACATAACGTCACAAAAATAAATGACGTCACAAAAATAAATAACGTCACAAAATACATAACGTCACAAAATACATAACGTCACAAAAATAAATGACGTCACAAAATACATAACGTCACAAAAATAAATGACGTCACAAAAAAATAACGTCAAAAAATAAATGACGTCACAAAATACATAACGTCACAAAAATAAATGACGTCAAAAAATACATAACGTCACAAAAATAAATGACGTCACAATAATAAATGACGTCACAAAATACATAACGTCACAAAAATAAATGACGTCACAAAATACGTAACGTTACAAAAATAAATGACGTCACAAAATACATAACGTCACAAAAATAAATGACGTCACAAAATACATAACGTCACAAAAAATGACGTCTCAAAATACATAACGTCACAAAAATAAATGACGTCACAAAATACATAACGTCACAAAAATAAATGAAGTTACAAAAAACATAACGTCAAAAAATTAAATGACGTCACAAAATACATAACGTCACAAAAATAAATGACGTCACAAAATACATAACGTCACAAAAATAAATGACGTCACAAAATACATAACGTCACAAAATACATAACGTCACAAAAATAAATGACGTCACAAAATAAATAAAGTCACAAAAATAAATGACGTCACAAAATACATAACGTCACAAAAATAAATGACGTCACAAAATACATAACGTCACAAAAATAAATGACGTCACAAAATACATAACGTCACAAAAATAAATGACGTCACAAAATACATAACGTCATAAAAATAAATGACGTCACAAAAATTAATTACTTCACAAAATACATAACGTCACAAAAATAAATGACGTCACAAAATACATAACGTCACAAAATACATTACGTCACAAAAATAAATGACGTCACAATTTACATAACGTCACAAAAATAAATGACGTCACAAAATACATAACGTCATAAAAATAAATGACGTCACAAAAATTAATTACGTCACAAAATACATAACGTCACAAAAATTAATTACGTCAAAAAATACATAACCTCACAAAAATAAATGACGTCACAAAATACATAACGTCACAAAAATAAATGACGTCAAAAAATACATAACGTCACAAAAATAAATGACGTCACAAAATACATAACGTTACAAAAATAAATGATTTCACAAAATACATAACGTCATAAAAATAAATGACGTCACAAAAATTAATTACTTCACAAAATACATAACGTCACAAAAATAAATGACGTCACAAAATACATAACGTCACAAAATACATTACGTCACAAAAATAAATGACGTCACAAAATACATAACGTCACAAAAATAAATGACGTCACAAAATACATAACGTCACAAAAATAAATGACGTCACAAAAATTAATTACGTCACAAAATACATAACGTCACAAAAATAAATGACGTCAAAAAATACATAACCTCACAAAAATAAATGATGTCACAAAATACATAACGTCACAAAAATAAATGATGTCACAAAATACATAACGTTACAAAAATAAATGACGTCACAAAAAAAATAAAGTCTCAAAAATAAATGACGTCACAAAATACATAACGTCACAAAAATAAATGACGTCAAAAAATACATAACGTCACAAAAATAAATGACGTCACAAAATACATAACGTCACAAAAATAAAGGATGTCACAAAATACATAACGTCACAAAAATAAATGACGTCACAAAATACATAACGTCATAAAAATAAATGACGTCACAAAAATTAATTACTTCACAAAATACATAACGTCACAAAAATAAATGACGTCACAAAATACATAACGTCACAAAATACATTACGTCACAAAAATAAATGACGTCACAAAATACATAACGTCACAATAATAAATGACGTCACAAAATACATAACGTCACAAAAATAAATGACGTCACAAAAATTAATTACGTCACAAAATACATAACGTCACAAAAATAAATGACGTCAAAAAATACATAACCTCACAAAAATAAATGATGTCACAAAATACATAACGTCACAAAAATAAATGACGTCACAAAATACATAACGTCACAAAAATAAATGACGTCAAAAAATACATAATGTCACAAAAATAAATGACGTCACAAAATACATAACGTCACAAAATACATTACGTCACAAAAATAAATGACGTCACAAAATACATAACGTCACAAAAATAAATGACGTCACAAAATACATAACGTCACAAAAATAAATGACGTCACAAAAATTAATTACGTCACAAAATACATAACGTCACAAAAATAAATGACGTCAAAAAATACATAACCTCACAAAAATAAATGATGTCACAAAAAAAAGTCTCAAAAATAAATGACGTCACAAAATACATAACGTCACAAAAATAAATGACGTCAAAAAATACATAACGTTACAAAAATAAATGACGTCACAAAATACATAACGTTACAAAAATAGATGACGTCACAAAATAAATAAAGTCACAAAAATAAATGACGTCACAAAATACATAAAGTCACAAAAATAAATGACGTCACAAAAAACATAACGTCACAAAAATAAATGACGTCACAAAATACATAACGTCACAAAAATTAATAACGTCATAAAAATTAATTACGTCACAAAATACATAACGTCACAAAAATTAATTACGTCAAAAAATACATAACCTCACAAAAATAAATGACGTCACAAAATACATAACGTCACAAAAATAAATGACGTCAAAAAATACATAATGTCACAAAAATAAATGACGTCACAAAATACATAACGTCAGAAAAATAAATGATTTCACAAAATACATAACGTCATAAAAATAAATGACGTCACAAAAATTAATTACTTCACAAAATACATAACGTCACAAAAATAAATGACGTCAAAAAATACATAACCTCACAAAAATAAATGATGTCACAAAATACATAACGTCACAAAAATAAATGATGTCACAAAATACATAACGTTACAAAAATAAATGACGTCACAAAAAAAATAAAGTCTCAAAAATAAATGACGTCACAAAATACATAACGTCACATAAATAAATGATGTCACAAAATACATAAAGTCACAAAAATAAATGACGTCACAAAATACATAACGTCATAAAAATAAATGACGTCACAAAAATTAATTACTTCACAAAATACATAACGTCACAAAAATAAATGACGTCACAAAATACATAACGTCACAAAATACATTACGTCACAAAAATAAATGACGTCACAAAATACATAACGTCACAAAAATAAATGACGTCACAAAATACATAACGTCACAAAAATAAATGATTTCACAAAATACATAACGTCATAAAAATAAATGACGTCACAAAAATTAATTACTTCACAAAATACATAACGTCACAAAAATAAATGACGTCACAAAATACATAACGTCACAAAATACATTACGTCACAAAAATAAATGACGTCACAAAATACATAACGTCACAAAAATAAATGACGTCACAAAATACATAACGTCACAAAAATAAATGACGTCACAAAAATAAATGACGTCACAAAATACATAACGTCACAAAAATAAATGACGTCAAAAAATACATAACCTCACAAAAATAAATGATGTCACAAAATACATAACGTCACAAAAATAAATGATGTCACAAAATACATAACGTTACAAAAATAAATGACGTCACAAAAAAAATAAAGTCTCAAAAATAAATGACGTCACAAAATACATAACGTCACAAAAATAAATGACGTCAAAAAATACATAACGTCACAAAAATAAATGACGTCACAAAATACATAACGTCACAAAAATAAATGATGTCACAAAATACATAACGTCACAAAAATAAATGACGTCACAAAATACATAACGTCATAAAAAAAAATGACGTCACAAAAATTAATTACTTCACAAAATACATAACGTCACAAAAATAAATGATGTCACAAAATACATAACGTTACAAAAATAAATGACGTCACAAAAAAAATAAAGTCTCAAAAATAAATGACGTCACAAAATACATTACGTCACAAAAATAAATGACGTCACAAAATACATAACGTCACAAAAATAAATGACGTCACAAAATACATAACGTCACAAAAATAAATGACGTCACAAAAATTAATTACGTCACAAAATACATAACGTCACAAAAATAAATGACGTCAAAAAATACATAACCTCACAAAAATAAATGATGTCACAAAATACATAACGTCACAAAAATAAATGATGTCACAAAATACATAACGTTACAAAAATAAATGACGTCACAAAAAAAATAAAGTCTCAAAAATAAATGACGTCACAAAATACATAACGTCACAAAAATAAATGACGTCAAAAAATACATAACGTCACAAAAATAAATGACGTCACAAAATACATAACGTCACAAAAATAAAGGATGTCACAAAATACATAACGTCACAAAAATAAATGACGTCACAAAATACATAACGTCATAAAAATAAATGACGTCACAAAAATTAATTACTTCACAAAATACATAACGTCACAAAAATAAATGACGTCACAAAATACATAACGTCACAAAATACATTACGTCACAAAAATAAATGACGTCACAAAATACATAACGTCACAATAATAAATGACGTCACAAAATACATAACGTCACAAAAATAAATGACGTCACAAAAATTAATTACGTCACAAAATACATAACGTCACAAAAATAAATGACGTCAAAAAATACATAACCTCACAAAAATAAATGATGTCACAAAATACATAACGTCACAAAAATAAATGACGTCACAAAATACATAACGTCACAAAAATAAATGACGTCAAAAATACATAATGTCACAAAAATAAATGACGTCACAAAATACATAACGTCACAAAATACATTACGTCACAAAAATAAATGACGTCACAAAATACATAACGTCACAAAAATAAATGACGTCACAAAATACATAACGTCACAAAAATAAATGACGTCACAAAAATTAATTACGTCACAAAATACATAACGTCACAAAAATAAATGACGTCAAAAAATACATAACCTCACAAAAATAAATGATGTCACAAAAAAAAGTCTCAAAAATAAATGACGTCACAAAATACATAACGTCACAAAAATAAATGACGTCAAAAAATACATAACGTTACAAAAATAAATGACGTCACAAAATACATAACGTTACAAAAATAGATGACGTCACAAAATAAATAAAGTCACAAAAATAAATGACGTCACAAAATACATAAAGTCACAAAAATAAATGACGTCACAAAAAACATAACGTCACAAAAATAAATGACGTCACAAAATACATAACGTCACAAAAATTAATAACGTCATAAAAATTAATTACGTCACAAAATACATAACGTCACAAAAATTAATTACGTCAAAAAATACATAACCTCACAAAAATAAATGACGTCACAAAATACATAACGTCACAAAAATAAATGACGTCAAAAAATACATAATGTCACAAAAATAAATGACGTCACAAAATACATAACGTCAGAAAAATAAATGATTTCACAAAATACATAACGTCATAAAAATAAATGACGTCACAAAAATTAATTACTTCACAAAATACATAACGTCACAAAAATAAATGACGTCAAAAAATACATAACCTCACAAAAATAAATGATGTCACAAAATACATAACGTCACAAAAATAAATGATGTCACAAAATACATAACGTTACAAAAATAAATGACGTCACAAAAAAAATAAAGTCTCAAAAATAAATGACGTCACAAAATACATAACGTCACATAAATAAATGATGTCACAAAATACATAAAGTCACAAAAATAAATGACATCACAAAATACATAACGTCATAAAAATAAATGACGTCACAAAAATTAATTACTTCACAAAATACATAACGTCACAAAAATAAATGACGTCACAAAATACATAACGTCACAAAATACATTACGTCACAAAAATAAATGACGTCACAAAATACATAACGTCACAAAAATAAATGACGTCACAAAATACATAACGTCACAAAAATAAATGATTTCACAAAATACATAACGTCATAAAAATAAATGACGTCACAAAAATTAATTACTTCACAAAATACATAACGTCACAAAAATAAATGACGTCACAAAATACATAACGTCACAAAATACATTACGTCACAAAAATAAATGACGTCACAAAATACATAACGTCACAAAAATAAATGACGTCACAAAATACATAACGTCACAAAAATAAATGACGTCACAAAAATAAATGACGTCACAAAATACATAACGTCACAAAAATAAATGACGTCAAAAAATACATAACCTCACAAAAATAAATGATGTCACAAAATACATAACGTCACAAAAATAAATGATGTCACAAAATACATAACGTTACAAAAATAAATGACGTCACAAAAAAAATAAAGTCTCAAAAATAAATGACGTCACAAAATACATAACGTCACAAAAATAAATGACGTCAAAAAATACATAACGTCACAAAAATAAATGACGTCACAAAATACATAACGTCACAAAAATAAATGATGTCACAAAATACATAACGTCACAAAAATAAATGACGTCACAAAATACATAACGTCATAAAAAAAAATGACGTCACAAAAATTAATTACTTCACAAAATACATAACGTCACAAAAATAAATGACGTCACAAAATACATAACGTCACAAAATACATTACGTCACAAAAATAAATGACGTCACAAAATACATAACGTCACAATAATAAATGACGTCACAAAATACATAACGTCACAAAAATAAATGACGTCACAAAAATTAATTACGTCACAAAATACATAACGTCACAAAAATAAATGACGTCAAAAAATACATAACCTCACAAAAATAAATGATGTCACAAAATACATAACGTCACAAAAATAAATGACGTCACAAAATACATAACGTCACAAAAATAAATGACGTCACAAAATACATAACGTCACAAAAATAAATGACGTCACAAAATACATAAAGTCACAAAAATAAATGACGTCACAAAAATTAATTACTTCACAAAATACATAACGTCACAAAAATAAATGACGTCACAAAATACATAACGTCACAAAATACATTACGTCACAAAAATAAATGACGTCACAAAATACATAACGTCACAATAATAAATGACGTCACAAAATACATAACGTCACAAAAATAAATGACGTCACAAAAATTAATTACGTCACAAAATACATAACGTCACAAAAATAAATGACGTCAAAAAATACATAACCTCACAAAAATAAATGATGTCACAAAATACATAACGTCACAAAAATAAATGACGTCACAAAATACATAACGTCACAAAAATAAATGACGTCAAAAAATACATAATGTCACAAAAATAAATGACGTCACAAAATACATAACGTCACAAAATACATTACGTCACAAAAATAAATGACGTCACAAAATACATAACGTCACAAAAATAAATGACGTCACAAAATACATAACGTCACAAAAATAAATGACGTCACAAAAATTAATTACGTCACAAAATACATAACGTCACAAAAATAAATGACGTCAAAAAATACATAACCTCACAAAAATAAATGATGTCACAAAAAAAAAGTCTCAAAAATAAATGACGTCACAAAATACATAACGTCACAAAAATAAATGACGTCAAAAAATACATAACGTTACAAAAATAAATGACGTCACAAAATACATAACGTTACAAAAATAGATGACGTCACAAAATAAATAAAGTCACAAAAATAAATGACGTCACAAAATACATAAAGTCACAAAAATAAATGACGTCACAAAAAACATAACGTCACAAAAATAAATGACGTCACAAAATACATAACGTCACAAAAATTAATAACGTCACAAAAATTAATTACGTCACAAAATACATAACGTCACAAAAATTAATTACGTCAAAAAATACATAACCTCACAAAAATAAATGACGTCACAAAATACATAACGTCACAAAAATAAATGACGTCAAAAAATACATAATGTCACAAAAATAAATGACGTCACAAAATACATAACGTCACAAAAATAAATGATTTCACAAAATACATAACGTCATAAAAATAAATGACTTCACAAAAATTAATTACTTCACAAAATACATAACGTCACAAAAATAAATGACGTCAAAAAATACATAACCTCACAAAAATAAATGATGTCACAAAATACATAACGTCACAAAAATAAATGATGTCACAAAATACATAACGTTACAAAAATAAATGACGTCACAAAAAAAATAAAGTCTCAAAAATAAATGACGTCACAAAATACATAACGTCACATAAATAAATGATGTCACAAAATACATAAAGTCACAAAAATAAATGACGTCACAAAATACATAACGCCATAAAAATAAATGACGTCACAAAAATTAATTACTTCACAAAATACATAACGTCACAAAAATAAATGACGTCACAAAATACATAACGTCACAATAATAAATGACGTCACAAAATACATAACGTCACAAAAATAAATGACGTCACAAAAATTAATTACGTCACAAAATACATAACGTCACAAAAATAAATGACGTCAAAAAATACATAACCTCACAAAAATAAATGATGTCACAAAATACATAACGTCACAAAAATAAATGACGTCACAAAATACATAACGTCACAAAAATAAATGACGTCAAAAAATACATAATGTCACAAAAATAAATGACGTCACAAAATACATAACGTCACAAAATACATTACGTCACAAAAATAAATGACGTCACAAAATACATAACGTCACAAAAATAAATGACGTCACAAAATACATAACGTCACAAAAATAAATGACGTCACAAAAATTAATTACGTCACAAAATACATAACGTCACAAAAATAAATGACGTCAAAAAATACATAACCTCACAAAAATAAATGATGTCACAAAAAAAAGTCTCAAAAATAAATGACGTCACAAAATACATAACGTCACAAAAATAAATGACGTCAAAAAATACATAACGTTACAAAAATAAATGACGTCACAAAATACATAACGTTACAAAAATAGATGACGTCACAAAATAAATAAAGTCACAAAAATAAATGACGTCACAAAATACATAAAGTCACAAAAATAAATGACGTCACAAAAAACATAACGTCACAAAAATAAATGACGTCACAAAATACATAACGTCACAAAAATTAATAACGTCATAAAAATTAATTACGTCACAAAATACATAACGTCACAAAAATTAATTACGTCAAAAAATACATAACCTCACAAAAATAAATGACGTCACAAAATACATAACGTCACAAAAATAAATGACGTCAAAAAATACATAATGTCACAAAAATAAATGACGTCACAAAATACATAACGTCAGAAAAATAAATGATTTCACAAAATACATAACGTCATAAAAATAAATGACGTCACAAAAATTAATTACTTCACAAAATACATAACGTCACAAAAATAAATGACGTCAAAAAATACATAACCTCACAAAAATAAATGATGTCACAAAATACATAACGTCACAAAAATAAATGATGTCACAAAATACATAACGTTACAAAAATAAATGACGTCACAAAAAAAATAAAGTCTCAAAAATAAATGACGTCACAAAATACATAACGTCACATAAATAAATGATGTCACAAAATACATAAAGTCACAAAAATAAATGACGTCACAAAATACATAACGTCATAAAAATAAATGACGTCACAAAAATTAATTACTTCACAAAATACATAACGTCACAAAAATAAATGACGTCACAAAATACATAACGTCACAAAATACATTACGTCACAAAAATAAATGACGTCACAAAATACATAACGTCACAAAAATAAATGACGTCACAAAATACATAACGTCACAAAAATAAATGATTTCACAAAATACATAACGTCATAAAAATAAATGACGTCACAAAAATTAATTACTTCACAAAATACATAACGTCACAAAAATAAATGACGTCACAAAATACATAACGTCACAAAATACATTACGTCACAAAAATAAATGACGTCACAAAATACATAACGTCACAAAAATAAATGACGTCACAAAATACATAACGTCACAAAAATAAATGACGTCACAAAAATAAATGACGTCACAAAATACATAACGTCACAAAAATAAATGACGTCAAAAAATACATAACCTCACAAAAATAAATGATGTCACAAAATACATAACGTCACAAAAATAAATGATGTCACAAAATACATAACGTTACAAAAATAAATGACGTCACAAAAAAAATAAAGTCTCAAAAATAAATGACGTCACAAAATACATAACGTCACAAAAATAAATGACGTCAAAAAATACATAACGTCACAAAAATAAATGACGTCACAAAATACATAACGTCACAAAAATAAATGATGTCACAAAATACATAACGTCACAAAAATAAATGACGTCACAAAATACATAACGTCATAAAAAAAAATGACGTCACAAAAATTAATTACTTCACAAAATACATAACGTCACAAAAATAAATGACGTCACAAAATACATAACGTCACAAAATACATTACGTCACAAAAATAAATGACGTCACAAAATACATAACGTCACAATAATAAATGACGTCACAAAATACATAACGTCACAAAAATAAATGACGTCACAAAAATTAATTACGTCACAAAATACATAACGTCACAAAAATAAATGACGTCAAAAAATACATAACCTCACAAAAATAAATGATGTCACAAAATACATAACGTCACAAAAATAAATGACGTCACAAAATACATAACGTCACAAAAATAAATGACGTCACAAAATACATAACGTCACAAAAATAAATGACGTCACAAAATACATAAAGTCACAAAAATAAATGACGTCACAAAAATTAATTACTTCACAAAATACATAACGTCACAAAAATAAATGACGTCACAAAATACATAACGTCACAAAATACATTACGTCACAAAAATAAATGACGTCACAAAATACATAACGTCACAATAATAAATGACGTCACAAAATACATAACGTCACAAAAATAAATGACGTCACAAAAATTAATTACGTCACAAAATACATAACGTCACAAAAATAAATGACGTCAAAAAATACATAACCTCACAAAAATAAATGATGTCACAAAATACATAACGTCACAAAAATAAATGACGTCACAAAATACATAACGTCACAAAAATAAATGACGTCAAAAAATACATAATGTCACAAAAATAAATGACGTCACAAAATACATAACGTCACAAAATACATTACGTCACAAAAATAAATGACGTCACAAAATACATAACGTCACAAAAATAAATGACGTCACAAAATACATAACGTCACAAAAATAAATGACGTCACAAAAATTAATTACGTCACAAAATACATAACGTCACAAAAATAAATGACGTCAAAAAATACATAACCTCACAAAAATAAATGATGTCACAAAAAAAAAGTCTCAAAAATAAATGACGTCACAAAATACATAACGTCACAAAAATAAATGACGTCAAAAAATACATAACGTTACAAAAATAAATGACGTCACAAAATACATAACGTTACAAAAATAGATGACGTCACAAAATAAATAAAGTCACAAAAATAAATGACGTCACAAAATACATAAAGTCACAAAAATAAATGACGTCACAAAAAACATAACGTCACAAAAATAAATGACGTCACAAAATACATAACGTCACAAAAATTAATAACGTCACAAAAATTAATTACGTCACAAAATACATAACGTCACAAAAATTAATTACGTCAAAAAATACATAACCTCACAAAAATAAATGACGTCACAAAATACATAACGTCACAAAAATAAATGACGTCAAAAAATACATAATGTCACAAAAATAAATGACGTCACAAAATACATAACGTCACAAAAATAAATGATTTCACAAAATACATAACGTCATAAAAATAAATGACTTCACAAAAATTAATTACTTCACAAAATACATAACGTCACAAAAATAAATGACGTCAAAAAATACATAACCTCACAAAAATAAATGATGTCACAAAATACATAACGTCACAAAAATAAATGATGTCACAAAATACATAACGTTACAAAAATAAATGACGTCACAAAAAAAATAAAGTCTCAAAAATAAATGACGTCACAAAATACATAACGTCACATAAATAAATGATGTCACAAAATACATAAAGTCACAAAAATAAATGACGTCACAAAATACATAACGCCATAAAAATAAATGACGTCACAAAAATTAATTACTTCACAAAATACATAACGTCACAAAAATAAATGACGTCACAAAATACATAACGTCACAAAATACATTACGTCACAAAAATAAATGACGTCACAAAATACATAACGTCACAAAAATAAATGACGTCACAAAATACATAACGTCACAAAAATAAATGATTTCACAAAATACATAACGTCATAAAAATAAATGACGTCACAAAAATTAATTACTTCACAAAATACATAACGTCACAAAAATAAATGACGTCACAAAATACATAACGTCACAAAATACATTACGTCACAAAAATAAATGACGTCACAAAATACATAACGTCACAAAAATAAATGACGTCACAAAATACATAACGTCACAAAAATAAATGACGTCACAAAAATAAATGACGTCACAAAATACATAACGTCACAAAAATAAATGACGTCAAAAAATACATAACCTCACAAAAATAAATGATGTCACAAAATACATAACGTCACAAAAATAAATGATGTCACAAAATACATAACGTTACAAAAATAAATGACGTCACAAAAAAAATAAAGTCTCAAAAATAAATGACGTCACAAAATACATAACGTCACAAAAATAAATGACGTCAAAAAATACATAACGTCACAAAAATAAATGACGTCACAAAATACATAACGTCACAAAAATAAATGATGTCACAAAATACATAACGTCACAAAAATAAATGACGTCACAAAATACATAACGTCATAAAAATAAATGACGTCACAAAAATTAATTACTTCACAAAATACATAACGTCACAAAAATAAATGACGTCACAAAATACATAACGTCACAAAATACATTACGTCACAAAAATAAATGACGTCACAAAATACATAACGTCACAATAATAAATGACGTCACAAAATACATAACGTCACAAAAATAAATGACGTCACAAAAATTAATTACGTCACAAAATACATAACGTCACAAAAATAAATGACGTCAAAAAATACATAACCTCACAAAAATAAATGATGTCACAAAATACATAACGTCACAAAAATAAATGACGTCACAAAATACATAACGTCACAAAAATAAATGACGTCACAAAATACATAACGTCACAAAAATAAATGACGTCACAAAATACATAAAGTCACAAAAATAAATGACGTCACAAAATACATAACGTCACAAAAATAAATGACGTCACAAAATACATAACGTCACAAAAATTAATAACGTCACAAAAATTAATTACGTCACAAAATACATAACGTCACAAAAATTAATTACGTCAAAAAATACATAACCTCACAAAAATAAATGACGTCACAAAAATTAATTACGTCACAAAATACATAACGTCACAAAATATATAACGTCACAAAAATAAATGACGTCACAAAAATTAATTACGTCACAAAATACATAACGTCACAAAAATAAATAACGTCACAAAATACATAACGTCACAAAATACATAACGTTACAAAAATAAATGACGTCACAAAATAAATAAAGTCACAAAAATAAATGACGTCACAAAATACATAACGCCACAAAAAAGAGGATGTCACAAAATACTTAACGTCACAAAAATAAATGACGTCACAAAATACATAAAGTCATAAAATATATAACGTCACAAAAATAAATGACGTCACAAAAATTAATTACGTCACAAAATACATAACGTCACAAAAATAAATAACGTCACAAAATACATAACGTCACAAAATACATGACGTTACAAAAATAAATGACGTCACAAAATAAATAAAGTCACAAAAATAAATGACGTCACAAAATACATAATGTCATAAGAAAAAAGGATGTCACAAAATACTTAACGTCACAAAAATAAATGACGTCACAAAATACATAACGTCACAAAAATAAATGACGTCACAGAATACATAACGTCACAAAATACATTACGTCACAAAAATAAATGACATCACAAAATACATAACGTCACAAAAATAAATGACGTCACAAAATACATAACGTCACAAAAATAAATGACGTCACAAAAATTAATTACGTCACAAAATACATAACGTCACAAAAATAAATGACGTCAAAAAATACATAACCTCACAAAAATAAATGATGTCACAAAATACATAACGTCACAAAAATAAATGACGTCACAAAATACATAACGTCACAAAAATAAATGACGTCACAAAAATAAATGACGTCACAAAAATAAATAAGGTCACAAAATACATAACGTCACAAAATACATAACGTCACAAAAATAAATGACGTCACAAAATACATAACGTCACAAAAATAAATGACGTCACAAAAAAATAACGTCAAAAAATAAATGACGTCACAAAATACATAACGTCACAAAAATAAATGACGTCAAAAAATACATAACGTCACAAAAATAAATGACGTCACAATAATAAATGACGTCACAAAATACATAACGTCACTAAAATAAATGACGTCACAAAATACATAACGTTACAAAAATAAATGACGTCACAAAATACATAACGTCACAAAAATAAATGACGTCACAAAATACATAACGTCACAAAAAATGACGTCTCAAAATACATAACGTCACAAAAATAAATGACGTCACAAAATACATAACGTCACAAAAATAAATGACGTTACAAAAAACATAACGTCACAAAATTAAATGACGTCACAAAATACATAACGTCACAAAAATAAATGACGTCACAAAATACATAACGTCACAAAAATAAATGACGTCACAAAATACATAACGTCACAAAATACATAACGTCACAAAAATAAATGACGTCACAAAATAAATAAAGTCACAAAAATAAATGACGTCACAAAATACATAAAGTCACAAAAATAAATGACGTCACAAAATACATAACGTCACAAAAATTAATGACGACACAAAAATTAATTACGTCACAAAATACATAACGTCACAAAAATTAATTACGTCAAAAAATACATAACCTCACAAAAATAAATGACGTCACAAAATACATAACGTCACAAAAATAAATGACGTCACAAAATACATAACGTCACAAAAATAAATGACGTCACAAAATACATAACGTCATAAAAATAAATGACGTCACAAAAATTAATTACTTCACAAAATACATAACGTCACAAAAATAAATGACGTCACAAAATACATAACGTCACAAAATACATTACGTCACAAAAATAAATGACGTCACAATTTACATAACGTCACAAAAATAATTGACGTCACAAAATACATAACGTCACAAAAATAAATGACGTCACAAAAATTAATTACGTCACAAAATACATAACGTCACAAAAATAAATGACGTCACAAAAATTAATTACGTCACAAAATACATAACGTCACAAAAATAAATGACGTCAAAAAATACATAACCTCACAAAAATAAATGATGTCACAAAATACATAACGTTACAAAAATAGATGACGTCACAAAATAAATAAAGTCACAAAAATAAATGACGTCACACAATACATAAAGTCACAAAAATAAATGACGTCACAAAATACATAACGTCACAAAAATAAATGACGTCACAAAATACATAACGTCACAAAAATTAATAACGTCACAAAAATTAATTACGTCACAAAATACATAACGTCACAAAAATTAATTACGTCAAAAAATACATAACCTCACAAAAATAAATGACGTCACAAAATACATAACGTCACAAAAATAAATGACGTCAAAAAATACATAACGTCACAAAAATAAATGACGTCAAAAAATACATAACGTCACAAAAATAAATGATTTCACAAAATACATAACGTCATAAAAATAAATGACGTCACAAAAATTAATTACTTCACAAAATACATAACGTCACAAAAATAAATGACGTCAAAAAATACATAACGTCACAAAATACATAACGTCACAAAAATAAATGACGTCACAAAATACATAACGTCACAAAAATAAATGACGTCACAAAATACATAACGTCACAAAAATAAATGACGTCACAAAATACATAACGTCACAAAAATAAATGACGTCACAAAAATTAATTACGTCACAAAATACATAACGTCACAAAATAAATGACGTCAAAAAATACATAACCTCACAAAAATAAATGATGTCACAAAATACATAACGTCACAAAAATAAATGATGTCACAAAATACATAACGTTACAAAATTAAATGACGTCACAAAATACATAACGTTACAAAAATAAATGACGTCACAAAATACATAACGTCACAAAAATAAATGACGTCACAATAATAAATGACGTCACAAAATACATAACGTCACAAAAATAAATGACGTCACAAAATACATAACGTTACAAAAATAAATGACGTCACAAAATACATAACGTCACAAAAATAAATGACGTCACAAAATACATAACGTCACAAAAAATGACGTCTCAAAATACATAACGTCACAAAAATAAATGACGTCACAAAATACATAACGTCACAAAAATAAATGACGTTACAAAAAACATAACGTCAAAAAAATAAATGACGTCACAAAATACATAACGTCACAAAAATAAATGACGTCACAAAATACATAACGTCACAAACATAAATGACGTCACAAAATACATAACGTCACAAAATACATAACGACACAAAAATAAATGACGTCACAAAATACATAAAGTCACAAAAATAAATGACGTCACAAAATACATAATGTCACAAAAATAAATGACGTCAAAAAATACATAACGTCACAAAAATTAATGACGTCACAAAAATTAATTACGTCACAAAATACATAACGTCACAAAAATTAATTACGTCAAAAAATACATAACCTCACGAAAATAAATGACGTCACAAAATACATAACGTCACAAAAATAAATGACGTCACAAAATACATAACGTCACAAAAATAAATGACGTCACAAAATACATAACGTCATAAAAATAAATGACGTCACAAAAATTAATTACTTCACAAAATACATAACGTCACAAAAATAAATGACGTCACAAAATACATAACGTCACAAAATACATTACGTCACAAAAATAAATGACGTCACAAAATACATAACGTCACAAAAATAAATGACGTCCCAAAATACATAACGTCACAAAAATAAATGACGTCACAAAAATTAATTACGTCACAAAATACATAACGTCACAAAAATAAATGACGTCACAAAAATTAATTACGTCACAAAATACATAACGTCACAAAAATAAATGACGTCACAAAAATTAATTACGTCACAAAATACATAACGTCACAAAAATAAATGACGTCACAAAAATTAATTACGTCACAAAATACATAACGTCACAAAAATAAATGACGTCAAAAAATACATAACCTTACAAAAATAAATGATGTCACAAAATACATAACGTTACAAAAATAAATGACGTCACAAAATAAATAAAGTCTCAAAAATAAATGACGTCACAAAATACATAACGTCACAAAAATAAATGATGTCACAAAATACATAACGTCACAAAAATAAATGACGTCAAAAAATACATAACGTCACAAAAATAAATGACGTCACAAAATACATAACGTCACAAAAATAAATGATGTCACAAAATACATAACGTCACAAAAATAAATGACGTCACAAAATACATAACGTCATAAAAATAAATGACGTCACAAAAATTAATTACTTCACAAAATACATAACGTCACAAAAATAAATGACGTCACAAAATACATAACGTCACAAAATACATTACGTCACAAAAATAAATGACGTCACAAAATACATAACGTCACAAAAATAAATGACGTCACAAAATACATAACGTCACAAAAATAAATGACGTCACAAAAATTAATTACGTCACAAAATACATAACGTCACAAAAATAAATGACGTCAAAAAATACATAACCTCACAAAAATAAGTGATGTCACAAAATACATAACGTCACAAAAATAAATGACGTCACAAAATACATAACGTCACAAAAATAAATGACGTCACAAAATACATAACGTCACAAAAATAAATGACGTCACAAAAAAAATAACGTCAAAAAAATAAATGACGTCACAAAATACATAACGTCACAAAAATAAATGACGTCAAAAAATACATAACGTCACAAAAATAAATGACGTCACAATAATAAATGACGTCACAAAATACATAACGTCACAAAAATAAATGACGTCACAAAATACATAACGTTACAAAAATAAATGACGTCACAAAATACATAACGTCACAAAAATAAATGACGTCACAAAATACATAACGTCACAAAAAATGACGTCTAAAAATACATAACGTCACAAAAATAAATGACGTTACAAAAAACATAACGTCACAAAAATAAATGACGTCACAAAATACATAACGTCACAAAAATAAATGACGTCACAAAATACATAACGTCACAAAAATAAATGACGTCACAAAAATTAATTACGTCACAAAATACATAACGTCACAAAATATATAACGTCACAAAAATAAATGACGTCACAAAAATTAATTACGTCACAAAATACATAACGTCACAAAAATAAATGACGTCAAAAAATACATAACCTCACAAAAATAAATGATGTCACAAAATACATAACGTCACAAAAATAAATGACGTCACAAAATACATAACGTCACAAAAATAAATGACGTCACAAAAATAAATGACGTCACAAAAATAAATAACGTCACAAAATACATAACGTCACAAAATACATAACGTCACAAAAATAAATGACGTCACAAAATACATAACGTCACAAAAATAAATGACGTCACAAAAAAATAACGTCAAAAAATAAATGACGTCACAAAATACATAACGTCACAAAAATAAATGACGTCAAAAAATACATAACGTCACAAAAATAAATGACGTCACAATAATAAATGACGTCACAAAATACATAACGTCACTAAAATAAATGACGTCACAAAATACATAACGTTACCAAAATAAATGACGTCACAAAATACATAACGTCACAAAAATAAATGACGTCACAAAATACATAACGTCACAAAAAATGACGTCTCAAAATACATAACGTCACAAAAATAAATGACGTCACAAAATACATAACGTCACAAAAATAAATGACGTTACAAAAAACATAACGTCACAAAATTAAATGACGTCACAAAATACATAACGTCACAAAAATAAATGACGTCACAAAATACATAACGTCACAAAAATAAATGACGTCACAAAATACATAACGTCACAAAATACATAACGTCACAAAAATAAATGACGTCACAAAATAAATAAAGTCACAAAAATAAATGACGTCACAAAATACATAACGTCACAAAAATAAATGACGTCACAAAATACATAACGTCACAAAAATTAATGACGACACAAAAATTAATTACGTCACAAAATACATAACGTCACAAAAATTAATTACGTCAAAAAATACATAACCTCACAAAAATAAATGACGTCACAAAATACATAACGTCACAAAAATAAATGACGTCACAAAATACATAACGTCACAAAAATAAATGACGTCACAAAATACATAACGTCATAAAAATAAATGACGTCACAAAAATTAATTACTTCACAAAATACATAACGTCACAAAAATAAATGACGTCACAAAATACATAACGTCACAAAATACATTACGTCACAAAAATAAATGACGTCACAATTTACATAACGTCACAAAAATAATTGACGTCACAAAATACATAACGTCACAAAAATAAATGACGTCACAAAAATTAATTACGTCACAAAATACATAACGTCACAAAAATAAATGACGTCACAAAAATTAATTACGTCACAAAATACATAACGTCACAAAAATAAATGACGTCAAAAAATACATAACCTCACAAAAATAAATGATGTCACAAAATACATAACGTTACAAAAATAGATGACGTCACAAAATAAATAAAGTCACAAAAATAAATGACGTCACACAATACATAAAGTCACAAAAATAAATGACGTCACAAAATACATAACGTCACAAAAATAAATGACGTCACAAAATACATAACGTCACAAAAATTAATAACGTCACAAAAATTAATTACGTCACAAAATACATAACGTCACAAAAATTAATTACGTCAAAAAATACATAACCTCACAAAAATAAATGACGTCACAAAATACATAACGTCACAAAAATAAATGACGTCAAAAAATACATAACGTCACAAAAATAAATGACGTCAAAAAATACATAACGTCACAAAAATAAATGATTTCACAAAATACATAACGTCATAAAAATAAATGACGTCACAAAAATTAATTACTTCACAAAATACATAACGTCACAAAAATAAATGACGTCAAAAAATACATAACGTCACAAAATACATAACGTCACAAAAATAAATGACGTCACAAAATACATAACGTCACAAAAATAAATGACGTCACAAAATACATAACGTCACAAAAATAAATGACGTCACAAAAATTAATTACGTCACAAAATACATAACGTCACAAAATAAATGACGTCAAAAAATACATAACCTCACAAAAATAAATGATGTCACAAAATACATAACGTCACAAAAATAAATGATGTCACAAAATACATAACGTTACAAAATTAAATGACGTCACAAAATACATAACGTTACAAAAATAAATGACGTCACAAAATACATAACGTCACAAAAATAAATGACGTCACAATAATAAATGACGTCACAAAATACATAACGTCACAAAAATAAATGACGTCACAAAATACATAACGTTACAAAAATAAATGACGTCACAAAATACATAACGTCACAAAAATAAATGACGTCACAAAATACATAACGTCACAAAAATAAATGACGTCACAAAATACATAACGTCATAAAAATAAATGACGTCACAAAAATTAATTACTTCACAAAATACATAACGTCACAAAAATAAATGACGTCACAAAATACATAACGTTACAAAATACATTACGTCACAAAAATAAATGACGTCACAAAATACATAACGTCACAAAAATAAATGACGTCCCAAAATACATAACGTCACAAAAATAAATGACGTCACAAAAATTAATTACGTCACAAAATACATAACGTCACAAAAATAAATGACGTCACAAAAATTAATTACGTCACAAAATACATAACGTCACAAAAATAAATGACGTCAAAAAATACATAACCTTACAAAAATAAATGATGTCACAAAATACATAACGTTACAAAAATAAATGACGTCACAAAATAAATAAAGTCTCAAAAATAAATGACGTCACAAAATACATAACGTCACAAAAATAAATGATGTCACAAAATACATAACGTCACAAAAATAAATGACGTCAAAAAATACATAACGTCACAAAAATAAATGACGTCACAAAATACATAACGTCACAAAAATAAATGATGTCACAAAATACATAACGTCACAAAAATAAATGACGTCACAAAATACATAACGTCATAAAAATAAATGACGTCACAAAAATTAATTACTTCACAAAATACATAACGTCACAAAAATAAATGACGTCACAAAATACATAACGTCACAAAATACATTACGTCACAAAAATAAATGACGTCACAAAATACATAACGTCACAAAAATAAATGACGTCACAAAATACATAATGTCACAAAAATAAATGACGTCACAAAAATTAATTACGTCACAAAATACATAACGTCACAAAAATAAATGACGTCAAAAAATACATAACCTCACAAAAATAAGTGATGTCACAAAATACATAACGTCACAAAAATAAATGACGTCACAAAATACATAACGTCACAAAAATAAATGACGTCACAAAATACATAACGTCACAAAAATAAATGACGTCACAAAAAAAATAACGTCAAAAAAATAAATGACGTCACAAAATACATAACGTCACAAAAATAAATGACGTCAAAAAATACATAACGTCACAAAAATAAATGACGTCACAATAATAAATGACGTCACAAAATACATAACGTCACAAAAATAAATGACGTCACAAAATACATAACGTTACAAAAATAAATGACGTCACAAAATACATAACGTCACAAAAATAAATGACGTCACAAAATACATAACGTCACAAAAAATGACGTCTAAAAATACATAACGTCACAAAAATAAATGACGTTACAAAAAACATAACGTCACAAAAATAAATGACGTCACAAAATACATAACGTCACAAAAATAAATGACGTCACAAAATACATAACGTCACAAAAATAAATGACGTCACAAAAATTAATTACGTCACAAAATACATAACGTCACAAAATATATAACGTCACAAAAATAAATGACGTCACAAAAATTAATTACGTCACAAAATACATAACGTCACAAAAATAAATGACGTCACAAAATACATAACGTCACAAAAACAAATGGCGTCACAAAATACATAACGTCACAAAAATAAATGACGTCACAAAATACATAACGTCACAAAAATAAATGACGTCACAAAAATTAATTACGTCACAAAATACATAACGTCACAAAATATATAACGTCACAAAAATAAATGACGTCACAAAAATTAATTACGTCACAAAATACATAACGTCACAAAAATAAATGACGTCACAAAATACATAACGTCACAAAAATAAATGACGTCACAAAAAAAATTACGTCAAAAAAATAAATGACGTCACAAAATACATAACGTCACAAAAATAAATGACGTCAAAAAATACATAACGTCACAAAAATAAATGACGTCACAATAATAAATGACGTCACAAAATACATAACGTCACAAAAATAAATGACGTCACAAAATACATAACGTTACAAAAATAAATGACGTCACAAAATACATAACGTCACAAAAATAAATGACGTCACAAAATACATAACGTCACAAAAAATGACGTCTAAAAATACATAACGTCACAAAAATAAATGACGTTACAAAAAACATAACGTCACAAAAATAAATGACGTCACAAAATACATAACGTCACAAAAATAAATGACGTCACAAAATACATAACGTCACAAAAATAAATGACGTCACAAAATACATAACGTCACAAAAACAAATGGCGTCACAAAATACATAACGTCACAAAAATAAATGACGTCACAAAATACATAACGTCACAAAAATAAATGACGTCACAAAAATTAATTACGTCACAAAATACATAACGTCACAAAATATATAACGTCACAAAAATAAATGACGTCACAAAAATTAATTACGTCACAAAATACATAACGTCACAAAAATAAATGACGTCACAAAATACATAACGTCACAAAAATAAATGACGTCACAAAATACATAACGTCACAAAAATAAATGACGTCACAAAATACATAACGTCACAAAATACAAAACGTTACAAAAATAAATGACGTCACAAAATAAATAATGTCAAAAATATAAATGACGTCACAAAATACATAACGTCACAAAAATTAATTACGTCGAAAAATACATAACCTCACAAAAATAAATGACGTCACAAAATACATAACGTCACAAAAATTAATTACGTCAAAAAATGCATAACCTCACAAAAAGAAATGACGTCACAAAATACATAACGTCTCAAAAATAAATGACGTCACAAAATACATAACGTCACAAAAATAAATGACGTCACAAAATACATAACGTCACAAAAATAAATGACGTCACAAAAATTAATGACGTCACAAAATACATAACGTCACAAAAATAAATGACGTCAGAAAAATTAATTACGTCACAAAATACATAACGTCACAAAAATAAATGACGTCAAAAAATACATGACCTGACAAAAATAAATGATGTCACAAAATACATAACGTCACAAAAATAAATGACGTCACAAAATACATAACGTCACAAAAATAAATGATGTCACAAAATACATAACGTCACAAAAATAAATGACGTCACAAAAATTAATTACGTCACAAAATACATAACGTCACAAAATATATAACGTCACAAAAATAAATGACGTCACAAAAATTAATTACGTCACAAAATACATAACGTCACAAAAATAAATAACGTCACAAAATACATAACGTCACAAAATACATAACGTTACAAAAATAAATGACGTCACAAAATAAATAAAGTCACAAAAATAAATGACGTCACAAAATACATAACGTCACAAAAAAAAGGATGTCACAAAAAACTTAACGCCACAAAAATAAATGACGTCACAAAATACATAAAGTCACAAAATATATAACGTCACAAAAATAAATGACGTCACAAAAATTAATTACGTCACAAAATACATAACGTCACAAAAATAAATAACGTCACAAAATACATAACGTCACAAAATACATGACGTTACAAAAATAAATGACGTCACAAAATAAATAAAGTCACAAAAATAAATGACGTCACAAAATACATAACGTCACAAAAATAAATGACGTCACAAAAATTAATTACGTCACAAAATACATAACGTCACAAAAATAAATGACGTCAAAAATACATAACCTCACAAAAGTAAATGATGTCACAAAATACATAACGTCACAAAAATAAATGACGTCACAAAATACATAACGTCACAAAAATAAATGACGTCACAAAATACATAACGTCACAAAAATAAATGACGTCACAAAATACATAACGTCACAAAAATAAATGACGTCACAAAAATAAATAACGTCACAAAATACATAACGTCACAAAATACATAACGTCACAAAAATAAATGACGTCACAAAATACATAACGTCACAAAAATAAATGACGTCACAAAAAAATAACGTCAAAAAATAAATGACGTCACAAAATACATAACGTCACAAAAATAAATGACGTCAAAAAATACATAACGTCACAAAAATAAATGACGTCACAATAATAAATGACGTCATAAAATACATAACGTCACAAAAATAAATGACGTCACAAAATACATAACGTTACAAAAATAAATGACGTCACAAAATACATAACGTCACAAAAATAAATGACGTCACAAAATACATAACGTCACAAAAAATACGTCTCAAAATACATAACGTCACAAAAATAAATGACGTCACAAAATACATAACGTCACAAAAATAAATGAAGTTACAAAAAACATAACGTCAAAAAATTAAATGACGTCACAAAATACATAACGTCACAAAAATAAATGACGTCACAAAATACATAACGTCACAAAAATAAATGACGTCACAAAATACATAACGTCACAAAATACATAACGTCACAAAAATAAATGACGTCACAAAATAAATAAAGTCACAAAAATAAATGACGTCACAAAATACATAACGTCACAAAAATAAATGACGTCACAAAATACATAACGTCACAAAAATAAATGACGTCACAAAATACATAACGTCACAAAAATAAATGACGTCACAAAATACATAACGTCATAAAAATAAATGACGTCACAAAAATTAATTACTTCACAAAATACATAACGTCACAAAAATAAATGACGTCACAAAATACATAACGTCACAAAATACATTACGTCACAAAAATAAATGACGTCACAATTTACATAACGTCACAAAAATAAATGACGTCACAAAATACATAACGTCATAAAAATAAATGACGTCACAAAAATTAATTACGTCACAAAATACATAACGTCACAAAAATTAATTACGTCAAAAAATACATAACCTCACAAAAATAAATGACGTCACAAAATACATAACGTCACAAAAATAAATGACGTCAAAAAATACATAACGTCACAAAAATAAATGACGTCACAAAATACATAACGTCACAAAAATAAATGATTTCACAAAATACATAACGTCATAAAAATAAATGACGTCACAAAAATTAATTACTTCACAAAATACATAACGTCACAAAAATAAATGACGTCACAAAATACATAACGTCACAAAATACATTACGTCACAAAAATAAATGACGTCACAAAATACATAACGTCACAAAAATAAATGACGTCACAAAATACATAACGTCACAAAAATAAATGACGTCACAAAAATTAATTACGTCACAAAATACATAACGTCACAAAAATAAATGACGTCAAAAAATACATAACCTCACAAAAATAAATGATGTCACAAAATACATAACGTCACAAAAATAAATGATGTCACAAAATACATAACGTTACAAAAATAAATGACGTCACAAAAAAAATAAAGTCTCAAAAATAAATGACGTCACAAAATACATAACGTCACAAAAATAAATGACGTCAAAAAATACATAACGTCACAAAAATAAATGACGTCACAAAATACATAACGTCACAAAAATAAATGATGTCACAAAATACATAACGTCACAAAAATAAATGACGTCACAAAATACATAACGTCATAAAAATAAATGACGTCACAAAAATTAATTACTTCACAAAATACATAACGTCACAAAAATAAATGACGTCAAAAAATACATAACCTCACAATAATAAATGACGTCACAAAATACATAACGTCACAAAAATAAATGACGTCACAAAATACATAACGTCACAAAAATAAATGACGTCACAAAATACATAACGTCACAAAAACAAATGGCGTCACAAAATACATAACGTCACAAAAATAAATGACGTCACAAAATACATAACGTCACAAAAATAAATGACGTCACAAAAATTAATTACGTCACAAAATACATAACGTCACAAAATATATAACGTCACAAAAATAAATGACGTCACAAAAATTAATTACGTCACAAAATACATAACGTCACAAAAATAAATGACGTCACAAAATACATAACGTCACAAAAATAAATGACGTCACAAAAAAAATTACGTCAAAAAAATAAATGACGTCACAAAATACATAACGTCACAAAAATAAATGACGTCAAAAAATACATAACGTCACAAAAATAAATGACGTCACAATAATAAATGACGTCACAAAATACATAACGTCACAAAAATAAATGACGTCACAAAATACATAACGTTACAAAAATAAATGACGTCACAAAATACATAACGTCACAAAAATAAATGACGTCACAAAATACATAACGTCACAAAAAATGACGTCTAAAAATACATAACGTCACAAAAATAAATGACGTTACAAAAAACATAACGTCACAAAAATAAATGACGTCACAAAATACATAACGTCACAAAAATAAATGACGTCACAAAATACATAACGTCACAAAAATAAATGACGTCACAAAATACATAACGTCACAAAAACAAATGGCGTCACAAAATACATAACGTCACAAAAATAAATGACGTCACAAAATACATAACGTCACAAAAATAAATGACGTCACAAAAATTAATTACGTCACAAAATACATAACGTCACAAAATATATAACGTCACAAAAATAAATGACGTCACAAAAATTAATTACGTCACAAAATACATAACGTCACAAAAATAAATGACGTCACAAAATACATAACGTCACAAAAATAAATGACGTCACAAAATACATAACGTCACAAAAATAAATGACGTCACAAAATACATAACGTCACAAAATACAAAACGTTACAAAAATAAATGACGTCACAAAATAAATAATGTCAAAAATATAAATGACGTCACAAAATACATAACGTCACAAAAATTAATTACGTCGAAAAATACATAACCTCACAAAAATAAATGACGTCACAAAATACATAACGTCACAAAAATTAATTACGTCAAAAAATGCATAACCTCACAAAAAGAAATGACGTCACAAAATACATAACGTCTCAAAAATAAATGACGTCACAAAATACATAACGTCACAAAAATAAATGACGTCACAAAATACATAACGTCACAAAAATAAATGACGTCACAAAAATTAATGACGTCACAAAATACATAACGTCACAAAAATAAATGACGTCAGAAAAATTAATTACGTCACAAAATACATAACGTCACAAAAATAAATGACGTCAAAAAATACATGACCTGACAAAAATAAATGATGTCACAAAATACATAACGTCACAAAAATAAATGACGTCACAAAATACATAACGTCACAAAAATAAATGATGTCACAAAATACATAACGTCACAAAAATAAATGACGTCACAAAAATTAATTACGTCACAAAATACATAACGTCACAAAATATATAACGTCACAAAAATAAATGACGTCACAAAAATTAATTACGTCACAAAATACATAACGTCACAAAAATAAATAACGTCACAAAATACATAACGTCACAAAATACATAACGTTACAAAAATAAATGACGTCACAAAATAAATAAAGTCACAAAAATAAATGACGTCACAAAATACATAACGTCACAAAAAAAAGGATGTCACAAAAAACTTAACGCCACAAAAATAAATGACGTCACAAAATACATAAAGTCACAAAATATATAACGTCACAAAAATAAATGACGTCACAAAAATTAATTACGTCACAAAATACATAACGTCACAAAAATAAATAACGTCACAAAATACATAACGTCACAAAATACATGACGTTACAAAAATAAATGACGTCACAAAATAAATAAAGTCACAAAAATAAATGACGTCACAAAATACATAACGTCACAAAAATAAATGACGTCACAAAAATTAATTACGTCACAAAATACATAACGTCACAAAAATAAATGACGTCAAAAATACATAACCTCACAAAAGTAAATGATGTCACAAAATACATAACGTCACAAAAATAAATGACGTCACAAAATACATAACGTCACAAAAATAAATGACGTCACAAAATACATAACGTCACAAAAATAAATGACGTCACAAAATACATAACGTCACAAAAATAAATGACGTCACAAAAATAAATAACGTCACAAAATACATAACGTCACAAAATACATAACGTCACAAAAATAAATGACGTCACAAAATACATAACGTCACAAAAATAAATGACGTCACAAAAAAATAACGTCAAAAAATAAATGACGTCACAAAATACATAACGTCACAAAAATAAATGACGTCAAAAAATACATAACGTCACAAAAATAAATGACGTCACAATAATAAATGACGTCATAAAATACATAACGTCACAAAAATAAATGACGTCACAAAATACATAACGTTACAAAAATAAATGACGTCACAAAATACATAACGTCACAAAAATAAATGACGTCACAAAATACATAACGTCACAAAAAATACGTCTCAAAATACATAACGTCACAAAAATAAATGACGTCACAAAATACATAACGTCACAAAAATAAATGAAGTTACAAAAAACATAACGTCAAAAAATTAAATGACGTCACAAAATACATAACGTCACAAAAATAAATGACGTCACAAAATACATAACGTCACAAAAATAAATGACGTCACAAAATACATAACGTCACAAAATACATAACGTCACAAAAATAAATGACGTCACAAAATAAATAAAGTCACAAAAATAAATGACGTCACAAAATACATAACGTCACAAAAATAAATGACGTCACAAAATACATAACGTCACAAAAATAAATGACGTCACAAAATACATAACGTCACAAAAATAAATGACGTCACAAAATACATAACGTCATAAAAATAAATGACGTCACAAAAATTAATTACTTCACAAAATACATAACGTCACAAAAATAAATGACGTCACAAAATACATAACGTCACAAAATACATTACGTCACAAAAATAAATGACGTCACAATTTACATAACGTCACAAAAATAAATGACGTCACAAAATACATAACGTCATAAAAATAAATGACGTCACAAAAATTAATTACGTCACAAAATACATAACGTCACAAAAATTAATTACGTCAAAAAATACATAACCTCACAAAAATAAATGACGTCACAAAATACATAACGTCACAAAAATAAATGACGTCAAAAAATACATAACGTCACAAAAATAAATGACGTCACAAAATACATAACGTCACAAAAATAAATGATTTCACAAAATACATAACGTCATAAAAATAAATGACGTCACAAAAATTAATTACTTCACAAAATACATAACGTCACAAAAATAAATGACGTCACAAAATACATAACGTCACAAAATACATTACGTCACAAAAATAAATGACGTCACAAAATACATAACGTCACAAAAATAAATGACGTCACAAAATACATAACGTCACAAAAATAAATGACGTCACAAAAATTAATTACGTCACAAAATACATAACGTCACAAAAATAAATGACGTCAAAAAATACATAACCTCACAAAAATAAATGATGTCACAAAATACATAACGTCACAAAAATAAATGATGTCACAAAATACATAACGTTACAAAAATAAATGACGTCACAAAAAAAATAAAGTCTCAAAAATAAATGACGTCACAAAATACATAACGTCACAAAAATAAATGACGTCAAAAAATACATAACGTCACAAAAATAAATGACGTCACAAAATACATAACGTCACAAAAATAAATGATGTCACAAAATACATAACGTCACAAAAATAAATGACGTCACAAAATACATAACGTCATAAAAATAAATGACGTCACAAAAATTAATTACTTCACAAAATACATAACGTCACAAAAATAAATGACGTCAAAAAATACATAACCTCACAATAATAAATGACGTCACAAAATACATAACGTCACAAAAATAAATGACGTCACAAAATACATAACGTCACAAAAATAAATGACGTCACAAAAATTAATTACGTCACAAAATACATAACGTCACAAAATATATAACGTCACAAAAATAAATGACGTCACAAAAATTAATTACGTCACAAAATACATGACGTCACAAAAATAAATAACGTCACAAAATACATAACGTCACAAAATACATAACGTTACAAAAATAAATGACGTCACAAAATAAATAAAGTCACAAAAATAAATGACGTCACAAAATACATAACGTCACAAAAAAAAGGATGTCACAAAATACTTAACGCCACAAAAATAAATGACGTCACAAAATACATAAAGTCACAAAATATATAACGTCACAAAAATTAATGACGTCACAAAAATTAATTACATCACAAAATACATAACGTCACAAAAATAAATAACGTCACAAAATACATAACGTCACAAAATACATGACGTTACAAAAATAAATGACGTCACAAAATAAATAAAGTCACAAAAATAAATGACGTCACAAAATACATAACGTCACAAAAATAAATGACGTCACAAAAATTAATTACGTCACAAAATACATAACGTCACAAAAATAAATGACGTCAAAAATACATAACCTCACAAAAATAAATGATGTCACAAAATACATAACGTCACAAAAATAAATGACGTCACAAAATACATAACGTCACAAAAATAAATGACGTCACAAAAATAAATGACGTCACAAAATACATAACGTCACAAAAATAAATGACGTCACAAAAAAATAACGTCAAAAAATAAATGACGTCACAAAATACATAACGTCACAAAAATAAATGACGTCAAAAAATACATAACGTCACAAAAATAAATGACGTCACAATAATAAATGACGTCATAAAATACATAACGTCACAAAAATAAATGACGTCACAAAATACATAACGTTACAAAAATAAATGACGTCACAAAATACATAACGTCACAAAAATAAATGACGTCACAAAATACATAACGTCACAAAAAATGACGTCTCAAAATACATAACGTCACAAAAATAAATGACGTCACAAAATACATAACGTCACAAAAATAAATGAAGTTACAAAAAACATAACGTCAAAAAATTAAATGACGTCACAAAATACATAACGTCACAAAAATAAAAGACGTCACAAAATACATAACGTCACAAAAATAAATGACGTCACAAAATACATAACGTCACAAAATACATAACGTCACAAAAATAAATGACGTCACAAAATAAATAAAGTCACAAAAATAAATGACGTCACAAAATACATAACGTCACAAAAATAAATGACGTCACAAAATACATAACGTCACAAAAATAAATGACGTCACAAAATACATAACGTCACAAAAATAAATGACGTCACAAAATACATAACGTCATAAAAATAAATGACGTCACAAAATTAATTACTTCACAAAATACATAACGTCACAAAAATAAATGACGTCACAAAATACATAACGTCACAAAATACATTACGTCACAAAAATAAATGACGTCACAATTTACATAACGTCACAAAAATAAATGACGTCACAAAATACATAACGTCATAAAAATAAATGACGTCACAATAATTAATTACGTCACAAAATACATAACGTCACAAAAATTAATTACGTCAAAAAATACATAACCTCACAAAAATAAATGACGTCACAAAATACATAACGTCACAAAAATAAATGACGTCAAAAAATACATAACGTCACAAAAATAAATGACGTCACAAAATACATAACGTCACAAAAATAAATGATTTCACAAAATACATAACGTCATAAAAATAAATGACGTCACAAAAATTAATTACTTCACAAAATACATAACGTCACAAAAATAAATGACGTCACAAAATACATAACGTCACAAAATACATTACGTCACAAAAATAAATGACGTCACAAAATACATAACGTCACAAAAATAAATGACGTCACAAAATACATAACGTCACAAAAATAAATGACGTCACAAAAATTAATTACGTCACAAAATACATAACGTCACAAAAATAAATGACGTCAAAAAATACATAACCTCACAAAAATAAATGATGTCACAAAATACATAACGTCACAAAAATAAATGATGTCACAAAATACATAACGTTACAAAAATAAATGACGTCACAAAAAAAATAAAGTCTCAAAAATAAATGACGTCACAAAATACATAACGTCACAAAAATAAATGACGTCAAAAAATACATAACGTCACAAAAATAAATGACGTCACAAAATACATACGTCACAAAAATAAATGATGTCACAAAATACATAACGTCACAAAAATAAATGACGTCACAAAATACATAACGTCATAAAAATAAATGACGTCACAAAAATTAATTACTTCACAAAATACATAACGTCACAAAAATAAATGACGTCACAAAATACATAACGTCACAAAATACATTACGTCACAAAAATAAATGACGTCACAAAATACATAACGTCACAATAATAAATGACGTCACAAAATACATAACGTCACAAAAATAAATGACGTCACAAAAATTAATTACGTCACAAAATACATAACGTCACAAAAATAAATGACGTCAAAAAATACATAACCTCACAAAAATAAATGATGTCACAAAATACATAACGTCACAAAAATAAATGACGTCACAAAATACATAACGTCACAAAAATAAATGACGTCAAAAAATACATAATGTCACAAAAATAAATGACGTCACAAAATACATAACGTCACAAAATACATTACGTCACAAAAATAAATGACGTCACAAAATACATAACGTCACAAAAATAAATGACGTCACAAAATACATAACGTCACAAAAATAAATGACGTCACAAAAATTAATTACGTCACAAAATACATAACGTCACAATAATAAATGACGTCACAAAATACATAACGTCACAAAAATAAATGACGTCACAAAAATTAATTACGTCACAAAATACATAACGTCACAAAAATAAATGACGTCAAAAAATACATAACCTCACAAAAATAAATGATGTCACAAAATACATAACGTCACAAAAATAAATGACGTCACAAAATACATAACGTCACAAAAATAAATGACGTCAAAAAATACATAATGTCACAAAAATAAATGACGTCACAAAATACATAACGTCACAAAATACATTACGTCACAAAAATAAATGACGTCACAAAATACATAACGTCACAAAAATAAATGACGTCACAAAATACATAACGTCACAAAAATAAATGACGTCACAAAAATTAATTACGTCACAAAATACATAACGTCACAAAAATAAATGACGTCACAAAATACATAACGTCACAAAAATAAATGACGTCAAAAAATACATAACGTTACAAAAATAAATGACGTCACAAAATACATAACGTTACAAAAATAGATGACGTCACAAAATAAATAAAGTCACAAAAATAAATGACGTCACAAAATACATAAAGTCACAAAAATAAATGACGTCACAAAAAACATAACGTCACAAAAATAAATGACGTCACAAAATACATAACGTCACAAAAATTAATAACGTCACAAAAATTAATTACGTCACAAAATACATAACGTCACAAAAATTAATTACGTCAAAAAATACATAACCTCACAAAAATAAATGACGTCACAAAATACATAACGTCACAAACATAAATGACGTCAAAAAATACATAATGTCACAAAAATAAATGACGTCACAAAATACATAACGTCACAAAAATAAATGATTTCACAAAATACATAACGTCATAAAAATAAATGACGTCACAAAAATTAATTACTTCACAAAATACATAACGTCACAAAAATAAATGACGTCAAAAAATACATAACCTCACAAAAATAAATGATGTCACAAAATACATAACGTCACAAAAATAAATGATGTCACAAAATACATAACGTTACAAAAATAAATGACGTCACAAAAAAAAAAAAGTCTCAAAAATAAATGACGTCACAAAATACATAACGTCACATAAATAAATGATGTCACAAAATACATAAAGTCACAAAAATAAATGACGTCACAAAATACATAACGTCATAAAAATAAATGACGTCACAAAAATTAATTACTTCACAAAATACATAACGTCACAAAAATAAATGACGTCACAAAATACATAACGTCACAAAATACATTACGTCACAAAAATAAATGACGTCACAAAATACATAACGTCACAAAAATAAATGACGTCACAAAATACATAACGTCACAAAAATAAATGATTTCACAAAATACATAACGTCATAAAAATAAATGACGTCACAAAAATTAATTACTTCACAAAATACATAACGTCACAAAAATAAATGACGTCACAAAATACATAACGTCACAAAATACATTACGTCACAAAAATAAATGACGTCACAAAATACATAACGTCACAAAAATAAATGACGTCACAAAATACATAACGTCACAAAAATAAATGACGTCACAAAAATTAATTACGTCACAAAATACATAACGTCACAAAAATAAATGACGTCAAAAAATACATAACCTCACAAAAATAAATGATGTCACAAAATACATAACGTCACAAAAATAAATGATGTCACAAAATACATAACGTTACAAAAATAAATGACGTCACAAAAAAAATAAAGTCTCAAAAATAAATGACGTCACAAAATACATAACGTCACAAAAATAAATGACGTCAAAAAATACATAACGTCACAAAAATAAATGACGTCACAAAATACATAACGTCAAAAAAATAAATGACGTCACAAAATACATAACGTCATAAAAATAAATGACGTCACAAAAATAAATGACGTCACAAAATACATAACGTCACAAAATACATTACGTCACAAAAATAAATGACGTCACAAAATACATAACGTCACAATAATAAATGACGTCACAAAATACATAACGTCACAAAAATAAATGACGTCACAAAAATTAATTACGTCACAAAATACATAACGTCACAAAAATAAATGACGTCAAAAAATACATAACCTCACAAAAATAAATGATGTCACAAAATACATAACGTCACAAAAATAAATGACGTCACAAAATACATAACGTCACAAAAATAAATGACGTCAAAAAATACATAATGTCACAAAAATAAATGACGTCACAAAATACATAACGTCACAAAATACATTACGTCACAAAAATAAATGACGTCACAAAATACATAACGTCACAAAAATAAATGACGTCAAAAAATACATAACGTTACAAAAATAAATGACGTCACAAAATACATAACGTTACAAAAATAGATGACGTCACAAAATAAATAAAGTCACAAAAATAAATGACGTCACAAAATACATAAAGTCACAAAAATAAATGACGTCACAAAAAACATAACGTCACAAAAATAAATGACGTCACAAAATACATAACGTCACAAAAATTAATAACGTCACAAAAATTAATTACGTCACAAAATACATAACGTCACAAATATTAATTACGTCAAAAAATACATAACCTCACAAAAATAAATGACGTCACAAAATACATAACGTCACAAAAATAAATGACGTCAAAAAATACATAACCTCACAAAAATAAATGACGTCAAAAAATACATAATGTCACAAAAATAAATGACGTCACAAAATACATAACGTCACAAAATACATTACGTCACAAAAATAAATGACGTCACAAAATACATAACGTCACAAAAATAAATGACGTCACAAAATACATAACGTCACAAAAATAAATGACGTCACAAAAATTAATTACGTCACAAAATACATAACGTCACAATAATAAATGACGTCACAAAATACATAACGTCACAAAAATAAATGACGTCACAAAAATTAATTACGTCACAAAATACATAACGTCACAAAAATAAATGACGTCAAAAAATACATAACCTCACAAAAATAAATGATGTCACAAAATACATAACGTCACAAAAATAAATGACGTCACAAAATACATAACGTCACAAAAATAAATGACGTCAAAAAATACATAATGTCACAAAAATAAATGACGTCACAAAAATTAATTACTTCACAAAATACATAACGTTACAAAAATAAATGACGTCACAAAAAAAATAAAGTCTCAAAAATAAATGACGTCACAAAATACATAACGTCACATAAATAAATGATGTCACAAAATACATAAAGTCACAAAAATAAATGACGTCACAAAATACATAACGTCATAAAAATAAATGACGTCACAAAAATTAATTACTTCACAAAATACATAACGTCACAAAAATAAATGACGTCAAAAAATACATAACCTCACAAAAATAAATGATGTCACAAAATACATAACGTCACAAAAATAAATGATGTCACAAAATACATAACGTTACAAAAATAAATGACGTCACAAAAAAAATAAAGTCTCAAAAATAAATGACGTCACAAAATACATAACGTCACATAAATAAATGATGTCACAAAATACATAAAGTCACAAAAATAAATGACGTCACAAAATACATAACGTCATGAAAATAAATGACGTCACAAAAATTAATTACTTCACAAAATACATAACGTCACAAAAATAAATGACGTCACAAAATACATAACGTCACAAAATACATTACGTCACAAAAATAAATGACGTCACAAAATACATAACGTCACAAAAATAAATGACGTCACAAAATACATAACGTCACAAAAATAAATGACGTCACAAAAATTAATTACGTTACAAAATACACAACGTCACAAAAATAAATGACGTCAAAAATACATAACCTCACAAAAATAAATGATGTCACAAAATACATAACGTCACAAAAATAAATGACGTCACAAAATACATAACGTCACAAAAATAAATGACGTCAAAAAATACATAACGTCACAAAAATAAATGACGTCACAAAAAACATAACGTCACAAAATACATTACGTCACAAAAATAAATGACGTCACAAAATACATAACGTCTTAAAAATAAATGACGTCACAAAAAAAATAAAGTCTCAAAAATAAATGACGTCACAAAATACATAACGTCGCAAAAATAAATGACGTCAAAAAATACATAACGTCACAAAAATAAATGACGTCACAAAATACATAACGTCACAAAAATAAATGACGTCACAAAATACATAACGTCACAAAATACATTACGTCACAAAAATAAATGACGTCACAAAATACATAACGTCACAAAAATAAATGATGTCACAAAATACATAACGTCACAAAAATAAATGACGTCACAAAATACATAACGTCACAAAATACATTACGTCACAAAAATAAATGACGTCACAAAATACATAACGTCACAAAAATAAATGATGTCACAAAATACATAACGTCACAAAAATAAATGATGTCACAAAATACATAACGTCACAAAAATAAATGACGTCACAAAATACATAACGTCACAAAAATAAATGACGTCACAAAATACATAACGTCATAAAAATAAATGACGTCACAAAAATTAATTACTTCACAAAATACATAACTTCACAAAAATAAATGACGTCACAAAATACATAACGTCACAAAATACATTACGTCACAAAAATAAATGACGTCACAAAATACATAACGTCACAAAAATAAATGATGTCACAAAATACATAACGTCACAAAAATAAATGACGTCACAAAATACATAACGTCACAAAAATAAATGACGTCAAAAAATACATAACCTCACAAAAATAAATGATGTCACAAAATACATAACGTCACAAAAATAAATTATGTCACAAAATACATAACGTTACAAAAATTAATGACGTCACAAAAAAAATAAAGTCTCAAAAATAAATGACGTCACAAAATACATAACGTCACAAAAATAAATGACGTCAAAAAATACATAACGTCACAAAAATAAATGACGTCACAAAATACATAACGTCACAAAAATAAATGATGTCACAAAATACATAACGTCACAAAAATAAATGACGTCACAAAATACATAACGTCATAAAAATAAATGACGTCACAAAAATTAATTACTTCACAAAATACATAACGTCACAAAAATAAATGACGTCACAAAATACATAACGTCACAAAATACATTACGTCACAAAAATAAATGACGTCACAAAATACATAACGTCACAAAAATAAATGACGTCACAAAATACATAACGTCACAAAAATAAATGACGTCACAAAAATTAATTACGTCACAAAATACACAACGTCACAAAAATAAATGACGTCAAAAAATACATAACCTCACAAAAATAAATGATGTCACAAAATACATAGCGTCACAAAAATAAATGACGTCACAAAATACATAACGTCACAAAAATAAATGACGTCAAAAAATACATAACGTCACAAAAATAAATGACGTCACAAAATACATAACGTCACAAAATACATTACGTCACAAAAATAAATGACGTCACAAAATACATAACGTCACAAAAATAAATGACGTCACAAAAAAAATAAAGTCTCAAAAATAAATGACGTCACAAAATACATAACGTCACAAAAATAAATGACGTCAAAAAATACATAACGTCACAAAAATAAATGACGTCACAAAATACGTAACGTCACAAAAATAAATGATGTCACAAAATACATAACGTCACAAAAATAAATGACGTCACAAAATAAATAACGTCATAAAAATAAATGACGTCACAAAAATTAATTACTTCACAAAATACATAACGTCACAAAAATAAATGACGTCACAAAATACATAACGTCACAAAATACATTACGTCACAAAAATAAATGACGTCACAAAATACATAACGTCACAAAAATAAATGACGTCACAAAATACATAACGTCACAAAAATAAATGACGTCACAAAAATTAATTACGTCACAAAATACATAACGTCACAAAAATAAATGACGTCAAAAAATACATAACGTCACAAAAATAAATGACGTCACAAAATACATAACGTCATAAAAATAAATGACGTCACAAAAATTAATTACTTCACAAAATACATAACATCACAAAAATAAATGACGTCACAAAATACATAACGTCACAAAATACATTACGTCACAAAAATAAATGACGTCGCAAAATACATAACGTCAAAAAAATAAATGACGTCACAAAATACATAACGTCACAAAAATAAATGACGTCACTAAAATTAATTACGTCACAAAATACACAACGTCACAAAAATAAATGACGTCAAAAAATACATAACCTCACAAAAATAAATGATGTCACAAAATACATAGCGTCACAAAAATAAATGACGTCACAAAATACATAACGTCACAAAAATAAATGACGTCAAAAAATACATAACGTCACAAAAATAAATGACGTCACAAAATACATAACGTCACAAAATACATTACGGCTCAAAAATAAATGACGTCACAAAATACATAACGTCACAAAAATAAATGACGTCAAAAAATACATAACGTCACAAAAATAAATGACGTCACAAAATACGTAACGTCACAAAAATAAATGATGTCACAAAATACATAACGTCACAAAAATAAATGACGTCACAAAATAAATAACGTCATAAAAATAAATGACGTCACAAAAATTAATTACTTCACAAAATACATAACGTCACAAAAATAAATGACGTCACAAAATACATAACGTCACAAAATACATTACGTCACAAAAATAAATGACGTCACAAAATACATAACGTCACAAAAATAAATGACGTCACAAAATACATAACGTCACAAAAATAAATGACGTCACAAAAATTAATTACGTCACAAAATACATAACGTCACAAAAATAAATGACGTCAAAAAATACATAACCTCACAAAAATAAATGATGTCACAAAATACATAACGTCACAAAAATAAATGACGTCACAAAATACATAACGTCACAAAAATAAATGACGTCACAAAATACATAACGTCCCAAAAATAAATGACGTCACAAAAAAAATAACGTCAAAAAAATAAATGACGTCACAAAATACATAACGTCACAAAAATAAATGACGTCAAAAAATACATAACGTCACAAAAATAAATGACGTCACAATAATAAATGACGTCAAAAAATACATAACGTTACAAAAATAAATGACGTCACAAAATACATAACGTTACAAAAATAAATGACGTCACAAAATACATAACGTCACAAAAATAAATAACGTCACAAAATACATAACGTCACAAAAAATGACGTCTCAAAATACATAACGTCACAAAAATAAATGACGTCACAAAATACATAACGTCACAAAAATTAATGACGTCACAAAATACATAACGTCACAAAAATAAATGACGTCACAAAATACATAACGTCACAAAAACAAATGGCGTCACAAAATACATAACGTCACAAAAATAAATGACGTCACAAAATACATAACGTCACAAAAATAAATGACGTCACAAAAATTAATTACGTCACAAAATACATAACGTCACAAAATATATAACGTCACAAAAATAAATGACGTCAAAAAATTAATTACGTCACATAATACATAACGTCACAAAAATAAATGACGTCACAAAATACATAACGTCACAAAAATAAATGACGTCACAAAATACATAACGTCACAAAAATAAATGACGTCACAAAATACATAACGTCACAAAATACATAACGTTACAAAAATAAATGACGTCACAAAATAAATAATGTCAAAAAAATAAATGACGTCACAAAATACATAACGTCACAAAAATTAATTACGTCGAAAAATACATAACCTCACAAAAATAAATGACGTCACAAAATACATAACGTCACAAAAATTAATTACGTCAAAAAATACATAACCTCACAAAAATAAATGACGTCACAAAATACATAACGTCACAAAAATAAATGACGTCACAAAATACATAACGTCACAAAAATAAATGACGTCACAAAATACATAACGTCACAAAAATAAATGACGTCACAAAAATTAATGACGTCACAAAATACATAACCTCACAAAAATAAATGACGTCAGAAAAATTAATTACGTCACAAAATACATAACGTCACAAAAATAAATGACGTCAAAAAATACATGACCTGACTAAAATAAATGATGTCACAAATACATAACGTCACAAAAATAAATGACGTCACAAAATACATAACGTCACAAAAATAAATGACGTCACAAAATACATAACGTCACAAAAATAAATGACGTCACAAAAATTAATTACGTCACAAAATACATAACGTCACAAAATATATAACGTCACAAAAATAAATGACGTCACAAAAATTAATTACGTCACAAAATACATAACGTCACAAAAATAAATAACGTCACAAAATACATAACGTCACTAAATACATAACGTTACAAAAATAAATGACGTCACAAAATAAATAAAGTCACAAAAATAAATGACGTCACAAAATACATAACGTCACAAAAAAAGGATGTCACAAAATACATAACGTCACAACAATAAATGACGTCACAAAATACATAACGTCACAAAAATAAATGACGTCACAAAAATTAATTACGTCACAAAATACATAACGTCACAAAAATAAATGACGTCACAAAAATTAATTACGTCACAAAATACATAACGTCACAAAAATAAATGACGTCACAAAATACATAACGTCATAAAAATAAATGACGTCACAAAAATTAATTACTTCACAAAATACATAACGTCACAAAAATAAATGACGTCACAAAATACATAACGTCACAAAATACATTACGTCACAAAAATAAATGACGTCACAAAATACATAACGTCACAAAAATAAATGAAGTCACAAAATACATAACGTCACAAAAATAAATGACGTCACAAAAATTAATTACGTCACAAAATACATAACGTCACAAAAATAAATGACGTCAAAAAATACATAACCTCACAAAAATAAATGATGTCACAAAATACATAACGTCACAAAAATAAATGACGTCACAAAATACATAACGTCACAAAACTAAATGACGTCACAAAAATAAATAACGTCACAAAATACATAACGTCACAAAATACATAACGTCACAAAAATAAATGACGTCACAAAATACATAACGTCACAAAAATAAATGACGTCACAAAAAAATAACGTCAAAAAAATAAATGACGTCACAAAATACATAACGTCACAAAAATAAATGACGTCAAAAAATACATAACGTCACAAAAATAAATGACGTCACAATAATAAATGACGTCACAAAATACATAACGTCACAAAAATAAATGACGTCACAAAATACATAACGTTACAAAAATAAATGACGTCACAAAATATATAACGTCACAAAAATAAATGACGTCACAAAATACATAACGTCACAATAAATGACGTCTCAAAATACATAACGTCACAAAAATAAATGACGTCACAAAATACATAACGTCACAAAAATAAATGACGTTACAAAAAACATAACGTCACAAAAATAAATGACGTCACAAAATACATAACGTCACAAAAATAAAAGACGTCACAAAATACATAACGTCACAAAATACATAACGTCACAAAAATAAATGACGTCACAAAATAAATAAAGTCACAAAAATAAATGACGTCACAAAATACATAACGTCACAAAAATAAATGACGTCACAAAATAATTAACGTCACAAAAATTAATGACGTCACAAAAATTAATTACGTCACAAAATACATAACGTCACAAAAATTAATTACGTCAAAAAATACATAACCTCACAAAAATAAATGACGTCACAAAATACATAACGTCACAAAAATAAATGACGTCACAAAATACATAACGTCATAAAAATAAATGACGTCACAAAAATTAATTACTTCACAAAATACATAACGATACAAAAATAAATGACGTCACAAAATACATAACGTCACAAAATACATTACGTCACAAAAATAAATGACGTCACAAAATACATAACGTCACAAAAATAAATGACGTCACAAAATACATAACGTCACAAAAATAAATGACGTCACAAAAAACATAACGTCACAAAATACATTACGTCACAAAAATAAATGACGTCACAAAATACATAACGTCTTAAAAATAAATGACGTCACAAAAAAAATAAAGTCTCAAAAATAAATGACGTCACAAAATACATAACGTCACAAAAATAAATGACGTCAAAAAATACATAACGTCACAAAAATAAATGACGTCACAAAATACATAACGTCACAAAAATAAATGATGTCACAAAATACATAACGTCACAAAAATAAATGACGTCACAAAATAAATAACGTCATAAAAATAAATGACGTCACAAAAATTAATTACTTCACAAAATACATAACTTCACAAAAATTAATGACGTCACAAAATACATAACGTCACAAAATACATTACGTCACAAAAATAAATGACGTCACAAAATACATAACGTCACAAAAATAAATGATGTCACAAAATACATAACGGCACAAAAATAAATGACGTCACAAAATACATAACGTCACAAAAATAAATGACGCCAAAAAATACATAACCTCACAAAAATAAATGATGTCACAAAATACATAACGTCACAAAAATAAATGATGTCACAAAATACATAACGTTACAAAAATTAATGACGTCACAAAAAAAATAAAGTCTCAAAAATAAATGACGTCACAAAATACATAACGTCACAAAAATAAATGACGTCAAAAAATACATAACGTCACAAAAATAAATGACGTCACAAAATACATAACGTCACAAAAATAAATGATGTCACAAAATACATAACGTCACAAAAATAAATGACGTCACAAAATACATAACGTCATAAAAATAAATGACGTCAAAAAAATTAATTACTTCACAAAATACATAACGTCACAAAAATAAATGACGTCACAAAATACATAACGTCACAAAATACATTACGTCACAAAAATAAATGACGTCACAAAATACATAACGTCACAAAAATAAATGACGTCACAAAATACATAACGTCACAAAAATAAATGACGTCACAAAAATTAATTACGTCACAAAATACACAACGTCACAAAAATAAATGACGTCAAAAAATACATAACCTCACAAAAATAAATGATGTCACAAAATACATAGCGTCACAAAAATAAATGACGTCACAAAATACATAACGTCACAAAAATAAATGACGTCAAAAAATACATAACGTCACAAAAATAAATGACGTCACAAAATACATAACGTCACAAAATACATTACGTCACAAAAATAAATGACGTCACAAAATACATAACGTCACAAAAATAAATGACGTCACAAAATACATAACGTCACAAAAAAAGGATGTCACAAAATACATAACGTCACAAAAATAAATGACGTCACAAAATACATAACGTCACAAAAATAAATGACGTCACAAAATACATAACGTCACAAAAATAAATGATGTCACAAAATACATAACGTCACAAAAATAAATGACGTCACAAAATACATAACGTCATAAAAATAAATGACGTCACAAAAATTAATTACTTCACAAAATACATAACGTCACAAAAATAAATGACGTCACAAAATACATAACGTCACAAAATACATTACGTCACAAAAATAAATGACGTCACAAAATACATAACGTCACAAAAATAAATGAAGTCACAAAATACATAACGTCACAAAAATAAATGACGTCACAAAAATTAATTACGTCACAAAATACATAACGTCACAAAAATAAATGACGTCAAAAAATACATAACCTCACAAAAATAAATGATGTCACAAAATACATAACGTCACAAAAATAAATGACGTCACAAAATACATAACGTCACAAAAATAAATGACGTCACAAAAATAAATAACGTCACAAAATACATAACGTCACAAAATACATAACGTCACAAAAATAAATGACGTCACAAAATACATAACGTCACAAAAATAAATGACGTCACAAAAAAATAACGTCAAAAAAATAAATGACGTCACAAAATACATAACGTCACAAAAATAAATGACGTCAAAAATACATAACGTCACAAAAATAAATGACGTCACAATAATAAATGACGTCACAAAATACATAACGTCACAAAAATAAATGACGTCACAAAATACATAACGTTACAAAAATAAATGACGTCACAAAATACATAACGTCACAAAAATAAATGACGTCACAAAATACATAACGTCACAAAAAATGACGTCTCAAAATACATAACGTCACAAAAATAAATGACGTCACAAAATACATAACGTCACAAAAATAAATGACGTTACAAAAACATAACGTCACAAAAACAAATGACGTCACAAAATACATAACGTCACAAAAATAAAAGACGTCACAAAATACATAACGTCACAAAATACATAACGTCACAAAAATAAATGACGTCACAAAATAAATAAAGTCACAAAAATAAATGACGTCACAAAATACATAACGTCACAAAAATAAATGACGTCACAAAATAATTAACGTCACAAAAATTAATGACGTCACAAAAATTAATTACGTCACAAAATACATAACGTCACAAAAATTAATTACGTCAAAAAATACATAACCTCACAAAAATAAATGACGTCACAAAATACATAACGTCACAAAAATAAATGACGTCACAAAATACATAACGTCATAAAAATAAATGACGTCACAAAAATTAATTACTTCACAAAATACATAACGTCACAAAAATAAATGACGTCACAAAATACATAACGTCACAAAATACATTACGTCACAAAAATAAATGACGTCACAAAATACATAACGTCACAAAAATAAATGACGTCACAAAATACATAACGTCACAAAAATAAATGACGTCACAAAAAACATAACGTCACAAAATACATTACGTCACAAAAATAAATGACGTCACAAAATACATAACGTCTTAAAAATAAATGACGTCACAAAAAAAATAAAGTCTCAAAAATAAATGACGTCACAAAATACATAACGTCACAAAAATAAATGACGTCAAAAAATACATAACGTCACAAAAATAAATGACGTCACAAAATACATAACGTCACAAAAATAAATGATGTCACAAAATACATAACGTCACAAAAATAAATGACGTCACAAAATAAATAACGTCATAAAAATAAATGACGTCACAAAAATTAATTACTTCACAAAATACATAACTTCACAAAAATAAATGACGTCACAAAATACATAACGTCACAAAATACATTACGTCACAAAAATAAATGACGTCACAAAATACATAACGTCACAAAAATAAATGATGTCACAAAATACATAACGTCACAAAAATAAATGACGTCACAAAATACATAACGTCACAAAAATAAATGACGCCAAAAAATACATAACCTCACAAAAATAAATGATGTCACAAAATACATAACGTCACAAAAATAAATGATGTCACAAAATACATAACGTTACAAAAATTAATGACGTCACAAAAAAAATAAAGTCTCAAAAATAAATGACGTCACAAAATACATAACGTCACAAAAATAAATGACGTCAAAAAATACATAACGTCACAAAAATAAATGACGTCACAAAATACATAACGTCACAAAAATAAATGATGTCACAAAATACATAACGTCACAAAAATAAATGACGTCACAAAATACATAACGTCATAAAAATAAATGACGTCACAAAAATTAATTACTTCACAAAATACATAACGTCACAAAAATAAATGACGTCACAAAATACATAACGTCACAAAATACATTACGTCACAAAAATAAATGACGTCACAAAATACATAACGTCACAAAAATAAATGACGTCACAAAATACATAACGTCACAAAAATAAATGACGTCACAAAAATTAATTACGTCACAAAATACACAACGTCACAAAAATAAATGACGTCAAAAAATACATAACCTCACAAAAATAAATGATGTCACAAAATACATAGCGTCACAAAAATAAATGACGTCACAAAATACATAACGTCACAAAAATAAATGACGTCAAAAAATACATAACGTCACAAAAATAAATGACGTCACAAAATACATAACGTCACAAAATACATTACGTCACAAAAATAAATGACGTCACAAAATACATAACGTCACAAAAATAAATGACGTCAAAAAATACATAACGTCACAAAAATAAATGACGTCACAAAATACGTAACGTCACAAAAATAAATGATGTCACAAATACATAACGTCACAAAAATAAATGACGTCACAAAATAAATAACGTCATAAAAATAAATGACGTCACAAAAATTAATTACTTCACAAAATACATAACGTCACAAAAATAAATGACGTCACAAAATACATAACGTCACAAAATACATTACGTCACAAAAATAAATGACGTTACAAAATACATAACGTCACAAAAATAAATGACGTCACAAAATACATAACGTCACAAAAATAAATGACGTCACAAAAATTAATTACGTCACAAAATACATAACGTCACAAAAATAAATGACGTCAAAAAATACATAACCTCACAAAAATAAATGATGTCACAAAATACATAACGTCACAAAAATAAATGACGTCACAAAATACATAACGTCACAAAAATAAATGACGTCACAAAATACATAACGTCCCAAAAATAAATGACGTCACAAAAAAAATAACGTCAAAAAAATAAATGACGTCACAAAATACATAACGTCACAAAAATAAATGACGTCAAAAAATACATAACGTCACAAAAATAAATGACGTCACAATAATAAATGACGTCAAAAAATACATAACGTCACAAAAATAAATGACGTCACAAAATACATAACGTTACAAAAATAAATGAAGTCACAAAATACATAACGTCACAAAAATAAATGACGTCACAAAATACATAACGTCACAAAAAATGACGTCTCAAAATACATAACGTCACAAAAATAAATGACGTCACAAAATACATAACGTCACAAAAACAAATGGCGTCACAAAATACATAACGTCACAAAAATAAATGACGTCACAAAATACATAACGTCACAAAAATAAATGACGTCACAAAAATTAATTACGTCACAAAATACATAACGTCACAAAATATATAACGTCACAAAAATAAATGACGTCACAAAAATTAATTACGTCACAAAATACATAACGTCACAAAAATAAATGACGTCACAAAATACATAACGTCACAAAAATAAATGACGTCACAAAATACATAACGTCACAAAAATAAATGACGTCACAAAATACATAACGTCACAAAATACATAACGTTACAAAAATAAATGACGTCACAAAATAAATAATGTCAAAAAAATAAATGACGTCACAAAATACATAACGTCACAAAAATAAATGACGTCACAAAATACATAACGTCACAAAAATAAATGACGTCAAAAAATACATAACGTCACAAAAATAAATGACGTCACAAAATACATAACGTCATAAAAATAAATGACGTCACAAAAATTAATTACTTCACAAAATACATAACATCACAAAAATAAATGACGTCACAAAATACATAACGTCACAAAAATAAATGACGTCACAAAATACATAACGTCACAAAAATAAATGACGTCACAAAATACATAACGTCACAAAAATAAATGACGTCACAAAATACATAACGTCACAAAAATAAATGACGTCAAAAAATACATAACGTCACAAAAATAAATGACGTCACAAAATACATAACGTCATAAAAATAAATGACGTCACAAAAATTAATTACTTCACAAAATACATAACATCACAAAAATAAATGACGTCACAAAATACATAACGTCACAAAATACATTACGTCACAAAAATAAATGACGTCGCAAAATACATAACGTCACAAAAATAAATGACGTCACAAAATACATAACGTCACAAAAATAAATGACGTCACAAAAATTAATTACGTCACAAAATACACAACGTCACAAAAATAAATGACGTCAAAAAATACATAACCTCACAAAAATAAATGATGTCACAAAATACATAGCGTCACAAAAATAAATGACGTCACAAAATACATAACGTCACAAAAATAAATGACGTCAAAAAATACATAACGTCACAAAAATAAATGACGTCACAAAATACATAACGTCACAAAATACATTACGTCACAAAAATAAATGACGTCACAAAATACATAACGTCACAAAAATAAATGACGTCACAAAAAAAATAAAGTCTCAAAAATAAATGACGTCACAAAATACATAACGTCACAAAAATAAATGACGTCAAAAAATACATAACGTCACAAAAATAAATGACGTCACAAAATACGTAACGTCACAAAAATAAATGATGTCACAAAATACATAACGTCACAAAAATAAATGACGTCACAAAATAAATAACGTCATAAAAATAAATGACGTCACAAAAATTAATTACTTCACAAAATACATAACGTCACAAAAATAAATGACGTCACAAAATACATAACGTCACAAAATACATTACGTCACAAAAATAAATGACGTCACAAAATACATAACGTCACAAAAATAAATGACGTCACAAAATACATAACGTCACAAAAATAAATGACGTCACAAAAATTAATTACGTCACAAAATACATAACGTCACAAAAATAAATGACGTCAAAAAATACATAACCTCACAAAAATAAATGATGTCACAAAATACATAACGTCACAAAAATAAATGACGTCAAAAAATACATAACGTCACAAAAATAAATGACGTCACAAAATACATAACGTCCCAAAAATAAATGACGTCACAAAAAAATAACGTCAAAAAAATAAATGACGTCACAAAATACATAACGTCACAAAAATAAATGACGTCAAAAAATACATAACGTCACAAAAATAAATGACGTCACAATAATAAATGACGTCAAAAAATACATAACGTCACAAAAATAAATGACGTCACAAAATACATAACGTTACAAAAATAAATGACGTCACAAAATACATAACGTCACAAAAATAAATAACGTCACAAAATACATAACGTCACAAAAAATGACGTCTCAAAATACATAACGTCACAAAAATAAATGACGTCACAAAATACATAACGTCACAAAAATTAATGACGTCACAAAATACATAACGTCACAAAAATAAATGACGTCACAAAATACATAACGTCACAAAAACAAATGGCGTCACAAAATACATAACGTCACAAAAATAAATGACGTCACAAAATACATAACGTCACAAAAATAAATGACGTCACAAAAATTAATTACGTCACAAAATACATAACGTCACAAAATATATAACGTCACAAAAATAAATGACGTCACAAAAATTAATTACGTCACAAAATACATAACGTCACAAAAATAAATGACGTCACAAAATACATAACGTCACAAAAATAAATGACGTCACAAAATACATAACGTCACAAAAATAAATGACGTCACAAAATACATAACGTCACAAAATACATAACGTTACAAAAATAAATGACGTCACAAAATAAATAATGTCAAAAAAATAAATGACGTCACAAAATAAATAACGTCACAAAAATTAATTACGTCGAAAAATACATAACCTCACAAAAATAAATGACGTCACAAAATACATAACGTCACAAAAATTAATTACGTCAAAAAATACATAACCTCACAAAAATAAATGACGTCACAAAATACATAACGTCACAAAAATAAATGACGTCACAAAATACATAACGTCACAAAAATAAATGACGTCACAAAATACATAACGTCACAAAAATAAATGACGTCACAAAAATTAATGACGTCACAAAATACATAACCTCACAAAAATAAATGACGTCAGAAAAATTAATTACGTCACAAAATACATAACGTCACAAAAATAAATGACGTCAAAAAATACATGACCTGACTAAAATAAATGATGTCACAAAATACATAACGTTACAAAAATAAATGACGTCACAAAATAAATAAAGTCACAAAAATAAATGACGTCACAAAATACATAACGTCACAAAAATTAATTACGTCACAAAATACATAACGTCACAAAAATAAATGACGTCACAAAATACATAACGTCACAAAAATAAATGACGTCACAAAATACATAACGTCACAAAAATAAATGACGTCACAAAATACATAACGTCACAAAATACATAACGTTACAAAAATAAATGACGTCACAAAATAAATAATGTCAAAAAAATAAATGACGTCACAAAATAAATAACGTCACAAAAATTAATTACGTCGAAAAATACATAACCTCACAAAAATAAATGACGTCACAAAATACATAACGTCACAAAAATAAATGACGTCACAAAATACATAACGTCACAAAAATAAATGACGTCACAAAATACATAACGTCACAAAAATAAATGACGTCACAAAAATTAATGACGTCACAAAATACATAACCTCACAAAAATAAATGACGTCAGAAAAATTAATTACGTCACAAAATACATAACGTCACAAAAATAAATGACGTCAAAAAATACATGACCTGACTAAAATAAATGATGTCACAAAATACATAACGTTACAAAAATAAATGACGTCACAAAATAAATAAAGTCACAAAAATAAATGACGTCACAAAATACATAACGTCACAAAAATTAATTACGTCACAAAATACATAACGTCACAAAAATAAATGACGTCACAAAATACATAACGTCACAAAAATAAATGACGTCACAAAATACATAACGTCACAAAAATAAATGACGTCACAAAATACATAACGTCACAAAATACATAACGTTACAAAAATAAATGACGTCACAAAATAAATAATGTCAAAAAAATAAATGACGTCACAAAATAAATAACGTCACAAAAATTAATTACGTCGAAAAATACATAACCTCACAAAAATAAATGACGTCACAAAATACATAACGTCACAAAAATTAATTACGTCAAAAAATACATAACCTCACAAAAATAAATGACGTCACAAAATACATAACGTCACAAAAATAAATGACGTCACAAAATACATAACGTCACAAAAATAAATGACGTCACAAATACATAACGTCACAAAAATAAATGACGTCACAAAATACATAACGTCACAAAAATAAATGACGTCACAAAATACATAACGTCACAAAAATAAATGACGTCACAAAAATTAATTACGTCACAAAATACATAACGTCACAAAATATATAACGTCACAAAAATAAATGACGTCACAAAAATTAATTACGTCACAAAATACATAACGTCACAAAAATAAATAACGTCACAAAATACATAACGTCACTAAATACATAACGTTACAAAAATAAATGACGTCACAAAATAAATAAAGTCACAAAAATAAATGACGTCACAAAATACATAACGTCACAAAAAAAGGATGTCACAAAATACATAACGTCACAAAAATAAATGACGTCACAAAATACATAACGTCACAAAAATAAATGACGTCACAAAATACATAACGTCACAAAAATAAATGATGTCACAAAATACATAACGTCACAAAAATAAATGACGTCACAAAATACATAACGTCATAAAAATAAATGACGTCACAAAAATTAATTACTTCACAAAATACATAACGTCACAAAAATAAATGACGTCACAAAATACATAACGTCACAAAATACATTACGTCACAAAAATAAATGACGTCACAAAATACATAACGTCACAAAAATAAATGAAGTCACAAAATACATAACGTCACAAAAATAAATGACGTCACAAAAATTAATTACGTCACAAAATACATAACGTCACAAAAATAAATGACGTCAAAAAATACATAACCTCACAAAAATAAATGATGTCACAAAATACATAACGTCACAAAAATAAATGACGTCACAAAATACATAACGTCACAAAAATAAATGACGTCACAAAAATAAATAACGTCACAAAATACATAACGTCACAAAATACATAACGTCACAAAAATAAATGACGTCACAAAATACATAACGTCACAAAAATAAATGACGTCACAAAAAAATAACGTCAAAAAAATAAATGACGTCACAAAATACATAACGTCACAAAAATAAATGACGTCAAAAAATACATAACGTCACAAAAATAAATGACGTCACAATAATAAATGACGTCACAAAATACATAACGTCACAAAAATAAATGACGTCACAAAATACATAACGTTACAAAAATAAATGACGTCACAAAATACATAACGTCACAAATATAAATGACGTCACAAAATACATAACGTCACAAAAAATGACGTCTCAAAATACATAACGTCACAAAAATAAATGACGTCACAAAATACATTACGTCACAAAAATAAATGACGTTACAAAAAACATAACGTCACAAAAATAAATGACGTCACAAAATACATAACGTCACAAAAATAAAAGACGTCACAAAATACATAACGTCACAAAATACATAACGTCACAAAAATAAATGACGTCACAAAATAAATAAAGTCACAAAAATAAATGACGTCACAAAATACATAACGTCACAAAAATAAATGACGTCACAAAATAATTAACGTCACAAAAATTAATGACGTCACAAAAATTAATTACGTCACAAAATACATAACGTCACAAAAATTAATTACGTCAAAAAATACATAACCTCACAAAAATAAATGACGTCACAAAATACATAACGTCACAAAAATAAATGACGTCACAAAATACATAACGTCATAAAAATAAATGACGTCACAAAAATTAATTACTTCACAAAATACATAACGTCACAAAAATAAATGACGTCACAAAATACATAACGTCACAAAATACATTACGTCACAAAAATAAATGACGTCACAAAATACATAACGTCACAAAAATAAATGACGTCACAAAATACATAACGTCACAAAAATAAATGACGTCACAAAAATTAATTACGTCACAAAATACTTAACGTCACAAAAATAAATGACGTCACAAAAATTAATTACGTCACAAAATACATAACGTCACAAAAATAAAGGACGTCAAAAAATACATAACCTCACAAAAATAAATGATGTCACAAAATACATAACGTTACAAAAATAAATGACGTCACAAAATAAATAAAGTCACAAAAATAAATGACGTCACAAAATACATAACGTCACAAAAATTAATTACGTCAAAAAATACATAACCTCACAAAAATAAATGGCGTCACAAAATACATAACGTCACAAAAATAAATGACGTCACAAAAATTAATTACGTCACAAAATACATAACGTCACAAAATATATAACGTCACAAAAATAAATGACGTCACAAAAATTAATTACGTCACAAAATACATAACGTCACAAAAATAAATAACGTCACAAAATACATAACGTCACTAAATACATAACGTTACAAAAATAAATGACGTCACAAAATAAATAAAGTCACAAAAATAAATGACGTCACAAAATACATAACGTCACAAAAAAAGGATGTCACAAAATACATAACGTCACAAAAATAAATGACGTCACAAAATACATAACGTCACAAAAATAAATGACGTCACAAAATACATAACGTCACAAAAATAAATGATGTCACAAAATACATAACGTCACAAAAATAAATGACGTCACAAAATACATAACGTCATAAAAATAAATGACGTCACAAAAATTAATTACGTCACAAAATACATAACGTCACAAAAATAAATGACGTCACAAAATACATAACGTCACAAAATACATTACGTCACAAAAATAAATGACGTCACAAAATACATAACGTCACAAAAATAAATGAAGTCACAAAATACATAACGTCACAAAAATAAATGACGTCACAAAAATTAATTACGTCACAAAATACATAACGTCACAAAAATAAATGACGTCAAAAAATACATAACCTCACAAAAATAAATGATGTCACAAAATACATAACGTCACAAAAATAAATGACGTCACAAAATACATAACGTCACAAAAATAAATGACGTCACAAAAATAAATAACGTCACAAAATACATAACGTCACAAAATACATAACGTCACAAAAATAAATGACGTCACAAAATACATAACGTCACAAAAATAAATGACGTCACAAAAAAATAACGTCAAAAAAATAAATGACGTCACAAAATACATAACGTCACAAAAATAAATGACGTCAAAAAATACATAACGTCACAAAAATAAATGACGTCACAATAATAAATGACGTCACAAAATACATAACGTCACAAAAATAAATGACGTCACAAAATACATAACGTTACAAAAATAAATGACGTCACAAAATACATAACGTCACAAAAATAAATGACGTCACAAAATACATAACGTCACAAAAAATGACGTCTCAAAATACATAACGTCACAAAAATAAATGACGTCACAAAATACATTACGTCAAAAAATAAATGACGTTACAAAAAACATAACGTCACAAAAATAAATGACGTCACAAAATACATAACGTCACAAAAATAAAAGACGTCACAAAATACATAACGTCACAAAATACATAACGTCACAAAAATAAATGACGTCACAAAATAAATAAAGTCACAAAAATAAATGACGTCACAAAATACATAACGTCACAAAAATAAATGACGTCACAAAATAATTAACGTCACAAAAATTAATGACGTCACAAAAATTAATTACGTCACAAAATACATAACGTCACAAAAATTAATTACGTCAAAAAATACATAACCTCACAAAAATAAATGACGTCACAAAATACATAACGTCACAAAAATAAATGACGTCACAAAATACATAACGTCATAAAAATAAATGACGTCACAAAAATTAATTACTTCACAAAATACATAACGTCACAAAAATAAATGACGTCACAAAATACATAACGTCACAAAATACATTACGTCACAAAAATAAATGACGTCACAAAATACATAACGTCACAAAAATAAATGACGTCACAAAATACATAACGTCACAAAAATAAATGACGTCACAAAAATTAATTACGTCACAAAATACTTAACGTCACAAAAATAAATGACGTCACAAAATACATAACGTCACAAAAATAAATGAAGTCACAAAATACATAACGTCACAAAAATAAATGACGTCACAAAAATTAATTACGTCACAAAATACATAACGTCACAAAAATAAATGACGTCAAAAAATACATAACCTCACAAAAATAAATGATGTCACAAAATACATAACGTCACAAAAATAAATGACGTCACAAAATACATAACGTCACAAAAATAAATGACGTCACAAAAATAAATAACGTCACAAAATACATAACGTCACAAAATACATAACGTCACAAAAATAAATGACGTCACAAAATACATAACGTCACAAAAATAAATGACGTCACAAAAAAATAACGTCAAAAAAATAAATGACGTCACAAAATACATAACGTCACAAAAATAAATGACGTCAAAAAATACATAACGTCACAAAAATAAATGACGTCACAATAATAAATGACGTCACAAAATACATAACGTCACAAAAATAAATGACGTCACAAAATACGTAGTTACAAAAATAAATGACGTCACAAAATACATAACGTCACAAAAATAAATGACGTCACAAAATACATAACGTCACAAAAAATGACGTCTCAAAATACATAACGTCACAAAAATAAATGACGTCACAAAATACATTACGTCAAAAAATAAATGACGTTACAAAAAACATAACGTCACAAAAATAAATGACGTCACAAAATACATAACGTCACAAAAATAAAAGACGTCACAAAATACATAACGTCACAAAATACATAACGTCACAAAAATAAATGACGTCACAAAATAAATAAAGTCACAAAAATAAATGACGTCACAAAATACATAACGTCACAAAAATAAATGACGTCACAAAATAATTAACGTCACAAAAATTAATGACGTCACAAAAATTAATTACGTCACAAAATACATAACGTCACAAAAATTAATTACGTCAAAAAATACATAACCTCACAAAAATAAATGACGTCACAAAATACATAACGTCACAAAAATAAATGACGTCACAAAATACATAACGTCATAAAAATAAATGACGTCACAAAAATTAATTACTTCACAAAATACATAACGTCACAAAAATAAATGACGTCACAAAATACATAACGTCACAAAATACATTACGTCACAAAAATAAATGACGTCACAAAATACATAACGTCACAAAAATAAATGACGTCACAAAATACATAACGTCACAAAAATAAATGACGTCACAAAAATTAATTACGTCACAAAATACTTAACGTCACAAAAATAAATGACGTCACAAAAATTAATTACGTCACAAAATACATAACGTCACAAAAATAAAGGACGTCAAAAAATACATAACCTCACAAAAATAAATGATGTCACAAAATACATAACGTTACAACAATAAATGACGTCACAAAATAAATAAAGTCACAAAAATAAATGACGTCACAAAATACATAACGTCACAAAAATTAATTACGTCAAAAAATACATAACCTCACAAAAATAAATGGCGTCACAAAATACATAACGTCACAAAAATAAATGACGTCAAAAAATACATAACGTCACAAAAATAAATGACGTCACAAAATACATAACGTCACAAAAATAAATGATGTCACAAAATACATAACGTCACAAAAATAAATGACGTCACAAAATACATAACGTCATAAAAATAAATGACGTCACAAAAATTAATTACTTCACAAAATACATAACGTCACAAAAATAAATGACGTCACAAAATACATAACGTCACAAAATACATTACGTCACAAAAATAAATGTAGTCACAAAATACATAACGTCACAAAAATAAATGACGTCACAAAATACATTACGTCACAAAAATAAATGACGTCACAAAAATTAATTACGTCACAAAATACATAACGTCACAAAAATAAATGACGTCAAAAAATACATAACCTCACAAAAATAAATGATGTCACAAAATACATAACGTTACAAAAATAAATGACGTCACAAAAAAAATAAAGTCTCAAAAATAAATGACGTCACAAAATACATAACGTCACAAAATTAAATGACGTCAAAAAATACATAACGTCACAAAAATAAATGACGTCACAAAATACATAACGTCACAAAAATAAATGATGTCACAAAATACATAACGTCACAAAAATAAATGACGTCACAAAATACATAACGTCATAAAAATAAATGACATCACAAAAATTAATTACTTCACAAAATACATAACGTCACAAAAATAAATGACGTCACAAAATACATAACGTCACAAAATACATTACGTCACAAAAATAAATGACGTCACAAAATACATAACGTCACAAAAATAAATGACGTCACAAAATACATAACGTCACAAAAATAAATGACGTCACAAAAATTAATTACGTCACAAAATACATAACGTCACAAAAATAAATGACGTCAAAAAATACATAACCTCACAAAAATAAATGATGTCACAAAATACATAACGTCACAAAAATAAATGACGTCACAAAATACATAACGTCACAAAAATAAATGACGTCACAAGATACATAACTTCACAAAAATAAATGACGTCACAAAAAAATAACCTCAAAAAAATAAATGACGTCACAAAATACATAACGTCACAAAAATAAATGACGTCAAAAAATACATAACGTCACAAAAATAAATGACGTCACAATAATAAATGACGTCACAAAATACATAACGTCACAAAAATAAATGACGTCAAAAAATACATAACCTCACAAAAATAAATGATGTCACAAAAATTAATTACGTCACAAAATACATAACGTCACAAAAATAAATGACGTCAAAAAATACATAACCTCACAAAAATAAATGATGTCACAAAATACATAACGTCACAAAAATAAATGACGTCACAAAATACATAACGTCACAAAAATAAATGACGTCACAAAATACATAACGTCCCAAAAATAAATGACGTCACAAAAAAATAACGTCAAAAAAATAAATGACGTCACAAAATACATAACGTCACAAAAATAAATGACGTCAAAAAATACATAACGTCACAAAAATAAATGACGTCACAATAATAAATGACGTCAAAAAATACATAACGTCACAAAAATAAATGACGTCACAAAATACATAACGTTACAAAAATAAATGACGTCACAAAATACATAACGTCACAAAAATAAATAACGTCACAAAATACATAACGTCACAAAAAATGACGTCTCAAAATACATAACGTCACAAAAATAAATGACGTCACAAAATACATAACGTCACAAAAATTAATGACGTCACAAAATACATAACGTCACAAAAATAAATGACGTCACAAAATACATAACGTCACAAAAACAAATGGCGTCACAAAATACATAACGTCACAAAAATAAATGACGTCACAAAATACATAACGTCACAAAAATAAATGACGTCACAAAAATTAATTACGTCACAAAATACATAACGTCACAAAATATATAACGTCACAAAAATAAATGACGTCACAAAAATTAATTACGTCACAAAATACATAACGTCACAAAAATAAATGACGTCACAAAATACATAACGTCACAAAAATAAATGACGTCACAAAATACATAACGTCACAAAAATAAATGACGTCACAAAATACATAACGTCACAAAATACATAACGTTACAAAAATAAATGACGTCACAAAATAAATAATGTCAAAAAAATAAATGACGTCACAAAATACATAACGTCACAAAAATTAATTACGTCGAAAAATACATAACCTCACAAAAATAAATGACGTCACAAAATACATAACGTCACAAAAATTAATTACGTCAAAAAATACATAACCTCACAAAAATAAATGACGTCACAAAATACATAACGTCACAAAAATAAATGACGTCACAAAATACATAACGTCACAAAAATAAATGACGTCACAAAATACATAACGTCACAAAAATAAATGACGTCACAAAAATTAATGACGTCACAAAATACATAACCTCACAAAAATAAATGACGTCAGAAAAATTAATTACGTCACAAAATACATAACGTCACAAAAATAAATGACGTCAAAAAATACATGACCTGACTAAAATAAATGATGTCACAAATACATAACGTCACAAAAATAAATGACGTCACAAAATACATAACGTCACAAAAATAAATGACGTCACAAAATACATAACGTCACAAAAATAAATGACGTCACAAAAATTAATTACGTCACAAAATACATAACGTCACAAAATATATAACGTCACAAAAATAAATGACGTCACAAAAATTAATTACGTCACAAAATACATAACGTCACAAAAATAAATAACGTCACAAAATACATAACGTCACTAAATACATAACGTTACAAAAATAAATGACGTCACAAAATAAATAAAGTCACAAAAATAAATGACGTCACAAAATACATAACGTCACAAAAAAAGGATGTCACAAAATACATAACGTCACAAAAATAAATGACGTCACAAAATACATAACGTCACAAAAATAAATGACGTCACAAAATACATAACGTCACAAAAATAAATGATGTCACAAAATACATAACGTCACAAAAATAAATGACGTCACAAAATACATAACGTCATAAAAATAAATGACGTCACAAAAATTAATTACTTCACAAAATACATAACGTCACAAAAATAAATGACGTCACAAAATACATAACGTCACAAAATACATTACGTCACAAAAATAAATGACGTCACAAAATACATAACGTCACAAAAATAAATGAAGTCACAAAATACATAACGTCATAAAAATAAATGACGTCACAAAAATTAATTACTTCACAAAATACATAACGTCACAAAAATAAATGACGTCACAAAATACATAACGTCACAAAATACATTACGTCACAAAAATAAATGACGTCACAAAATACATAACGTCACAAAAATAAATGAAGTCACAAAATACATAACGTCACAAAAATAAATGACGTCACAAAAATTAATTACGTCACAAAATACATAACGTCACAAAAATAAATGACGTCAAAAAATACATAACTTCACAAAAATAAATGATGTCACAAAATACATAACGTCACAAAAATAAATGACGTCACAAAATACATAACGTCACAAAAATAAATGACGTCACAAAAATAAATAACGTCACAAAATACAAAACGTCACAAAATACATAACGTCACAAAAATAAATGACATCACAAAATACATAACGTCACAAAAATAAATGACGTCACAAAAAAATAACGTCAAAAAAATAAATGACGTCACAAAATACATAACGTCACAAAAATAAATGACGTCAAAAAATACATAACGTCACAAAAATAAATGACGTCACAATAATAAATGACGTCACAAAATACATAACGTCACAAAAATAAATGACGTCACAAAATACATAACGTTACAAAAATAAATGACGTCACAAAATACATAACGTCACAAAAATAAATGACGTCACAAAATACATAACGTCACAAAAAATGACGTCTCAAAATACATAACGTCACAAAAATAAATGACGTCACAAAATACATTACGTCACAAAAATAAATGACGTTACAAAAAACATAACGTCACAAAAATAAATGACGTCACAAAATACATAACGTCACAAAAATAAAAGACGTCACAAAATACATAACGTCACAAAATACATAACGTCACAAAAATAAATGACGTCACAAAATAAATAAAGTCACAAAAATAAATGACGTCACAAAATACATAACGTCACAAAAATAAATGACGTCACAAAATAATTAACGTCACAAAAATTAATGACGTCACAAAAATTAATTACGTCACAAAATACATAACGTCACAAAAATTAATTACGTCAAAAAATACATAACCTCACAAAAATAAATGACGTCACAAAATACATAACGTCACAAAAATAAATGACGTCACAAAAAACATAACGTCATAAAAATAAATGACGTCACAAAAATTAATTACTTCACAAAATACATAACGTCACAAAAATAAATGACGTCACAAAATACATAACGTCACAAAATACATTACGTCACAAAAATAAATGACGTCACAAAATACATAACGTCACAAAAATAAATGACGTCACAAAATACATAACGTCACAAAAATAAATGACGTCACAAAAATTAATTACGTCACAAAATACTTAACGTCACAAAAATAAATGACGTCACAAAAATTAATTACGTCACAAAATACATAACGTCACAAAAATAAAGGACGTCAAAAAATACATAACCTCACAAAAATAAATGATGTCACAAAATACATAACGTTACAAAAATAAATGACGTCACAAAATAAATAAAGTCACAAAAATAAATGACGTCACAAAATACATAACGTCACAAAAATTAATTACGTCAAAAAATACATAACCTCACAAAAATAAATGGCGTCACAAAATACATAACGTCACAAAAATAAATGACGTCACAAAAATTAATTACGTCACAAAATACATAACGTCACAAAATATATAACGTCACAAAAATAAATGACGTCACAAAAATTAATTACGTCACAAAATACATAACGTCACAAAAATAAATAACGTCACAAAATACATAACGTCACTAAATACATAACGTTACAAAAATAAATGACGTCACAAAATAAATAAAGTCACAAAAATAAATGACGTCACAAAATACATAACGTCACAAAAAAAGGATGTCACAAAATACATAACGTCACAAAAATAAATGACGTCACAAAATACATAACGTCACAAAAATAAATGACGTCACAAAATACATAACGTCACAAAAATAAATGATGTCACAAAATACATAACGTCACAAAAATAAATGACGTCACAAAATACATAACGTCATAAAAATAAATGACGTCACAAAAATTTATTACTTCACAAAATACATAACGTCACAAAAATAAATGACGTCACAAAATACATAACGTCACAAAATACATTACGTCACAAAAATAAATGACGTCACAAAATACGTAACGTCACAAAAATAAATGAAGTCACAAAATACATAACGTCACAAAAATAAATGACGTCACAAAAATTAATTACGTCACAAAATACATAACGTCACAAAAATAAATGACGTCAAAAAATACATAACCTCACAAAAATAAATGATGTCACAAAATACATAACGTCACAAAAATAAATGACGTCACAAAATACATAACGTCACAAAAATAAATGACGTCACAAAAATAAATAACGTCACAAAATACATAACGTCACAAAATACATAACGTCACAAAAATAAATGACGTCACAAAATACATAACGTCACAAAAATAAATGACGTCACAAAAAAATAACGTCAAAAAAATAAATGACGTCACAAAATACATAACGTCACAAAAATAAATGACGTCAAAAAATACATAACGTCACAAAAATAAATGACGTCACAATAATAAATGACGTCACAAAATACATAACGTCACAAAAATAAATGACGTCACAAAATACATAACGTTACAAAAATAAATGACGTCACAAAATACATAACGTCACAAAAATAAATGACGTCACAAAATACATAACGTCACAAAAAATGACGTCTCAAAATACATAACGTCACAAAAATAAATGACGTCACAAAATACATTACGTCACAAAAATAAATGACGTTACAAAAAACATAACGTCACAAAAATAAATGACGTCACAAAATACATAACGTCACAAAAATAAAAGACGTCACAAAATACATAACGTCACAAAATACATAACGTCACAAAAATAAATGACGTCACAAAATAAATAAAGTCACAAAAATAAATGACGTCACAAAATACATAACGTCACAAAAATAAATGACGTCACAAAATAATTAACGTCACAAAAATTAATGACGTCACAAAAATTAATTACGTCACAAAATACATAACGTCACAAAAATTAATTACGTCAAAAAATACATAACCTCACAAAAATAAATGACGTCACAAAATACATAACGTCACAAAAATAAATGACGTCACAAAATACATAACGTCATAAAAATAAATGACGTCACAAAAATTAATTACTTCACAAAATACATAACGTCACAAAAATAAATGACGTCACAAAATACATAACGTCACAAAATACATTACGTCACAAAAATAAATGACGTCACAAAATACATAACGTCACAAAAATAAATGACGTCACAAAATACATAACGTCACAAAAATAAATGACGTCACAAAAATTAATTACGTCACAAAATACTTAACGTCACAAAAATAAATGACGTCACAAAAATTAATTACGTCACAAAATACATAACGTCACAAAAATAAAGGACGTCAAAAAATACATAACCTCACAAAAATAAATGATGTCACAAAATACATAACGTTACAAAAATAAATGACGTCACAAAATAAATAAAGTCACAAAAATAAATGACGTCACAAAATACATAACGTCACAAAAATTAATTACGTCAAAAAATACATAACCTCACAAAAATAAATGGCGTCACAAAATACATAACGTCACAAAAATAAATGACGTCAAAAAATACATTACGTCACAAAAATAAATGACGTCACAAAATACATATCGTCACAAAAATAAATGATGTCACAAAATACATAACGTCACAAAAATAAATGACGTCACAAAATACATAACGTCATAAAAATAAATGACGTCACAAAAATTAATTACTTCACAAAATACATAACGTCACAAAAATAAATGACGTCACAAAATACATAACGTCACAAAATACATTACGTCACAAAAATAAATGTAGTCACAAAATACATAACGTCACAAAAATAAATGACGTCACAAAATACATTACGTCACAAAAATAAATGACGTCACAAAAATTAATTACGTCACAAAATACATAACGTCACAAAAATAAATGACGTCAAAAAATACATAACCTCACAAAAATAAATGATGTCACAAAATACATAACGTTACAAAAATAAATGACGTCACAAAAAAAATAAAGTCTCAAAAATAAATGACGTCACAAAATACATAACGTCACAAAATTAAATGACGTCAAAAAATACATAACGTCACAAAAATAAATGACGTCACAAAATACATAACGTCACAAAAATAAATGATGTCACGAAATACATAACGTCACAAAAATAAATGACGTCACAAAATACATAACGTCATAAAAATAAATGACATCACAAAAATTAATTACTTCACAAAATACATAACGTCACAAAAATAAATGACGTCACAAAATACATAACGTCACAAAATACATTACGTCACAAAAATAAATGACGTCACAAAATACATAACGTCACAAAAATAAATGACGTCACAAAATACATAACGTCACAAAAATAAATGACGTCACAAAAATTAATTACGTCACAAAATACATAACGTCACAAAAATAAATGACGTCAAAAAATACATAACCTCACAAAAATAAATGATGTCACAAAATACATAACGTCACAAAAATAAATGACGTCACAAAATACATAACGTCACAAAAATAAATGACGTCACAAAATACATAACTTCACAAAAATAAATGACTTCACAAAAAAATAACCTCAAAAAAATAAATGACGTCACAAAATACATAATGTCACAAAAATAAATGACGTCAAAAAATACATAACGTCACAAAAATAAATGACGTCACAATAATAAATGACGTCACAAAATACATAACGTCACAAAAATAAATGACGTCACAAAATACATAACGTTACAAAAATAAATGACGTCACAAAATACATAACGTCACAAAAATAAATGACGTCACAAAATACATAACGTCACAAAAAATGACGTCTCAAAATACATAACGTCACAAAAATAAATGACGTTACAAAAAACATAACGTCACAAAAATAAATGACGTCACAAAATACATAACGTCACAAAAATAAATGACGTCACAAAATACATAACGTCACAAAAATAAATGACGTCACAAAATACATAACGTCACAAAAACAAATGGCGTCACAAAATACATAACGTCACAAAAATAAATGACGTCACAAAATACATAACGTCACAAAAATAAATGACGTCACAAAAATTAATTACGTCACAAAATACATAACGTCACAAAATATATAACGTCACAAAAATAAATAACATCACAAAAATTAATTACGTCACAAAATACATAACGTCACAAAAATAAATGACGTCACAAAATACATAACGTCACAAAAATAAATGACGTCACAAAATACATAACGTCACAAAAATAAATGACGTCACAAAATACATAACGTCACAAAATACATAACGTTACAAAAATAAATGACGTCACAAAATAAATAATGTCAAAAAAATAAATGACGTCACAAAATACATAACGTCACAAAAATTAATTACGTCGAAAAATACATAACCTCACAAAAATAAATGACGTCACAAAATACATAACGTCACAAAAATAAATGACGTCACAAAATACATAACGTCACAAAATACATTACGTCACAAAAATAAATGACGTCACAAAATACATAACGTCACAAAAATAAATGACGTCACAAAATACATAACGTCACAAAATACATTACGTCACAAAAATAAATGACGTCACAAAATACATAACGTCACAAAAATAAATGACGTCACAAAATACATAACGTCACAAAAATAAATGACGTCACAAAAATTAATGACGTCACAAAATACATAACGTCACAAAAATAAATGACGTCAGAATAATTAATTACGTCACAAAATACATAACGTCACAAAAATAAATGACGTCACAAAATACATAACGTCACAAAAATAAATGACGTCACAAAAATTAATGACGTCACAAAATACATAACGTCACAAAAATAAATGACGTCAGAATAATTAATTACGTCACAAAATACATAACGTCACAAAAATAAATGACGTCACAAAATACATAACGTCACAAAATACATTACGTCACAAAAATAAATGACGTCACAAAATACATAACGTCACAAAAATAAATGACGTCACAAAATACATAACGTCACAAAAATAAATGACGTCACAAAAATTAATTACGTCACAAAATACATAACGTCACAAAAATAAATGACGTCAAAAAATACATAACCTCACAAAAATAAATGATGTCACAAAATACATAACGTCACAAAAATAAATGACGTCACAAAATACATAACGTCACAAAAATAAATGACGTCACAAAATACATAACTTCACAAAAATAAATGACGTCACAAAAAAATAACCTCAAAAAAATAAATGACGTCACAAAATACATAACGTCACAAAAATAAATGACGTCAAAAAATACATAACGTCACAAAAATAAATGACGTCACAATAATAAATGACGTCACAAAATACATAACGTCACAAAAATAAATGACGTCACAAAATACATAACGTTACAAAAATAAATGACGTCACAAAATACATAACGTCACAAAAATAAATGACGTCACAAAATACATAACGTCACAAAAAATGACGTCTCAAAATACATAACGTCACAAAAATAAATGACGTTACAAAAAACATAACGTCACAAAAATAAATGACGTCACAAAATACATAACGTCACAAAAATAAATGACGTCACAAAATACATAACGTCACAAAAATAAATGACGTCACAAAATACATAACGTCACAAAAACAAATGGCGTCACAAAATACATAACGTCACAAAAATAAATGACGTCACAAAATACATAACGTCACAAAAATAAATGACGTCACAAAAATTAATTACGTCACAAAATACATAAATACATAACGTCACAAAAATAAATGACGGCACAAAATACATAACGTCACAAAAATAAATGACGTCACAAAATACATAACGTCACAAAAATAAATGACGTCACAAAATACATAACGTCACAAAAATAAATGACGTCACAAAAATAAATAACGCCACAAAATACATAACGTCACAAAATACATAACTTTACAAAAATAAATGACGTCACAAAATACATAACATCACAAAAATAAATGACGTCACAAAATACATAACGTCAAAAAAATAAATGACTTCACAAAATACATAACGTCACAAAAATAAATGACGTCACAAAATACATAACGTCACAAAAATAAATGACGTCACAATAATAAATGACGTCACAAAATACATAACGTCACAAAAATAAATGACGTCACAAAATACATAACGCTACAAAAATAAACGACGTCACAAAATACATAACGTCACAAAAATAAATGACGTCACAAAATACATAACGTCACAAAAAATGACGTCACAAAATACATAACGTCACAAAAATAAATGACGTCACAAAATACATAACGTCACAAAAATAAATGACGTTACAAAAAACATAACGTCACAAAAATAAATGACGTCACAAAATACATAACGTCACAAAAATAAATGACGTCACAAAATACAAAACGTCACAAAAACAAATGACGTCACAAAATACATAACGTCAAAAAAATAAATGACGTCACAAAATACATAACGTCACAAAAATAAATAACGTCACAAAATACATAACGTCACAAAATACATAACGTCACAAAAATAAATGACGTCACGAAATAAATAAAGTCACAAAAATAAATGACGTCACAAAATACATAACGTCACAAAAATAAATGACGTCACAAAATACATAACGTCACAAAATTAAATACGTCACAAAATACATAACGTCACAAAAATAAATGACGTCACAAAATATTTAACGACACAAAATTAAATGACGTCACAAAATAAATAAAGACACAAAAATAAATGACGTCACAAACATTAATTACGTCACAAAATGCATAACGTCACAAAATATATAACGTCACAAAAATAAATGACGTCACAAAAATTAAGTACGTCACAAAATACATAGCGTCACAAAAATAAATAACGTCACAAAATACATAACGTCACAAAATACATAACGTCACAAAAATAAATGACGTCACAAAATAAATAAAGTCACAAAAATAAATGACGTCACAAAATACATAACGTCACAAAAATTAATGACGTCACAAAATACATAACGTCACAAAAATAAATGACGTCACAATAATAAATGACGTCACAAAATACATAACGTCACAAAAATAAATGACGTCACAAAATACATAACGTTACAAAAATAAATGACGTCACAAAATACATAACGTCACAAAAATAAATGACGTCACAAAATACATAACGTCACAAAAAATGACGTCACAAAATACATAACGTCACAAAAATAAATGACGTCACAAAATACATAACGTCACAAAAATAAATGACGTCACAAAATACATAACGTCATAAAATACATAACGTCACAAAAAATGACGTCACAAAATACATAACGTCAAAAAAATAAATGACGTTACAAAATACATAACGTCACAAAAATAAATGACGTCACAAAATACATAACGTCACAAAAATAAATGACGTCAGAAAATACATAACGTCACAAAAATAAATGACGTCAAAAAATACATAACGTCACAAAAATAAATGACGTCACAAACATAATGACGTCACAAAATACATATTGTCACAAAAATAAATGACGTCACAAAATACATAACGTCACAAAAATAAATGACGTCACAAAATACATAACGTCAAAAAAAATGACGTCACAAAATACATAACGTCATAAAAATAAATGACGTCACAAAAATTAATTACTTCACAAAATACATAACGTCACAAAAATAAATGACGTCACAAAATACATAACGTCAAAAAAATAAATGACGTCAAAAAAATACATAAAGTCACAAAAATAAATGACGTCACAAAATACATAACGTCACAAAAATAAACGACGTCACAAAATACATAACGTCACAAAAATAAATGACGTCACAAAATACATAACGTCACAAAAATAAATGACGTCACAAACATAATGACGTCACAAAATACATATTGTCACAAAAATAAATGACGTCACAAAATACATAACGTCACAAAAATAAATGACGTCACAAAATACATAACGTCAAAAAAAATGACGTCACAAAATACATAACGTCATAAAAATAAATGACGTCACAAAAATTAATTACTTCACAAAATACATAACGTCACAAAAATAAATGACGTCACAAAATACATAACGTCAAAAAAATAAATGACGTCAAAAAAATACATAAAGTCACAAAAATAAATGACGTCACAAAATACATAACGTCACAAAAATAAATGACGTCACAAAATACATAACGTCACAAAAATAAATGACGTCACAAAATACATAACGTCACAAAAATAAATTACGTCACAAAATACATAACGTTACAAAAATAAATGACGTCACAAAATACATAACGTCACAAAAATAAATGACGTCCAAAATACATAACGTCACAAAATACATAACGTCACAAAATATATTACGTCACAAAAATAAATGACGTCACAAAAATTAATTAGGTCACAAAATACATAACGTCACAAAAATAAATAACGTCACAATAATAAATGACGTCACAAAATACATAATGTCACAAAAATAAATAACGTCACAAAATACATAACGTCACAAAAATAAATGACGTCACAAAATACATAACGTCACAAAAATAAATGACGTCACAAAATACATAACGTCACAAAAATAAATTACGTCACAAAATACATAACGTTACAAAAATAAATGACGTCACAAAATACATAACGTCACAAAAATAAATGACGTCCAAAATACATAACGTCACAAAATACATAACGTCACAAAATATATTACGTCACAAAAATAAATGACGTCACAAAAATTAATTAGGTCACAAAATACATAACGTCACAAAAATAAATAACGTCACAATAATAAATGACGTCACAAAATACATAATGTCACAAAAATAAATAACGTCACAAAATACATAACGTCACAAAAATAAATGACGTCACAAAATACATAACGTCACAAAAAAATGACGTCACAAAATACATAACGTCACAAAAATAAATGACGTCAAAAAATACATGACGTCAAAAAAATAAATGACGTCACAAAATACATAACGTCACAAAAATAAATAACGTCACAAAATACATAACGTCACAAAATACATAACGTCACAAAAATAAATGACGTCACGAAATAAATAAAGTCACAAAAATAAATGACGTCACAAAATACATAACGTCACAAAAATAAATGACGTCACAAAATACATAACGTCACAAAATTAAATACGTCACAAAATACATAACGTCACAAAAATAAATGACGTCACAAAATATTTAACGACACAAAATTAAATGACGTCACAAAATAAATAAAGTCACAAAAATAAATGACGTCACAAACATTAATTACGTCACAAAATGCATAACGTCACAAAATATATAACGTCACAAAAATAAATGACGTCACAAAAATTAAGTACGTCACAAAATACATAGCGTCACAAAAATAAATAACGTCACAAAATACATAACGTCACAAAAATAAATGACGTCACAAAATAAATAAAGTCACAAAAATAAATGACGTCACAAAATACATAACGTCACAAAAATTAATGACGTCACAAAATACATAACGTCACAAAAATAAATGACGTCACAATAATAAATGACGTCACAAAATACATAACGTCACAAAAATAAATGACGTTCAAAATACATAACGTTACAAAAATAAATGACGTCACAAAATACATAACGTCACAAAAATAAATGACGTCACAAAATACATAACGTCACAAAAAATGACGTCACAAATACATAACGTCACAAAAATAAATGACGTCACAAAATACATAACGTCACAAAAATAAATGACGTCACAAAATACATAACGTCATAAAATACATAACGTCACAAAAAATGACGTCACAAAATACATAACGTCAAAAAAATAAATGACGTTACAAAATACATAACGTCACAAAAATAAATGACGTCACAAAATACATAACGTCACAAAAATAAATGACGTCAGAAAATACATAACGTCACAAAAAAAATGACGTCACAAAATACATAATGTCACAAAAATAAATGACGTCCCAAAATACATAACGTCACAAAAATAAATGACGTCACAAAATACATAACGTCACAAAAATAAATGACGTCAAAAAATACATAACGTCACAAAAATAAATGACGTCACAAACATAATGACGTCACAAAATACATATTGTCACAAAAATAAATGACGTCACAAAATACATAACGTCACAAAAATAAATGACGTCACAAAATACATAACGTCAAAAAAAATGACGTCACAAAATACATAACGTCATAAAAATAAATGACGTCACAAAAATTAATTACTTCACAAAATACATAACGTCACAAAAACAAATGACGTCACAAAATACATAACGTCAAAAAAATAAATGACGTCACAAAATACATAACGTCACAAAAATAAATAACGTCACAAAATACATAACGTCACAAAATACATAACGTCACAAAAATAAATGACGTCACGAAATAAATAAAGTCACAAAAATAAATGACGTCACAAAATACATAACGTCACAAAAATAAATGACGTCACAAAATACATAACGTCACAAAATTAAATACGTCACAAAATACATAACGTCACAAAAATAAATGACGTCACAAAAATTAAGTACGTCACAAAATACATAGCGTCACAAAAATAAATAACGTCACAAAATACATAACGTCACAAAATACATAACGTCACAAAAATAAATGACGTCAAAAAATACATAACGTCACAAAAATAAATGACGTCACAAACATAATGACGTCACAAAATACATATTGTCACAAAAATAAATGACGTCACAAAATACATAACGTCACAAAAATAAATGACGTCACAAAATACATAACGTCAAAAAAAATGACGTCACAAAATACATAACGTCATAAAAATAAATGACGTCACAAAAATTAATTACTTCACAAAATACATAACGTCACAAAAACAAATGACGTCACAAAATACATAACGTCAAAAAAATAAATGACGTCACAAAATACATAACGTCACAAAAATAAATAACGTCACAAAATACATAACGTCACAAAATACATAACGTCACAAAAATAAATGACGTCACGAAATAAATAAAGTCACAAAAATAAATGACGTCACAAAATACATAACGTCACAAAAATAAATGACGTCACAAAATACATAACGTCACAAAATTAAATACGTCACAAAATACATAACGTCACAAAAATAAATGACGTCACAAAAATTAAGTACGTCACAAAATACATAGCGTCACAAAAATAAATAACGTCACAAAATACATAACGTCACAAAAATTAATGACGTCACAAAATACATAACGTCACAAAAATAAATGACGTCACGATAATAAATGACGTCACAAAATACATAACGTCACAAAAATAAATGACGTCACAAAATACATAACGTTACAAAAATAAATGACGTCACAAAATACATAACGTCACAAAAATAAATGACGTCACAAATAACATAACGTCACAAAAAATGACGTCACAAAATACATAACGTCACAAAAATAAATGACGTCACAAAATACATAACGTCACAAAAATAAATGACGTCACAAAATACATAACGTCATAAAATACATAACGTCACAAAAAATGACGTCACAAAATACATAACGTCAAAAAAATAAATGACGTTACAAAATACATAACGTCACAAAAATAAATGACGTCACAAAATACATAACGTCACAAAAATTAATGACGTCAGAAAATACATAACGTCACAAAAAAAATGACGTCACAAAATACATAATGTCACAAAAATAAATGACGAACCAAAATACATAACGTCACATGAATAAATGACGTCACAAAATCCATAAGGTCACAAAAATAAATGACGTCAAAAAATACATAACGTCACAAAAATAAATGACGTCACAAACATAATGACGTCACAAAATACATATTGTCACAAAAATAAATGACGTCACAAAATACATAACGGCACAAAATTAAATACGTCACAAAATACATAACGTCACAAAAATAAATGACGTCACAAAATATTTAACGACACAAAATTAAATGACGTCACAAAATAAATAAAGTCACAAAAATAAATGACGTCACAAACATTAATTACGTCACAAAATGCATAACGTCACAAAATATATAACGTCACAAAAATAAATGACGTCACAAAAATTAAGAACGTCACAAAATACATAGCGTCACAAAAATAAATAACGTCACAAAATACATAACGTCACAAAAATAAATGACGTCACAAAATAAATAAAGTCACAAAAATAAATGACGTCACAAAATACATAACGTCACAAAAATTAATGACGTCACAAAATACATAACGTCACAAAAATAAATGACGTCACAATAATAAATGACGTCACAAAATACATAACGTCACAAAAATAAATGACGTCACAAAATACATAACGTTACAAAAATAAATGACGTCACAAAATACATAACGTCACAAAAATAAATGACGTCACAAAATACATAACGTCAAAAAAATGACGTCACAAAATACATAACGTCACAAAAATAAATGACGTCACAAAATACATAACGTCACAAAAATAAATGACGTCACAAAATACATAACGTCATAAAATACATAACGTCACAAAAAATGACGTCACAAAATACATAACGTCAAAAAAATAAATGACGTTACAAAATACATAACGTCACAAAAATAAATGACGTCACAAAATACATAACGTCACAAAAATAAATGACGTCAGAAAATACATAACGTCACAAAAAAAATGACGTCACAAAATACATAATGTCATAAAAATAAATGACGTCCCAAAATACATAACGTCACAAAAATAAATGACGTCAAAAAATACATAACGTCACAAAAATAAATGACGTCAAAAAATACATAACGTCACAAAAATAAATGACGTCACAAACATAATGACGTCACAAAATACATATTGTCACAAAAATAAATGACGTCACAAAATACATAACGTCACAAAAATAAATGACGTCACAAAATACATAACGTCAAAAAAAATGACGTCACAAAATACATAACGTCATAAAAATAAATGACGTCACAAAAATTAATTACTTCACAAAATACATAACGTCACAAAAACAAATGACGTCACAAAATACATAACGTCAAAAAAATAAATGACGTCACAAAATACATAACGTCACAAAAATAAATAACGTCACAAAATACATAACGTCACAAAATACATAACGTCACAAAAATAAATGACGTCACGAAATAAATAAAGTCACAAAAATAAATGACGTCACAAAATACATAACGTCACAAAAATAAATGACGTCACAAAATACATAACGTCACAAAATTAAATACGTCACAAAATACATAACGTCACAAAAATAAATGACGTCACAAAATATTTAACGACACAAAATTAAATGACGTCACAAAATAAATAAAGTCACAAAAATAAATGACGTCACAAACATTAATTACGTCACAAAATGCATAACGCCACAAAATATATAACGTCACAAAAATAAATGACGTCACAAAAATTAAGTACGACACAAAATACATAGCGTCACAAAAATAAATAACGTCACAAAATACATAACGTCACAAAATACATAACGTCACAAAAATAAATGACGTCACAAAATAAATAAAGTCACAAAAATAAATGACGTCACAAAATACATAACGTCACAAAAATTAATGACGTCACAAAATACATAACGTCACAAAAATAAATGACGTCACGATAATAAATGACGTCACAAAATACATAACGTCACAAAAATAAATGACGTCACAAAATACATAACGTCACAAAAATAAATGACGTCACAAAATACATAACGTCACAAAAATAAATGACGTCACAAAATACATAACGTCACAAAAATAAATGACGTCACAAAATACATAACGTCATAAAATACATAACGTCACAAAAAATGACGTCACAAAATACATAACGTCAAAAAAATAAATGACGTTACAAAATACATAACGTCACAAAAATAAATGACGTCACAAAATACATAACGTCACAAAAATAAATGACGTCAGAAAATACATAACGTCACAAAAAAAATGACGTCACAAAATACATAATGTCACAAAAATAAATGACGTCCCAAAATACATAACGTCACAAAAATAAATGACGTCACAAAATCCATAACGTCACAAAAATAAATGACGTCAAAAAATACATAACGTCACAAAAATAAATGACGTCACAAACATAATGACGTCACAAAATACATATTGTCACAAAAATAAATGACGTCACAAAATACATAACGTCACAAAAATAAATGACGTCACAAAATACATAACGTCAAAAAAAATGACGTCACAAAATACATAACGTCATAAAAATAAATGACGTCAAAAAAATTAATTACTTCACAAAATACATAACGTCACAAAAATAAATGACGTCACAAAATACATAACGTCACAAAAATAAATGACGTCACAAAATACATAACGTCACAAAAATAAATTACGTCACAAAATACATAACGTTACAAAAATAAATGACGTCACAAAATACATAACGTCACAAAAATAAATGACGTCCAAAATACATAACGTCACAAAATACATAACGTCACAAAATATATAACGTCACAAAAATAAATGACGTCACAAAAATTAATTAGGTCACAAAATACATAACGTCACAAAAATAAATAACGTCACAATAATAAATGACGTCACAAAATACATAATGTCACAAAAATAAATAACGTCACAAAATACATAACGTCACAAAAATAAATGACGTCACAAAATACATAACGTCACAAAAAAAATGACGTCACAAAATACATAACGTCACAAAAATAAATGACGTCAAAAATACATAACGTAACAAAAATAAATGACGTCACAAAATACATAACGTTACAAAAATAAATGACGTCACAAAATATTTAACGACACAAAATTAAATGACGTCACAAAATACATATTTCATAAAATACATAACGTCACAAAAATAAATGACGTCACAAAATACATAACGTCACAAAAATAAATGACGTCACAAAATACATAACGTCACAAATATAAATGACGTCACAATAATAAATGACGTCACAAAATACATAACGTCACAAAAATAAATGACGTCACAAAATACATATCGTCACAAAAATAAATGACGTCACAAAAATTAATTTCGTCACAAAATACATAACGTCACAAAATATATAACGTCACAAAAATAAATGACGTCACAAAAATTATTTAGGTCACAAAATACATAACGTCACAAAAATAAATAACGTCACAAAATACATAACGTCACAAAATACATAACGTCACAAAAATAAATGACGTCACAAAATAAATAAAGTCACAAAAATAAATGACGTCACAAAATGCATAACGTCACAAAAATAAATGACGTCACGAAATACATAACGTTACAAAAATAAATGACGTCACAAAATATTTAACGACACAAAATTAAATGACGTCACAAAATACATATTTCATAAAATACATAACGTCACAAAAATAAATGACGTCACAAAATACATAACGTCACAAAAATAAATGACGTCACAAAATACATAACGTCACAAAAATAAATGACGTCACAAAATACATAAGGTCACAAAAACAAATGACGTCACAAAATACATAACGTCACAAAAATAAATGACGTCACAAAATACATAACGTCACAAAAATAAATGACGTCACAAAAATTAATTACGTGTCAAAATACATAACGTCACAAAATATATAACGTCACAAAAATAAATGACGTCACAAAAATTAATTAAGTCACAAAATACATAACGTCACAAAAATAAATAACGTCACAAAATACATAACGTCACAAAATACATAACGTCACAAAAATAAATGACGTCACAAAATAAATAAAGTCACAAATATAAATGAAGTCACAAAATGCATAACGTCACAAAAATAAATGATGTCACAAAATACATAACGTCACAAAAATAAATGACGTCATAAAATACATAACGTCAAAAAAATAAATGACGTCACAAATTTTATTACGTCACGAAAATAAATAACGTCACAAAATACATAACGTCACAAAAAACATAGCGGCACAAAAATTAAAGACGTCACAAAGTACATAACGTCACAAAAATTAATGACGTCACAAAATACATAACGTCAAAAAAATAAATGACGTCAAAAAAATACATAACGTCACAAAAATAAATGACGTCACAAAATACATAACGTCACAAAAATAAATGACGTCACAATAATAAATGACGTCACAAAATACATAACGTCACAAAAATAAATGACGTCACAAAATACATAACGTTACAAAAATAAATGACGTCACAAAATACATAACGTCACAAAAATAAATGACGTCCAAAATACATAACGTCACAAAAAATGACGTCACAAAATACATAACGTCACAAAAATAAATGACGTCAAAAAAAACATAACGTCACAAAAATAAATGACGTCACAAAATTAATTACGTCACAAAATACATAACGTCACAAAAATAAATGACGTCACAAAATATTTAACGACACAAAATTAAATGACGTCACAAAATAAATAAAGTCACAAAAATAAATGACGTCACAAAAATTAATTACGTCACAAAATGCATAACGTCACAAAATATATAACGTCACAAAAATAAATGACGTCACAAAAATTAAGTACGTCACAAAATACATAGCGTCACAAAAATAAATAACGTCACAAAATACATAACGTCACAAAAATAAATGACGTCACAAAATAAATAAAGTCACAAAAATAAATGACGTCACAAAATACATAACGTCACAAAATTTAATGACGTCACAAAATACATAACGTCACAAAAATAAATGCCGTCACAAAATACATAACGTCACAAAAATAAATGACGTCACAAAATACATAACGTCATAAAATACATAACGTCACAAAAAATGACGTCACAAAATACATAACGTCAAAAAAATAAATGACGTTACAAAATACATAACGTCACAAAAATAAATGACGTCACAAAATACATAACGTCACAAAAATAAATGACGTCACAGAATAAATAACGTCCCAAAAAAAATGAAGTCACAAAATACATAATGTCACAAAAATAAATGACGTCCCAAAATACATAACGTCACAAAAATAAATGACGTCACAAAATACAAAACGTCACAGAATAAATAACGTCCCAAAAAAAATGACGTCACAAAATACATAATGTCACAAAAATAAATGACGTCCCAAAATACATAACGTCACAAAAATAAATGACGTCACAAAATACATAACGTCACAAAAATAAATGACGTTACAAAATACATAACGTCAAAAAAAATGATGTCACAAAATACATAACGTCATAAAAATAAATGACGTCACAAAAATTAATTACTTCACAAAATACATAACGTCACAAAAATAAATGACCTCACAAAATACATAACGTCACAAAATACATTACGTCACAAAAATAAATGACGTCACAAAATACATAACGTCACAAAAATAAATAACGTCATAAAATACATAACGTCACAAAAATAAATGACGTCACAAAAATTAATTACGTCACAAAATACATAACGTCACAAAAATAAATGACGTCAAAAAATACAAAACCTCACAAAAATAAATGATGTCACAAAATACATAACGTCACAAAAATAAATGACGTCACAAAATACATAACGTCACAAAAATAAATGACGTCACAAAATACAAAACGTCACAAAAATAAATGACGTCACAAAATACATAACGTCACAAAAATAAATGACGTCACAAAAATAAATAACGTCACAAAAATAAATGACGTCACAAAATAAATAAAGTCACAAAAATAAATGACGTCACAAAATACATAACGTCACAAAAATAAATGACGTCACAAAATACATAACGTCACAAAATTAATTACGTCACAAAATACATAACGTCACAAAAATAAATGACGTCACAAAATATTTAACGACACAAAATTAAATGACGTAACAAAATAAATAAAGTCACAAAAATAAATGACGTCACAAACATTAATTACGTCACAAAATGCATAACGTCACAAAATATATAACGTCACAAAAATAAATGACGTTACAAAAATTAAGTACGTTACAAAATACATAGCGTCACAAAAATAAATAACGTCACAAAATACATAACGTCACAAAATACATAACGTCACAAAAATAAATGACGTCACAAAATAAATAAAGTCACAAAAATAAATGACGTCACAAAATACATAACGTCACAAAAATTAATGACGTCACAAAATACATAACGTCACAAAAATAAATGACGTCACAAAATACATAACGTCACAAAAATAAATGACGTCACAATAATAAATGACGTCACAAAATACATAACGTCACAAAAATAAATGACGTCACAAAATACATAACGTTACAAAAATAAATGACGTCACAAAGTACATAACGTCACAAAAATAAATGACGTCCAAAATACATAACGTCACAAAAAATGACGTCACAAAATACATAACGTCACAAAAATAAATGACGTCAAAAAATACATAACGTCACAAAAATAAATGACGTCACAAAATTAATTACGTCACAAAATACATAACGTCACAAAAATAAATGACGTCACAAAATATTTAACGACACAAAATTAAATGACGTCACAAAATAAATAAAGTCACAAAAATAAATGACGTCACAAAAATTAATTACGTCACAAAATGCATAACGTCACAAAATATATAACGTCACAAAAATAAATGACGTCACAAAAATTAAGTACGTCACAAAATACATAGCGTCACAAAAATAAATAACGTCACAAAATACATAACGTCACAAAAATAAATGACGTCACAAAATAAATAAAGTCACAAAAATAAATGACGTCACAAAATACATAACGTCACAAAATTTAATGACGTCACAAAATACATAACGTCACAAAAATAAATGCCGTCACAAAATACATAACGTCACAAAAATAAATGACGTCACAAAATACATAACGTCATAAAATACATAACGTCACAAAAAATGACGTCACAAAATACATAACGTCAAAAAAATAAATGACGTTACAAAATACATAACGTCACAAAAATAAATGACGTCACAAAATACATAACGTCACAAAAATAAATGACGTCACAGAATAAATAACGTCCCAAAAAAAATGAAGTCACAAAATACATAATGTCACAAAAATAAATGACGTCCCAAAATACATAACGTCACAAAAATAAATGACGTCACAAAATACAAAACGTCACAGAATAAATAACGTCCCAAAAAAAATGACGTCACAAAATACATAATGTCACAAAAATAAATGACGTCCCAAAATACATAACGTCACAAAAATAAATGACGTCACAAAATACATAACGTCACAAAAATAAATGACGTTACAAAATACATAACGTCAAAAAAAATGATGTCACAAAATACATAACGTCATAAAAATAAATGACGTCACAAAAATTAATTACTTCACAAAATACATAACGTCACAAAAATAAATGACCTCACAAAATACATAACGTCACAAAATACATTACGTCACAAAAATAAATGACGTCACAAAATACATAACGTCACAAAAATAAATAACGTCATAAAATACATAACGTCACAAAAATAAATGACGTCACAAAAATTAATTACGTCACAAAATACATAACGTCACAAAAATAAATGACGTCAAAAAATACAAAACCTCACAAAAATAAATGATGTCACAAAATACATAACGTCACAAAAATAAATGACGTCACAAAATACATAACGTCACAAAAATAAATGACGTCACAAAATACAAAACGTCACAAAAATAAATGACGTCACAAAATACATAACGTCACAAAAATAAATGACGTCACAAAAATAAATAACGTCACAAAAATAAATGACGTCACAAAATAAATAAAGTCACAAAAATAAATGACGTCACAAAATACATAACGTCACAAAAATAAATGACGTCACAAAATACATAACGTCACAAAATTAATTACGTCACAAAATACATAACGTCACAAAAATAAATGACGTCACAAAATATTTAACGACACAAAATTAAATGACGTAACAAAATAAATAAAGTCACAAAAATAAATGACGTCACAAACATTAATTACGTCACAAAATGCATAACGTCACAAAATATATAACGTCACAAAAATAAATGACGTTACAAAAATTAAGTACGTTACAAAATACATAGCGTCACAAAAATAAATAACGTCACAAAATACATAACGTCACAAAATACATAACGTCACAAAAATAAATGACGTCACAAAATAAATAAAGTCACAAAAATAAATGACGTCACAAAATACATAACGTCACAAAAATTAATGACGTCACAAAATACATAACGTCACAAAAATAAATGACGTCACAAAATACATAACGTCACAAAAATAAATGACGTCACAAAATACATAACGTCATAAAATACATAACGTCACAAAAATAAATAACGTCACAAAATACATAACGTCTCAAAATACATAACGTCACAAAAATAAATGACGTCACAAAATAAATAAAGTCACAAAAATAAATGACGTCACAAAATGCATAACGTCACAAAAATAAATGATGTCACAAAATACATATCGTCACAAAAATAAATGACGTCATAAAATACATAACTTCACAAAAATAAATGACGTCACAAAAATTTATTACGTCACGAAAATAAATAACGTCACAAAATACATAACGTCACAAAATACATAGCGGCACAAAAATAAAAGACGTCACAAAGTACATAACGTCACAAAAATAAATGACGTCACAAAATACATAACGTCAAAAAAATAAATGACGTCAAAAAAAAACATAACGTCACAAAAATAAATGACGTCACAAAATACATAACGTCACAAAAATAAATGACGTCACAAAATACATAACGTCACAAAAATAAATGACGTCACAAAATACATAACGTCACAAAAATAAATGACGTCACAAAATACATAACGTCACAAAAATAAATGACGTCACAAAAATTAATAACGTCACAAAATACATAACGTCACAAAATATATAACGTCACAAAAATAAATGACGTCACAAAAATTAATTACGTCACAAAATACATAACGTCATAAAATACATAACGTCACAAAAATAAATAACGTCACAAAATACATAACGTCTCAAAATACATAACGTCACAAAAATAAATGACGTCACAAAATAAATAAAGTCACAAAAATAAATGACGTCACAAAATGCATAACGTCACAAAAATAAATGATGTCACAAAATACATATCGTCACAAAAATAAATGACGTCATAAAATACATAACTTCACAAAAATAAATGACGTCACAAACATTTATTACGTCACGAAAATAAATAACGTCACAAAATACATAACGTCACAAAATACATAGCGGCACAAAAATAAAAGACGTCACAAAGTACATAACGTCACAAAAATAAATGACGTCACAAAATACATAACGTCAAAAAAATAAATGACGTCAAAAAAATACATAACGTCACAAAAATAAATGACGTCACAAAATACATAACGTCACAAAAATAAATAACGTCACAAAATACATAACGTCACAAAAATAAATGACGTCACAAAATACATAACGTCACAAAAATAAATGACGTCACAAAATACATAACGTCACAAAAATAAATGACGTCACAAAAATTAATTACGTCACAAAATACATAACGTCACAAAATACATAACGTCACAAAAATAAATAACGTCACAAAATACATAACGTCACAAAATACATAACGTCACAAAAATAAATGACGTCACAAAATACATAACGTCAAAAAAATAAATGACGTCAAAAAAATACATAACGTCACAAAATACATAGCGGCACAAAAATAAAAGACGTCACAAAGTACATAACGTCACAAAAATAAATGACGTCACAAAATACATAACGTCAAAAAAATAAATGACGTCAAAAAAATACATAACGTCACAAAAATAAATGACGTCACAAAATACATAACGTCACAAAAATAAATGACGTCACAAAATACATAACGTCACAAAAATAAATGACGTCACAAAATACATAACGTCACAAAAATAAATGACGTCACAAAATACATAACGTCACAAAAATAAATGACGTCACAAAAATTAATAACGTCACAAAATACATAACGTCACAAAATATATAACGTCACAAAAATAAATGACGTCACAAAAATTAATTACGTCACAAAATACATAACGTCATAAAATACATAACGTCACAAAAATAAATAACGTCACAAAATACATAACGTCTCAAAATATATAACGTCACAAAAATAAATGACGTCACAAAATAAATAAAGTCACAAAAATAAATGACGTCACAAAATGCATAACGTCACAAAAATAAATGATGTCACAAAATACATATCGTCACAAAAATAAATGACGTCATAAAATACATAACTTCACAAAAATAAATGACGTCACAAAAATTTATTACGTCACGAAAATAAATAACGTCACAAAATACATAACGTCACAAAATACATAGCGGCACAAAAATAAAAGACGTCACAAAGTACATAACGTCACAAAAATAAATGACGTCACAAAATACATAACGTCAAAAAAATAAATGACGTCAAAAAAATACATAACGTCACAAAAATAAATGACGTCACAAAATACATAACGTCACAAAAATAAATAACGTCACAAAATACATAACGTCACAAAATACATAACGTCACAAAAATAAATGACGTCACAAAATAAATAAAGTCACAAAAATAAATGACGTCACAAAATGCATAACGTCACAAAAATAAATGACGTCACGAAATACATAACGTTACAAAAATAAATGACGTCACAAAATATTTAACGACACAAAATTAAATGACGTCACAAAATACATAACGTCACAAAAATAAATGACGTCACAAAAATTAATTACGTCACAAAATACATAACGTCACAAAATACATAACGTCACAAAATACATAACGTCACAAAAATAAATAACGTCACAAAATACATAACGTCACAAAATACATAACGTCACAAAAATAAATGACGTCACAAAATAAATAAAGTCACAAAAATAAATGACGTCACAAAATGCATAACGTCACAAAAATAAATGACGTCACGAAATACATAACGTTACAAAAATAAATGACGTCACAAAATATTTAACGACACAAAATTAAATGACGTCACAAAATACATATTTCATAAAATACATAACGTCACAAAAATAAATGACGTCACAAAATACATAACGTCACAAAAATAAATGACGTCACAAAATACATAACGTCACAAAAATAAATGACGTCACAAAATACATAAGGTCACAAAAACAAATGACGTCACAAAATACATAACGTCACAAAAATAAATGACGTCACAAAAATTTATTACGTCACGAAAATAAATAACGTCACAAAATACATAACGTCACAAAATACATAGCGGCACAAAAATTAAAGACGTCACAAAGTACATAACGTCACAAAAATTAATGACGTCACAAAATACATAACGTCAAAAAAATAAATGACGTCAAAAAAATACATAACGTCACAAAAATAAATGACGTCACAAAATACATAACGTCACAAAAATAAATGACGTCACAATAATAAATGACGTCACAAAATACATAACGTCACAAAAATAAATGACGTCACAAAATACATAACGTTACAAAAATAAATGACGTCACAAAATACATAACGTCACAAAAATAAATGACGTCCAAAATACATAACGTCACAAAAAAATGACGTCACAAAATACATAACGTCACAAAAATAAATGACGTCAAAAAATACATAACGTCACAAAAATAAATGACGTCACAAAATTAGTTACGTCACAAAATACATAACGTCACAGAAATAAATGACGTCACAAAATATTTAACGACACAAAATTAAATGACGTCACAAAATAAATAAAATCACAAAAATAAATGACGTCACAAAAATTAATTACGTCACAAAATGCATAACGTCACAAAATATATAACGTCACAAAAATAAATGACGTCACAAAAATTAAGTACGTCACAAAATACATAGCGTCACAAAAATAAATAACGTCACAAAATACATAACGTTACAAAAATAAATGACGTCACAAAATAAATAAAGTCACAAAAATAAATGACGTCACAAAATACATAACGTCACAAAAAATGACGTCACAAAATACATAACGTCAAAAAAATAAATGACGTTACAAAATACATAACGTCACAAAAATAAATGACGTCACAAAATACATAACGTCACAAAAATAAATGACGTCAGAAAATACATAACGTCACAAAAAAATGACGTCACAAAATACATAATGTCACAAAAATAAATGACGTCCCAAAATACATAACGTCACAAAAATAAATGACGTCACAAAATACATAACGTCACAAAAATAAATGACGTCAAAAATACATAACGTCACAAAAATAAATGACGTCACAAACATAATGACGTCACAAAATACATATTGTCACAAAAATAAATGACGTCACAAAATACATAACGTCACAAAAATAAATGACGTCACAAAATACATAACGTCAAAAAAAATGACGTCACAAAATACATAACGTCATAAAAATAAATGACGTCACAAAAATTAATTACTTCACAAAATACATAACGTCACAAAAATAAATGACGTCACAAAATACATAACGTCAAAAAAATAAATGACGTCAAAAAAATACATAACGTCACAAAAATAAATGACGTCACAAAATACATAACGTCACAAAAATAAATGACGTCACAAAATACATAACGTCACAAAAATAAATGACGTCACAAAATACATAACGTCACAAAAATAAATGACGTCACAAAATACATAAAGTTACAAAAATAAATGACGTCACAAAATACGTAACGTCACAAAAATAAATGACGTCCAAAATACATAACGTCACAAAAAACATAACGTCATAAAATATATAACGTCACAAAAATAAATGACGTCACAAAAATTAATTAGGTCACAAAATACATAACGTCACAAAAATAAATAACGTCACAATAATAAATGACGTCACAAAATACATAATGTCACAAAAATAAATAACGTCACAAAATACATAACGTCACAAAAATAAATGACGTCACAAAATACATAACGTCACAAAAAAAATGACGTCACAAAATACATAACGTCACAAAAATAAATGACGTCAAAAAATACATAACGTCACAAAAATAAATGACGTCACAAAATACATAACGTCACAAATATAAATGACGTCACAAAATACATAACGTCACAAAAATAAATGACGTCACAAAATATTTAACGACACAAAATTAAATGACGTCACAAAATACATATTTCATAAAGTACATAACGTCACAAAAATAAATGACGTCACAAAATACATAACGTCACAAAAATAAATGACGTCACAAAATACATAACGTCACAAATATAAATGACGTCACAATAATAAATGACGTCACAAAATACATAACGTCACAAAAATAAATGACGTCACAAAATACATAACGTCACAAAAATAAATGACGTCACAAAAATAAATGACGTCACGAAAATTAATTAGGTCACAAAATACATAACGTCACAAAAATAAATAACGTCACAAAATACATAACGTCACAAAATACATAACGTCACAAAAATAAATGACGTCACAAAATAAATAAAGTCACAAAAATAAATGACGTCACAAAATGCATAACGTCACAAAAATAAATGACGTCACGAAATACATAACGTTACAAAAATAAATGACGTCACAAAATACATAACGTCACAAAAATAAATGACGTCACAAAATACATAACGTCACAAAAATAAATAACCTCACAAAAATTAATTACGTCACAAAATACATAACGTCACAAAATATATAACGTCACAAAAATAAATGACGTCACAAAAATTAATTAAGTCACAAAATACATAACGTCACAAAAATAAATAACGTCACAAAATACATAACGTCACAAAATACATAACGTCACAAAAATAAATGACGTCACAAAATAAATAAAGTCACAAAAATAAATGAAGTCACAAAATGCATAACGTCACAAAAATAAATGATTTCACAAAATACATAACGTCACAAAAATAAATGACGTCATAAAATACATAACGTCACAAAAATAAATGACGTCACAAAAATTTATTACGTCACGAAAATAAATAACGTCACAAAATACATAACGTCACAAAATACATAGCGGCACAAAAATTAAAGACGTCACAAAGTACATAACGTCACAAAAATTAATGACGTCACAAAATACATAACGTCAAAAAAATAAATGACGTCAAAAAAATACATAACGTCACAAAAATAAATGACGTCACAAAATACATAACGTCACAAAAATAAATGACGCCACAATAATAAATGACGTCACAAAATACATAACGTCACAAAAATAAATGACGTCACAAAATACATAACGTTACAAAAATAAATGACGTCACAAAATACATAACGTCACAAAAATAAATGAGGTCCAAAATACATAACGTCACAAAAAAATGACGTCACTAAATACATAACGTCACAAAAATAAATGACGTCAAAAAATACATAACGTCACAAAAATAAATGACGTCACAAAATATTTAACGACACAAAATTAAATGACGTCACAAAATAAATAAAGTCACAAAAATAAATGACGTCACAAAATGCATAACGTCACAAAATATATAACGTCACAAAAATAAATGACGTCATAAAATACATAACGTCACAAAATTTAATGACGTCACAAAATACATAACGTCACAAAAATAAATGACGTCACAAAATACATAACGTCACAAAAATAAATGACGTCACAAAATACATAACGTCATAAAATACATAACGTCACAAAAAATGACGTCACAAAATACATAACGTCAAAAAAATAAATGACGTTACAAAATACATAACGTCACAAAAATAAATGACGTCACAAAATACATAACGTCACAAAAATAAATGACATCACAAAATACATAACGTCCCAAAAAAAATGACGTCACAAAATACATAATGTCACAAAAATAAATGACGTCCCAAAATACATAACGTCACAAAAATAAATGACGTCACAAAATACATAACGTCACAAAAATAAATGACGTCACAAAATACATAACGTCACAAAAATAAATGACGTCACAAACATAATGACGTCACAAAATACATATTGTCACAAAAATAAATGACGTCACAAAATACATAACGTCACAAAAATAAATGACGTTACAAAATACATAACGTCAAAAAAAATGACGTCACAAAATACATAACGTCATAAAAATAAATGACGTCACAAAAATTAATTACTTCACAAAATACATAACGTCACAAAAATAAATGACGTCACAAAATACCTAACGTCACAATATAAATTACGTCACAAAAATAAATGACGTCAGAAAATACATAACGTCACAAAAATAAATAACGTCATAAAATACATAACGTCACAAAAATAAATGACGTCACAAAAATTAATTACGTCACAAAATACATAACGTCACAAAAATAAATGACGTCAAAAAATACAAAACCTCACAAAAATAAATGATGTCACAAAATACATAACGTCACAAAAATAAATGACGTCACAAAATACATAACGTCACAAAAATAAATGACGTCACAAAATACATAACGTCACAAAAATAAATGACGTCACAAAATACATAACGTCACAAAAATAAATGACGTCACAAAAATAAATAACGTCACAAAAATAAATGACGTCACAAAATAAATAAAGTCACAAAAATAAATGACGTCACAAAATACATAACGTCACAAAAATAAATGACGTCACAAAATACATAACGTCACAAAATTAATTACGTCACAAAATACATAACGTCACAAAAATAAATGACGTCACAAAATATTTAACGACACAAAATTAAATGACGTCACAAAATAAATAAAGTCACAGAAATAAATGACGTCACAAACATTAATTACGTCACAAAATGCATAACGTCACAAAATATATAACGTCACAAAAATAAATGACGTCACAAAAATTAAGTACGTCACAAAATACATAGCGTCACAAAAATAAATAACGTCACAAAATACATAACGTCACAAAATACATAACGTCACAAAAATAAATGACGTCACAAAATAAATAAAGTCACAAAAATAAATGACGTCACAAAATACATAACGTCACAAAAATTAATGACGTCACAAAATACATAACGTCACAAAAATAAATGACGTCACAAAATACATAACGTCACAAAAATGAATGACGTCAGAAAATACATAACGTCATAAAATACATAACGTCATAAAATACATAACGTCCCAAAAATGACGTCACAAAATACATAACGTCACAAAAATAAATGACGTTACAAAATACATAACGTCACAAAAATTAATGACGTCACAAAATACATAACGTCACAAAAATAAATGACGTCACAAACATAATGACGTCACAAAAATAAATGACGTCACAAACATAATGACGTCACAAAATACATATTGTCACAAAAATAAATGACGTCACAAAATACATAACGTCACAAAAATAAATGACGTCACAAAATACATAACGTCAAAAAAAAATGACGTCACAAAATTTATAACGTCATAAAAATAAATGACGTCACAAAAATTAATTACTTCACAAAATACATAACGTCGAAAAAATAAATGACGTCACAAAATACATAACGTCACAAAATATATTACGTCACAAAAATAAATGACGTCACAAAATACATAACGTCACAAAAATAAATAACGTCACAAAATACATAACGTCACAAAAATAAATGACGTCACAAAAATTAATTACGTCACAAATTACATAACGTCACATAAATTAATGACGTCAAAAAATACAAAACCTCACAAAAATAAATGATGTCACAAAATACATAACGTCACAAAAATAAATGACGTCACAAAATATATAACGTCACAAAAATAAATGACGTCATAAAATACATAACGTCACAAAATTTAATGACGTCACAAAATACATAACGTCACAAAAATAAATGACGTCACAAAATACATAACGTCACAAAAATAAATGACGTCACAAAATACATAACGTCATAAAATACATAACGTCACAAAAAATGACGTCACAAAATACATAACGTCAAAAAAATAAATGACGTTACAAAATACATAACGTCACAAAAATAAATGACGTCACAAAATACATAACGTCACAAAAATAAATGACATCACAAAATACATAACGTCCCAAAAAAAATGACGTCACAAAATACATAATGTCACAAAAATAAATGACGTCCCAAAATACATAACGTCACAAAAATAAATGACGTCACAAAATACATAACGTCACAAAAATAAATGACGTCACAAAATACATAACGTCACAAAAATAAATGACGTCACAAACATAATGACGTCACAAAATACATATTGTCACAAAAATAAATGACGTCACAAAATACATAACGTCACAAAAATAAATGACGTTACAAAATACATAACGTCAAAAAAAATGACGTCACAAAATACATAACGTCATAAAAATAAATGACGTCACAAAAATTAATTACTTCACAAAATACATAACGTCACAAAAATAAATGACGTCACAAAATACCTAACGTCACAATATAAATTACGTCACAAAAATAAATGACGTCAGAAAATACATAACGTCACAAAAATAAATAACGTCATAAAATACATAACGTCACAAAAATAAATGACGTCACAAAAATTAATTACGTCACAAAATACATAACGTCACAAAAATAAATGACGTCAAAAAATACAAAACCTCACAAAAATAAATGATGTCACAAAATACATAACGTCACAAAAATAAATGACGTCACAAAATACATAACGTCACAAAAATAAATGACGTCACAAAATACATAACGTCACAAAAATAAATGACGTCACAAAATACATAACGTCACAAAAATAAATGACGTCACAAAAATAAATAACGTCACAAAAATAAATGACGTCACAAAATAAATAAAGTCACAAAAATAAATGACGTCACAAAATACATAACGTCACAAAAATAAATGACGTCACAAAATACATAACGTCACAAAATTAATTACGTCACAAAATACATAACGTCACAAAAATAAATGACGTCACAAAATATTTAACGACACAAAATTAAATGACGTCACAAAATAAATAAAGTCACAGAAATAAATGACGTCACAAACATTAATTACGTCACAAAATGCATAACGTCACAAAATATATAACGTCACAAAAATAAATGACGTCACAAAAATTAAGTACGTCACAAAATACATAGCGTCACAAAAATAAATAACGTCACAAAATACATAACGTCACAAAATACATAACGTCACAAAAATAAATGACGTCACAAAATAAATAAAGTCACAAAAATAAATGACGTCACAAAATACATAACGTCACAAAAATTAATGACGTCACAAAATACATAACGTCACAAAAATAAATGACGTCACAAAATACATAACGTCACAAAAATGAATGACGTCAGAAAATACATAACGTCATAAAATACATAACGTCATAAAATACATAACGTCCCAAAAATGACGTCACAAAATACATAACGTCACAAAAATAAATGACGTTACAAAATACATAACGTCACAAAAATTAATGACGTCACAAAATACATAACGTCACAAAAATAAATGACGTCACAAACATAATGACGTCACAAAAATAAATGACGTCACAAACATAATGACGTCACAAAATACATATTGTCACAAAAATAAATGACGTCACAAAATACATAACGTCACAAAAATAAATGACGTCACAAAATACATAACGTCAAAAAAAAATGACGTCACAAAATTTATAACGTCATAAAAATAAATGACGTCACAAAAATTAATTACTTCACAAAATACATAACGTCGAAAAAATAAATGACGTCACAAAATACATAACGTCACAAAATATATTACGTCACAAAAATAAATGACGTCACAAAATACATAACGTCACAAAAATAAATAACGTCACAAAATACATAACGTCACAAAAATAAATGACGTCACAAAAATTAATTACGTCACAAATTACATAACGTCACATAAATTAATGACGTCAAAAAATACAAAACCTCACAAAAATAAATGATGTCACAAAATACATAACGTCACAAAAATAAATGACGTCACAAAATACATAACGTCACAAAAATAAATGACGTCACAAAATACATAACGTCACAAAAATAAATGACGTCACAAAATACATAACGTCACAAAAATAAATGACGTCACAAAAATAAATAACGTCACAAAATACATAACGTCACAAAATACATAACGTCACAAAAATAAATGACGTCACAAAATACATAACGTCACAAAAATAAATGACGTCACAAAATACATAACGTCAAAAAAATAAATGACGTCACAAAATACATAACGTCACAAAAATAAATGACGTCACAAAATACATAACGTCACAAAAGTAAATGACGTAACAATAATAAATGACGTCACAAAATACATAACGTCACAAAAATAAATGACGTCACAAAGTACATAACGTTACAAAAATAAATGACGTCACAAAATAAATAAAGTCACAAAAATAAATGACGTCAGAAAATACATAACGTCACAAAAATTAATGACGTCGCAAAATACATAACGTCACAAAAATAAATGACGTCACAAAATAAATAAAGTCACAAAAATAAATGACGTCACAAAATACATAACGTCACAAAAATTAATGACGTCACAAAATACATAACGTCACAAAAATAAATGACGTCACAAAATACATAACGTCACAAAAATAAATGACGTCACAAAATACATAACGTCATAAAATACATAACGTCACAAAAAATGACGTCACAAAATACATAACGTCAAAAAAATAAATGACGTTACAAAATACATAACGTCACAAAAATAAATGACGTCACAAAATACATAACGTCACAAAAATAAATGACGTCAGAAAATACATAACGTCACAAAAAAATGACGTCACAAAATACATAATGTCACAAAAATAAATGACGTCCCAAAATACATAACGTCACAAAAATAAATGACGTCACAAAATACATAACGTCACAAAAATAAATGACGTCAAAAACATAATGACGTCACAAAAATAAATGACGTCACAAACATAATGACGTCACAAAATACATATTGTCACAAAAATAAATGACGTCACAAAATACATAACGTCACAAAAATAAATGACGTCACAAAATACATAACGTCAAAAAAAATGACGTCACAAAATACATAACGTCATAAAAATAAATGACGTCACAAAAATTTATTACTTCACAAAATACATAACGTCACAAAAATAAATGACGTCACAAAATACATAACGTCACAAAATATATTACGTCACAAAAATAAATGACGTCACAAAATACATAACGTCACAAAAATAAATAACGTCACAAAATACATAACGTCACAAAAATAAATGACGTCACAAAAATTAATTACGTCACAAATTACATAACGTCACAAAAATAAATGACGTCAAAAAATACAAAACCTCACAAAAATAAATGATGTCACAAAATACATAACGTCACAAAAATAAATGACGTCACAAAATACATAACGTCACAAAAAATGACGTCACAAAATACATAACGTCACAAAAATAAATGCCGTCACAAAATACCTAACGTCACAAAAATAAATGACGTCACAAAATACATAACGTCATAAAATACATAACGTCACAAAAAATGACGTCACAAAATACATAACGTCAAAAAAATAAATGACGTTACAAAATACATAACGTCACAAAAATAAATGACGTCACAAAATACATAACGTCACAAAAATAAATGACGTCAGAAAATACATAACGTCACAAAAAAATGACGTCACAAAATACATAATGTCACAAAAATAAATGACGTCTCAAAATACATAACGTCACAAAAATAAATGACGTCACAAAATACATAACGTCACAAAAATAAATGACGTCAAAAAATACATAACGTCACAAAAATAAATGACGTCACAAACATAATGACGTTACAAAATACATATTGTCACAAAAATAAATGACGTCACAAAATACATAACGTCACAAAAATAAATGACGTCACAAAATACATAACGTCAAAAAAAATGACGTCACAAAATACATAACGTCATAAAAATAAATGACGTCACAAAAATTAATTACTTCACAAAATACAAAACGTCACAAAAATAAATGACGTCACAAAATACATAACGTCACAAAATATATTACGTCACAAAATAAAATGACGTCACAAAATACATAACGTCACAAAAATAAATAACGTCACAAAATACATAACGTCACAAAATACATAACGTCACAAAAATAAATGACGTCACAAAATAAATAAAGTCACAAAAATAAATGACGTCACAAAATGCATAACGTCACAAAAATAAATGATGTCACAAAATACATAACGTCACAAAAATAAATGACGTCATAAAATACATAACGTCACAAAAATAAATGACGTCACAAAAATTTATTACGTCACGAAAATAAATAAGGTCACAAAATACATAGCGTCACAAAATACATAGCGGCACAAAAATAAAAGACGTCACAAAGTACATAACGTCACAAAAATAAATGAAGTCACAAAATACATAACGTCAAAAAAATAAATGACGTCAAAAAAATACATAACGTCACAAAAATAAATGACGTCACAAAATACATAACGTCACAAAAATAAATGACGTCACAAAATACATAACGTCACAAAAATAAATGACGTCACAAAATACATAACGTCACAAAAATAAATGACGTCACAAAATACATAACGTCACAAAAATAAATGACGTCACAAAATACATAACGTTACAAAAATAAATGACGTCACAAAATACATAACGTCAAAAAAATAAATGACGTCCAAAATACATAACGTCACAAAAAAATGACGTCACAAAATACATAACGTCACAAAAATAAATGACGTCAAAAAATACATAACGTCACAAAAATAAATGACGTCACAAAATTAATTACGTCACAAAATACATAACGTCACAAAAATAAATGACGTCACAAAATATTTAACGACACAAAATTAAATGACGTCACAAAATAAATAAAGTCACAAAAATAAATGACGTCACAAAAATTAATTACGTCACAAAATGCATAACGTCACAAAATATATAACGTCACAAAAATAAATGACGTCACAAAAATTAAGTACGTCACAAACTACATAGCGTCACAAAAATAAATAACGTCACAAAATACATAACGTCACAAAAATAAATGACGTCACAAAATAAATAAAGTCACAAAAATAAATGACGTCACAAAATACATAAAGTCACAAAAATTAATGACGTCACAAAATACATAACGTCACAAAAATAAATGACGTCACAAAATACATAACGTCACAAAAATAAATGACGTCACAAAATACATAACGTCATAAAATACATAACGTCACAAAAAATGACGTCACAAAATACATAACGTCAAAAAAATAAATGACGTTACAAAATACATAACGTCACAAAAATAAATGACGTCACAAAATACATAACGTCACTAAAATAAATGACGTCAAAAACATAATGACGTCACAAAATACATATTGTCACAAAAATAAATGACGTCACAAAATACATAACGTCACAAAAATAAATGACGTCACAAAATACATAACGTCAAAAAAATGACGTCACAAAATACATAACGTCATAAAAATAAATGACGTCACAAAAATTAATTACTTCACAAAATACATAACGTCACAAAAATAAATGACGACACAAAATACAAAACGTCACAAAATACATTACGTCACAAAAATAAATGACGTCACAAAATACATAACGTCACAAAAATAAATAACGTCACAAAATACATAACGTCACAAAAATAAATGACGTCACAAAAATTAATTACGTCACAAAATACATAACGTCACAAAAATAAATAACGTCAAAAAATACAAAACCTCACAAAAATAAATGATGTCACAAAATACATAACGTCACAAAAATAAATGACGTCACAAAATACATAACGTCACAAAAATAAATGACGTCACAAAATACATAACGTCACAAAAATAAATGACGTCACAAATACATAACGTCACAAAAAAAAATGACGTCACAAAAATAAATAACGTCACAAAATACATAACGTCACAAAATACATAACGTCACAAAAATAAATGACGTCACAAAATAAATAACGTCACAAAAATAAATGACGTCACAAAATACATAACGTCAAAAAAATAAATGACGTCACAAAATACATAACGTCACAAAAATAAATTACGTCACAAAATACATAACGTCACAAAAATAAATGACGTCACAATAATAAATGACGTCACAAAATACATAACGTCACAAAAATAAATGACGTCACAAAATACATAACGTTACAAAAATAAATGACGTCACAAAATACATAACGTCACAAAAATAAATGACGTCACAAAATACATAACGTCACAAAAATGACGTCACAAAATACATAACGTCACAAAAATAAATGACGTCACAAAATACATAACGTCACAAAAATAAATGACGTTACAAAAAACATAACGTCACAAAAATAAATGACGTCACAAAATACATAACGCCCCAAAATAAATGACGTCACAAAATACAAAACGTCACAAAAAAAATGACGTCACAAAATACATAACGTCAAAAAAATAAATGACGTCACAAAATACATAACGTCACAAAAATAAATAACGTCACAAAATACATCACGTCACCAAATACATAACGTCACAAAAATAAATGACGTCACAAAATAAATAAAGTCACAAAAATAAATGACGTCACAAAATACATAACGTCACAAAAATAAATGACGTCACAAAATACATAACGTCACAAAATTAATTACGTCACAAAATACATAACGTCACAAAAATTAATGACGTCACAAAATATTTAACGACACAAAATTAAATGACATCACAAAATAAATAAAGTCACAAAAATAAATGACGTCACAAACATTAATTACGTCACAAAATGCATAACGTCACAAAATATATAACGTCACAAAAATAAATGACGTCACAAAAATTAAGTACGTCACAAAATACATAGCGTCACAAAAATGAATAACGTCACAAAATACATAACGTCACAAAATACATAACGTAACAAAAATAAATGACGTCACAAAATAAATAAAGTCACAAAAATAAATGACGTCACAAAATACATAACGTCATAAAAATTAATGACGTCACAAAATACATAACGACACAAAAATAAATGACGTCACAAAATACATTACGTCACAAAAATAAATGACGTCACAAAAATTTATTACGTCACGAAAATAAATAACGTCACAAAATACATAGCGTCACAAAATACATAGCGGCACAAAAATAAAAGACGTCACAAAGTACATAACGTCACAAAAATAAATGAAGTCACAAAATACATAACGTCAAAAAAAAATGACGTCAAAAAAATACATAACGTCACAAAAATAAATGACGTCACAAAATACATAACGTCACAAAAATAAATGACGTCACAAAATACATAACGTCACAAAAATAAATGACGTCACAAAATACATAACGTCACAAAAATAAATGACGTCACAAAATACATAACGTTACAAAAATAAATGACGTCACAAAATACATAACGTCACAAAAATAAATGACGTCCAAAATACATAACGTCACAAAAAAATGACGTCACAAAATACATAACGTCACAAAAATAAATGACGTCAAAAAATACATAACGTCACAAAAATAAATGACGTCACAAAATTAATTACGTCACAAAATACATAACGTCACAAAAATAAATGACGTCACAAAATATTTAACGACACAAAATTAAATGACGTCACAAAATAAATAAAGTCACAAAAATAAATGACGTCACAAAAATTAATTACGTCACAAAATGCATAACGTCACAAAATATATAACGTCACAAAAATAAATGACGTCACAAAATAAATAAAGTCACAAAAATAAATGACGTCACAAAATACATAACGTCACAAAAATTAATGACGTCACAAAATACATAACGTCACAAAATAAATGACGTCACAAAATACATAACGTCACAAAAATAAATGACGTCACAAAATACATAACGTCATAAAATACATAACGTCACAAAAAATGACGTCACAAAATACATAACGTCAAAAAAATAAATGACGTTACAAAATACATAACGTCACAAAAATAAATGACGTCACAAAATACATAACGTCACAAAAATAAATGACGTCACAAAATACATAACGTCACAAAAAAAATGACGTCACAAAATACATAATGTCACAAAAATAAATGACGTCCCAAAATACATAACGTCACAAAAATAAATGACGTCACAAAATACATAACGTCACAAAAATAAATGACGTCACAAAATACATAACGTCACTAAAATAAATGACGTCAAAAACATAATGACGTCACAAAATACATATTGTCACAAAAATAAATGACGTCACAAAATACATAACGTCACAAAAATAAATGACGTCACAAAATACATAACGTCAAAAAAATGACGTCACAAAATACATAACGTCATAAAAATAAATGACGTCACAAAAATTAATTACTTCACAAAATACATAACGTCACAAAAATAAATGACGACACAAAATACAAAACGTCACAAAATACATTACGTCACAAAAATAAATGACGTCACAAAATACATAACGTCACAAAAATAAATAACGTCACAAAATACATAACGTCACAAAAATAAATGACGTCACAAAAATTAATTACGTCACAAAATACATAACGTCACAAAAATAAATAACGTCAAAAAATACAAAACCTCACAAAAATAAATGATGTCACAAAATACATAACGTCACAAAAATAAATGACGACACAAAATACATAACGTCACAAAAATAAATGACGTCACAAAATACATAACGTCACAAAAATAAATGACGTCACAAATACATAACGTCACAAAAATAAATGACGTCACAAAAATAAATAACGTCACAAAATACATAACGTCACAAAATACATAACGTCACAAAAATAAATGACGTCACAAAATACATAACGTCACAAAAATAAATGACGTCACAAAATACATAACGTCAAAAAAATAAATGACGTCACAAAATACATAACGTTCAAAAATAAATTACGTCACAAAATACATAACGTCACAAAAATAAATGACGTCACAATAATAAATGACGTCACAAAATACATAACGTCACAAAAATAAATGACGTCACAAAATACATAACGTTACAAAAATAAATGACGTCACAAAATACATAACGTCACAAAAATAAATGACGTCACAAAATACATAACGTCACAAAAATAAATGACGTTACAAAAAACATAACGTCACAAAAATAAATGACGTCACAAAATACATAACGTCACAAAAATAAATGACGTCACAAAATACAAAACGTCACAAAAACAAATGACGTCACAAAATACATAACGTCAAAAAAATAAATGACCTCACAAAATACATAACGTCACAAAAATAAATAACGTCACAAAATACATAACGTCACCAAATACATAACGTCACAAAAATAAATGACGTCACAAAATAAATAAAGTCACAAAAATAAATGACGTCACAAAATACATAACGTCACAAAAATAAATGACGTCACAAAATACATAACGTCACAAAATTAATTACGTCACAAAATACATAACGTCACAAAAATTAATGACGTCACAAAATATTTAACGACACAAAATTAAATGACATCACAAAATAAATAAAGTCACAAAAATAAATGACGTCACAAACATTAATTACGTCACAAAATGCATAACGTCACAAAATATATAACGTCACAAAAATAAATGACGTCACAAAAATTAAGTACGTCACAAAATACATAGCGTCACAAAAATAAATAACGTCACAAAATACATAACGTCACAAAATACATAACGTCACAAAAATAAATGACGTCACAAAATAAATAAAGTCACAAAAATAAATGACGTCACAAAATACATAACGTCATAAAAATTAATGACGTCACAAAATACATAACGTCACAAAAATAAATGACGTCACAAAATACATTACGTCACAAAATACATAACGTCACAAAAATAAATGACGTCACAAAATACATAACGTCACAAAAATAAATGACGTCACAAAATACATAACGTCAAAAAAATAAATGACGTCACAAAATACATAACGTAACAAAAATAAATGACGTCACAAAATACATAACGTCACAAAAATAAATGACTTCACAATAATAAATGACGTCACAAAATACATAACGTCACAAAAATAAATGACGTCACAAAATACATAACGTTACAAAAATAAATGACGTCACAAAATACATAACGTCACAAAAATAAATGACGTCACAAAATACATAACGTCACAAAAATAAATGACGTCACAAAATACAAAACGTCACATAAACAAATGACGTCACAAAATACATAACGTCAAAAAAATAAATGACGTCACAAAATACATAACGTCACAAAAATAAATAACGTCACAAAATACATAACGTCACAAAATACATAACGTCACAAAAATAAATGACGTCACAAAATAAATAAAGTCACAAAAATAAATGACGTCACAAAATAAATAACGTCACAAAAATAAATGACGTCACAAAATATATAACGTCACAAAATTAATTACGTCACAAAATACATAACGTCACAAAAATTAATGACGTCACAAAATATTTAACGACACAAAATTAAATGACATCACAAAATAAATAAAGTCACAAAAATAAATGACGTCACAAACATTAATTACGTCACAAAATGCATAACGTCACAAAATATATAACGTCACAAAAATAAATGACGTCACAAAAATTAAGTACGTCACAAAATACATAGCGTCACAAAAATAAATAACGTCACAAAAAACATAACGTCACAAAAATAAATGACGTCACAAAATAAATAAAGTCTCAAAAATAAATGACGTCACAAAATACATAACGTAACAAAAATTAATGACGTCACAAAATACATAACGTCACAAAAATAAATGACGTCACAAAATACATAACGTCACAAAAATAAATGACGTCACAAAATACATAACGTCATAAAATACATAACGTCACAAAAAATGACGTCACAAAATACATAACGTCAAAAAAATAAATGACGTTACAAAATACATAACGTTACAAAAATAAATGACGTCACAAAATACATAACGTCACAAAAATAAATTACGTCAGAAAATACATAACGTCACAAAAAAATGACGTCACAAAATACATAATGTCACAAAAATAAATGACGTCCTAAAATACATAACGTCACAAAAATAAATGACGTCACAAAATACATAACGTCACAAAAATAAATGACGTCAAAAAATACATAACGTCACAAAAATAAATGACGTCACAAACATAATGACGTCACAAAATACATATTGTCACAAAAATAAATGACGTCACAAAATACATAACGTCACAAAAATAAATGACGTCACAAAATACATAACGTCAAAAAAAATGACGTCACAAAATACATAACGTCATAAAAATAAATGACGTCACAAAAATTAATTACTTCACAAAATACATAACGTCACAAAAATAAATGACGTCACAAAATACATAACGTCACAAAATATATTACGTCCCAAAAATAAATGACGTCACAAAATACATAACGTCACAAAAATAAATAACGTCACAAAATACATAACGTCACAAAAATAAATGACGTCACAAAAATTAATTACGTCACAAAATACATAACGTCACAAAAATAAATGACGTCAAAAAATACAAAACCTCACAAAAATAAATGATGTCACAAAATACATAACGTCACAAAAATAAATGACGTCACAAAATACATAACGTCACAAAATATATTACGTCCCAAAAATAAATGACGTCACAAAATACATAACGTCACAAAAATAAATAACGTCACAAAATACATAACGTCACAAAAATAAATGACGTCACAAAAATTAATTACGTCACAAAATACATAACGTCACAAAAATAAATGACGTCAAAAAATACAAAACCTCACAAAAATAAATGATGTCACAAAATACATAACGTCACAAAAATAAATGACGTCACAAAATACATCACGTCACAAAAATAAATGACGTCACAAAATACATAACGTCACAAAAATTAATGACGTCACAAAATATTTAACGACACAAAATTAAATGACATCACAAAATAAATAAAGTCACAAAAATAAATGACGTCACAAACATTAATTACGTCACAAAATGCATAACGTCACAAAATATATAACGTCACAAAAATAAATGACGTCACAAAAATTAAGTACGTCACAAAATACATAGCGTCACAAAAATAAATAACGTCACAAAAAACATAACGTCACAAAAATAAATGACGTCACAAAATAAATAAAGTCTCAAAAATAAATGACGTCACAAAATACATAACGTAACAAAAATTAATGACGTCACAAAATACATAACGTCACAAAAAAAAATGACGTCACAAAATACATAACGTCACAAAAATAAATGACGTCACAAAATACATAACGTCATAAAATACATAACGTCACAAAAAATGACGTCACAAAATACATAACGTCAAAAAAATAAATGACGTTACAAAATACATAACGTTACAAAAATAAATGACGTCACAAAATACATAACGTCACAAAAATAAATTACGTCAGAAAATACATAACGTCACAAAAAAATGACGTCACAAAATACATAATGTCATAAAAATAAATGACGTCCTAAAATACATAACGTCACAAAAATAAATGACGTCACAAAATACATAACGTCACAAAAATAAATGACGTCAAAAAATACATAACGTCACAAAAATAAATGACGTCACAAACATAATGACGTCACAAAATACATATTGTCACAAAAATAAATGACGTCACAAAATACATAACGTCACAAAAATAAATGACGTCACAAAATACATAACGTCAAAAAAAATGACGTCACAAAATACATAACGTCATAAAAATAAATGACGTCACAAAAATTAATTACTTCACAAAATACATAACGTCACAAAAATAAATGACGTCACAAAATACATAACGTCACAAAATATATTACGTCCCAAAAATAAATGACGTCACAAAATACATAACGTCACAAAAATAAATAACGTCACAAAATACATAACGTCACAAAAATAAATGACGTCACAAAAATTAATTACGTCACAAAATACATAACGTCACAAAAATAAATGACGTCAAAAAATACAAAACCTCACAAAAATAAATGATGTCACAAAATACATAACGTCACAAAAATAAATGACGTCACAAAATACATAACGTCACAAAATATATTACGTCCCAAAAATAAATGACGTCACAAAATACATAACGTCACAAAAATAAATAACGTCACAAAATACATAACGTCACAAAAATAAATGACGTCACAAAAATTAATTACGTCACAAAATACATAACGTCACAAAAATAAATGACGTCAAAAAATACAAAACCTCACAAAAATAAATGATGTCACAAAATACATAACGTCACAAAAATAAATGACGTCACAAAATACATAACGTCACAAAAATAAATGACGTCACAAAATACATAACGTCACAAAAATAAATGACGTCACAAAATACATAACGTCACAAAAATAAATGACGTCACAAAAATAAATAACGTCACAAAATACATAACGTCACAAAATACATAACGTCACAAAAATAAATGACGTCACAAAATACATAACGTCACAAAAATAAATGACGTCACAAAATACATAACGTCAAAAAAATAAATGACGTCACAAAATACATAACGTCACAAAAATAAATGACGTCACAAAATACATAACGTCACAAAAATAAATGACGTCACAATAATAAATGACGTCACAAAATACATAACGTCACAAAAATAAATGACGTCACAAAATACATAACGTTACAAAAATAAATGACGTCACAAAATACATAACGTCACAAAAATAAATGACGTCACAAAATACATAACGTCACAAAAAATGACGTCACAAAATACATAACGTCACAAAAATAAATGACGTCACAAAATACATAACGTCACAAAAATAAATGACGTTACAAAAAACATAACGTCACAAAAATAAATGACGTCACAAAATACCTAACGTCACAAAAATAAATGACGTCAAAAACATAATGACGTCACAAAAATAAATGACGTCACAAACATAATGACGTCACAAAATACATATTGTCACAAAAAAAAATGACGTCACAAAATACATAACGTCATAAAAATAAATGACGTCACAAAAATTTATTACTTCACAAAATACATAACGTCACAAAAATAAATGACGTCACAAAATACATAACGTCACAAAATATATTACGTCACAAAAATAAATGACGTCACAAAATACATAACGTCACAAAAATAAATAACGTCACAAAATACATAACGTCACAAAAATAAATGACGTCACAAAAATTAATTACGTCACAAATTACATAACGTCACAAAAATAAATGACGTCAAAAAATACAAAACCTCACAAAAATAAATGATGTCACAAAATACATAACGTCACAAAAATAAATGACGTCACAAAATACATAACGTCACAAAAAATGACGTCACAAAATACATAACGTCACAAAAATAAATGCCGTCACAAAATACCTAACGTCACAAAAATAAGTGACGTCACAAAATACATAACGTCATAAAATACATAACGTCACAAAAAATGACGTCACAAAATACATAACGTCAAAAAAATAAATGACGTTACAAAATACATAACGTCACAAAAATAAATGACGTCACAAAATACATAACGTCACAAAAATAAATGACGTCAGAAAATACATAACGTCACAAAAAAATGACGTCACAAAATACATAATGTCACAAAAATAAATGACGTCTCAAAATACATAACGTCACAAAAATAAATGACGTCACAAAATACATAACGTCACAAAAATAAATGACGTCACAAAATACATAACGTCAAAAAAAAATGACGTCACAAAATACATAACGTCATAAAAATAAATGACGTCACAAAAATTTATTACTTCACAAAATACATAACGTCACAAAAATAAATGACGTCACAAAATACATAACGACACAAAATACATAACGTCACAAAAATAAATGACGTCACAAAATACATAACGTCACAAAAATAAATGACGTCACAAATACATAACGTCACAAAAATAAATGACGTCACAAAAATAAATAACGTCACAAAATACATAACGTCACAAAATACATAACGTCACAAAAATAAATGACGTCACAAAATACATAACGTCACAAAAATAAATGACGTCACAAAATACATAACGTCAAAAAAATAAATGACGTCACAAAATACATAACGTCACAAAAATAAATTACGTCACAAAATACATAACGTCACAAAAATAAATGACGTCACAATAATAAATGACGTCACAAAATACATAACGTCACAAAAATAAATGACGTCACAAAATACATAACGTTACAAAAATAAATGACGTCACAAAATACATAACGTCACAAAAATAAATGACGTCACAAAATACATAACGTCACAAAAATGACGTCACAAAATACATAACGTCACAAAAATAAATGACGTCACAAAATACATAACGTCACAAAAATAAATGACGTTACAAAAAACATAACGTCACAAAAATAAATGACGTCACAAAATACATAACGTCACAAAAATAAATGACGTCACAAAATACAAAACGTCACAAAAACAAATGACGTCACAAAATACATAACGTCAAAAAAATAAATGACCTCACAAAATACATAACGTCACAAAAATAAATAACGTCACAAAATACATAACGTCACCAAATACATAACGTCACAAAAATAAATGACGTCACAAAATAAAGAAAGTCACAAAAATAAATGACGTCACAAAATACATAACGTCACAAAAATAAATGACGTCACAAAATACATAACGTCACAAAATTAATTACGTCACAAAATACATAACGTCACAAAAATTAATGACGTCACAAAATATTTAACGACACAAAATTAAATGACATCACAAAATAAATAAAGTCACAAAAATAAATGACGTCACAAACATTAATTACGTCACAAAATGCATAACGTCACAAAATATATAACGTCACAAAAATAAATGACGTCACAAAAATTAAGTACGTCACAAAATACATAGCGTCACAAAAATAAATAACGTCACAAAATACATAACGTCACAAAATACATAACGTCACAAAAATAAATGACGTCACAAAATAAATAAAGTCACAAAAATAAATGACGTCACAAAATACATAACGTCATAAAAATTAATGACGTCACAAAATACATAACGTCACAAAAATAAATGACGTCACAAAATACATTACGTCACAAAATACATAACGTCACAAAAATAAATGACGTCACAAAATACATAACGTCACAAAAATAAATGACGTCACAAAATACATAACGTCAAAAAAATAAATGACGTCACAAAATCCATAACGTAACAAAAATAAATGACGTCACAAAATACATAACGTCACAAAAATAAATGACTTCACAATAATAAATGACGTCACAAAATACATAACGTCACAAAAATAAATGACGTCACAAAATACATAACGTTACAAAAATAAATGACGTCACAAAATACATAACGTCACAAAAATAAATGACGTCACAAAATACATAACGTCACAAAAATAAATGACGTCACAAAATACAAAACGTCACATAAACAAATGACGTCACAAAATACATAACGTCAAAAAAATAAATGACGTCACAAAATACATAACGTCACAAAAATAAATAACGTCACAAAATACATAACGTCACAAAATACATAACGTCACAAAAATAAATGACGTCACAAAATAAATAAAGTCACAAAAATAAATGACGTCACAAAATAAATAACGTCACAAAAATAAATGACGTCACAAAATACATAACGTCACAAAATTAATTACGTCACAAAATACATAACGTCACAAAAATTAATGACGTCACAAAATATTTAACGACACAAAATTAAATGACATCACAAAATAAATAAAGTCACAAAAATAAATGACGTCACAAAAATAAATAACGTCACAAAATACATAACGTCACAAAATACATAACGTCACAAAAATAAATGACGTCACAAAATAAATAAAGTCACAAAAATAAATGACGTCACAAAATAAATAACGTCACAAAAATAAATGACGTCACAAAATACATAACGTCAAAAAAATAAATGACGTCACAAAATACATAACGTCACAAAAATAAATTACGTCACAAAATACATAACGTCACAAAAATAAATGACGTCACAATAATAAATGACGTCACAAAATACATAACGTCACAAAAATAAATGACGTCACAAAATACATAACGTTACAAAAATAAATGACGTCACAAAATACATAACGTCACAAAAATAAATGACGTCACAAAATACATAACGTCACAAAAATGACGTCACAAAATACATAACGTCACAAAAATAAATGACGTCACAAAATACATAACGTCACAAAAATAAATGACGTTACAAAAAACATAACGTCACAAAAATAAATGACGTCACAAAATACATAACGTCACAAAAATAAATGACGTCACAAAATACAAAACGTCACAAAAACAAATGACGTCACAAAATACATAACGTCAAAAAAATAAATGACGTCACAAAATACATAAAGTCACAAAAATAAATAACGTCACAAAATACATAACGTCACCAAATACATAACGTCACAAAAATAAATGACGTCACAAAATAAATAAAGTCACAAAAATAAATGACGTCACAAAATACATAACGTCACAAAAATAAATGACGTCACAAAATACATAACGTCACAAAATTAATTACGTCACAAAATACATAACGTCACAAAAATTAATGACGTCACAAAATATTTAACGACACAAAATTAAATGACATCACAAAATAAATAAAGTCACAAAAATAAATGACGTCACAAACATTAATTACGTCACAAAATGCATAACGTCACAAAATATATAACGTCACAAAAATAAATGACGTCACAAAAATTAAGTACGTCACAAAATACATAGCGTCACAAAAATGAATAACGTCACAAAATACATAACGTCACAAAATACATAACGTCACAAAAATAAATGACGTCACAAAATAAATAAAGTCACAAAAATAAATGACGTCACAAAATACATAACGTCATAAAAATTAATGACGTCACAAAATACATAACGTCACAAAAATAAATGACGTCACAAAATACATTACGTCACAAAAATAAATGACGTCACAAAAATTTATTACGTCACGAAAATAAATAACGTCACAAAATACATAGCGTCACAAAATACATAGCGGCACAAAAATAAAAGACGTCACAAAGTACATAACGTCACAAAAATAAATGACGTCACAAAATACATAACGTTACAAAAATAAATGACGTCACAAAATACATAACGTCACAAAAATAAATGACGTCCAAAATACATAACGTCACAAAAAAATGACGTCACAAAATACATAACGTCACAAAAATAAATGACGTCAAAAAATACATAACGTCACAAAAATAAATGACGTCACAAAATTAATTACGTCACAAAATACATAACGTCACAAAAATAAATGACGTCACAAAATATTTAACGACACAAAATTAAATGACGTCACAAAATAAATAAAGTCACAAAAATAAATGACGTCACAAAAATTAATTACGTCACAAAATGCATAACGTCACAAAATATATAACGTCACAAAAATAAATGACGTCACAAAATAAATAAAGTCACAAAAATAAATGACGTCACAAAATACATAACGTCACAAAAATTAATGACGTCACAAAATACATAACGTCACAAAAATAAATGACGTCACAAAATACATAACGTCACAAAAATAAATGACGTCACAAAATACATAACGTCACAAAAATAAATGACGTCACAAAATACATAACGTCATAAAATACATAACGTCACAAAAAATGACGTCACAAAATACATAACGTCAAAAAAATAAATGACGTTACAAAATACATAACGTCACAAAAATAAATGACGTCACAAAATACAAAACGTCACAAAAATAAATGACGTCACAAAATACATAACGTCAAAAAAATAAATGACGTCACAAAATACATAACGTTACAAAAATAAATGACGTCACAAAATACATAACGTCACAAAAATAAATGACGTCCAAAATACATAACGTCACAAAAAAATGACGTCACAAAATACATAACGTCACAAAAATAAATGACGTCAAAAAATACATAACGTCACAAAAATAAATGACGTCACAAAATTAATTACGTCACAAAATACATAACGTCACAAAAATAAATGACGTCACAAAATATTTAACGACACAAAATTAAATGACGTCACAAAATAAATAAAGTCACAAAAATAAATGACGTCACAAAAATTAATTACGTCACAAAATGCATAACGTCACAAAATATATAACGTCACAAAAATAAATGACGTCACAAAATAAATAAAGTCACAAAAATAAATGACGTCACAAAATACATAACGTCACAAAAATTAATGACGTCACAAAATACATAACGTCACAAAAATAAATGACGTCACAAAATACATAACGTCACAAAAATAAATGACGTCACAAAATACATAACGTCACAAAAATAAATGACGTCACAAAATACATAACGTCATAAAATACATAACGTCACAAAAAATGACGTCACAAAATACATAACGTCAAAAAAATAAATGACGTTACAAAATACATAACGTCACAAAAATAAATGACGTCACAAAATACAAAACGTCACAAAAATAAATGACGTCACAAAATACATAACGTCACAAAAAAATGACGTCACAAAATACATAATGTCACAAAAATAAATGACGTCCCAAAATACATAACGTCACAAAAATAAATGACGTCACAAAATACATAACGTCACAAAAATAAATGACGTCACAAAATACATAACGTCACTAAAATACATGACGTCAAAAACATAATGACGTCACAAAATACATATTGTCACAAAAATAAATGACGTCACAAAATACATAACGTCACAAAAATAAATGACGTCACAAAATACATAACGTCAAAAAAATGACGTCACAAAATACATAACGTCATAAAAATAAATGACGTCACAAAAATTAATTACTTCACAAAATACATAACGTCACAAAAATAAATGACGACACAAAATACAAAACGTCACAAAATACATTACGTCACAAAAATAAATGACGTCACAAAATACATAACGTCACAAAAATAAATAACGTCACAAAATACATAACGTCACAAAAATAAATGACGTCACAAAAATTAATTACGTCACAAAATACATAACGTCACAAAAATAAATGACGTCACAAAATACATAACGTCACAAAAATAAATGACGTCACAAATACATAACGTCACAAAAATAAATGACGTCACAAAAATAAATAACGTCACAAAATACATAACGTCACAAAAATAAATGACGTCACAAAATACATAACGTCACAAAAATAAATGACGTCACAAAATACATAACGTCAAAAAAATAAATGACGTCACAAAATACATAACGTCACAAAAATAAATTACGTCACAAAATACATAACGTCACAAAAATAAATGACGTCACAATAATAAATGACGTCACAAAATACATAACGTCACAAAAATAAATGACGTCACAAAATACATAACGTTACAAAAATAAATGACGTCACAAAATACATAACGTCACAAAAATAAATGACGTCACAAAATACATAACGTCACAAAAATGACGTCACAAAATACATAACGTCACAAAAATAAATGACGTCACAAAATACATAACGTCACAAAAATAAATGACGTTACAAAAAACATAACGTCACAAAAATAAATGACGTCACAAAATACATAACGTCACAAAAATAAATGACGTCACAAAATACAAAACGTCACAAAAACAAATGACGTCACAAAATACATAACGTCAAAAAAATAAATGACCTCACAAAATACATAACGTCACAAAAATAAATAACGTCACAAAATACATAACGTCACCAAATACATAACGTCACAAAAATAAATGACGTCACAAAATAAATAAAGTCACAAAAATAAATGACGTCACAAAATACATAACGTCACAAAAATAAATGACGTCACAAAATACATAACGTCACAAAATTAATTACGTCACAAAATACATAACGTCACAAAAATTAATGACGTCACAAAATATTTAACGACACAAAATTAAATGACATCACAAAATAAATAAAGTCACAAAAATAAATGACGTCACAAAAATTAATTACGTCACAAAATGCATAACGTCACAAAATATATAACGTCACAAAAATAAATGACGTCACAAAAATTAAGTACGTCACAAAATACATAGCGTCACAAAAACAAATAACGTCACAAAATACATAACGTCACAAAATACATAACGTCACAAAAATAAATGACGTCACAAAATAAATAAAGTCACAAAAATAAATGACGTCACAAAATACATAACGTCATAAAAATTAATGACGTCACAAAATACATAACGTCACAAAAATAAATGACGTCACAAAATACATTACGTCACAAAATACATAACGTCACAAAAATAAACGACGTCACAAAATACATAACGTCACAAAAATAAATGACGTCACAAAATACATAACGTCAAAAAAATAAATGACGTCACAAAATACATAACGTAACAAAAATAAATGACGTCACAAAATACATAACGTCACAAAAATAAATGACTTCACAATAATAAATGACGTCACGAAATACATAACGTCACAAAAATAAATGACGTCACAAAATACATAACGTTACAAAAATAAATGACGTCACAAAATACATAACGTCACAAAAATAAATGACGTCACAAAATACATAACGTCACAAAAATAAATGACGTCACAAAATACAAAACGTCACATAAACAAATGACGTCACCAAATACATAACGTCAAAAAAATAAATGACGTCACAAAATACATAACGTCACAAAAATAAATAACGTCACAAAATACATAACGTCACAAAATACATAACGTCACAAAAATAAATGACGTCACAAAATAAATAAAGTCACAAAAATAAATGACGTCACAAAATAAATAACGTCACAAAAATAAATGACGTCACAAAATACATAACGTCACAAAATTAATTACGTCACAAAATACATAACGTCACAAAAATTAATGACGTCACAAAATATTTAACGACACAAAATTAAATGACATCACAAAATAAATAAAGTCACAAAAATAAATGACGTCACAAACATTAATTACGTCACAAAATGCATAACGTCACAAAATATATAACGTCACAAAAATAAATGACGTCACAAAAATTAAGTACGTCACAAAATACATAGCGTCACAAAAATAAATAACGTCACAAAAAACATAACGTCACAAAAATAAATGACGTCACAAAATAAATAAAGTCTCAAAAATAAATGACGTCACAAAATACATAACGTAACAAAAATTAATGACGTCACAAAATACATAACGTCACAAAAATAAATGACGTCACAAAATACATAACGTCACAAAAATAAATGACGTCACAAAATACATAACGTCATAAAATACATAACGTCACAAAAAATGACGTCACAAAATACATAACGTCAAAAAAATAAATGACGTTACAAAATACATAACGTTACAAAAATAAATGACGTCACAAAATACATAACGTCACAAAAATAAATTACGTCAGAAAATACATAACGTCACAAAAAAAATGACGTCACAAAATACATAATGTCACAAAAATAAATGACGTCCCAAAATACATAACGTCACAAAAATAAATGACGTCACAAAATACATAACGTCACAAAAATAAATGACGTCAAAAAATACATAACGTCACAAAAATAAATGACGTCACAAACATAATGACGTCAAAAAAATACATATTGTCACAAAAATAAATGACGTCACAAAATACATAACGTCACAAAATACATAACGTCAAAAAAAATGACGTCACAAAATACATAACGTCATAAAAATAAATGACGTCACAAAAATTAATTACTTCACAAAATACATAACGTCACAAAAATAAATGACGTCACAAAATACATAACGTCACAAAATATATTACGTCCCAAAAATAAATGACGTCACAAAATACATAACGTCACAAAAATAAATAACGTCACAAAATACATAACGTCACAAAAATAAATGACGTCACAAAAATTAATTACGTCACAAAATACATAACGTCACAAAAATAAATGACGTCAAAAAATACAAAACCTCACAAAAATAAATGATGTCACAAAATACATAACGTCACAAAAATAAATGACGTCACAAAATACATAACGTCACAAAATATATTACGTCCCAAAAATAAATGACGTCACAAAATACATAACGTCACAAAAATAAATAACGTCACAAAATACATAACGTCACAAAAATAAATGACGTCACAAAAATTAATTACGTCACAAAATACATAACGTCACAAAAATAAATGACGTCAAAAAATACAAAACCTCACAAAAATAAATGATGTCACAAAATACATAACGTCACAAAAATAAATGACGTCACAAAATACATAACGTCACAAAAATAAATGACGTCACAAAATACATAACGTCACAAAAATAAATGACGTCACAAAATACATAACGTCACAAAAATAAATGACGTCACAAAAATAAATAACGTCACAAAATACATAACGTCACAAAATACATAACGTCACAAAAATAAATGACGTCACAAAATACATAACGTCACAAAAATAAATGACGTCACAAAATACATAACGTCAAAAAAATAAATGACGTCACAAAATACATAACGTCACAAAAATAAATGACGTCACAAAATACATAACGTCACAAAAATAAATGACGTCACAATAATAAATGACGTCACAAAATACATAACGTCACAAAAATAAATGACGTCACAAAATACATAACGTTACAAAAATAAATGACGTCACAAAATACATAACGACACAAAAATAAATGACGTCACAAAATACATAACGTCACAAAAAATGACGTCACAAAATACATAACGTCACAAAAATAAATGACGTCACAAAATACATAACGTCACAAAAATAAATGACGTTACAAAAAACATAACGTCACAAAAATAAATGACGTCACAAAATACATAACGTCACAAAAATAAATGACGTCACAAAATACAAAACGTCACAAAAACAAATGACGTCACAAAATACATAACGTCAAAAAAATAAATGACGTCACAAAATACATAACGTCACAAAAATAAATAACGTCACAAAATACATAACGTCACAAAATACATAACGTCACAAAAATAAATGACGTCACAAAATAAATAAAGTCACAAAAATAAATGACGTCACAAAATACATAACGTCACAAAAATAAATGACGTCACAAAATACATAACGTCACAAAATTAATGACGTCACAAAAATTAATTACGTCACAAAATACATAACGTCACAAAAATTAATTACGTCAAAAAATACATAACCTCACAAAAATAAATGACGTCACACAATACATAACGTCACAAAAATAAATGACGTCACAAAAATTAATTACGTCACAAAATACATAACGTCACAAAAATAAATGACTTCACAAAAATTAATTACGTCATAAAATACATAACGTCACAAAAATAAATGACGTCAAAAAATACATAACCTCACAAAAATAAATGATGTCACAAAATACATAACGTCACAAAAATTAATGACGTCACAAAATATATAACGTCACAAAAATAAATGACGTCACAAAATACATAACGTCACAAAAATAAATGACGTCACAAAATACATAACGTCACAAAAATAAATGACGTCACAAAAATAAATAACGTCACAAAATACATAACGTCACAAAATACATAACTGCAAAAAATAAATGACGTCACAAAATACATAACGTCACAAAAATAAATGACGTCACAAAATACATAACGTAACAAAAAATGACGTCACAAAATACATAACGTCACAAAAATAAATGACGTCACAAAATATATAACGTCACAAAAATAAATGACGTTACAAAAAACATAACGTCACAAAAATAAATGACGTCACAAAATACATAACGTCACAAAAATAAATGACGTCACAAAATACATAACGTCACAAAAATAAATGACGTCACAAAATACATAACGTCACAAAAACAAAAGACGTCACAAAATACATAACGTCACAAAAATAAATGACGTCACAAAATACATTACGTCACAAAAATAAATGACGTCACAAAAATTAATTACGTCACAAAATACATAACGTCACAAAATATATAACGTCACAAAAATAAATGACGTTACAAAAAACATAACGTCACAAAAATAAATGACGTCACAAAATACATAACGTCACAAAAACAAAAGACGTCACAAAATACATAACGTCACAAAAATAAATGACGTCACAAAATACATAACGTCACAAAAATAAATGACGTCACAAACATAATGACGTCACAAAATACATATTGTCACAAAAATAAATGACGTCACAAAATACATAACGTTACAAAAATAAATGACGTCACAAAATACATAACGTCAAAAAAAATGACGTCACAAAATACATAACGTCATAAAAATAAATGACGTCACAAAAATTAATTACTTCACAAAATTCATAACGTCACAAAAATAAATGACGTCACAAAATACATAACGTCACAAAATATATTACGTCACAAAAATAAATGACGTCACAAAATACATAACGTCACAAAAATAAATAACATCACAAAATACATAACGTCACAAAAATAAATGACGTCACAAAAATTAATTACGTCACAAAATACATAACGTCACAAAAATAAATGACGTCAAAAAATACAAAACCTCACAAAAATAAATGATGTCACAAAATACATAACGTCACAAAAATAAATGACGTCACAAAATACATAACGTCACAAAAATAAATGACGTCACAAAATACATAACGTCACAAAAATAAATGACGTCACAAAATACATAACGTCACAAAAATAAATGACGTTACAAAAATAAATAACGTCACAAAATACATAACGTCACAAAATACATAACGTCACAAAAATAAATGACGTCACAAAATACATAACGTCACAAAAATAAATGACGTCACAAAATACATAACGTCAAAAAAATAAATGACGTCACAAAATACATAACGTCACAAAAATAAATGACGTCACAAAATACATAACGTCACAAAAATAATTGACGTCACAATAATAAATGACGTCACAAAATACATAACGTCACAAAAATAAATGACGTCACAAAATACATAACGTTACAAAAATAAATGACGTCACAAAATACATAACGTCACAAAAATAAATGACGTCATAAAATACATAACGTCACAAAAAATGACGTCACAAAATACATAACGTCACAAAAATAAATGACGTCACAAAATACATAACGTCACAAAAATAAATGACGTTACAAAAAACATAACGTCACAAAAATAAATGACGTCACAAAATACATAACGTCACAAAAATAAATGACGTCACAAAATACATAACGTCACAAAAACAAATGAAGTCACAAAATACATAACGTCAAAAAAATAAATGACGTCACAAAATACATAACGTCACAAAAATAAATAACGTCACAAAATACATAACGTCACAAAATACATAACGTCACAAAAATAAATGACGTCACAAAATAAATAAAGTCACAAAAATAAATGACGTCACAAAATACATAACGTCACAAAAATAAATGACGTCACAAAATACATAACGTCACAAAATTAATGACGTCACAAAAATTAATTACGTCACAAAATACATAACGTCACGAAAATTAATTACGTCAAAAAATACATAACCTCACAAAAATAAATGACGTCACAAAATACATAACGTCACAAAAATAAATGACGTCACAAAAATTAATTACGTCACAAAATACATAACGTCACAAAAATAAATGACGTCACAAAAATTAATTACGTCACAAAATACATAACGTCACAAAAATAAATGACGTCAAAAAATACATAACCTCACATTAATAAATGATGTCACAAAATACATAACGTCACAAAAATAAATGACGTCACAAAATACATAACGTCACAAAAATAAATGACGTCACAAAATACATAACGTCACAAAAATAAATGACGTTACAAAATACATAACGTCACAAAAATAAATGACGTCACAAAAATAAATAACGTCACAAAATACATAACGTCACAAAATACATAACGGCAAAAAATAAATGACGTCACAAAATACATAACGTCACAAAAATAAATGACGTCACAAAATACATAACGTCCAAAAATAAATGACGTCACAAAATACAAAACGTCACAAAAACAAATGACGTCACAAAATACATAACGTCAAAAAAATAAATGACGTCACAAAATACATAACGTCACAAAAATAAATAACGTCACAAAATACATAACGTCACAAAATACATAACGTCACAAAAATAAATGACGTCACAAAATAAATAAAGTCACAAAAATAAATGACGTCACAAAATACATAACGTCACAAAAATAAATGACGTCACAAAATACATAACGTCACAAAATTAATGACGTCACAAAAATTAATTACGTCACAAAATACATAACGTCACAAAAATTAATTACGTCAAAAAATACATAACCTCACAAAAATAAATGACGTCACACAATACATAACGTCACAACAATAAATGACGTCACAAAAATTAATTACGTCACAAAATACATAACGTCACAAAAATAAATGACGTCACAAAAATTAATTACGTCATAAAATACATAACGTCACAAAAATAAATGACGTCAAAAAATACATAACCTCACAAAAATAAATGATGTCACAAAATACATAACGTCACAAAAATAAATGACGTCACAAAATACATAACGTCACAAAAATAAATGACGTCACAAAATACATAACGTCACAAAAATAAATGACGTCACAAAATACATAACGTCACAAAAATAAATGACGTCACAAAAATAAATAACGTCACAAAATACATAACGTCACAAAATACATAACTGCAAAAAATAAATGACGTCACAAAATACATAACGTCACAAAAATAAATGACGTCACAAAATACATAACGTAACAAAAAATGACGTCACAAAATACATAACGTCACAAAAATAAATGACGTCACAAAATACATAACGTCACAAAAATAAATGACGTTACAAAAAACATAACGTCACAAAAATAAATGACGTCACAAAATACATAACGTCACAAAAATAAATGACGTCACAAAATACATAACGTCACAAAAATAAATGACGTCACAAAATACATAACGTCACAAAAACAAAAGACGTCACAAAATACATAACGTCACAAAAATAAATGACGTCACAAAATACATTACGTCACAAAAATAAATGACGTCACAAAAATTAATTACGTCACAAAATACATAACGTCACAAAATATATAACGTCACAAAAATAAATGACGTTACAAAAAACATAACGTCACAAAAATAAATGACGTCACAAAATACATAACGTCACAAAAACAAAAGACGTCACAAAATACATAACGTCACAAAAATAAATGACGTCACAAAATACATAACGTCACAAAAATAAATGACGTCACAAACATAATGACGTCACAAAATACATATTGTCACAAAAATAAATGACGTCACAAAATACATAACGTCACAAAAATAAATGACGTCACAAAATACATAACGTCAAAAAAAAATGACGTCACAAAATACATAACGTCATAAAAATAAATAACGTCACAAAAATTAATTACTTCACAAAATACATAACGTCACAAAAATAAATGACGTCACAAAATACATAACGTTACAAAATATATTACGTCACAAAAATAAATGACGTCACAAAATACATAACGTCACAAAAATAAATAACATCACAAAATACATAACGTCACAAAAATAAATGACGTCACAAAATACATAACGTCAAAAAAATAAATGACGTCACAAAATACATAACGTCACAAAAATAAATGACGTCACAAAATACAAAACCTCACAAAAATAAATGATGTCACAAAATACATAACGTCACAAAAATAAATGACGTCACAAAATACATAACGTCACAAAAATAAATGACGTCACAAAATACATAACGTCACAAAAATAAATGACGTCACAAAATACATAACGTCACAAAAATAAATGACGTCACAAAATACAAAACGTCACAAAAATAAATGACGTCACAAAATACATAACGTTACAAAAATAAATGACGTCACAAAATACATAACGTCACAAAAATAAATGACGTCACAAAATACATAACGTCACAAAAAATGACGTCACAAAATACATAACGTCACAAAAGTAAATGACGTCACAAAATACATAACGTCACAAAAATAAATGACGTCACAAAATACATAACGTCACAAAAATAAATGACGTCACAATAATAAATGACGTCACAAAATACATAACGTCACAAAAATAAATGACGTCACAAAATACATAACGTTACAAAAATAAATGACGTCACAAAATACATAACGTCACAAAAATAAATGACGTCACAAAATACATAACGTCACAAAAAATGACGTCACAAAATACATAACGTCACAAAAATAAATGACGTCCCAAAATACATAACGTCACAAAAATAAATGACGTTACAAAAAACATAACGTCAGAAAAATTATGGACGTCACAAAATACATAACGTCACAAAAATAAATGACGTCACAAAATACAAAACGTCACAAAAACAAATGAAGTCACAAAATACATAACGTCAAAAAAATAAATGACGTCACAAAATACATAACGTCACAAAAATAAATAACGTCACAAAATACATAACGTCACAAAATACATAACGTCACAAAAATAAATGACGTCACAAAATAAATAAAGTCACAAAAATAAATGACGTCACAAAATACATAACGTCACAAAAATAAATGACGTCACAAAATACATAACGTCACAAAATTAATGACGTCACAAAAATTAATTACGTCACAAAATACATAACGTCACAAAAATTAATTACGTCAAAAAATACATAACCTCACAAAAATAAATGACGTCACAAAATACATAACGTCACAAAAATAAATGACGTCACAAAAATTAATTACGTCACAAAATACATAACGTCACAAAAATAAATGACGTCACAAAAATTAATTACGTCACAAAATACATAACGTCACAAAAATAAATGACGTCAAAAAATACATAACCTCACATTAATAAATGATGTCACAAAATACATAACGTCACAAAAATAAATGACGTCACAAATTACATAACGTCACAAAAATAAATGACGTCACAAAATACATAACGTCACAAAAATAAATGACGTTACAAAATACATAACGTCACAAAAATAAATGACGTCACAAAAATAAATAACGTCACAAAATACATAACGTCACAAAATACATAACGGCAAAAAATAAATGACGTCACAAAATACATAACGTCACAAAAATAAATGACGTCACAAAATACATAACGTAACAAAAAATGACGTCACAAAATACATAACGTCACAAAAATAAATGACGTCACAAAATACATAACGTCACAAAAATAAATGACGTTACAAAAAACATAACGTCACAAAAATAAATGACGTCACAAAATACATAACGTCACAAAAATAAATGACGTCACAAAATACATAACGTCACAAAAATAAATGACGTCACAAAATACATAACGTCACAAAAACAAAAGACGTCACAAAATACATAACGTCACAAAAATAAATGACGTCACAAAATACATAACGTCACAAAAATAAATGACGTCACAAAAATTAATTACGTCACAAAATACATAGCGTCACAAAATATATAACGTCACAAAAATAAATGAGGTCACAAAAATTAATTACGTCACAAAATACATAACGTCACAAAAATAAATAACGTCACAAAATACATAACGTCAAAAAATACATAACGTCAAAAAATAAATGACGTCACAAAATAAATAAAGTCACAAAAATAAATGACGTCACAAAATACATAACGTCACAAAAATAAATGACGTCACAAAATACATAACGTCACAAAAAATGACGTCACAAAATAAATAACGTCACAAAAATAAATGACGTCACAAAATACATAACGTCACAGAAATAAATGACGTTACAAAAAACATAACGTCACAAAAATAAATGACGTCACAAAATACATAACGTCACAAAAAAAATGACGTCACAAAATACATAACGTCACAAAAATAAATGACGTCACATTAATAAATGACGTCACAAAATACATAACTTCACAAAAATAAATGACGTCAAAAAATACATAACGTCACGAAAATAAATGACGTCACAAAATACATAACGTTACAAAAATAAATGAGGTCACAAAATATTTAACAACACAAAATTAAATGACGTCACAAAATACATATTTCATAAAATACATAACGTCACAAAAATAAATGACGTCACAAAATACATAACGTCACAAAAATAAATGACGTCACAAAATACATAACGTCACAAATATAAATGACGTCACAATAATAAATGACGTCACAAAATACATAACGTCACAAAAATAAATGACGTCACAAAATACATAACGTCACAAAAATAAATGACGTCACAAAAATTAATTACGTCGCAAAATACATAACGTCACAAAATATATAACGTCACAAAAATAAATGACGTCACAAAAACTAATAAGGTCACAAAATACATAACGTCACAAAAATAAATAACGTCACAAAATACATAACGTCACAAAATACATAACGTCACAAAAATAAATGACGTCACAAAATAAATAGTCACAAAAATAAATGACGTCACAAAATGCATAACGTCACAAAAATAAATGACGTCACGAAATACATAACGTTACAAAAATAAATGACGTCACAAAATATTTAACGACACAAAATTAAATGACGTCACAAAATACATATTTCATAAAATACATAACGTCACAAAAATAAATGACGTCACAAAATACATAACGTCACAAAAATAAATGACGTCACAAAATACATAACGTCACAAAAATAAATGACGTCACAAAATACATAAGGTCACAAAAACAAATGACGTCACAAAATACATAACGTCACAAAAATAAATTACGTCACAAAATACATAACGTCACAAAAATAAATGACGTCACAAAAATTAATTACGTCACAAAATACATAACGTCACAAAATATATAACGTCACAAAAATAAATGACGTCACAAAAATTAATTAAGTCACAAAATACATAACGTCACAAAAATAAATAACGTCACAAAATACATAACGTCACAAAATACATAACGTCACAAAAATAAATGACGTCACAAAATAAATAAAGTCACAAAAATAAATGACGTCACAAAATGCATAACGTCACAAAAATAAATGATGTCACAAAATACATAACGGCACAAAAATAAATGACGTCATAAAATACATAACGTCAGAAAAATAAATGACGTCACAAAAATTTATTACGTCACGAAAATAAATAACGTCACAAAATACATAACGTCACAAAATACATAGCGGCACAAAAATAAAAGACGTCACAAAATACATAACGTCACAAAAATAAATAACGTCACAAAATACATAACGTCACAAAATACATAACGTCACAAAAATAAATGACGTCACAAAAATTAAGTACGTCACAAAATACATAGCGTCACAAAAATAAATAACGTCACAAAATACATAACGTCACAAAAATAAATGACGTCACAAAATAAATAAAGTCACAAAAATAAATGACGTCACAAAATACATAACGTCAAAAACATAAATGACGTCACAAAATACATAGCGTCACAAAAATAAATAACGTCACAAAATACATAACGTCACAAAATACATAACGTCACAAAAATAAATGACGTCACAAAATAAATAAAGTCACAAAAATAAATGACGTCACAAAATACATAACGTCACAAAAATAAATGACGTCACAAAATACATAACGTCACAAAATTAATGACGTCACAAAAATTAATTACGTCAAAAATACATAACGTCACAAAAATTAATTACGTCAAAAAATACATAACCTCACAAAAATAAATGACGTCACAAAATACATAACGTCACAAAAATAAATGACGTCACAAAAATTAATTACGTCACAAAATACATAACGTCACAAAAATAAATGACGTCACAAAAATTAATTACGTCACAAAATACATAACGTCACAAAAATAAATGACGTCAAAAAATACATAACCTCACAAAAATAAATGATGTCACAAAATACATAACGTCACAAAAATAAATGACGTCTCAAAATACATAACGTCACAAAAATAAATGACGTCACAAAATACATAACGTCACAAAATAAATGACGTCACAAAATACATAACGTCACAAAAATAAATGACGTCACAAAAATAAATAACGTCACAAAATACATAACGTCACAAAATACATAACTGCAAAAAATAAATGACGTCACAAAATACATAACGTCACAAAAATAAATGACGTCACAAAATACATAACGTAACAAAAAATGACGTCACAAAATACATAACGTCACAAAAATAAATGACGTCACAAAATACATAACGTCACAAAAATAAATGACGTTACAAAAAACATAACGTCACAAAAATAAATGACGTCACAAAATACATAACGTCACAAAAATAAATGACGTCACAAAATACATAACGTCACAAAAATAAATGACGTCAAAAAATACATAACGTCACAAAAACAAAAGACGTCACAAAATACATAACGTCACAAAAATAAATGACGTCACAAAATACATAACGTCACAAAAATAAATGACGTCACAAACATAATGACGTCACAAAATACATATTGTCACAAAAATAAATGACGTCACAAAATACATAACGTCACAAAAATAAATGACGTCACAAAATACATAACGTCAAAAAAAAATGACGTCACAAAATACATAACGTCATAAAAATAAATGACGTCACAAAAATTAATTACTTCACAAAATACATAACGTCACAAAAATAAATGACGTCACAAAATACATAACGTCACAAAATATATTACGTCACAAAAATAAATGACGTCACAAAATACATAACGTCACAAAAATAAATAACATCACAAAATACATAACGTCACAAAAATAAATGACGTCACAAAAATTAATTACGTCACAAAATACATAACGTCACAAAAATAAATGACGTCAAAAAATACAAAACCTCACAAAAATAAATGATGTCACAAAATACATAACGTCACAAAAATAAATGACGTCACAAAATACATAACGTCACAAAAATAAATGACGTCACAAAATATATAACGTCACAAAAATAAATGACGTCACAAAATACATAACGTCACAAAAATAAATGACGTTACAAAAATAAATAACGTCACAAAATACATAACGTCACAAAATACATAACGTCACAAAAATAAATGACGTCACAAATTACATAACGTCACAAAAATAAATGACGTCACAAAATACATAACGTCAAAAAAATAAATGACGTCACAAAATACATAACGTCACAAAAATAAATGACGTCACAAAATACATAGCGTCACAAAAATAAATGACGTCACAATAATAAATGACGTCACAAAATACATAACGTCACAAAAATAAATGACGTCACAAAATACATAACGTTACAAAAATAAATGACGTCACAAAATACATAACGTCACAAAAATAAATGACGTCACAAAATACATAACGTCACAAAAAATGACGTCACAAAATACATAACGTCACAAAAATAAATGACGTCACAAAATACATAACGTCACAAAAATAAATGACGTTACAAAAAACATAACGTCAAAAAAATAAATGACGTCACAAAATACATAACATCACAAAAATAAATGACGTCACAAAATACAAAACGTCACAAAAACAAATGAAGTCACAAAATACATAACGTCAAAAAAATAAATGACGTCACAAAATACATAACGTCACAAAAATAAATAACGTCACAAAATACATAACGTCACAAAATACATAACGTCACAAAAATAAATGACGTCACAAAATAAATAAAGTCACAAAAATAAATGACGTCACAAAATACATAACGTCACAAAAATAAATGACGTCACAAAATACATAACGTCACAAAATTAATGACGTCACAAAAATTAATTACGTCACAAAATACATAACGTCACAAAAATTAATTACGTCAAAAAATACATAACCTCACAAAAATAAATGACGTCACAAAATACATAACGTCACAAAAATAAATGACGTCACAAAAATTAATTACGTCACAAAATACATAACGTCACAAAAATAAATGACGTCACAAAAATTAATTACGTCACAAAATACATAACGTCACAAAAATAAATGACGTCAAAAAATACATAACCTCACAAAAATAAATGATGTCACAAAATACATAACGTCACAAAAATAAATGACGTCACAAAATACATAACGTCACAAAAATAAATGACGTCACAAAATACATAACGTCACAAAAATAAATGACGTTACAAAATACATAACGTCACAAAAATAAATGACGTCACAAAAATAAATAACGTCACAAAATACATAACGTCACAAAATACATAACGGCAAAAAATAAATGACGTCACAAAATACATAACGTCACAAAAATAAATGACGTCACAAAATACATAACGTAACAAAAAATGACGTCACAAAATACATAACGTCACAAAAATAAATGACGTCACAAAATACATAACGTCACAAAAATAAATGACGTTACGAAAAACATAACGTCACAAAAATAAATGACGTCACAAAATACATAACGTCACAAAAATAAATGACGTCACAAAATACATAACGTCACAAAAATAAATGACGTCACAAAATACATAACGTCACAAAAACAAAAGACGTCACAAAATACATAACGTCACAAAAATAAATGACGTCACAAAATACATAACGTCACAAAAATAAATGACGTCACAAAAATTAATTACGTCACAAAATACATAACGTCACAAAATATATAACGTCACAAAAATAAATGAGGTCACAAAAATTAATTACGTCACAAAATACATAACGTCACAAAAATAAATAACGTCACAAAATACATAACGTCAAAAAATACATAACGTCAAAAAAATAAATGACGTCACAAAATAAATAAAGTCACAAAAATAAATGACGTCACAAAATACATAACGTCACAAAAATAAATGACGTCACAAAATACATAACGTCACAAGAAATGACGTCACAAAATAAATAACGTCACAAAAATAAATGACGTCACAAAATACATAACGTCACAAAAATAAATGACGTTACAAAAAACATAACGTAACAAAAATAAATGACGTCACAAAATACATAACGTCACAAAAAAAAATGACGTCACAAAATACATAACGTCACAAAAATAAATGACGTCACAATAATAAATGACGTTACAAAATACATAACTTCACAAAAATAAATGACGTCAAAAAATACATAACGTCACGAAAATAAATGACGTCACAAAATACATAACGTTACAAAAATAAATGAGGTCACAAAATATTTAACAACACAAAATTAAATGACGTCACAAAATACATATTTCATAAAATACATAACGTCACAAAAATAAATGACGTCACAAAATACATAACGTCACAAAAATAAATGACGTCACAAAATACATAACGTCACAAATATAAATGACGTCACAATAATAAATGACGTCACAAAATACATAACGTCACAAAAATAAATGACGTCACAAAATACATAACGTCACAAAAATAAATGACGTCACAAAAATTAATTACGTCACAAAATACATAACGTCACAAAATATATAACGTCACAAAAATAAATGACGTCACAAAAACTAATTAGGTCACAAAATACATAACGTCACAAAAATAAATAACGTCACAAAATACATAACGTCACAAAATACATAACGTCACAAAAATAAATGACGTCACAAAATAAATAGTCACAAAAATAAATGACGTCACAAAATGCATAACGTCACAAAAATAAATGACGTCACGAAATACATAACGTTACAAAAATAAATGACGTCACAAAATATTTAACGACACAAAATTAAATGACGTCACAAAATACATATTTCATAAAATACATAACGTCACAAAAATAAATGACGTCACAAAATACATAACGTCACAAAAATAAATGACGTCACAAAATACATAACGTCACAAAAATAAATGACGTCACAAAATACATAAGGTCACAAAAACAAATGACGTCACAAAATACATAACGTCACAAAAATAAATTACGTCACAAAATACATAACGTCACAAAAATAAATGACGTCACAAAAATTAATTACGTCACAAAATACATAACGTCACAAAATATATAACGTCACAAAAATAAATGACGTCACAAAAATTAATTAAGTCACAAAATACATAACGTCACAAAAATAAATAACGTCACAAAATACATAACGTCACAAAATACATAACGTCACAAAAATAAATGACGTCACAAAATAAATAAAGTCACAAAAATAAATGACGTCACAAAATGCATAACGTCACAAAAATAAATGATGTCACAAAATACATAACGGCACAAAAATAAATGACGTCATAAAATACATAACGTCACAAAAATAAATGACGTCACAAAATACATAACGTCACAAAAATAACTAACGTCACAAAATACATAACGTCACAAAATACATAGCGGCACAAAAATAAAAGACGTCACAAAGTACATAACGTCACAAAAATAAATGACGTCACAAAATACATAACGTCAAAAAAATAAATGACGTCAAAAAATACATAACGTCACAAAAATAAATGACGTCACAAAATACATAACGTCACAAAAATAAATGACGTCACAATAATAAATGACGTCACAAAATACATAACGTCACAAAAATAAATGACGTCACAAAATACATAACGTTACAAAAATAAATGACGTCACAAAATACATAACGTCACAAAAATAAATGACGTCCAAAATACATAACGTCACAAAAAATGACGTCACAAAATACATAACGTCACAAAAATAAATGACGTCAAAAAATACATAACGTCACAAAAATAAATGACGTCACAAAATTAATTACGTCACAAATTACATAACGTCACAAAAATAAATGACGTCACAAAATATTTAACGATACAAAATTAAATGACTTCACAAAATAAATAAAATCAAAAAAAATGACGTCACAAAAATTAATTACGTCACAAAATGCATAACGTCACAAAATATATAACGTCACAAAAATAAATGACGTCACAAAAATTAAGTACGTCACAAAATACATAGCGTCACAAAGATAAATAACGTCACAAAATACATAACGTCACAAAAATAAATGACGTCACAAAATAAATAAAGTCACAAAAATAAATGACGTCACAAAATACATAACGTCACAAAATTTAATGACGTCACAAAATACATAACGTCACAAAAATAAATGACGTCACAAAATACATAACGTCACAAAAATAAATGACGTCACAAAATACATAACGTCACAAAATACATAACGTCACAAAAAATGACGTCACAAAATACATAACGTCAAAAAAATAAATGACGTCACAAAAATTTATTACGTCACGAAAATAAATAACGTCACAAAATAAATAACGTCACAAAATATATAACGTCACAAAAATAAATGACGTCACAAAAATTAAGTACGTCACTAAATACATAACGTCACAAAAAAATGACGTCACAAAATACATAATGTCACAAAAATAAATGACGTCCCAAAATACATAACGTCAAAAAAATAAATGACGTTACAAAATACATAACGTCACAAAAATAAATGACGTCACAAAAATTTATTACGTCACGAAAATAAATAACGTCACAAAATAAATAACGTCACAAAATATATAACGTCACAAAAATAAATGACGTCACAAAAATTAAGTACGTCACAAAATACATAACGTCACAAAAAAATGACGTCACAAAATACATAATGTCACAAAAATAAATGACGTCCCAAAATACATAACGTCACAAAAATAAATGACGTCACAAAATACATAACGCCACAAAAATAAATGACGTCACAAAATACATAACGTCACAAAAATAAATGACGTCACAAATATAATGAAGTCACAAAATACATATTGTCACAAAAATAAATGACGTCACAAAATACATAACGTCACAAAAATAAATGACGTCACAAAATACATATCGTCAAAAAAAATGACGTCACAAAATACATAACGTCATAAAAATAAATGACGTCACAAAAATTAATTACTTCACAAAATACATAACGTCACAAAAATAAATGACGTCACAAAATACATAACGTCACAAAATACATTACGTCACAAAAATAAATGACGTCACAAAATACATAACGTCACAAAAATAAATAACGTCACAAAATACATAACGTCACAAAAATAAATGACGTCACAAAAATTAATTACGTCACAAAATGCATAACGTCACAAAATATATAACGTCACAAAAATAAATGACGTCACAAAAATTAAGTACGTCACAAAATACATAGCGTCACAAAAATAAATAACGTCACAAAATACATAACGTCACAAAAATAAATGACGTCACAAAATAAATAAAGTCACAAAAATAAATGACGTCACAAAATACATAACGTCACAAAATTTAATGACGTCACAAAATACATAACGTCACAAAAATAAATGACGTCACAAAATACATAACGTCACAAAAATAAATGACGTCACAAAATACATAACGTCACAAAATACATAACGTCACAAAAAATGACGTCACAAAATACATAACGTCAAAAAAATAAATGACGTCACAAAAATTTATTACGTCACGAAAATAAATAACGTCACAAAATAAATAACGTCACAAAATATATAACGTCACAAAAATAAATGACGTCACAAAAATTAAGTACGTCACTAAATACATAACGTCACAAAAAAATGACGTCACAAAATACATAATGTCACAAAAATAAATGACGTCCCAAAATACATAACGTCAAAAAAATAAATGACGTTACAAAATACATAACGTCACAAAAATAAATGACGTCACAAAAATTTATTACGTCACGAAAATAAATAACGTCACAAAATAAATAACGTCACAAAATATATAACGTCACAAAAATAAATGACGTCACAAAAATTAAGTACGTCACAAAATACATAACGTCACAAAAAAATGACGTCACAAAATACATAATGTCACAAAAATAAATGACGTCCCAAAATACATAACGTCACAAAAATAAATGACGTCACAAAATACATAACGTCACAAAAATAAATGACGTCACAAAATACATAACGTCACAAAAATAAATGACGTCACAAATATAATGAAGTCACAAAATACATATTGTCACAAAAATAAATGACGTCACAAAATACATAACGTCACAAAAATAAATGACGTCACAAAATACATATCGTCAAAAAAAATGACGTCACAAAATACATAACGTCATAAAAATAAATGACGTCACAAAAATTAATTACTTCACAAAATACATAACGTCACAAAAATAAATGACGTCACAAAATACATAACGTCACAAAATACATTACGTCACAAAAATAAATGACGTCACAAAATACATAACGTCACAAAAATAAATAACGTCACAAAATACATAACGTCACAAAAATAAATGACGTCACAAAAATTAATTACGTCACAAAATACATAACGTCACAAAAATAAATGACGTCAAAAAATACAAAACCTCACAAAAATAAATGATGTCACAAAAAACATAACGTCACAAAAATAAATGACGTCACAAAATACATAACGTCACAAAAATAAATGACGTCACAAAATACATAACGTCACAAAAATAAATGACGTCACAAAATACATAACGTCACAAATATAAATGACGTCACAATAATAAATGACGTCACAAAATACATAACGTCACAAAAATAAATGACGTCACAAAATACATAACGTCACAAAAATAAATGACGTCACAAAAATTAATTACGTCACAAAATACATAACGTCACAAAATATATAACGTCACAAAAATAAATGACGTCACAAAAACTAATTAGGTCACAAAATACATAACGTCACAAAAATAAATAACGTCACAAAATACATAACGTCACAAAATACATAACGTCACAAAAATAAATGACGTCACAAAATAAATAGTCACAAAAATAAATGACGTCACAAAATGCATAACGTCACAAAAATAAATGACGTCACGAAATACATAACGTTACAAAAATAAATGACGTCACAAAATATTTAACGACACAAAATTAAATGACGTCACAAAATACATATTTCATAAAATACATAACGTCACAAAAATAAATGACGTCACAAAATACATAACGTCACAAAAATAAATGACGTCACAAAATACATAACGTCACAAAAATAAATGACGTCACAAAATACATAAGGTCACAAAAACAAATGACGTCACAAAATACATAACGTCACAAAAATAAATTACGTCACAAAATACATAACGTCACAAAAATAAATGACGTCACAAAAATTAATTACGTCACAAAATACATAACGTCACAAAATATATAACGTCACAAAAATAAATGACGTCACAAAAATTAATTAAGTCACAAAATACATAACGTCACAAAAATAAATAACGTCACAAAATACATAACGTCACAAAATACATAACGTCACAAAAATAAATGACGTCACAAAATAAATAAAGTCACAAAAATAAATGACGTCACAAAATGCATAACGTCACAAAAATAAATGATGTCACAAAATACATAACGGCACAAAAATAAATGACGTCATAAAATACATAACGTCACAAAAATAAATGACGTCACAAAAATTTATTACGTCACGAAAAAAATAACGTCACAAAATACATAACGTCACAAAATACATAGCGGCACAAAAATAAAAGACGTCACAAAGTGCATAACGTCACAAAAATAAATGACGTCACAAAATACATAACGTCAAAAAAATAAATGACGTCAAAAAATACATAACGTCACAAAAATAAATGACGTCACAAAATACATAACGTCACAAAAATAAATGACGTCACAATAATAAATGACGTCACAAAATACATAACGTCACAAAAATAAATGACGTCCATAATACATAACGTCACAAAAAAATGACGTCACAAAATACATAACGTCACAAAAATAAATGACGTCAAAAAATACATAACGTCACAAAAATAAATGACGTCACAAAATTAATTACGTCACAAATTACATAACGTCACAAAAATAAATGACGTCACAAAATATTTAACGATACAAAATTAAATGACGTCACAAAATAAATAAAGTCAAAAAAAAATGACGTCACAAAAATTAATTACGTCACAAAATGCATAACGTCACAAAATATATAACGTCACAAAAATAAATGACGTCACAAAAATTAAGTACGTCACAAAATACATAGCGTCACAAAAATTAATTACGTCAAAAAATACATAACCTCACAAAAATAAATGACGTCACAAAATACATAACGTCACAAAAATAAATGACGTCACAAAAATTAATTACGTCACAAAATACATAACGTCACAAAAATAAATGACGTCACAAAAATTAATTACGTCACAAAATACATAACGTCACAAAAATAAATGACGTCAAAAAATACATAACCTCACAAAAATAAATGATGTCACAAAATACATAACGTCACAAAAATAAATGACGTCACAAAATACATAACGTCACAAAAATAAATGACGTCACAAAATACATAACGTCACAAAAATAAATGACGTTACAAAATACATAACGTCACAAAAATAAATGACGTCACAAAAATAAATAACGTCACAAAATACATAACGTCACAAAATACATAACGGCAAAAAATAAATGACGTCACAAAATACATAACGTCACAAAAATAAATGACGTCACAAAATACATAACGTAACAAAAAATGACGTCACAAAATACATAACGTCACAAAAATAAATGACGTCACAAAATACATAACGTCACAAAAATAAATGACGTTACGAAAAACATAACGTCACAAAAATAAATGACGTCACAAAATACATAACGTCACAAAAATAAATGACGTCACAAAATACATAACGTCACAAAAATAAATGACGTCACAAAAATTAATTACGTCACAAAATACATAACGTCACAAAATATATAACGTCACAAAAATAAATGAGGTCACAAAAATTAATTACGTCACAAAATACATAACGTCACAAAAATAAATAACGTCACAAAATACATAACGTCAAAAAATACATAACGTCAAAAAAATAAATGACGTCACAAAATAAATAAAGTCACAAAAATAAATGACGTCACAAAATACATAACGTCACAAAAATAAATGACGTCACAAAATACATAACGTCACAAAAAATGACGTCACAAAATAAATAACGTCACAAAAATAAATGACGTCACAAAATACATAACGTCACAAAAATAAATGACGTTACAAAAAACATAACGTAACAAAAATAAATGACGTCACAAAATACATAACGTCACAAAAAAAAATGACGTCACAAAATACATAACGTCACAAAAATAAATGACGTCACAATAATAAATGACGTTACAAAATACATAACTTCACAAAAATAAATGACGTCAAAAAATACATAACGTCACGAAAATAAATGACGTCACAAAATACATAACGTTACAAAAATAAATGAGGTCACAAAATATTTAACAACACAAAATTAAATGACGTCACAAAATACATATTTCATAAAATACATAACGTCACAAAAATAAATGACGTCACAAAATACATAACGTCACAAAAATAAATGACGTCACAAAATACATAACGTCACAAATATAAATGACGTCACAATAATAAATGACGTCACAAAATACATAACGTCACAAAAATAAATGACGTCACAAAATACATAACGTCACAAAAATAAATGACGTCACAAAAATTAATTACGTCACAAAATACATAACGTCACAAAAATAAATGACGTCACAAAAACTAATTAGGTCACAAAATACATAACGTCACAAAAATAAATAACGTCACAAAATACATAACGTCACAAAATACATAACGTCACAAAAATAAATGACGTCACAAAATAAATAGTCACAAAAATAAATGACGTCACAAAATGCATAACGTCACAAAAATAAATGACGTCACGAAATACATAACGTTACAAAAATAAATGACGTCACAAAATATTTAACGACACAAAATTAAATGACGTCACAAAATACATATTTCATAAAATACATAACGTCACAAAAATAAATGACGTCACAAAATACATAACGTCACAAAAATAAATGACGTCACAAAATACATAACGTCACAAAAATAAATGACGTCACAAAATACATAAGGTCACAAAAACAAATGACGTCACAAAATACATAACGTCACAAAAATAAATTACGTCACAAAATACATAACGTCACAAAAATAAATGACGTCACAAAAATTAATTACGTCACAAAATACATAACGTCACAAAATATATAACGTCACAAAAATAAATGACGTCACAAAAATTAATTAAGTCACAAAATACATAACGTCACAAAAATAAATAACGTCACAAAATACATAACGTCACAAAATACATAACGTCACAAAAATAAATGACGTCACAAAATAAATAAAGTCACAAAAATAAATGACGTCACAAAATGCATAACGTCACAAAAATAAATGATGTCACAAAATACATAACGGCACAAAAATAAATGACGTCATAAAATACATAACGTCACAAAAATAAATGACGTCACAAAAATTTATTACGTCACGAAAATAACTAACGTCACAAAATACATAACGTCACAAAATACATAGCGGCACAAAAATAAAAGACGTCACAAAGTACATAACGTCACAAAAATAAATGACGTCACAAAATACATAACGTCAAAAAAATAAATGACGTCAAAAAATACATAACGTCACAAAAATAAATGACGTCACAAAATACATAACGTCACAAAAATAAATGACGTCACAATAATAAATGACGTCACAAAATACATAACGTCACAAAAATAAATGACGTCACAAAATACATAACGTTACAAAAATAAATGACGTCACAAAATACATAACGTCACAAAAATAAATGACGTCCAAAATACATAACGTCACAAAAAATGACGTCACAAAATACATAACGTCACAAAAATAAATGACGTCAAAAAATACATAACGTCACAAAAATAAATGACGTCACAAAATTAATTACGTCACAAATTACATAACGTCACAAAAATAAATGACGTCACAAAATATTTAACGATACAAAATTAAATGACTTCACAAAATAAATAAAGTCAAAAAAAAATGACGTCACAAAAATTAATTACGTCACAAAATGCATAACGTCACAAAATATATAACGTCACAAAAATAAATGACGTCACAAAAATTAAGTACGTCACAAAATACATAGCGTCACAAAAATAAATAACGTCACAAAATACATAACGTCACAAAAATAAATGACGTCACAAAATAAATAAAGTCACAAAAATAAATGACGTCACAAAATACATAACGTCACAAAATTTAATGACGTCACAAAATACATAACGTCACAAAAATAAATGACGTCACAAAATACATAACGTCACAAAAATAAATGACGTCACAAAATACATAACGTCACAAAATACATAACGTCACAAAAAATGACGTCACAAAATACATAACGTCAAAAAAATAAATGACGTTACAAAATACATAACGTCACAAAAATAAATGACGTCACAAAAATTTATTACGTCACGAAAATAAATAACGTCACAAAATAAATAACGTCACAAAATATATAACGTCACAAAAATAAATGACGTCACAAAAATTAAGTACGTCACTAAATACATAACGTCACAAAAAAATGACGTCACAAAATACATAATGTCACAAAAATAAATGACGTCCCAAAATACATAACGTCAAAAAAATAAATGACGTTACAAAATACATAACGTCACAAAAATAAATGACGTCACAAAAATTTATTACGTCACGAAAATAAATAACGTCACAAAATAAATAACGTCACAAAATATATAACGTCACAAAAATAAATGACGTCACAAAAATTAAGTACGTCACAAAATACATAACGTCACAAAAAAATGACGTCACAAAATACATAATGTCACAAAAATAAATGACGTCCCAAAATACATAACGTCACAAAAATAAATGACGTCACAAAATACATAACGTCACAAAAATAAATGACGTCACAAAATACATAACGTCACAAAAATAAATGACGTCACAAATATAATGAAGTCACAAAATACATATTGTCACAAAAATAAATGACGTCACAAAATACATAACGTCACAAAAAAATGACGTCACAAAATACATAATGTCACAAAAATAAATGACGTCCCAAAATACATAACGTCACAAAAATAAATGACGTCACAAAATACATAACGTCACAAAAATAAATGACGTCACAAATATAATGAAGTCACAAAATACATATTGTCACAAAAATAAATGACGTCACAAAATACATAACGTCACAAAAAAATGACGTCACAAAATACATAATGTCACAAAAATAAATGACGTCCCAAAATACATAACGTCACAAAAATAAATGACGTCACAAAAATTAATTACGTCACAAAATACATAACGTCACAAAAATAAATGACGTCACAAAAATTAATTACGTCACAAAATACATAACGTCACAAAAATAAATGACGTCAAAAAATACATAACCTCACAAAAATAAATGATGTCACAAAATACATAACGTCACAAAAATAAATGACGTCACAAAATACATAACGTCACAAAAATAAATGACGTCACAAAATACATAACGTCACAAAAATAAATGACGTTACAAAATACATAACGTCACAAAAATAAATGACGTCACAAAAATAAATAACGTCACAAAATACATAACGTCACAAAATACATAACGGCAAAAAATAAATGACGTCACAAAATACATAACGTCACAAAAATAAATGACGTCACAAAATACATAACGTAACAAAAAATGACGTCACAAAATACATAACGTCACAAAAATAAATGACGTCACAAAATACATAACGTCACAAAAATAAATGACGTTACGAAAAACATAACGTCACAAAAATAAATGACGTCACAAAATACATAACGTCACAAAAATAAATGACGTCACAAAATACATAACGTCACAAAAATAAATGACGTCACAAAAATTAATTACGTCACAAAATACATAACGTCACAAAATATATAACGTCACAAAAATAAATGAGGTCACAAAAATTAATTACGTCACAAAATACATAACGTCACAAAAATAAATAACGTCACAAAATACATAACGTCAAAAAATACATAACGTCAAAAAAATAAATGACGTCACAAAATAAATAAAGTCACAAAAATAAATGACGTCACAAAATACATAACGTCACAAAAATAAATGACGTCACAAAATACATAACGTCACAAAAAATGACGTCACAAAATAAATAACGTCACAAAAATAAATGACGTCACAAAATACATAACGTCACAAAAATAAATGACGTTACAAAAAACATAACGTAACAAAAATAAATGACGTCACAAAATACATAACGTCACAAAAAAAAATGACGTCACAAAATACATAACGTCACAAAAATAAATGACGTCACAATAATAAATGACGTTACAAAATACATAACTTCACAAAAATAAATGACGTCAAAAAATACATAACGTCACGAAAATAAATGACGTCACAAAATACATAACGTTACAAAAATAAATGAGGTCACAAAATATTTAACAACACAAAATTAAATGACGTCACAAAATACATATTTCATAAAATACATAACGTCACAAAAATAAATGACGTCACAAAATACATAACGTCACAAAAATAAATGACGTCACAAAATACATAACGTCACAAATATAAATGACGTCACAATAATAAATGACGTCACAAAATACATAACGTCACAAAAATAAATGACGTCACAAAATACATAACGTCACAAAAATAAATGACGTCACAAAAATTAATTACGTCACAAAATACATAACGTCACAAAAATAAATGACGTCACAAAAACTAATTAGGTCACAAAATACATAACGTCACAAAAATAAATAACGTCACAAAATACATAACGTCACAAAATACATAACGTCACAAAAATAAATGACGTCACAAAATAAATAGTCACAAAAATAAATGACGTCACAAAATGCATAACGTCACAAAAATAAATGACGTCACGAAATACATAACGTTACAAAAATAAATGACGTCACAAAATATTTAACGACACAAAATTAAATGACGTCACAAAATACATATTTCATAAAATACATAACGTCACAAAAATAAATGACGTCACAAAATACATAACGTCACAAAAATAAATGACGTCACAAAATACATAACGTCACAAAAATAAATGACGTCACAAAATACATAAGGTCACAAAAACAAATGACGTCACAAAATACATAACGTCACAAAAATAAATTACGTCACAAAATACATAACGTCACAAAAATAAATGACGTCACAAAAATTAATTACGTCACAAAATACATAACGTCACAAAATATATAACGTCACAAAAATAAATGACGTCACAAAAATTAATTAAGTCACAAAATACATAACGTCACAAAAATAAATAACGTCACAAAATACATAACGTCACAAAATACATAACGTCACAAAAATAAATGACGTCACAAAATAAATAAAGTCACAAAAATAAATGACGTCACAAAATGCATAACGTCACAAAAATAAATGATGTCACAAAATACATAACGGCACAAAAATAAATGACGTCATAAAATACATAACGTCACAAAAATAAATGACGTCACAAAAATTTATTACGTCACGAAAATAACTAACGTCACAAAATACATAACGTCACAAAATACATAGCGGCACAAAAATAAAAGACGTCACAAAGTACATAACGTCACAAAAATAAATGACGTCACAAAATACATAACGTCAAAAAAATAAATGACGTCAAAAAATACATAACGTCACAAAAATAAATGACGTCACAAAATACATAACGTCACAAAAATAAATGACGTCACAATAATAAATGACGTCACAAAATACATAACGTCACAAAAATAAATGACGTCACAAAATACATAACGTTACAAAAATAAATGACGTCACAAAATACATAACGTCACAAAAATAAATGACGTCCAAAATACATAACGTCACAAAAAATGACGTCACAAAATACATAACGTCACAAAAATAAATGACGTCAAAAAATACATAACGTCACAAAAATAAATGACGTCACAAAATTAATTACGTCACAAATTACATAACGTCACAAAAATAAATGACGTCACAAAATATTTAACGATACAAAATTAAATGACTTCACAAAATAAATAAAGTCAAAAAAAAATGACGTCACAAAAATTAATTACGTCACAAAATGCATAACGTCACAAAATATATAACGTCACAAAAATAAATGACGTCACAAAAATTAAGTACGTCACAAAATACATAGCGTCACAAAAATAAATAACGTCACAAAATACATAACGTCACAAAAATAAATGACGTCACAAAATAAATAAAGTCACAAAAATAAATGACGTCACAAAATACATAACGTCACAAAATTTAATGACGTCACAAAATACATAACGTCACAAAAATAAATGACGTCACAAAATACATAACGTCACAAAAATAAATGACGTCACAAAATACATAACGTCACAAAATACATAACGTCACAAAAAATGACGTCACAAAATACATAACGTCAAAAAAATAAATGACGTTACAAAATACATAACGTCACAAAAATAAATGACGTCACAAAAATTTATTACGTCACGAAAATAAATAACGTCACAAAATAAATAACGTCACAAAATATATAACGTCACAAAAATAAATGACGTCACAAAAATTAAGTACGTCACTAAATACATAACGTCACAAAAAAATGACGTCACAAAATACATAATGTCACAAAAATAAATGACGTCCCAAAATACATAACGTCAAAAAAATAAATGACGTTACAAAATACATAACGTCACAAAAATAAATGACGTCACAAAAATTTATTACGTCACGAAAATAAATAACGTCACAAAATAAATAACGTCACAAAATATATAACGTCACAAAAATAAATGACGTCACAAAAATTAAGTACGTCACAAAATACATAACGTCACAAAAAAATGACGTCACAAAATACATAATGTCACAAAAATAAATGACGTCCCAAAATACATAACGTCAAAAAAATAAATGACGTTACAAAATACATAACGTCACAAAAATAAATGACGTCACAAAAATTTATTACGTCACGAAAATAAATAACGTCACAAAATAAATAACGTCACAAAATATATAACGTCACAAAAATAAATGACGTCACAAAAATTAAGTACGTCACAAAATACATAACGTCACAAAAAAATGACGTCACAAAATACATAATGTCACAAAAATAAATGACGTCCCAAAATACATAACGTCACAAAAATAAATGACGTCACAAAATACATAACGTCACAAAAAAATGACGTCACAAAATACATAATGTCACAAAAATAAATGACGTCCCAAAATACATAACGTCACAAAAATAAATGACGTCACAAAATACATAACGTCACAAAAATAAATGACGTCACAAAATACATAACGTCACAAAAATAAATAACGTCACAAAATACATAACGTCACAAAAATAAATGACGTCACAAAAATTAATTACGTCACAAAATACATAACGTCACAAAAATAAATGACGTCAAAAAATACAAAACCTCACAAAAATAAATGATGTCACAAAAAACATAACGTCACAAAAATAAATGACGTCACAAAATACATAACGTCACAAAAATAAATGACGTCACAAAATACATAACGTCACAAAAATAAATGACGTCACAAAATACATAACGTCACAAATATAAATGACGTCACAATAATAAATGACGTCACAAAATACATAACGTCACAAAAATAAATGACGTCACAAAATACATAACGTCACAAAAATAAATGACGTCACAAAAATTAATTACGTCACAAAATACATAACGTCACAAAATATATAACGTCACAAAAATAAATGACGTCACAAAAACTAATTAGGTCACAAAATACATAACGTCACAAAAATAAATAACGTCACAAAATACATAACGTCACAAAATACATAACGTCACAAAAATAAATGACGTCACAAAATAAATAGTCACAAAAATAAATGACGTCACAAAATGCATAACGTCACAAAAATAAATGACGTCACGAAATACATAACGTTACAAAAATAAATGACGTCACAAAATATTTAACGACACAAAATTAAATGACGTCACAAAATACATATTTCATAAAATACATAACGTCACAAAAATAAATGACGTCACAAAATACATAACGTCACAAAAATAAATGACGTCACAAAATACATAACGTCACAAAAATAAATGACGTCACAAAATACATAAGGTCACAAAAACAAATGACGTCACAAAATACATAACGTCACAAAAATAAATTACGTCACAAAATACATAACGTCACAAAAATAAATGACGTCACAAAAATTAATTACGTCACAAAATACATAACGTCACAAAATATATAACGTCACAAAAATAAATGACGTCACAAAAATTAATTAAGTCACAAAATACATAACGTCACAAAAATAAATAACGTCACAAAATACATAACGTCACAAAATACATAACGTCACAAAAATAAATGACGTCACAAAATAAATAAAGTCACAAAAATAAATGACGTCACAAAATGCATAACGTCACAAAAATAAATGATGTCACAAAATACATAACGGCACAAAAATAAATGACGTCATAAAATACATAACGTCACAAAAATAAATGACGTCACAAAAATTTATTACGTCACGAAAAAAAATAACGTCACAAAATACATAACGTCACAAAATACATAGCGGCACAAAAATAAAAGACGTCACAAAGTGCATAACGTAACAAAAATAAATGACGTCACAAAATACATATCGTCAAAAAAATAAATGACGTCAAAAAATACATAACGTCACAAAAATAAATGACGTCACAAAATACATAACGTCACAAAAATAAATGACGTCACAATAATAAATGACGTCACAAAATACATAACGTCACAAAAATAAATGACGTCCAAAATACATAACGTCACAAAAAAATGACGTCACAAAATACATAACGTCACAAAAATAAATGACGTCAAAAAATACATAACGTCACAAAAATAAATGACGTCACAAAATTAATTACGTCACAAATTACATAACGTCACAAAAATAAATGACGTCACAAAATATTTAACGATACAAAATTAAATGACGTCACAAAAATTAATTACGTCACAAAATGCATAACGTCACAAAATATATAACGTCACAAAAATAAATGACGTCACAAAAATTAAGTACGTCACAAAATACATAGCGTCACAAAAATTAATTACGTCAAAAAATACATAACCTCACAAAAATAAATGACGTCACAAAATACATAACGTCACAAAAATAAATGACGTCACAAAAATTAATTACGTCACAAAATACATAACGTCACAAAAATAAATGACGTCACAAAAATTAATTACGTCACAAAATACATAACGTCACAAAAATAAATGACGTCAAAAAATACATAACCTCACAAAAATAAATGATGTCACAAAATACATAACGTCACAAAAATAAATGACGTCACAAAATACATAACGTCACAAAAATAAATGACGTCACAAAATACATAACGTCACAAAAATAAATGACGTTACAAAATACATAACGTCACAAAAATAAATGACGTCACAAAAATAAATAACGTCACAAAATACATAACGTCACAAAATACATAACGGCAAAAAATAAATGACGTCACAAAATACATAACGTCACAAAAATAAATGACGTCACAAAATACATAACGTAACAAAAAATGACGTCACAAAATACATAACGTCACAAAAATAAATGACGTCACAAAATACATAACGTCACAAAAATAAATGACGTTACGAAAAACATAACGTCACAAAAATAAATGACATCACAAAATACATAACGTCACAAAAATAAATGACGTCACAAAATACATAACGTCACAAAAATAAATGACGTCACAAAATACATAACGTCACAAAAACAAAAGACGTCACAAAATACATAACGTCACAAAAATAAATGACGTCACAAAATACATAACGTCACAAAAATAAATGACGTCACAAAAATTAATTACGTCACAAAATACATAACGTCACAAAATATATAACGTCACAAAAATAAATGAGGTCACAAAAATTAATTACGTCACAAAATACATAACGTCACAAAAATAAATAACGTCACAAAATACATAACGTCAAAAAATACATAACGTCAAAAAAATAAATGACGTCACAAAATAAATAAAGTCACAAAAATAAATGACGTCACAAAATACATAACGTCACAAAAATAAATGACGTCACAAAATACATAACGTCACAAAAAATGACGTCACAAAATAAATAACGTCACAAAAATAAATGACGTCACAAAATACATAACGTCACAAAAATAAATGACGTTACAAAAAACATAACGTCACAAAAATAAATGACGTCACAAAATACATAACGTCACAAAAAAAAATGACGTCACAAAATACATAACGTCACAAAAATAAATGACGTCACAATAATAAATGACGTCACAAAATACATAACTTCACAAAAATAAATGACGTCAAAAAATACATAACGTCACGAAAATAAATGACGTCACAAAATACATAACGTTACAAAAATAAATGAGGTCACAAAATATTTAACAACACAAAATTAAATGACGTCACAAAATACATATTTCATAAAATACATAACGTCACAAAAATAAATGACGTCACAAAATACATAACGTCACAAAAATAAATGACGTCACAAAATACATAACGTCACAAATATAAATGACGTCACAATAATAAATGACGTCACAAAATACATAACGTCACAAAAATAAATGACGTCACAAAATACATAACGTCACAAAAATAAATGACGTCACAAAAATTAATTACGTCACAAAATACATAACGTCACAAAATATATAACGTCACAAAAATAAATGACGTCACAAAAACTAATTAGGTCACAAAATACATAACGTCACAAAAATAAATAACGTCACAAAATAGATAACGTCACAAAATACATAACGTCACAAAAATAAATGACGTCACAAAATAAATAGTCACAAAAATAAATGACGTCACAAAATGCATAACGTCACAAAAATAAATGACGTCACGAAATACATAACGTTACAAAAATAAATGACGTCACAAAAATTAATTACGTCACAAAATACATAACGTCACAAAATATATAACGTCACAAAAATAAATGAGGTCACAAAAATTAATTACGTCACAAAATACATAACGTCACAAAAATAAATAACGTCACAAAATACATAACGTCAAAAAATACATAACGTCAAAAAAATAAATGACGTCACAAAATAAATAAAGTCACAAAAATAAATGACGTCACAAAATACATAACGTCACAAAAATAAATGACGTCACAAAATACATAACGTCACAAAAAATGACGTCACAAAATAAATAACGTCACAAAAATAAATGACGTCACAAAATACATAACGTCACAAAAATAAATGACGTTACAAAAAACATAGCGTCACAAAAATTAATTACGTCAAAAAATACATAACCTCACAAAAATAAATGACGTCACAAAATACATAACGTCACAAAAATAAATGACGTCACAAAAATTAATTACGTCACAAAATACATAACGTCACAAAAATAAATGACGTCACAAAAATTAATTACGTCACAAAATACATAACGTCACAAAAATAAATGACGTCAAAAAATACATAACCTCACAAAAATAAATGATGTCACAAAATACATAACGTCACAAAAATAAATGACGTCACAAAATACATAACGTCACAAAAATAAATGACGTCACAAAATACATAACGTCACAAAAATAAATGACGTTACAAAATACATAACGTCACAAAAATAAATGACGTCACAAAAATAAATAACGTCACAAAATACATAACGTCACAAAATACATAACGGCAAAAAATAAATGACGTCACAAAATACATAACGTCACAAAAATAAATGACGTCACAAAATACATAACGTAACAAAAAATGACGTCACAAAATACATAACGTCACAAAAATAAATGACGTCACAAAATACATAACGTCACAAAAATAAATGACGTTACGAAAAACATAACGTCACAAAAATAAATGACGTCACAAAATACATAACGTCACAAAAATAAATGACGTCACAAAATACATAACGTCACAAAAATAAATGACGTCACAAAATACATAACGTCACAAAAACAAAAGACGTCACAAAATACATAACGTCACAAAAATAAATGACGTCACAAAATACATAACGTCACAAAAATAAATGACGTCACAAAAATTAATGACGTCACAAAATACATAACGTCACAAAATATATAACGTCACAAAAATAAATGAGGTCACAAAAATTAATTACGTCACAAAATACATAACGTCACAAAAATAAATAACGTCACAAAATACATAACGTCAAAAAATACATAACGTCAAAAAAATAAATGACGTCACAAAATAAATAAAGTCACAAAAATAAATGACGTCACAAAATACATAACGTCACAAAAATAAATGACGTCACAAAATACATAACGTCACAAAAAATGACGTCACAAAATAAATAACGTCACAAAAATAAATGACGTCACAAAATACATAACGTCACAAAAATAAATGACGTTACAAAAAACATAACGTCACAAAAATAAATGACGTCACAAAATACATAACGTCACAAAAAAAAATGACGTCACAAAATACATAACGTCACAAAAATAAATGACGTCACAATAATAAATGACGTCACAAAATACATAACTTCACAAAAATAAATGACGTCAAAAAATACATAACGTCACGAAAATAAATGACGTCACAAAATACATAACGTTACAAAAATAAATGAGGTCACAAAATATTTAACAACACAAAATTAAATGACGTCACAAAATACATATTTCATAAAATACATAACGTCACAAAAATAAATGACGTCACAAAATACATAACGTCACAAAAATAAATGACGTCACAAAATACATAACGTCACAAATATAAATGACGTCACAATAATAAATGTCGTCACAAAATACATAACGTCACAAAAATAAATGACGTCACAAAATACATAACGTCACAAAAATAAATGACGTCACAAAAATTAATTACGTCACAAAATACATAACGTCACAAAATATATAACGTCACAAAAATAAATGACGTCACAAAAACTAATTAGGTCACAAAATACATAACGTCACAAAAATAAATAACGTCACAAAATACATAACGTCACAAAATACATAACGTCACAAAAATAAATGACGTCACAAAATAAATAGTCACAAAAATAAATGACGTCACAAAATGCATAACGTCACAAAAATAAATGACGTCACGAAATACATAACGTTACAAAAATAAATGACGTCACAAAATATTTAACGACACAAAATTAAATGACGTCACAAAATACATATTTCATAAAATACATAACGTCACAAAAATAAATGACGTCACAAAATACATAACGTCACAAAAATAAATGACGTCACAAAATACATAACGTCACAAAAATAAATGACGTCACAAAATACATAAGGTCACAAAAACAAATGACGTCACAAAATACATAACGTCACAAAAATAAATTACGTCACAAAATACATAACGTCACAAAAATAAATGACGTCACAAAAATTAATTACGTCACAAAATACATAACGTCACAAAATATATAACGTCACAAAAATAAATGACGTCACAAAAATTAATTAAGTCACAAAATACATAACGTCACAAAAATAAATAACGTCACAAAATACATAACGTCACAAAATACATAACGTCACAAAAATAAATGACGTCACAAAATAAATAAAGTCACAAAAATAAATGACGTCACAAAATGCATAACGTCACAAAAATAAATGATGTCACAAAATACATAACGGCACAAAAATAAATGACGTCATAAAATACATAACGTCACAAAAATAAATGACGTCACAAAAATTTATTACGTCACGAAAATAAATAACGTCACAAAATACATAACGTCACAAAATACATAGCGGCACAAAAATAAAAGACGTCACAAAGTACATAACGTCACAAAAATAAATGACGTCACAAAATACATAACGTCAAAAAAATAAATGACGTCAAAAAATACATAACGTCACAAAAATAAATGACGTCACAAAATACATAACGTCACAAAAATAAATGACGTTACAAAATACATAACGTCACAAAAATAAATGACGTCACAAAAATAAATAACGTCACAAAATACATAACGTCACAAAATACATAACGGCAAAAAATAAATGACGTCACAAAATACATAACGTCACAAAAATAAATGACGTCACAAAATACATAACGTAACAAAAAATGACGTCACAAAATACATAACGTCACAAAAATAAATGACGTCACAAAATACATAACGTCACAAAAATAAATGACGTTACGAAAAACATAACGTCACAAAAATAAATGACGTCACAAAATACATAACGTCACAAAAATAAATGACGTCACAAAATACATAACGTCACAAAAATAAATGACGTCACAAAATACATAACGTCACAAAAACAAAAGACGTCACAAAATACATAACGTCACAAAAATAAATGACGTCACAAAATACATAACGTCACAAAAATAAATGACGTCACAAAAATTAATTACGTCACAAAATACATAACGTCACAAAATATATAACGTCACAAAAATAAATGAGGTCACAAAAATTAATTACGTCACAAAATACATAACGTCACAAAAATAAATAACGTCACAAAATACATAACGTCAAAAAATACATAACGTCAAAAAAATAAATGACGTCACAAAATAAATAAAGTCACAAAAATAAATGACGTCACAAAATACATAACGTCACAAAAATAAATGACGTTACAAAATACATAACGTCACAAAAATAAATGACGTCACAAAAATAAATAACGTCACAAAATACATAACGTCACAAAATACATAACGGCAAAAAATAAATGACGTCACAAAATACATAACGTCACAAAAATAAATGACGTCACAAAATACATAACGTAACAAAAAATGACGTCACAAAATACATAACGTCACAAAAATAAATGACGTCACAAAATACATAACGTCACAAAAATAAATGACGTTACGAAAAACATAACGTCACAAAAATAAATGACGTCACAAAATACATAACGTCACAAAAATAAATGACGTCACAAAATACATAACGTCACAAAAATAAATGACGTCACAAAATACATAACGTCACAAAAACAAAAGACGTCACAAAATACATAACGTCACAAAAAAAAATGACGTCACAAAATACATAACGTCACAAAAAATGACGTCACAAAATAAATAACGTCACAAAAATAAATGACGTCACAAAATACATAACGTCACAAAAATAAATGACGTTACAAAAAACATAACGTCACAAAAATAAATGACGTCACAAAATACATAACGTCACAAAAAAAAATGACGTCACAAAATACATAACGTCACAAAAATAAATGACGTCACAATAATAAATGACGTCACAAAATACATAACTTCACAAAAATAAATGACGTCAAAAAATACATAACGTCACGAAAATAAATGACGTCACAAAATACATAACGTTACAAAAATAAATGAGGTCACAAAATATTTAACAACACAAAATTAAATGACGTCACAAAATACATATTTCATAAAATACATAACGTCACAAAAATAAATGACGTCACAAAATACATAACGTCACAAAAATAAATGACGTCACAAAATACATAACGTCACAAATATAAATGACGTCACAATAATAAATGACGTCACAAAATACATAACGTCACAAAAATAAATGACGTCACAAAATACATAACGTCACAAAAATAAATGACGTCACAAAAATTAATTACGTCACAAAATACATAACGTCACAAAATATATAACGTCACAAAAATAAATGACGTCACAAAAACTAATTAGGTCACAAAATACATAACGTCACAAAAATAAATAACGTCACAAAATACATAACGTCACAAAATACATAACGTCACAAAAATAAATGACGTCACAAAATAAATAGTCACAAAAATAAATGACGTCACAAAATGCATAACGTCACAAAAATAAATGACGTCACGAAATACATAACGTTACAAAAATAAATGACGTCACAAAATATTTAACGACACAAAATTAAATGACGTCACAAAATACATATTTCATAAAATACATAACGTCACAAAAATAAATGACGTCACAAAATACATAACGTCACAAAAATAAATGACGTCACAAAATACATAACGTCACAAAAATAAATGACGTCACAAAATACATAAGGTCACAAAAACAAATGACGTCACAAAATACATAACGTCACAAAAATAAATTACGTCACAAAATACATAACGTCACAAAAATAAATGACGTCACAAAAATTAATTACGTCACAAAATACATAACGTCACAAAATATATAACGTCACAAAAATAAATGACGTCACAAAAATTAATTAAGTCACAAAATACATAACGTCACAAAAATAAATAACGTCACAAAATACATAACGTCACAAAATACATAACGTCACAAAAATAAATGACGTCACAAAATAAATAAAGTCACAAAAATAAATGACGTCACAAAATGCATAACGTCACAAAAATAAATGATGTCACAAAATACATAACGGCACAAAAATAAATGACGTCATAAAATACATAACGTCACAAAAATAAATGACGTCACAAAAATTTATTACGTCACGAAAATAAATAACGTCACAAAATACATAACGTCACAAAATACATAGCGGCACAAAAATAAAAGACGTCACAAAGTACATAACGTCACAAAAATAAATGACGTCACAAAATACATAACGTCAAAAAAATAAATGACGTCAAAAAATACATAACGTCACAAAAATAAATGACGTCACAAAATACATAACGTCACAAAAATAAATGACGTCACAATAATAAATGACGTCACAAAATACATAACGTCACAAAGATAAATGACGTCACAAAATACATAACGTTACAAAAATAAATGACGTCACAAAATACATAACGTCACAAAAATAAATGACGTCCAAAATACATAACGTCACAAAAAAATGACGTCACAAAATACATAACGTCACAAAAATAAATGACGTCAAAAAATACATAACGTCACAAAAATAAATGACGTCACAAAATTAATTACGTCACAAATTACATAACGTCACAAAAATAAATGACGTCACAAAATATTTAACGATACAAAATTAAATGACGTCACAAAATAAATAAAGTCAAAAAAAAATGACGTCACAAAAATTAATTACGTTACAAAATGCATAACGTCACAAAATATATAACGTCACAAAAATAAATGACGTCACAAAAATTAAGTACGTCACAAAATACATAGCGTCACAAAAATAAATAACGTCACAAAATACATAACGTCACAAAAATAAATGACGTCACAAAATAAATAAAGTCACAAAAATAAATGACGTCACAAAATACATAACGTCACAAAATTTAATGACGTCACAAAATACATAACGTCACAAAAATAAATGACGTCACAAAATACATAACGTCACAAAAATAAATGACGTCACAAAATACATAACGTCACAAAATACATAACGTCACAAAAAATGACGTCACAAAATACATAACGTCAAAAAAAATGACGTTACAAAATACATAACGTCACAAAAATAAATGACGTCACAAAAATTTATTACGTCACGAAAATAAATAACGTCACAAAATAAATAACGTCACAAAATATATAACGTCACAAAAATAAATGACGTCACAAAAATTAAGTACGTCACAAAATACATAACGTCACAAAAAATGCCCTCACAAAATACATAATGTCACAAAAATAAATGACGTCCCAAAATACATAACGTCAAAAAAATAAATGACGTTACAAAATACATAACGTCACAAAAATAAATGACGTCACAAAAATTTATTACGTCACGAAAATAAATAACGTCACAAAATAAATAACGTCACAAAATATATAACGTCACAAAAATAAATGACGTCACAAAAATTAAGTACGTCACAAAATACATAACGTCACAAAAAAATGACGTCACAAAATACATAATGTCACAAAAATAAATGACGTCCCAAAATACATAACGTCACAAAAATAAATGACGTCACAAAATACATAACGTCACAAAAATAAATGACGTCACAAAATACATAACGTCACAAAAATAAATGACGTCACAAATATAATGACGTCACAAAATACATATTGTCACAAAATACATTACGTCACAAAAATAAATGGCGTCACAAAATACATAACGTCACAAAAATAAATAACGTCACAAAATACATAACGTCACAAAAATAAATGACGTCACAAAAATTAATTACGTCACAAAATACATAACGTCACAAAAATAAATGACGTCAAAAAATACAAAACCTCACAAAAATAAATGATGTCACAAAATACATAACGTCAAAAAAATAAATGACGTCACAAAATACATAACGTCACAAAAATAAATGACGTCACAAAATACATAACGTCACAAAAATAAATGACGTCACAAAATACATAACGTCACAAAAATAAATGACGTCACAAAAATAAATAACGTCACAAAATACATAACGTCACAAAATACATAACGTCACAAAATTAATTACGTCACAAAATACATAACGTCACAAAAATAAATGACGTCACAAAATATTTAACGACACAAAATTAAATGACGTCACAAAATAAATAAAGTCACAAAAATAAATGACGTCACAAACATTAATTACGTCACAAAATGCATAACGTCACAAAATATATAACGTCACAAAAATAAATGACGTCACAAAAATTAAGTACGTCACAAAATACATAGCGTCACAAAAATAAATAACGTCACAAAATACATAACGTCACAAAATACATAACGTCACAAAAATAAATGACGTCACAAAATAAATAAAGTCACAAAAATAAATGACGTCACAAAATACATAACGTCACAAAATTTAATGACGTCACAAAATACATAACGTCACAAAAATAAATGACGTCACAATATACATAACGTCACAAAAATAAATGACGTCACAAAATACATAACGTCATAAAATACATAACGTCACAAAAAATGACGTCACAAAATACATAACGTCAAAAAAATAAATGACGTCACAAAATACATAACGTCACAAAAAAAAATGACGTCAGAAAATACATAACGTCACAAAAAAATGACGTCACAAAATACAAAATGTCACAAAAATAAATGACGTCCCAAAATACATAACGTCACAAAAATAAATGACGTCAAAAAATACATAACGTCACAAAAATAAATGACGTCACAAACATAATGACGTCACAAAATACATATTGTCACAAAAATAAATGACGTCACAAAATACATAACGTCACAAAAATAAATGACGTCACAAAATACATAACGTCAAAAAAAATGACGTCACAAAATACATAACGTCATAAAAATAAATGACGTCACAAAAATTAATTACTTCACAAAATACATAACGTCACAAAAATAAATGACGTCACAAAATACATAACGTCACAAAATATATTACGTCACAAAAATAAATGACGTCACAAAATACATAACGTCAAAAAAATAAATGACGTCACAAAATACATAACGTCACAAAAAAAAATGACGTCAGAAAATACATAACGTCACAAAAAAATGACGTCACAAAATACAAAATGTCACAAAAATAAATGACGTCCCAAAATACATAACGTCACAAAAATAAATGACGTCAAAAAATACATAACGTCACAAAAATAAATGACGTCACAAACATAATGACGTCACAAAATACATATTGTCACAAAAATAAATGACGTCACAAAATACATAACGTCACAAAAATAAATGACGTCACAAAATACATAACGTCAAAAAAAATGACGTCACAAAATACATAACGTCATAAAAATAAATGACGTCACAAAAATTAATTACTTCACAAAATACATAACGTCACAAAAATAAATGACGTCACAAAATACATAACGTCACAAAATATATTACGTCACAAAAATAAATGACGTCACAAAATACATAACGTCACAAAAATAAATAACGTCACAAAATACATAACGTCACAAAAATAAATGACGTCACAAAAATTAATTACGTCACAAATTACATAACGTCACAAAAATAAATGACGTCAAAAAATACAAAACCTCACAAAAATAAATGATGTCACAAAATACATAACGTCACAAAAATAAATGACGTCACAAGATACATAACGTCACAAAAATAAATGACGTCACAAAATACATAACGTCACAAAAATAAATGACGTCACAAAATACATAACGTCACAAAATATATAACGTCACAAAAATAAATGACGTCACAAAATACATAACGTCACAAAAATAAATAACGTCACAAAATACATAACGTCACAAAAATAAATGACGTCACAAAAATTATTTACGTCACAAATTACATAACGTCACAAAAATAAATGACGTCAAAAAATACAAAACCTCACAAAAATAAATGATGTCACAAAATACATAACGTCACAAAAATAAATGACGTCACAAAATACATAACGTCACAAAAATAAATGACGTCACAAAATACATAACGTCACAAAAATTATTTACGTCACAAATTACATAACGTCACAAAAATAAATGACGTCAAAAAATACAAAACCTCACAAAAATAAATGATGTCACAAAATACATAACGTCACAAAAATAAATGACGTCACAAAATACATAACGTCACAAAAATAAATGACGTCACAAAATACATAACGTCACAAAAATAAATGACGTCACAAAATACATAACGTCAAAAAAATAAATGACGTCACAAAATACATAACGTCACAAAAATAAATGACGTCACAAAATACATAACGTCACAAAAATAAATGACGTCACAATAATAAATGACGTCACAAAATCCATAACGTCACAAAAATAAATGACGTCACAAAATACATAACGTTACAAAAATAAATGACGTCACAAAATACATAACGTCACAAAAATAAATGACGTCACAAAATACTTAACGTCACAAAAAATGACGTCACAAAATACATAACGTCACAAAAATAAATGACGTCACAAAATACATAACGTCACAAAAATAAATGACGTCACAAAATACATAACGTCATAAAATACATAACGTCACAAAAAATGACGTCACAAAATACATAACGTCACAAAAATAAATGACGTCAGAAAATACATAACGTCACAAAATATATTACGTCACAAAAATAAATGACGTCACAAAATACATAACGTCACAAAAATAAATAACGTAACAAAATACATAACGTCACAAAAATAAATGACGTCACAAAAATTAATTACGTCACAAATTACATAACGTCACAAAAATAAATGACGTCACGAAATACATAACGTCACAAAATATATTACGTCACAAAAATAAATGACGTCACAAAATACATAACGTCACAAAAATAAATAACGTCACAAAATACATAACGTCACAAAAATAAATGACGTCACAAAAATTAATTACGTCACAAATTACATAACGTCACAAAAATAAATGACGTCAAAAAATACAAAACCTCACAAAAATAAATGATGTCACAAAATACATAACGTCACAAAAATAAATGACGTCACAAAATACATAACGTCACAAAAATAAATGACGTCACAAAATACATAACGTCACAAAAATAAATGACGTCACAAAATACATAACGTCACAAAAATAAATGACGTCACAAAAATTAATTACTTCACAAAATACATAACGTCACAAAAATAAATGACGTCACAAAATACATAACGTCACAAAATATATTACGTCACAAAAATAAATGACGTCACAAAATACATAACGTCACAAAAATAAATAACGTCACAAAATACATAACGTCACAAAAATAAATGACGTCACAAAAATTAATTACGTCACAAATTACATAACGTCACAAAAATAAATGACGTCAAAAAATACAAAACCTCACAAAAATAAATGATGTCACAAGATACATAACGTCACAAAAATAAATGACGTCACAAAATACATAACGTCACAAAAATAAATGACGTCACAAAATACATAACGTCACAAAATATATAACGTCACAAAAATAAATGACGTCACAAAATACATAACGTCACAAAAATAAATAACGTCACAAAATACATAACGTCACAAAAATAAATGACGTCACAAAAATTATTTACGTCACAAATTACATAACGTCACAAAAATAAATGACGTCAAAAAATACAAAACCTCACAAAAATAAATGATGTCACAAAATACATAACGTCACAAAAATAAATGACGTCACAAAATACATAACGTCACAAAAATAAATGACGTCACAAAATACATAACGTCACAAAAATAAATGACGTCACAAAATACATAACGTCACAAAAATAAATGACGTCACAAAAATAAATAACGTCACAAAATACATAACGTCACAAAATACATAACGTCACAAAAATAAATGACGTCACAAAATACATAACGTCACAAAAATAAATGACGTCACAAAATACATAACGTCAAAAAAATAAATGACGTCACAAAATACATAACGTCACAAAAATAAATGACGTCACAAAATACATAACGTCACAAAAATAAATGACGTCACAATAATAAATGACGTCACAAAATCCATAACGTCACAAAAATAAATGACGTCACAAAATACATAACGTTACAAAAATAAATGACGTCACAAAATACATAACGTCACAAAAATAAATGACGTCACAAAATACTTAACGTCACAAAAAATGACGTCACAAAATACATAACGTCACAAAAATAAATGACGTCACAAAATACATAACGTCACAAAAATAAATGACGTCACAAAATACATAACGTCATAAAATACATAACGTCACAAAAAATGACGTCACAAAATACATAACGTCACAAAAATAAATGACGTCAGAAAATACATAACGTCACAAAATATATTACGTCACAAAAATAAATGACGTCACAAAATACATAACGTCACAAAAATAAATAACGTCACAAAATACATAACGTCACAAAAATAAATGACGTCACAAAAATTAATTACGTCACAAATTACATAACGTCACAAAAATAAATGACGTCACAAAATACATAACGTCACAAAATATATTACGTCACAAAAATAAATGACGTCACAAAATACATAACGTCACAAAAATAAATAACGTCACAAAATACATAACGTCACAAAAATAAATGACGTCACAAAAATTAATTACGTCACAAATTACATAACGTCACAAAAATAAATGACGTCAAAAAATACAAAACCTCACAAAAATAAATGATGTCACAAAATACATAACGTCACAAAAATAAATGACGTCACAAAATACATAACGTCACAAAAATAAATGACGTCACAAAATACATAACGTCACAAAAATAAATGACGTCACAAAATACATAACGTCACAAAAATAAATGACGTCACAAAAATAAATAACGTCACAAAATACATAACGTCACAAAATACATAACGTCACAAAAATAAATGACGTCACAAAATACATAACGTCACAAAAATAAATGACGTCACAAAATACATAACGTCAAAAAAATAAATGACGTCACAAAATACATAACGTCACAAAAATAAATGACGTCACAAAATACATAACGTCACAAAAATAAATGACGTCACAAAATACATAACGTCACAAAAATAAATGACGTCACAAAATACATAACGTCACAAAAATAAATGACGTCACAAAATACATAACGTCACAAAAAATGACGTCACAAAATACATAACGTCACAAAAATAAATGACGTCACAAAATACATAACGTCACAAAAATAAATGACGTCACAAAATACATAACGTCATAAAATACATAACGTCACAAAAAATGACGTCACAAAATACATAACGTCAAAAAAATAAATGACGTTACAAAATACATAACGTCACAAAAATAAATGACGTCACAAAATACATAACGTCACAAAAATAAATGACGTCAGAAAACACATAACGTCACAAAAAAATGACGTCACAAAATACATAATGTCACAAAAATAAATGACGTCCCAAAATACATAACGTCACAAAAATAAATGACGTCACAAAATACATAACGTCACAAAAATAAATGACGTCAAAAAATTCATAACGTCACAAAAATAAATGACGTCACAAACATAATGACGTCACAAAATACATATAGTCACAAAAATAAATGACGTCACAAAATACATAACGTCACAAAAATAAATGACGTCAAAAAATACATAACGTCAAAAAAAATGACGTCACAAAATACATAACGTCATAAAAATAAATGACGTCACAAAAATTAATTACTTCACAAAATACATAACGTCACAAAAATAAATGACGTCACAAAATACATAACGTCACAAAATATATTACGTCACAAAAATAAATGACGTCACAAAATACATAACGAAACAAAAATAAATAACGTCACAAAATACATAACGTCACAAAATACATAACGTCACAAAAATAAATGACGTCAAAAAATAAATAAAGTCACAAAAATAAATGACGTCACAAAATGCATAACGTCACAAAAATAAATGATGTCACAAAATACATAACGTCACAAAAATAAATGACGTCATAAAATACATAACGTCACAAAAATAAATGACGTCACATAAATTTATTACGTCACGAAAATAAATAACGTCACAAAATATATAACGTCACAAAATACATAGCGGCACAAAAATAAAAGACGTCACAAAGTACATAACGTCACAAAAATAAATGACGTCACAAAATACATAACGTCAAAAAAATAAATGACGTCAAAAAAATACATGACGTCACAAAAATAAATGACTTCACAAAATACATTACGTCACAAAAATAAATGACGTCACAAAATACATAACGTCACAAAAATAAATGACGTCACAAAATACATAACGTCACAAAAATAAATGACGTCCAAAATACATAACGTCACAAAAAAATGACGTCACAAAATACATAACGTCACAAAAATAAATGACGTCAATAAATACATAACGTCACAAAAATAAATGACGTCACAAAATTAATTACGTCACAAAATACATAATGTCACAAAAATAAATGACGTCACAAAATATTTAACGACACAAAATTAAATGACGTCACAAAATAAATAAAGTCACAAAAATAAATGACGTCACAAAAATTAATTACGTCACAAAATGCATAACGTCACAAAATATATAACGTCACAAAAATAAATGACGTCACAAAAATTAAGCACGTCACAAAATACATAGCGTCACAAAAATAAATAACGTCACAAAATAAATGACGTCACAAAATAAATAAAGTCACAAAAATAAATGACGTCACAAAATACATAACGTCACAAAAATTAATGACGTCACAAAATACATAACGTCACAAAAATAAATGACGTCACAAAATACATAACGTCACAAAAATAAATGACGTCACAAAATACATAACGTCACAAAAAAAATGACGTCACAAAATACATAATGTCACAAAAATAGATGACGTCCCAAAATACATAACGTCACAAAAATAAATGACTTCAATAAATACATAACGTCACAAAAATAAATGACGTCACAAAATTAATTACGTCACAAAATACATAACGTCACAAAAATAAATGACGTCACAAAATATTTAACGACACAAAATTAAATGACGTGACAAAATAAATAAAGTCACAAAAATAAATGACGTCACAAAAATTAATTACGTCACAAAATGCATAACGTCACAAAATATATAACGTCACAAAAATAAATGACGTCACAAAAATTAAGTACGTCACAAAATACATAGTGTCACAAAAATAAATAACGTCACAAAATACATAACGTCACAAAAATAAATGACGTCACAAAATAAATAAAGTAACAAAAATAAATGACGTCACAAAATACATAACGTCACAAAAATTAATGACGTCACAAAATACATAACGTCACAAAAAATGACGTCACAAAATACATATCGTCAAAAAAATAAATGACGTTACAAAATACATAACGTCACAAAAATAAATGACTTCACAAAATACATAACGTCACAAAAATAAATGACGTCACAAAATACATAACGTCACAAAAAAAATGACGTCACAAAATACATAATGTCACAAAAATAAATGACGTCCCAAAATACATAACGTCACAAAAATAAATGACGTCACAAAATACATAACGTCACAAAAATAAATGACGTCACAAAATACATAACGTCACAAAAATAAATGACGTCACAAACATAATGACGTCACAAAATACATATTGTCACAAAAATAAATGACGTCACAAAATACATAACGTCACAAAAATAAATGACGTCACAAAATACATAACGTCAAAAAAAATGACGTCACAAAATACATAACGTCATAAAAATAAATGACGTCATAAAAATTAATTACTTCACAAAATACATAACGTCACAAAAATAAATGACGTCACAAAATACATAACGTCACAAAATACATTACGTCACAAAATACATTACGTCACAAAAATAAATGACGTCACAAAATACATAACGTCACAAAAATAAATAACGTCAAAAAATACATAACGTCGCAAAAATAAATGACGTCACAAAAATTAATTACGTCACAAAATACATAACGTCACAAAAATAAATGACGTCAAAAAATACAAAACCTCACAAAAATAAATGATGTCACAAAATACATAACGTCACAAAAATAAATGACGTCACAAAATACATTACGTCACAAAAATAAATGACGTCACAAAATACATAACGTCACAAAAATAAATGACGTCACAAAATACATAACGTCACAAAAATAAATGACGTCACAAAAATAAATAACGTCATAAAATACATAACGTCACAAAAATAAATGACGTCACAAAATACATAACGTCACAAAAATAAATGACGTCACAAAATACATAACGTCAAAAAAATAAATGACGTCACAAAATACATAACGTCACAAAATTAAATGACGTCACAAAATACAAAACGTCACAAAAATAAATGACGTCACAATAATAAATGACGTCACAAAATACATAACGTCACAAAAATGACGTCACAAAATACATAACGTCACAAAAATAAATGACGTCACAAAATACATAACGTCACAAAATTTAATGACGTCACAAAATACATAACGTCACAAAAATAAATGACGTCACAATATACATAACGTCACAAAAATAAATGACGTCACAAAATACATAACGTCATAAAATACATAACGTCACAAAAAATGACGTCACAAAATACATAACGTCAAAAAAATAAATGACGTCACAAAATACATAACGTCACAAAAATAAATGACGTCAGAAAATACATAACGTCACAAAAAAATGACGTCACAAAATACAAAATGTCACAAAAATAAATGACGTCCCAAAATACATAACGTCACAAAAATAAATGATGTCACAAAATACATAACGTCACAAAAATAAATGACGTCAAAAAATACATAACGTCACAAAAATAAATGACGTCACAAAATACATAACGTCAAAAAAAAATGACGTCACAAAATACATAACGTCATAAAAATAAATGACGTCACAAAAATTAATTACTTCACAAAATACATAACGTCACAAAAATAAATGACGTCACAAAATACATAACGTCACAAAATATATTACGTCACAAAAATAAATGACGTCACAAAATACATAACGTAACAAAAATAAATAACGTCACAAAATACATAACGTCACAAAAATAAATGACGTCAGAAAAATTAATTACGTCACAAATTACATAACGTCACAAAAATAAATGACGTCAAAAAATACAAAACCTCACAAAAATAAATGATGTCACAAAATACATAACGTCACAAAAATAAATGACGTCACAAGATACATAACGTCACAAAAATAAATGACGTCACAAAATACATATTGTCACAAAAATAAATGACGTCACAAAATACATAACGTCACAAAATATATAACGTCACAAAAATAAATGACGTCACAAAATACATAACGTCACAAAAATAAATAACGTCACAAAATACATAACGTCACAAAAATAAATGACGTCACAAAAATTATTTACGTCACAAATTACATAACGTCACAAAAATAAATGACGTCAAAAAATACAAAACCTCACAAAAATAAATGATGTCACAAAATACATAACGTCACAAAAATAAATGACGTCACAAAATACATAACGTCACAAAAATAAATGACGTCACAAAATACATAACGTCACAAAAATAAATGACGTCACAAAATACATAACGTCACAAAAATAAATGACGTCACAAAAATAAATAACGTCACAAAATACATAACGTCAAAAATACATAACGTCACAAAAATAAATGACGTCACAAAATACATAACGTCACAAAAATAAATGACGTCACAAAATACATAACGTCAAAAAAATAAATGACGTCACAAAATACATAACGTCACAAAAATAAATGACGTCACAAAATACATAACGTCACAAAAATAAATGACGTCACAATAATAAATGACGTCACAAAATCCATAACGTCACAAAAATAAATGACGTCACAAAATACATAACGTTACAAAAATAAATGACGTCACAAAATACATAACGTCACAAAAATAAATGACGTCACAAAATACTTAACGTCACAAAAAATGACGTCACAAAATACATAACGTCACAAAAATAAATGACGTCACAAAATACATAACGTCACAAAAATAAATGACGTCACAAAATACATAACGTCATAAAATACATAACGTCACAAAAAATGACGTCACAAAATACATAACGTCACAAAAATAAATGACGTCAGAAAATACATAACGTCACAAAATATATTACGTCACAAAAATAAATGACGTCACAAAATACATAACGTCACAAAAATAAATAACGTCACAAAATATATAACGTCACAAAAATAAATGACGTCACAAAAATTAATTACGTCACAAATTACATAACGTCACAAAAATAAATGACGTCACAAAATACATAACGTCACAAAATATATTATGTCACAAAAATAAATGACGTCACAAAATACATAACGTCACAAAAATAAATAACGTCACAAAATACATAACGTCACAAAAATAAATGACGTCACAAAAATTAATTACGTCACAAATTACATAACGACACAAAAATAAATGACGTCAAAAAATACAAAACCTCACAAAAATAAATGATGTCACAAAATACATAACGTCACAAAAATAAATGACGTCACAAAATACATAACGTCACAAAAATAAATGACGTCACAAAATACATAACGTCACAAAAATAAATGACGTCACAAAATACATAACGTCACAAAAATAAATGACGTCACAAAAATAAATAACGTCACAAAATACATAACGTCACAAAATACATAACGTCACAAAAATAAATGACGTCACAAAATACATAACGTCACAAAAATAAATGACGTCACAAAATACATAACGTCAAAAAAATAAATGACGTCACAAAATACATAACGTCACAAAAATAAATGACGTCACAAAATACATAACGTCACAAAAATAAATGACGTCACAAAATACATAACGTCACAAAAATAAATGACGTCACAAAATACATAACGTCACAAAAATAAATTACGTCACAAAATACATAACGTCACAAAAAATGACGTCACAAAATACATAACGTCACAAAAATAAATGACGTCACAAAATACATAACGTCACAAAAATAAATGACGTCACAAAATACATAACGTCATAAAATACATAACGTCACAAAAAATGACGTCACAAAATACATAACGTCAAAAAAATAAATGACGTTACAAAATACATAACGTCACAAAAATAAATGACGTCACAAAATACATAACGTCACAAAAATAAATGACGTCAGAAAATACATAACGTCACAAAAAAAATGACGTCACAAAATACATAATGTCACAAAAATAAATGACGTCCCAAAATACATAACGTCACAAAAATAAATGACGTCACAAAATACATAACGTCACAAAAATAAATGACGTCAAAAAATTCATAACGTCACAAAAATAAATGACGTCACAAACATAATGACGTCACAAAATACATATTGTCACAAAAATAAATGACGTCACAAAATACATAACGTCACAAAAATAAATGACGTCAAAAAATACATAACGTCAAAAAAAAATGACGTCACAAAATACATAACGTCATAAAAATAAATGACGTCACAAAAATTAATTACTTCACAAAATACATAACGTCACAAAAATAAATGACGTCACAAAATACATAACGTCACAAAATATATTACGTCACAAAAATAAATGACGTCACAAAATACATAACGAAACAAAAATAAATAACGTCACAAAATACATAACGTCACAAAATACATAACGTCACAAAAATAAATGACGTCAAAAAATAAATAAAGTCACAAAAATAAATGACGTCACAAAATGCATAACGTCACAAAAATAAATGATGTCACAAAATACATAACGTCACAAAAATAAATGACGTCATAAAATACATAACGTCACAAAAATAAATGACGTCACATAAATTTATTACGTCACGAAAATAAATAACGTCACAAAATATATAACGTCACAAAATACATAGCGGCACAAAAATAAAAGACGTCACAAAGTACATAACGTCACAAAAATAAATGACGTCACAAAATACATAACGTCAAAAAAATAAATGACGTCAAAAAAATACATAACGTCACAAAAATAAATGACGTCACAAAATACATTACGTCACAAAAATAAATGACGTCACAAAATACATAACGTCACAAAAATAAATGACGTCACAAAATACATAACGTCACAAAAAAATGACGTCACAAAATACATAACGTCACAAAAATAAATGACGTCAATAAATACATAACGTCACAAAAATAAATGACGTCACAAAATTAATTACGACACAAAATACATAACGTCACAAAAATAAATGACGTCACAAAATATTTAACGACACAAAATTAAATGACGTCACAAAATAAATAAAGTCACAAAAATAAATGACGTCACAAAAATTAATTACGTCACAAAATGCATAACGTCACAAAATATATAACGTCACAAAAATAAATGACGTCACAAAAATTAAGTACGTCACAAAATACATAGCGTCACAAAAATAAATAACGTCACAAAATAAATGTCGTCACAAAATAAATAAAGTCACAAAAATAAATGACGTCACAAAATACATAACGTCACAAAAATTAATGACGTCACAAAATACATAACGTCACAAAAATAAATGACGTCACAAAATACATAACGTCACAAAAATAAATGACGTCACAAAATACAAAACGTCATAAAATACATAACGTCACAAAAAATGACGTCACAAAATACATATCGTCAAAAAAATAAATGACGTTACAAAATACATAACGTCACAAAAATAAATGACGTCACAAAATACATAACGTCACAAAAATAAATGACGTCACAAAATACATAACGTCACAAAAAAAATGACGTCACAAAATACATAATGTCACAAAAATAGATGACGTCCCAAAATACATAACGTCACAAAAATAAATGACTTCAATAAATACATAACGTCACAAAAATAAATGACGTCACAAAATTAATTACGTCACAAAATACATAACGTCACAAAAATAAATGACGTCACAAAATATTTAACGACACAAAATTAAATGACGTCACAAAATAAATAAAGTCACAAAAATAAATGACGTCACAAAAATTAATTACGTCACAAAATGCATAACGTCACAAAATATATAACGTCACAAAAATAAATGACGTCATAAAAATTAAGTACGTCACAAAATACATAGCGTCACAAAAATAAATAACGTCACAAAATACATAACGTCACAAAAATAAATGACGTCACAAAATAAATAAAGTAACAAAAATAAATGACGTCACAAAATACATAAAGTCACAAAAATTAATGACGTCACAAAATACATAACGTCACAAAAAATGACGTCACAAAATACATATCGTCAAAAAAATAAATGACGTTACAAAATACATAACGTCACAAAAATAAATGACTTCACAAAATACATAACGTCACAAAAATAAATGACGTCACAAAATACATAACGTCACAAAAAAAATGACGTCACAAAATACATAATGTCACAAAAATAAATGACGTCCCAAAATACATAACGTCACAAAAATAAATGACGTCACAAAATACATAACGTCACAAAAATAAATGACGTCACAAAATACATAACGTCACAAAAATAAATGACGTCACAAACATAATGACGTCACAAAATACATATTGTCACAAAAATAAATGACGTCACAAAATACATAACGTCACAAAAATAAATGACGTCACAAAATACATAACGTCAAAAAAAATGACGTCACAAAATACATAACGTCATAAAAATAAATGACGTCACAAAAATTAATTACTTCACAAAATACATAACGTCACAAAAATAAATGACGTCACAAAATACATAACGTCACAAAATACATTACGTCACAAAATACATTACGTCACAAAAATAAATGACGTCACAAAATACATAACGTCACAAAAATAAATAACGTCAAAAAATACATAACGTCGCAAAAATAAATGACGTCACAAAAATTAATTACGTCACAAAATACATAACGTCACAAAAATAAATGACGTCAAAAAATACAAAACCTCACAAAAATAAATGATGTCACAAAATACATAACGTCACAAAAATAAATGACGTCACAAAAATAAATGACGTCACAAAATACATAACGTCACAAAATACATTACGTCACAAAATACATAACGTCACAAAAATAAATGACGTCACAAAATACATAACGTCACAAAAATAAATGACGTCACAAAAATAAATAACGTCATAAAATACATAACGTCACAAAAATAAATGACGTCACAAAAGACATAACGTCACAAAAATAAATGACGTCACAAAATACATAACGTCACAAAAATAAATGACGTCACAAAATACATAACGTCACAAAAATAAATGACGTCACAAAATACATAACGTCACAAAAATGACGTCACAAAATACATAACGTCACAAAAGTAAATGACGTCACAAAATACATAACGTCACAAAAATAAATGACGTTACAAAAAACATAACGTCACAAAAATAAATGACGTCACAAAATACATAACGTCACAAAAATAAATGACGTCACAAAATACATAACGTCACAAAAATAAATGACGTCACAAAATACATAACGTCACAAAAATAAATGACGTCACAAAAATAAATAACGTCACAAAATACATAACGTCACAAAATACATAACGTCACAAAAATAAATGACGTCACAAAATACATAACGTCACAAAAATAAATGACGTCACAAAATACATAACGTCAAAAAAAAAATGACGTCACAAAATACATAACGTCACAAAAATAAATGACGTCACAAAATACATAACGTCACAAAAATAAATGACGTCACAATAATAAATGACGTCACAAAATACATAACGTCACAAAAATAAATGACGTCACAAAATACATAACGTTACAAAAATAAATGACGTCACAAAATACATAACGTCACAAAAAAAATGACGTCACAAAATACATAACGTCACAAAAAATGACGTCACAAAATACATAACGTCACAAAAATAAATGACGTCACAAAATACATAACGTCACAAAAATAAATGACGTCACAAAATACATAACGTCATAAAATACATAACGTCACAAAAAATGACGTCACAAAATACATAACGTCAAAAAAAATAAATGACGTTACAAAATACATAACGTCACAAAAATAAATGACGTCACAAAATACATAACGTCACAAAAATAAATGACGTCAGAAAATACATAACGTCACAAAAACAATGACGTCACAAAATACATAACGTCACAAAAATAAATGACGTCCCAAAATACATAACGTCACAAAAATAAATGACGTCACAAAATACATAACGTCACAAAAATAAATGACGTCAAAAAATACATAACGTCACAAAAATAAATGACGTCACAAACATAATGACGTCACAAAATACATATTGTCACAAAAATAAATGACGTCACAAAATACATAACATCACAAAAATAAATGACGTCACAAAATACATAACGTCAAAAAAAATGACGTCACAAAATACATAACGTCATAAAAATAAATGACGTCACAAAAATTAATTACTTCACAAAATACATAACGTCACAAAAATAAATGACGTCACAAAATACATAACGTCACAAAATATATTACGTCACAAAAATAAATGACGTCACAAAATACATAACGTAACAAAAATAAATAACGTCACAAAATACATAACGTCACAAAATACATAACGTCACAAAAGTAAATGACGTCAAAAAATAAATAAAGTCACAAAAATAAATGACGTCACAAAATGCATAACGTCACAAAAATAAATGATGTCACAAAATACATAACGTCACAAAAATAAATGACGTCATAAAATACATAACGTCACAAAAATAAATGACGTCACAAAAATTTATTACGTCACGAAAATAAATAACGTCACAAAATACATAACGTCACAAAATACATAGCGGCACAAAAATAAAAGACGTCACAAAGTACATAACGTCACAAAAATAAATGATGTCACAAAATACATAACGTCAAAAAAATAAATGACGTCAAAAAAATACATAACGTCACAAAAATAAATGACGTCACAAAATACATAACGTCATAAAATACATAACGTCACAAAAATAAATGACGTCAAAAAATAAATAAAGTCACAAAAATAAATGACGTCACAAAATACATTACGTCACAAAAATAAATGACGTCACAAAATACATAACGTCACAAAAATAAATGACGTCACAAAATACATAACGTCACAAGAATAAATGACGTCCAAAATACATAACGTCACAAAAAATGACGTCACAAAATACATAACGTCACAAAAATAAATGACGTCAATAAATACATAACGTCACAAAAATAAATGACGTCACAAAATACATTACGTCACAAAAATAAATGACGTCACAAAATACATAACGTCACAAAAATAAATGACGTCACAAAATACATAACGTCACAAAAATAAATGACGTCCAAAATACATAACGTCACAAAAAATGACGTCACAAAATACATAACGTCACAAAAGTAAATGACGTCAATAAATACATAACGTCACAAAAATAAATGACGTCACAAAATTAATTACGTCACAAAATACATAACGTCACAAAAATAAATGACGTCACAAAATATTTAACGACACAAAATTAAATGACGTCACAAAATAAATAAAGTCACAAAAATAAATGACGTCACAAAAATTAATTACGTCACAAAATGCATAACGTCACAAAATATATAACGTCACAAAAATAAATGACGTCACAAAAATTAAGTACGTCACAAAATACATAGCGTCACAAAAATAAATAACGTCACAAAATACATAACGTCACAAAAATAAATGACGTCACAAAATAAATAAAGTCACAAAAATAAATGACGTCACAAAATACATAACGTCACAAAAATTAATGACGTCACAAAATACATAACGTCACAAAAATTAATGACGTCACAAAATACATAACGTCACAAAAATAAATGACGTCACAAAATACATAACGTCATAAAATACATAACGTCACAAAAAATGACGTCACAAAATACATAACGTCAAAAAAAAATGACGTCACAAAATACATAACGTCATAAAAATAAATGACGTCACAAAAATTAATTACTTCACAAAATACATAACGTCACAAAAATAAATGACGTCACAAAATACATAACGTCACAAAATATATTACGTCACAAAAATAAATGACGTCACAAAATACATAACGTAACAAAAATAAATAACGTCACAAAATACATAACGTCACAAAATACATAACGTCACAAAAGTAAATGACGTCAAAAAATAAATAAAGTCACAAAAATAAATGACGTCACAAAATGCATAACGTCACAAAAATAAATGATGTCACAAAATACATAACGTCACAAAAATAAATGACGTCATAAAATACATAACGTCACAAAAATAAATGACGTCACAAAAATTTATTACGTCACGAAAATAAATAACGTCACAAAATACATAACGTCAGAAAATACATAGCGGCACAAAAATAAAAGACGTCACAAAGTACATAACGTCACAAAAATAAATGATGTCACAAAATACATAACGTCAAAAAAATAAATGACGTCAAAAAAATACATAACGTCACAAAAATAAATGACGTCACAAAATACATAACGTCATAAAATACATAACGTCACAAAAATAAATGACGTCAAAAAATAAATAAAGTCACAAAAATAAATGACGTCACAAAATACATTACGTCACAAAAATAAATGACGTCACAAAATACATAACGTCACAAAAATAAATGACGTCACAAAATACATAACGTCACAAGAATAAATGACGTCCAAAATACATAACGTCACAAAAAATGACGTCACAAAATACATAACGTCACAAAAATAAATGACGTCAATAAATACATAACGTCACAAAAATAAATGACGTCACAAAATACATTACGTCACAAAAATAAATGACGTCACAAAATACATAACGTCACAAAAATAAATGACGTCACAAAATACATAACGTCACAAAAATAAATGACGTCCAAAATACATAACGTCACAAAAAATGACGTCACAAAATACATAACGTCACAAAAGTAAATGACGTCAATAAATACATAACGTCACAAAAATAAATGACGTCACAAAATTAATTACGTCACAAAATACATAACGTCACAAAAATAAATGACGTCACAAAATATTTAACGACACAAAATTAAATGACGTCACAAAATAAATAAAGTCACAAAAATAAATGACGTCACAAAAATTAATTACGTCACAAAATGCATAACGTCACAAAATATATAACGTCACAAAAATAAATGACGTCACAAAAATTAAGTACGTCACAAAATACATAGCGTCACAAAAATAAATAACGTCACAAAATACATAACGTCACAAAAATAAATGACGTCACAAAATAAATAAAGTCACAAAAATAAATGACGTCACACAATACATAACGTCACAAAAATTAATGACGTCACAAAATACATAACGTCACAAAAATTAATGACGTCACAAAATACATAACGTCACAAAAATAAATGACGTCACAAAATACATAACGTCATAAAATACATAACGTCACAAAAAATGACGTCACAAAATACATATCGTCAAAAAAATAAATGACGTTACAAAATACATAACGTCACAAAAATAAATGACGTCACAATATACATAACGTCACAAAAATAAATGACGTCACAAAATACATAACGTCACAAAAAAAATGACGTCACAAAATACATAATGTCACAAAAATAGATGACGTCCCAAAATACATAACGTCACAAAAAAAATGACTTCAATAAATACATTACATCACAAAAATAAATGACGTCACAAAATTAATTACGTCACAAAATACATAACGTCACAAAATTAAATGACGTCACAAAATATTTAACGACACAAAATTAAATGACGTCACAAAATAAATAAAGTCACAAAAATAAATGACGTCACAAAAATTAATTACGTCACAAAATGCATAACGTCACAAAATATATAACGTCACAAAAATAAATGACGTCACAAAAATTAAGTACGTCACAAAATACTTAGCGTCACAAAAATAAATAACGTCACAAAATACATAACGTCACAAAAATAAATGACGTCACAATATAAATAAAGTCACAAAAATAAATGACGTCACAAAATACATAACGTCACAAAAATTAATGACGTCACAAAATACATAACGTCACAAAAATAAATGACGTCACAAAATACATAACGTCACAAAAATAAATGACGTCACAAAATACATAACGTCATAAAATACATAACGTCACAAAAAATGACGTCACAAAATACATATCGTCAAAAAAATAAATGACGTTACAAAATACATAACGTCACAAAAATAAATGACGTCACAAAATACATAACGTCACAAAAATAAATGACGTCACAAAATATATAACGTCACAAAAAAATGACGTCACAAAATACATAATGTCACAAAAATAAATGACGTCCCAAAATACATAACGTCACAAAAATAAATGACGTCACAAAATACATAACGTCACAAAAATAAATGACGTCACAAAATACATAACGTCACAAAAATAAATGACGTCACAAACATAATGACGTCACAAAATACATATTGTCACAAAAATAAATGACGTCACAAAATACATAACGTCACAAAAATAAATGACGTCACAAAATACATAACGTCAAAAAAAATGACGTCACAAAATACATAACGTCATAAAAATAAATGACGTCACAAAAATTAATTACTTCACAAAATACATAACGTCACAAAAATAAATGACGTCACAAAATACATAACGTCACAAAATACATTACGTCACAAAAATAAATGACGTCACAAAATACATAACGTCACAAAAATAAATAACGTCAAAAAATACATAACGTCGCAAAAATAAATGACGTCACAAAAATTAATTACGTTACAAAATACATAACGTCACAAAAATAAATGACGTCAAAAAATACAAAACCTCACAAAAATAAATGATGTCACAAAATACATAACGTCACAAAAATAAATGACGTCACAAAATACATTACGTCACAAAAATAAATGACGTCACAAAATACATAACGTCACAAAAATAAATGACGTCACAAAATACATAACGTCACAAAAATAAATGACGTCACAATAATAAATGACGTCACAAAATACATAACGTCACAAAAATAAATGACGTCACAAAATACATAACGTCACAAAAATAAATGACGTCACAAAATACATAACGTCACAAAAATGACGTCACAAAATACATAACGTCACAAAAATAAATGACGTCACAAAATACATAACGTCACAAAAATAAATGACGTTACAAAAAACATAACGTCACAAAAATAAATGACGTCACAAAATACATAACGTCACAAAAATAAATGACGTCACAAAATACAAAACGTCACAAAAAACAAATGACGTCACAAAATACATAACGTCAAAAAAATAAATGACGTCACAAAATACATAACGTCACAAAAATAAATAACGTCACAAAATACATAACGTCACAAAATACATAACGTCACAAAAATAAATGACGTCACAAAATAAATAGTCACAAAAATAAATGACGTCACAAAATACATAACGTCACAAAAATAAATGACGTCACAAAATACATAACGTCATAAAAATTAATTACGTCACAAAATACATAACGTCACAAAAATTAATGACGTCACAAAATATTTAACGACACAAAATTAAATGACATCACAAAATAAATAAAGTCACAAAAATAAATGACGTCACAAACATTAATTACGTCACAAAATGCATAACGTCACAAAATATATAACGTCACAAAAATAAATGACGTCACAAAAATTAAGTACGTCACAAAATACATATCGTCAAAAAAATAAATGACGTTACAAAATACATAACGTCACAAAAATAAATGACGTCACAAAATACATAACGTCACAAAAATAAATGACGTCACAAAATACATAACGTCACAAAAAAAATGACGTCACAAAATACATAATGTCACAAAAATAGATGACGTCCCAAAATACATAACGTCACAAAAATAAATGACTTCAATAAATACATAACATCACAAAAATAAATGACGTCACAAAATTAATTACGTCACAAAATACATAACGTCACAAAATTAAATGACGTCACAAAATATTTAACGACACAAAATTAAATGACGTCACAAAATAAATAAAGTCACAAAAATAAATGATGTCACAAAAATTAATTACGTCACAAAATGCATAACGTCACAAAATATATAACGTCACAAAAATAAATGACGTCACAAAAATTAAGTACGTCACAAAATACATAGCGTCACAAAAATAAATAACGTCACAAAATACATAACGTCACAAAAATAAATGACGTCACAAAATAAATAAAGTCACAAAAATAAATGACGTCACAAAATACATAACGTCACAAAAATTAATGACGTCACAAAATACATAACGTCACAAAAATAAATGACGTCACAAAATACATAACGTCACAAAAATAAATGACGTCACAAAATACATAACGTCATAAAATACATAACGTCACAAAAAATGACGTCACAAAATACATATCGTCAAAAAAATAAATGACGTTACAAAATACATAACGTCACAAAAATAAATGACGTCACAAAATACATAACGTCACAAAAATAAATGACGTCACAAAATATATAACGTCACAAAAAAATGACGTCACAAAATACATAATGTCACAAAAATAAATGACGTCCCAAAATACATAACGTCACAAAAATAAATGACGTCACAAAATACATAACGTCACAAAAATAAATGACGTCACAAAATACATAACGTCACAAAAATAAATGACGTCACAAACATAATGACGTCACAAAATACATATTGTCACAAAAATAAATGACGTCACAAAATACATAACGTCACAAAAATAAATGACGTCACAAAATACATAACGACAAAAAAAATGACGTCACAAAATACATAACGTCATAAAAATAAATGACGTCACAAAAATTAATTACTTCACAAAATACATAACGTCACAAAAATAAATGACGTCACAAAATACATAACGTCACAAAATACATTACGTCACAAAAATAAATGACGTCACAAAATACATAACGTCACAAAAATAAATAACGTCAAAAAATACATAACGTCGCAAAAATAAATGACGTCACAAAAATTAATTACGTCACAAAATACATAACGTCACAAAAATAAATGACGTCAAAAAATACAAAACCTCACAAAAATAAATGATGTCACAAAATACATAACGTCACAAAAATAAATGACGTCACAAAATACATTACGTCACAAAAATAAATGACGTCACAAAATACATAACGTCACAAAAATAAATGACGTCACAAAATACATAACGTCACAAAAATAAATGACGTCACAATAATAAATGACGTCACAAAATACATAACGTCACAAAAATAAATGACGTCACAAAATACATAACGTCACAAAAATAAATGACGTCACAAAATACATAGCGTCACAAAAATAAATAACGTCACAAAATACATAACGTCACAAAAATAAATGACGTCACAAAATAAATAAAGTCACAAAAATAAATGACGTCACAAAATACATAACGTCACAAAAATTAATGACGTCACAAAATACATAACGTCACAAAAATAAATGACGTCACAAAATACATAACGTCACAAAAATAAATGACGTCACAAAATACATAACGTCATAAAATACATAACGTCACAAAAAATGACGTCACAAAATACATATCGTCAAAAAAATAAATGACGTTACAAAATACATAACGTCACAAAAATAAATGACGTCACAAAATACATAACGTCACAAAAATAAATGACGTCACAAAATATATAACGTCACAAAAAAAATGACGTCACAAAATACATAATGTCACAAAAATAAATGACGTCCCAAAATACATAACGTCACAAAAATAAATGACGTCACAAAATAAATAGTCACAAAAATAAATGACGTCACAAAATACATAACGTCACAAAAATAAATGACGTCACAAACATAATGACGTCACAAAATACATATTGTCACAAAAATAAATGACGTCACAAAATACATAACGTCACAAAAATAAATGACGTCACAAAATACATAACGTCAAAAAAAATGACGTCACAAAATACATAACGTCATAAAAATAAATGACGTCACAAAAATTAATTACTTCACAAAATACATAACGTCACAAAAATAAATGACGTCACAAAATACATAACGTCACAAAATACATTACGTCACAAAAATAAATGACGTCACAAAATACATAACGTCACAAAAATAAATAACGTCAAAAAATACATAACGTCGCAAAAATAAATGACGTCACAAAAATTAATTACGTCACAAAATACATAACGTCACAAAAATAAATGACGTCAAAAAATACAAAACCTCACAAAAATAAATGATGTCACAAAATACATAACGTCACAAAAATAAATGACGTCACAAAATACATTACGTCACAAAAATAAATGACGTCACAAAATACATAACGTCACAAAAATAAATGACGTCACAAAATACATAACGTCACAAAAATAAATGACGTCACAATAATAAATGACGTCACAAAATACATAACGTCACAAAAATAAATGACGTCACAAAATACATAACGTCACAAAAATAAATGACGTCACAAAATACATAACGTCACAAAAATGACGTCACAAAATACATAACGTCACAAAAATAAATGACGTCACAAAATACATAACGTCACAAAAATAAATGACGTTACAAAAAACATAACGTCACAAAAATAAATGACGTCACAAAATACATAACGTCACAAAAATAAATGACGTCACAAAATACAAAACGTCACAAAAACAAATGACGTCACAAAATACATAACGTCAAAAAAATAAATGACGTCACAAAATACATAACGTCACAAAAATAAATAACGTCACAAAATACATAACGTCACAAAATACATAACGTCACAAAAATAAATGACGTCACAAAATAAATAGTCAAAAAAATAAATGACGTCACAAAATACATAACGTCACAAAAATAAATGACGTCACAAAATACATAACGTCATAAAATTAATTACGTCACAAAATACATAACGTCACAAAAATTAATGACGTCACAAAATATTTAACGACACAAAATTAAATGACATCACAAAATAAATAAAGTCACAAAAATAAATGACGTCACAAACATTAATTACGTCACAAAATGCATGACGTCACAAAATATATAACGTCACAAAAATAAATGACGTCACAAAAATTAAGTACGTCACAAAATACATATCGTCAAAAAAATAAATGACGTTACAAAATACATAACGTCACAAAAATAAATGACGTCACAAAATACATAACGTCACAAAAATAAATGACGTCACAAAATACATAACGTCACAAAAAAAAATGACGTCACAAAATACATAATGTCACAAAAATAGATGACGTCCCAAAATACATAACGTCACAAAAATAAATGACTTCAATAAATACATAACATCACAAAAATAAATGACGTCACAAAATTAATTACGTCACAAAATACATAACGTCACAAAATTAAATGACGTCACAAAATATTTAACGACACAAAATTAAATGACGTCACAAAATAAATAAAGTCACAAAAATAAATGACGTCACAAAAATTAATTACGTCACAAAATGCATAACGTCACAAAATATATAACGTCACAAAAATAAATGACGTCACAAAAATTAAGTACGTCACAAAATACATAGCGTCACAAAAATAAATGACTTCAATAAATACATAACATCACAAAAATAAATGACGTCACAAAATTAATTACGTCACAAAATACATAACGTCACAAAAATAAATGACGTCACAAAATAAATAAAGTCACAAAAATAAATGACGTCACAAAATACATAACGTCACAAAAATTAATGACGTCACAAAATACATAACGTCACAAAAATAAATGACGTCACAAAATACATAACGTCACAAAAATAAATGACGTCACAAAATACATAACGTCATAAAATACATAACGTCACAAAAAATGACGTCACAAAATACATATCGTCAAAAAAATAAATGACGTTACAAAATACATAACGTCACAAAAATAAATGACGTCACAAAATACATAACGTCACAAAAATAAATGACGTCACAAAATATATAACGTCACAAAAAAATGACGTCACAAAATACATAATGTCACAAAAATAAATGACGTCCCAAAATACATAACGTCACAAAAATAAATGACGTCACAAAATACATAACGTCACAAAAATAAATGACGTCACAAAATACATAACGTCACAAAAATAAATGACGTCACAAACATAATGACGTCACAAAATACATATTGTCACAAAAATAAATGACGTCACAAAATACATAACGTCACAAAAATAAATGACGTCACAAAATACATAACGTCAAAAAAAATGACGTCACAAAATACATAACGTCATAAAAATAAATGACGTCACAAAAATTAATTACTTCACAAAATACATAACGTCACAAAAATAAATGACGTCACAAAATACATAACGTCACAAAATACATTACGTCACAAAAATAAATGACGTCACAAAATACATAACGTCACAAAAATAAATAACGTCAAAAAATACATAACGTCGCAAAAATAAATGACGTCACAAAAATTAATTACGTCACAAAATACATAACGTCACAAAAATAAATGACGTCAAAAAATACAAAACCTCACAAAAATAAATGATGTCACAAAATACATAACGTCACAAAATAAATGACGTCACAAAATACATTACGTCACAAAAATAAATGACGTCACAAAATACATAACGTCACAAAAATAAATGACGTCACAAAATACATAACGTCACAAAAATAAATGACGTCACAATAATAAATGACGTCACAAAATACATAACGTCACAAAAATAAATGACGTCACAAAATACATAACGTCACAAAAATAAATGACGTCACAAAATACATAACGTCACAAAAATGACGTCACAAAATACATAACGTCACAAAAATAAATGACGTCACAAAATACATAACGTCACAAAAATAAATGACGTTACAAAAAACATAACGTCACAAAAATAAATGACGTCACAAAATACATAACGTCACAAAAATAAATGACGTCACAAAATACAAAACGTCACAAAAACAAATGACGTCACAAAATACATAACGTCAAAAAAATAAATGACGTCACAAAATACATAACGTCACAAAAATAAATAACGTCACAAAATACATAACGTCACAAAATACATAACGTCAAAAAAATAAATGACGTCACAAAATAAATAGTCACAAAAATAAATGACGTCACAAAATACATAACGTCACAAAAATAAATGACGTCACAAAATACATAACGTCATAAAATTAATTACGTCACAAAATACATAACGTCACAAAAATTAATGACGTCACAAAATATTTAACGACACAAAATTAAATGACATCACAAAATAAATAAAGTCACAATAATAAATGACGTCACAAACATTAATTACGTCACAAAATGCATAACGTCACAAAATATATAACGTCACAAAAATAAATGACGTCACAAAAATTAAGTACGTCACAAAATACATAGCGTCACAAAAATAAATAACGTCACAAAATACATAACGTCACAAAATACATAACGTCACAAAAATAAATGACGTCACAAAATAAATAAAGTCACAAAAATAAATGACGTCACAAAATACATAACGTCACAAAAATTAATGACGTCACAAAATACATAACGTCACAAAAATAAATGACGTCACAAAATACATAACGTCAAAAAAATAAATGACGTCACAAAATACATAACGTCATAAAATACATAACGTCAAAAAAAATGACGTCACAAAATACATAACGTCAAAAAAATAAATGACGTTACAAAATACATAACGTCACAAAAATAAATGACGTCACAAAATACATAACGTCACAAAAATAAATGACGTCAGAAAATACATAACGTCACAAAAAAAATGACGTCACAAAATACATAATGTCACAAAAATAAATGACGTCCCAAAATACATAACGTCACAAAAATAAATGACGTCACAAAATACATAACGTCACAAAAATAAATGACGTAAAAACATACATAACGTCACAAAAATAAATGACGTCACAAACATAATGACGTCACAAAATACATATTGTCACAAAAATAAATGACGTCACAAATTACATAACGTCACAAAAATAAATGACGTCACAAAATACATAACGTCAAAAAAAAATGACGTCACAAAATACATAACGTCATAAAAATAAATGACGTCACAAAAATTAATTACTTCACAAAATACATAACGTCACAAAAATAAATGACGTCACAAAATACATAACGTCACAAAATATATTACGTCACAAAAATAAATGACGTCACAAAATACATATCGTCACAAAAATAAATAACGTCACAAAATACATAACGTCACAAAAATAAATGACGTCACAAAAATTAATTACGTCACAAAATACATAACGTCACAAAAATAAATGACGTCAAAAAATACAAAACCTCACAAAAATAAATGATGTCACAAAATACATAACGTCACAAAAATAAATGACGTCACAAAATACATAACGTCACAAAAATAAATGACGTCACAAAATACATAACGTCACAAAAATAAATGACGTCACAAAATACATAACGTCACAAAAATAAATGACGTCACAAAAATAAATAACGTCACAAAATACATAACGTCACAAAATACATAACGTCACAAAAATAAATGACGTCACAAAATACATAACGTAACAAAAATAAATGACGTCACAAAATACATAACGTCAAAAAAATAAATGACGTCACAAAATACATAACGTCACAAAAATGAATGACGTCACAAAATACATAACGTCACAAAAATAAATGACGTCACAATAATAAATGACGTCACAAAATACATAACGTCACAAAAATAAATGACGTCACAAAATACATAACGTTACAAAAATAAATGACGTCACAAAATACATAACGTCACAAAAATTAATGACGTCACAAAATACATAACGTCACAAAATACATAACGTCACAAAAAATGACGTCACAAAATACATAACGTCACAAAAATAAATGACGTCACAAAATACATAACGTCACAAAAATAAATGACGTCACAAAATACAAAACGTCACAAAAACAAATGACGTCACAAAATACATAACGTCAAAAAAATAAATGACGTCACAAAATACATAACGTCACAAAAATAAATAACGTCACAAAATACATAACGTCACAAAATACATAACGTCACAAAAATAAATGACGTCACAAAATAAATAGTCACAAAAATAAATGACGTCACAAAATACATAACGTCACAAAAATAAATGACGTCACAAAATACATAACGTCATAAAATTAATTACGTCACAAAATACATAACGTCACAAAAATTAATGACGTCACAAAATATTTAACGTCACAAAATTAAATGACATCACAAAATAAATAAAGTCACAAAAATAAATGACGTCACAAACATTAATTACGTCACAAAATGCATAACGTCACAAAATATATAACGTCACAAAAATAAATGACGTCACAAAAATTAAGTACGTCACAAAATACATATCGTCAAAAAAATAAATGACGTTACAAAATACATAACGTCACAAAAATAAATGACGTCACAAAATACATAACGTCACAAAAATAAATGACGTCACAAAATACATAACGTCACAAAAAAATGACGTCACAAAATACATAATGTCACAAAAATAGATGACGTCCCAAAATACATAACGTCACAAAAATAAATGACTTCAATAAATACATAACATCACAAAAATAAATGACGTCACAAAATTAATTACGTCACAAAATACATAACGTCACAAAATTAAATGACGTCACAAAATATTTAACGACACAAAATTAAATGACGTCACAAAATAAATAAAGTCACAAAAATAAATGACGTCACAAAAATTAATTACGTCACAAAATGCATAACGTCACAAAATATATAACGTCACAAAAATAAATGACGTCACAAAAATTAAGTACGTCACAAAATACATAGCGTCACAAAAATAAATAACGTCACAAAATACATAACGTCACAAAAATAAATGACGTCACAAAATAAATAAAGTCACAAAAATAAATGACGTCACAAAATACATAACGTCACAAAAATTAATGACGTCACAAAATACATAACGTCACAAAAATAAATGACGTCACAAAATACATAACGTCACAAAAATAAATGACGTCACAAAATACATAACGTCATAAAATACATAACGTCACAAAAAATGACGTCACAAAATACATATCGTCAAAAAAATAAATGACGTTACAAAATACATAACGTCACAAAAATAAATGACGTCACAAAATACATAACGTCACAAAAATAAATGACGTCACAAAATATATAACGTCACAAAAAAAATGACGTCACAAAATACATAATGTCACAAAAATAAATGACGTCCCAAAATACATAACGTCACAAAAATAAATGACGTCACAAAATACATAACGTCACAAAAATAAATGACGTCACAAAATACATAACGTCACAAAAATAAATGACGTCACAAACATAATGACGTCACAAAATACATATTGTCACAAAAATAAATGACGTCACAAAATACAAAACGTCACAAAAATAAATGACGTCACAAAATACATAACGTCAAAAAAAATGACGTCACAAAATACATAACGTCATAAAAATAAATGACGTCACAAAAATTAATTACTTCACAAAATACATAACGTCACAAAAATAAATGACGTCACAAAATACAAACGTCACAAAATACATTACGTCACAAAAATAAATGACGTCACAAAATACATAACGTCACAAAAATAAATAACGTCAAAAAATACATAACGTCGCAAAAATAAATGACGTCACAAAAATTAATTACGTCACAAAATACATAACGTCACAAAAATAAATGACGTCAAAAAATACAAAACCTCACAAAAATAAATGATGTCACAAAATACATAACGTCACAAAATAAATGACGTCACAAAATACATTACGTCACAAAAATAAATGACGTCACAAAATACATAACGTCACAAAAATAAATGACGTCACAAAATACATAACGTCACAAAAATAAATGACGTCACAATAATAAATGACGTCACAAAATACATAACGTCACAAAAATAAATGACGTCACAAAATACATAACGTCACAAAAATAAATGACGTCACAAAATACATAACGTCACAAAAATGACGTCACAAAATACATAACGTCACAAAAATAAATGACGTCACAAAATACATAACGTCACAAAAATAAATGACGTTACAAAAAACATAACGTCACAAAAATAAATGACGTCACAAAATACATAACGTCACAAAAATAAATGACGTCACAAAATACAAAACGTCACAAAAACAAATGACGTCACAAAATACATAACGTCAAAAAAATAAATGACGTCACAAAATACATAACGTCACAAAAATAAATGACGTCACAAAATACAAAACGTCACAAAAACAAATGACGTCACAAAATACATAACGTCAAAAAAATAAATGACGTCACAAAATACATAACGTCACAAAAATAAATAACGTCACAAAATACATAACGTCACAAAATACATAACGTCACAAAAATAAATGACGTCACAAAATAAATAGTCACAAAAATAAATGACGTCACAAAATACATAACGTCACAAAAATAAATGACGTCACAAAATACATAACGTCATAAAATTAATTACGTCACAAAATACATAACGTCACAAAAATTAATGACGTCACAAAATATTTAACGTCACAAAATTAAATGACATCACAAAATAAATAAAGTCACAAAAATAAATGACGTCACAAACATTAATTACGTCACAAAATGCATAACGTCACAAAATATATAACGTCACAAAAATAAATGACGTCACAAAAATTAAGTACGTCACAAAATACATATCGTCAAAAAAATAAATGACGTTACAAAATACATAACGTCACAAAAATAAATGACGTCACAAAATACATAACGTCACAAAAATAAATGACGTCACAAAATACATAACGTCACAAAAAAATGACGTCACAAAATACATAATGTCACAAAAATAGATGACGTCCCAAAATACATAACGTCACAAAAATAAATGACTTCAATAAATACATAACATCACAAAAATAAATGACGTCACAAAATTAATTACGTCACAAAATACATAACGTCACAAAATTAAATGACCTCACAAAATATTTAACGACACAAAATTAAATGACGTCACAAAATAAATAAAGTCACAAAAATAAATGACGTCACAAAAATTAATTACGTCACAAAATGCATAACGTCACAAAATATATAACGTTACAAAAATAAATGACGTCACAAAAATTAAGTACGTCACAAAATACATAGCGTCACAAAAATAAATAACGTCACAAAATACATAACGTCACAAAAATAAATGACGTCACAAAATAAATAAAGTCACAAAAATAAATGACGTCACAAAATACATAACGTCACAAAAATTAATGACGTCACAAAATACATAACGTCACAAAAATAAATGACGTCACAAAATACATAACGTCACAAAAATAAATGACGTCACAAAATACATAACGTCATAAAATACATAACGTCACAAAAAATGACGTCACAAAATACATATCGTCAAAAAAATAAATGACGTTACAAAATACATAACGTCACAAAAATAAATGACGTCACAAAATACATAACGTCACAAAAATAAATGACGTCACAAAATATATAACGTCACAAAAAAAATGACGTCACAAAATACATAATGTCACAAAAATAAATGACGTCCCAAAATACATAACGTCACAAAAATAAATGACGTCACAAAATACATAACGTCACAAAAATAAATGACGTCACAAAATACATAACGTCACAAAAATAAATGACGTCACAAACATAATGACGTCACAAAATACATATTGTCACAAAAATAAATGACGTCACAAAATACATAACGTCACAAAAATAAATGACGTCACAAAATACATAACGTCAAAAAAAATGACGTCACAAAATACATAACGTCATAAAAATAAATGACGTCACAAAAATTAATTACTTCACAAAATACATAACGTCACAAAAATAAATGACGTCACAAAATACATAACGTCACAAAATACATTACGTCACAAAAATAAATGACGTCACAAAATACATAACGTCACAAAAATAAATAACGTCAAAAAATACATAACGTCGCAAAAATAAATGACGTCACAAAAATTAATTACGTCACAAAATACATAACGTCACAAAAATAAATGACGTCAAAAAATACAAAACCTCACAAAAATAAATGATGTCACAAAATACATAACGTCACAAAAATAAATGACGTCACAAAATACATTACGTCACAAAAATAAATGACGTCACAAAATACATAACGTCACAAAAATAAATGACGTCACAAAATACATAACGTCACAAAAATAAATGACGTCACAATAATAAATGACGTCACAAAATACTTAACGTCACAAAAATAAATGACGTCACAAAATACATAACGTCACAAAAATAAATGACGTCACAAAATACATAACGTCACAAAAATGACGTCACAAAATACATAACGTCACAAAAATAAATGACGTCACAAAATACATAACGTCACAAAAATAAATGACGTTACAAAAAACATAACGTCACAAAAATAAATGACGTCACAAAATACATAACGTCACAAAAATAAATGACGTCACAATATACAAAACGTCACAAAAACAAATGACGTCACAAAATACATAACGTCAAAAAAATAAATGACGTCACAAAATACATAACGTCACAAAAATAAATAACGTCACAAAATACATAACGTCACAAAATACATAACGTCAAAAAAATAAATGACGTCACAAAATAAATAGTCACAAAAATAAATGACGTCACAAAATACATAACGTCACAAAAATAAATGACGTCACAAAATACATAACGTCATAAAATTAATTACGTCACAAAATACATAACGTCACAAAAATTAATGACGTCACAAAATATTTAACGACACAAAATTAAATGACATCACAAAATAAATAAAGTCACAAAAAAAATGACGTCACAAACATTAATTACGTCACAAAATGCATAACGTCACAAAATATATAACGTCACAAAAATAAATGACGTCACAAAAATTAAGTACGTCACAAAATACATAGCGTCACAAAAATAAATAACGTCACAAAATACATAACGTCACAAAATACATAACGTCACAAAAATAAATGACGTCACAAAATAAATAAAGTCACAAAAATAAATGACGTCACAAAATACATAACGTCACAAAAATTAATGACGTCACAAAATACATAACGTCACAAAAATAAATGACGTCACAAAATACATAACGTCAAAAAAATAAATGACGTCACAAAATACATAACGTCATAAAATACATAACGTCAAAAAAATGACGTCACAAAATACATAACGTCAAAAAAATAAATGACGTTACAAAATACATAACGTCACAAAAATAAATGACGTCACAAAATACATAACGTCACAAAAATAAATGACGTCAGAAAATACATAACGTCACAAAAATAAATGACGTCACAAAATACATAACGTCATAAAATTAATTACGTCACAAAATACATAACGTCACAAAAATTAATGACGTCACAAAATATTTAACGACACAAAATTAAATGACATCACAAAATAAATAAAGTCACAAAAATAAATGACGTCACAAACATTAATTACGTCACAAAATGCATAACGTCACAAAATATATAACGTCACAAAAATAAATGACGTCACAAAAATTAAGTACGTCACAAAATACATATCGTCAAAAAAATAAATGACGTTACAAAATACATAACGTCACAAAAATAAATGACGTCACAAAATACATAACGTCACAAAAATAAATGACGTCACAAAATACATAACGTCACAAAAAAAATGACGTCACAAAATACATAATGTCACAAAAATAGATGACGTCCCAAAATACATAACGTCACAAAAATAAATGACTTCAATAAATACATAACATCACAAAAATAAATGACGTCACAAAATTAATTACGTCACAAAATACATAACGTCACAAAATTAAATGACGTCACAAAATATTTAACGACACAAAATTAAATGACGTCACAAAATAAATAAAGTCACAAAAATAAATGACGTCACAAAAATTAATTACGTCACAAAATGCATAACGTCACAAAATATATAACGTCACAAAAATAAATGACGTCACAAAAGTTAAGTACGTCACAAAATACATAGCGTCACAAAAATAAATAACGTCACAAAATACATAACGTCACAAAAATAAATGACGTCACAAAATAAATAAAGTCACAAAAATAAATGACGTCACAAAATACATAACGTCACAAAAATTAATGACGTCACAAAATACATAACGTCACAAAAATAAATGACGTCACAAAATACATAACGTCACAAAAATAAATGACGTCACAAAATACATAACGTCATAAAATACATAACGTCACAAAAAATGACGTCACAAAATACATATCGTCAAAAAAATAAATGACGTTACAAAATACATAACGTCACAAAAATAAATGACGTCACAAAATACATAACGTCACAAAAATAAATGACGTCACAAAATATATAACGTCACAAAAAAAATGACGTCACAAAATACATAATGTCACAAAAATAAATGACGTCCCAAAATACATAACGTCACAAAAATAAATGACGTCACAAAATACATAACGTCACAAAAATAAATGACGACACAAAATACATAACGTCACAAAAATAAATGACGTCACAAACATAATGACGTCACAAAATACATATTGTCACAAAAATAAATGACGTCACAAAATACATAACGTCACAAAAATAAATGACGTCACAAAATACATAACGTCAAAAAAAATGACGTCACAAAATACATAACGTCATAAAAATAAATGACGTCACAAAAATTAATTACTTCACAAAATACATAATGTCACAAAAATAAATGACGTCACAAAATACATAACGTCACAAAAATAAATGACGTCACAAAATACATAACGTCAAAAAAAATGACGTCACAAAATACATAACGTCATAAAAATAAATGACGTCACAAAAATTAATTACTTCACAAAATACATAACGTCACAAAAATAAATGACGTCACAAAATACATAACGTCACAAAATACATTACGTCACAAAAATAAATGACGTCACAAAATACATAACGTCACAAAAATAAATAACGTCAAAAAATACATAACGTCGCAAAAATAAATGACGTCACAAAAATTAATTACGTCACAAAATACATAACGTCACAAAAATAAATGACGTCAAAAAATACAAAACCTCACAAAAATAAATGATGTCACAAAATACATAACGTCACAAAAATAAATGACGTCACAAAATACATTACGTCACAAAAATAAATGACGTCACAAAATACATAACGTCACAAAAATAAATGACGTCACAAAATACATAACGTCACAAAAATAAATGACGTCACAATAATAAATGACGTCACAAAATACTTAACGTCACAAAAATAAATGACGTCACAAAATACATAACGTCACAAAAATAAATGACGTCACAAAATACATAACGTCACAAAAATGACGTCACAAAATACATAACGTCACAAAAATAAATGACGTCACAAAATACATAACGTCACAAAAATAAATGACGTTACAAAAAACATAACGACACAAAAATAAATGACGTCACAAAATACATAACGTCACAAAAATAAATGACGTCACAAAATACAAAACGTCACAAAAACAAATGACGTCACAAAATACATAACGTCAAAAAAATAAATGACGTCACAAAATACATAACGTCACAAAAATAAATAACGTCACAAAATACATAACGTCACAAAATACATAACGTCAAAAAAATAAATGACGTCACAAAATAAATAGTCACAAAAATAAATGACGTCACAAAATACATAACGTCACAAAAATAAATGACGTCACAAAATACATAACGTCATAAAATTAATTACGTCACAAAATACATAACGTCACAAAAATTAATGACGTCACAAAATATTTAACGACACAAAATTAAATGACATCACAAAATAAATAAAGTCACAAAAAAAAATGACGTCACAAACATTAATTACGTCACAAAATGCATAACGTCACAAAATATATAACGTCACAAAAATAAATGACGTCACAAAAATTAAGTACGTCACAAAATACATAGCGTCACAAAAATAAATAACGTCACAAAATACATAACGTCACAAAATACATAACGTCACAAAAATAAATGACGTCACAAAATAAATAAAGTCACAAAAATAAATGACGTCACAAAATACATAACGTCACAAAAATTAATGACGTCACAAAATACATAACGTCACAAAAATAAATGACGTCACAAAATACATAACGTCAAAAAAATAAATGACGTCACAAAATACATAACGTCATAAAATACATAACGTCAAAAAAATGACGTCACAAAATACATAACGTCAAAAAAATAAATGACGTTACAAAATACATAACGTCACAAAAATAAATGACGTCACAAAATACATAACGTCACAAAAATAAATGACGTCAGAAAATACATAACGTCACAAAAAAAATGACGTCACAAAATACATAATGTCACAAAAATAAATGACGTCCCAAAATACATAACGTCACAAAAATAAATGACGTCACAAAATACATAACGTCACAAAAATAAATGACGTCAAAACATACATAACGTCACAAAAATAAATGACGTCACAAACATAATGACGTCACAAAATACATATTGTCACAAAAATAAATGACGTCACAAATTACATAACGTCACAAAAATAAATGACGTCACAAAATATATAACGTCAAAAAAAAAAATGACGTCACAAAATACATAACGTCATAAAAATAAATGACGTCACAAAAATTAATTACTTCACAAAATACATAACGTCACAAAAATAAATGACGTCACAAAATACATAACGTCACAAAATATATTACGTCACAAAAATAAATGACGTCACAAAATACATATCGTCACAAAAATAAATAACGTCACAAAATACATAACGTCACAAAAATAAATGACGTCACAAAAATTAATTACGTCACAAAATACATAACGTCACAAAAATAAATGACGTCAAAAAATACAAAACCTCACAAAAATAAATGATGTCACAAAATACATAACGTCACAAAAATAAATGACGTCACAAAATACATAACGTCACAAAAATAAATGACGTCACAAAATACATAACGTCACAAAAATAAATGACGTCACAAAATACATAACGTCACAAAAATAAATGACGTCACAAAAATAAATAACGTCACAAAATACATAACGTCACAAAATACATAACGTCACAAAATACATAACGTCACAAAAATAAATGACGTCACAAAATACATAACGTAACAAAAATAAATGACGTCACAAAATACATAACGTCAAAAAAATAAATGACGTCACAAAATACATAACGTCACAAAAATGAATGACGTCACAAAATACATAACGTCACAAAAATAAATGACGTCACAATAATAAATGACGTCACAAAATACATAACGTCACAAAAATAAATGACGTCACAAAATACATAACGTTACAAAAATAAATGACGTCACAAAATACATAACGTCACAAAAATTAATGACGTCACAAAATACATAACGTCACAAAATACATAACGTCACAAAAAATGACGTCACAAAATACATAACGTCACAAAAATAAATGACGTCACAAAATACATAACGTCACAAAAATAAATGACGTTACAAAAAACATAACGTCACAAAAATAAATGACGTCACAAAATACATAACGTCACAAAAATAAATGACGTCACAAAATACAAAACGTCACAAAAACAAATCACGTTACAAAATACATAACGTCAAAAAAATAAATGACGTCACAAAATACATAACGTCACAAAAATAAATAACGTCACAAAATACATAACGTCACAAAATACATAACGTCACAAAAATAAATGACGTCACAAAATAAATAAAGTCACAAAAATAAATGACGTCACAAAATACATAACGTCACAAAAATAAATGACGTCACAAAATACATAACGTCACAAAAATTAATGACGTCACAAAAATTAATTACGTCACAAAATACATAACGTCACAAAAATTAATTACGTCAAAAAATACATAACCTCACAAAAATAAATGACGTCACAAAATACATAACGTCACAAAAATAAATGACGTCACAAAAATTAATTACGTCACAAAATACATAACGTCACAAAAATAAATGACGTCACAAAAATTAATTACGTCACAAAATACATAACGTCACAAAAATAAATGACGTCAAAAAATACATAACCTCACAAAAATAAATGATGTCACAAAATACATAACGTCACAAAAATAAATGACGTAACAAAATACATAACGTCACAAAAATAAATGACGTCACAAAAATAAATAACGTCACAAAATATATAACGTCACAAAATACATAACGGCAAAAAATAAATGACGTCACAAAATACATAACGTCACAAAAAAAAATGACGTCACAAAATACATAACGTCACAAAAATAAATGACGTTACAAAAAACATAACGTCACAAAAATAAATGACGTCACAAAATACATAACGTCACAAAAATAAATGACGTCACAAAATACATAACGTCACAAAAATAAATGACGTCACAAAATACATAACGTCACAAAAACAAATGACGTCACAAAATACATAACGTCACAAAAATAAATGACGTCACAAAATACATAACGTCACAAAAATAAATGACGTCACAAAAATTAATTACGTCACAAAATACATAACGTCACAAAATATATAACGTCACAAAAATAAATGAGGTCACAAAAATTAATTACGTCACAAAATACATAACGTCACAAAAATAAATAACGTCACAAAATACATAACGTCAAAAAATACATAACGTCACAAAAATAAATGACGTCACAAAATAAATAAAGTCACAAAATACATAACGTCACGAAAATTAATTACGTCAAAAAATACATAACCTCACAAAAATAAATGACGTCACAAAATACATAACGTCACAAAAATAAATGACGTCACAAAAATTAATTACGTCACAAAATACATAACGTCACAAAAATAAATGACGTCACAAAAATTAATTACGTCACAAAATACATAACGTCACAAAAATAAATGACGTCAAAAAATACATAACCTCACAAAAATAAATGATGTCACAAAATACATAACGTCACAAAAATAAATGACGTCACAAAATACATAACGTCACAAAAATAAATGACGTCACAAAATACATAACGTCACAAAAATAAATGACGTCACAAAATACATAACGTCACAAAAATAAATGACGTCACAAAAATAAATAACGTCACAAAATACATAACGTCACAAAATACATAACGGCAAAAAATAAATGACGTCACAAAATACATAACGTCACAAAAATAAATGACGTCACAAAATACATAACGTCACAAAAATAAATGCCGTCACAAAATACATAACGTCACAAAAATAAATGACGTTACAAAAAACATAACGTCACAAAAATAAATGACGTCACAAAAATAAATGACGTCACAAAATACATAACGTCACAAAAATAAATGACGTCACAAAATACATAACGTCACAAAAACAAATGACGTCACAAAATACATAACGTCACAAAAATAAATGACGTCACAAAATACATAACGTCACAAAAATAAATGACGTCACAAAAATTAATTACGTCACAAAATACATAATGTCACAAAATATATAACGTCACAAAAATAAATGAGGTCACAAAAATTAATTACGTCACAAAATACATAACGTCACAAAAATAAATAACGTCACAAAATACATAACGTCACAAAAATAAATGACGTCACAAAATGCATAACGTCACAAAAAATGACGTCACAAAATACATAACGTCACAAAAATAAATGACGTCACAAAATACATAACGTCACAAAAATAAATGACGTTACAAAAAACATAACGTCACAAAAATAAATGACGTCACAAAATGCATAACGTCACAAAAAATGACGTCACAAAATACATAACGTCACAAAAATAAATAACGTCACAAAATACATAACGTCAAAAAATACATAACGTCACAAAAATAAATGACGTCACAAAATAAATAAAGTCACAAAAATAAATGACGTCACAAAATGCATAACGTCACAAAAAATGACGTCACAAAATACATAACGTCACAAAAATAAATGACGTCACAAAATACATAACGTCACAAAAATAAATGACGTTACAAAAAACATAACGTCACAAAAATAAATGACGTCACAAAATACATAACGTCACAAAAATAAATGACGTCACAAAATACATAGCGTCACAAAAATAAATGACGTCACAAAATACATAACGTCACAAAAACAAATGACGTCACAAAATACATAACGTCACAAAAATAAATGACGTCACAAAATACATAACGTCACAAAAATAAATGACGTCACAAAAATTAATTACGTCACAAAATACATAACGTCACAAAATATATAACGTCACAAAAATAAATGACGTCACAAAAATTAATTACGTCACAAAATACGTAACGTCACAAAAATAAATAACGTCACAAAATACATAACGTCACAAAATACATAACGTCACAAAAATAAATGACGTCACAATATAAATAAAGTCACAAAAATAAATGACGTCAAAAAATACATAACGTCACAAAAATAAATGACGTCACAAAATACATAACGTCACAAAATTAATGACGTCACAAAATACATAATGTCACCAAAAATTAACTACGTCAAAAAATACATAACCTCACAAAAATAAATGACGTCACAAAATACATAATGTCACAAAAATAAATGACGTCACAAAATACATAACGTTACAAAAATAAATGACGTAACAAAATACATAACGACACAAAAATAAATGACGTCACAAAATACATAACGTCACAAAAATAAATGACGTCACAAAAATTAATGACGTCACAAAATACATAACGTCACAAAAATAAATGACTTCACAAAAATTAATTACGTCACAAAATACATAACGTCACAAAAATAATTGACGTCAAAAAATACATAACCTCACAAAAATAAATGATGTCACAAAATACATAACGTCACAAAAATAAATGACGTCACAAAATACATAACGTCAAAAAAATGACGTCACAAAATACATAACGTCATATAAATAAATGACGTCACAAAAATTAATTACTTCACAAAATACATAACGTCACAAAAATAAATGACGTCACAAAATACATAACGTCACAAAATACATTACGTCACAAAAATAAATGACGTCACAAAATACATAACGTCACAAAAATAAATGACGTCACAAAATACATAACGTCACAAAAATAAATGACGTCACAAAAATTAATTACGTCACAAAATACATAACGTCACAAAAATAAATGACGTCACAAAAATTAATTACGTCACAAAATACATAACGTCACAAAAATAAATGACGTCTAAAAATACAAAACCTCACAAAAATAAATGATGTCACAAAATACATAACGTCACAAAAATAAATGACGTCACAAAATACATAACGTCACAAAAATAAATGACGTCACATAAAACATAACGTCAAAAAATAAATGACGTCACAAAATACATAACGTCACAAAAATAAATGACGTCACAAAAATAAATAACGTCACAAAATACAAAACGTCACAAAATACATAACGGCAAAAAAATAAATGACGTCACAAAATACATAACGTCACAAAAATAAATGACGTCACAAAATACATAACGTCACAAAAAATGACGTCACAAAATACAAAACGTCACAAAAATAAATGACGTCACAAAATACATAACGTCACAAAAATAAATGACGTCACAAAATACATAACGTCACAAAAATAAATGACGTCACAAAATACATAACGTCACAAAAATAAATGACGTCACAAAATACATAACGTCACAAAAATAAATGACGTCACAAAATACATAACGTCACAAAAACAAATGACGTCACAAAATACATAACGTCACAAAAATAAATGACGTCACAAAATACATAACGTCACAAAAATAAATGACGTCACAAAAATTAATTCCGTCACAAAATACATAACGTCACAAAATATATAACGTCACAAAAATAAATGACGTCACAAAATTTAATTACGTCACAAAATACATAACGTCACAAAAATAAATAACGTCACAAAATACATAACGTCACAAAATTAATGACGTCACAAAAATTAATTACGTCACATAATTTATAACGTCACTAAAATGAATTACGTCAAAAAATACAAAACCTCACAAAAATAAATGACGTCACAAAATACATAACGTCAAAAAAATAAATGACGTCACAAAATACATAACGTCACAAAAATAAATGAAGTCACAAAATACATAACGTCACAAAAAAATGACGTCACAAAATACATAACGTCACAAAAATAAATGACGTTACAAAATACATAACGACACAAAAATAAATGACGTCAAAAAATACATAACGTCACAAAAATAAATGACGTCACAAAATACATAACGTCACAAAAAAAATGACGTCACAAAATACAAAACGTCACAAAAATAAATGACGTCACAAAATACATAACGTCACAAAAACAAATGACGTCACAAAATACATAACGTCACAAACATAAATGACGTCACAAAATACATAACGTCACAAAAATAAATGACGTCACAAAAATTAATTACGTCACAAAATACATAACGTCACAAAATATATAACGTCACAAAAATAAATGACGTCACAAAAATTAATTACGTCACAAAATACATAACGTTACAAAAATAAATGACGTCACAAAATAAATAAAGTCACAAAAATAAATGACGTCACAAAATACATTACGTCACAAAAATAAATGACGTCACAAAATACATAACGTCACAAAATTAATGACGTCACAAAAATTAATTACGTCACAAAATTCATAACGTCACAAAAGTAAATGACGTCACAAAATACATAACGTCACAAAATACATAACGTCACAAATATAAATGACGTCACAAAATACATAACGTCACAAAAATAAATGACGTCACAAAATACATAACGTCAAAAAAATAAATGACGTCACAAAATACATAACGTCACAAAAAATAAATTACGTTACAAAATGCATAACGTCACAAAAATAAATAATGTCACAAAATACATAACGTCACAAAAATAAATGACGTCATAAAATACATATAGTCACAAAAATAAATGACGTCACAAAAATGTATTACGTCACAAAAATAAATAACGTCACAAAATACATAACGTCACAACATACATAACGGCACAAAAATAAATGACGTCTAAAAATACAAAACCTCACAAAAATAAATGATGTCACAAAATACATAACGTCACAAAAATAAATGACGTCACAAAATACATAACGACACAAAAATAAATGACGTCACATAAAACATAACGTCACAAAAATAAATGACGTCACAAAATACATAACGTCACAAAAATAAATGACGTCACAAAAATAAATAACGTCACAAAATACAAAACGTCACAAAATACATAACGGCAAAAAAATAAATGACGTCACAAAATACATAACGTCGCAAAAATAAATGACGTCACAAAATACATAACGTCAAAAAAAATGACGTCACAAAATACATGACGTCCCAATAATAAATGACGTCACAAAATACATAACGTCACAAAAATAAATGACGTCACAAAATACATAACGTTACAAAAATAAATGACGTCACAAAATACACAACGTCACAAAAATAAATGACGTCACAAAATACATAACGTCACAAAAAATGACGTCACAAAATACAAAACGTCACAAAAATAAATGACGTCACAAAATACATAACGTCACAAAAATAAATGACGTCACAAAATACATAACGTCAAAAAATAAATGTCGTCACAAAATACATAACGTCACAAAAATAAATGACGTCACAAAATACATAACGTCACAAAAATAAATGACGTCACAAAATACATAACGTCACAAAAACAAATGACGTCACAAAATACATAACGTCACAAAAATAAATGACGTCAAAAAATAAATAACGTCACAAAATTAATGACGTCACAAAAATTAATTACGTCACAAAATACATAACGTCACTAAAATGAATTACGTCAAAAAATACATAACCTCACAAAAATAAATGACGTCACAAAATACATAATGTCACAAAAATAAATGACGTCACAAAATACATAACGTTAAAAAAATAAATGACGTCACAAAAATTAATGACGTCACAAAATACATAACGTCACAAAAATAAATGACGTCACAAAAATTAATTACGTCACAAAATACATAACGTCACAAAAATAATTGACGTCAAAAAATACATAACCTCACAAAAATAAATGATGTCACAAAATACATAACGTCACAAAAATAAATGACGTCACAAAATACATAACGTCACAAAAATAAATGACGTCACAAAAATTAATTACGTCACAAAATACATAACGTCACAAAAATAAATGACGTCACAAAATACATAACGTCACAAAAATAAATGATGTCACAAAAATTAATTACGTCACAAAATACATAACGTCACAAAAATAAATGACGTCACAAAAATTAATTACGTCACAAAATACATAACGTCACAAAAATAAATGACGGCTAAAAATACAAAACCTCACAAAAATAAATGATGTCACAAAATACATAACGTCACAAAAATAAATGACGTCACAAAATACATAACGTCACAAAAATAAATGACGTCACATAAAACATAACGTCACAAAAATAAATGACGTCACAAAATACATAACGTCACAAAATACATTACGTCACAAAAATAAATGACGTCACAAAATACATAACGTCACAAAAATAAATGACGTCACAAAATACATAACGTCACAAAAATAAATGACGTCACAAAAATTAATTACGTCACAAAATACATAACGTCACAAAAATAAATGACGTCACAAAAATTAATTACGTCACAAAATACATAACGTCACAAAAATAAATGACGGCTAAAAATACAAAACCTCACAAAAATAAATGATGTCACAAAATACATAACGTCACAAAAATAAATGACGTCACAAAATACATAACGTCACAAAAATAAATGACGTCACATAAAACATAACGTCACAAAAATAAATGACGTCACAAAATACATAACGTCACAAAAATAAATGACGTCACAAAAATAAATAACGTCACAAAATACAAAACGTCACAAAATACATAACGGCAAAAAAAATAAATGACGTCACAAAATACATAACGTCGCAAAAATAAATGACGTCACAAAATACATAACGTCAAAAAAAAATGACGTCACAAAATACATGACGTCACAATAATAAATGACGTCACAAAATACATAACGTCACAAAAATAAATGACGTCACAAAATACATAACGTTACAAAAATAAATGACGTCACAAAATACATAACGTCACAAAAATAAATGACGTCACAAAATACATAACGTCACAAAAAATGACGTCACAAAATACAAAACGTAACAAAAATAAATGACGTCACAAAATACATAACGTCACAAAAATAAATGACGTCACAAAATACATAACGTCACAAAAATAAATGACGTCACAAAATACATAACGTCACAAAAATAAATGACGTCACAAAATACATAACGTCACAAAAATAAATGATGTCACAAAATACATAACGTCACAAAAACAAATGACGTCACAAAATACATAACGTCACAAAAATAAATGACGTCACAAACATAATGACGTCACAAAATACATAACGTCACAAAAATAAATAACGTCACAAAATACATAACGTCACAAAATACATAACGTCACAAAAATAATTGACGTCACAAAATAAATAAAGTCACAAAAATAAATGACGTCACAAAATACATAACGTCACAAAAATAAATGACGTCACAAAATACATAACGTCACAAATTTAATGACGTCACAAAAATTAATTACGTCACATAATTTATAACGTCACTAAAATGAATTACGTCAAAAAATACAAAACCTCACAAAAATAAATGACGTCACAAAATACATAACGTCACAAAAATAAATGATGTCACAAAATACAAAACGTCACAAAAATAAATGACATCACAAAATACATAACGTCACAAAAACAATTGACGTCACAAAATACATAACGTCACAAAAATAAATGACGTCACAAAATACATAACGTCACAAAAATAAATGACGTCACAAAAATTAATTACGTCACAAAATACATAACGTCACAAAATATATAACGTCACAAAATAAATAAAGTCACAAAAATAAATGACGTCACAAAATACATTACGTCACAAAAATAAATGACGTCACAAAATACATAACGTCACAAAATTAATGACGTCACAAAAATTAATTACGTCACAAAATACATAACGTCACAAAAATAAATGACGTCACAAAATACATAACGTCACAAAATACATAACGTCACAAATATAAATGACGTCACAAAATACATAACGTCACAAAAATAAATGACGTCACAAAATACATAACGTCAAAAAAATAAATGACGACACAAAATACATAACGTCACAAAAAATAAATTACGTTACAAAATGCATAACGTCACAAAAATAAATAATGTCACAAAATACATAACGTCACAAAAATAAATGACGTCATAAAATACATATAGTCACAAAAATAAATGACGTCACAAAAATGTATTACGTCACAAAAATAAATAACGTCACAAAATACATAACGTCACAAAATACATAACGTCAAAAAAATAAATGACGTCACAAAATACATAACGTCACAAAAATAAATGACGTCACAAAATACATAACGTCACAAAAATAGATGACGTCACAATAATAAATGACGTCACAAAATACATAACGTCACAAAAATAAATGACGTCTAAAAATACAAAACCTCACAAAAATAAATGATGTCACAAAATACATAACGTCACAAAAATAAATGACGTCACAAAATACATAACGACACAAAAATAAATGACGTCACATAAAACATAACGTCACAAAAATAAATGACGTCACAAAATACATAACGTCACAAAAATAAATGACGTCACAAAAATAAATAACGTCACAAAATACAAAACGTCACAAAATACATAACGGCAAAAAAATAAATGACGTCACAAAATACATAACGTCGCAAAAATAAATGACGTCACAAAATACATAACGTCAAAAAAAATGACGTCACAAAATACATGACGTCACAATAATAAATGACGTCACAAAATACATAACGTCACAAAAATAAATGACGTCACAAAATACATAACGTTACAAAAATAAATGACGTCACAAAATACACAACGTCACAAAAATAAATGACGTCACAAAATACATAACGTCACAAAAAATGACGTCACAAAATACAAAACGTCACAAAAATAAATGACGTCACAAAATACATAACGTCACAAAAATAAATGACGTCACAAAATACATAACGTCAAAAAATAAATGACGTCACAAAATACATAACGTCACAAAAATAAATGACGTCACAAAATACATAACGTCACAAAAATAAATGACGTCACAAAATACATAACGTCACAAAAACAAATGACGTCACAAAATACATAACGTCACAAAAATAAATGACGTCAAAAAATAAATAACGTCACAAAATTAATGACGTCACAAAAATTAATTACGTCACAAAATACATAACGTCACTAAAATGAATTACGTCAAAAAATACATAACCTCACAAAAATAAATGAAGTCACAAAATACATAACGTCACAAAATATATAACGTCACAAAAATAAATGACGTCACAAAAATTAATTACGTCACAAAATACATAACGTCACAAAAATAAATAACGTCACAAAATACATAACGTCACAAAATACATAACGTCACAAAAATAATTGACGTCACAAAATAAATAAAGTCACAAAAATAAATGACGTCACAAAATACATAACGTCACAAAAATAAATGACGTCACAAAATACATAACGTCACAAAATTAATGACGTCACAAAAATTAATTACGTCACAAAATACATAACGTCACTAAAATGAATTACGTCAAAAAATACATAACCTCACAAAAATAAATGACGTCACAAAATACATAACGTCACAAAAATAAATGACGTCACAAAATACATAACGTCACTAAAATAAATGACGTCACAAAATACATCACGTCACAAAAATAAATGACGTCACAAAATACATAACGTCACAAAAATAAATGACGTCACAAAAATTAATGACGTCACAAAATACATAACGTCACAAAAATAAATGACGTCACAAAATTAATTACGTCACAAAATACATAACGTAACAAAAATAAATGACGTCAAAAAATACATAACCTCACAAAAATAAATGATGTCACAAAATACATAACGTCACTAAAATAAATGACGTCACAAAATACATAACGTCACAAAAATAAATGACTTCACAAAATACATAACGTCACAAAAATAAATGACGTCACAAAATACATAACGTCACAAAAATAAATGACGTCACAAAATACAGAACGTCACAAAATACATAACGTCACAAAATACATAACGGCAAAAAAATAAATGACGTCACAAAATACATAACGTCACAAAAATAAATGACGTCACAAAATACATAACGTCAAAAAAATTAATGACGTCACAAAATACATAACGTCACAAAAATAAATGAAGTCACGAAATACATAACGTCACAAAAATAAATGACGTCACAATAATAAATGACGTCACAAAATACATAACGTTACAAAAATAAATGACGTCACAAAATACATAACGTCACAAAAATAAATGAAGTCAGAAAATACATAACGTCACAAAAAAATGACGTCACAAAATACATAACGTCACAAAAATAAATGACGTCACAAAATACATAACGACACAAAAATAAATGACGTCAAAAAATACATAACGTCACAAAAATAAATGACGTCACAAAATACATAACGTCACAAAAATAAATGACGTCACAAAATACAAAACGTCACAAAAATAAATGACGTCACAAAATACATAACGTCACAAAAACAAATGACGTCACAAAATACATAACGTCACAAAAATAAATGACGTCACAAAATACATAACGTCACAAAAATTAATTACGTCACAAAATACATAACGTCACAAAATATATAACGTCACAAAAATAAATGACGTCACAAAAATTAATTACGTCACAAAATACATAACGTTACAAAAATAAATGACGTCACAAAATAAATAAAGTCACAAAAATAAATGACGTCACAAAATACATTACGTCACAAAAATAAATGACGTCACAAAATACATAACGTCACAAAAATAAATGACGTCACAAAAATTAATTACGTCACAAAATACATAACGTCACAAAAATAAATGACGTCACAAAATACATAACGTCACAAAAATAAATGACGTCACAAAAATTAATTACGTCACAAAATACATAACGTCACAAAAATAAATGACGTCACAAAAATTAATTACGTCACAAAATACATAACGTCACAAAAATAAATGACGGCTAAAAATACAAAACCTCACAAAAATAAATGATGTCACAAAATACATAACGTCACAAAAATAAATGACGTCACAAAATACATAACGTCACAAAAATAAATGACGTCACATAAAACATAACGTCACAAAAATAAATGACGTCACAAAATACATAACGTCACAAAATACATTACGTCACAAAAATAAATGACGTCGCAAAATACATAACGTCACAAAAATAAATGACGTCACAAAATACATAACGTCACAAAAATAAATGACGTCACAAAAATTAATTACGTCACAAAATACATAACGTCACAAAAATAAATGACGTCACAAAATTAATTACGTCACAAAATACATAACGTAACAAAAATAAATGACGTCAAAAAATACATAACCTCACAAAAATAAATGATGTCACAAAATACATAACGTCACTAAAATAAATGACGTCACAAAATACATAACGTCACAAAAATAAATGACTTCACAAAATACATAACGTCACAAAAATAAATGACGTCACAAAATACATAACGTCACAAAAATAAATGACGTCACAAAATACAGAACGTCACAAAATACATAACGTCACAAAATACATATTGGCAAAAAAATAAATGACGTCACAAAATACATAACGTCACAAAAATAAATGACGTCACAAAATACATAACGTCAAAAAAATTAATGACGTCACAAAATACATAACGTCACAAAAATAAATGAAGTCACGAAATACATAACGTCACAAAAATAAATGACGTCACAATAATAAATGACGTCACAAAATACATAACGTTACAAAAATAAATGACGTCACAAAATACATAACGTCACAAAAATAAATGAAGTCAGAAAATACATAACGTCACAAAAAAATGACGTCACAAAATACATAACGTCACAAAAATAAATGACGTCACAAAATACATAACGACACAAAAATAAATGACGTCAAAAAATACATAACGTCACAAAAATAAATGACGTCACAAAATACATAACGTCACAAAAATAAATGACGTCACAAAATACAAAACGTCACAAAAATAAATGACGTCACAAAATACATAACGTCACAAAAACAAATGACGTCACAAAATACATAACGTCACGAAAATAAATGACGTCACAAAATACATAACGTCACAAAAATTAATTACGTCACAAAATACATAACGTCACAAAATATATAACGTCACAAAAATAAATGACGTCACAAAAATTAATTACGTCACAAAATACATAACGTTACAAAAATAAATGACGTCACAAAATAAATAAAGTCACAAAAATAAATGACGTCACAAAATACATTACGTCACAAAAATAAATGACGTCACAAAATACATAACGTCACAAAATTAATGACGTCACAAAAATTAATTACGTCACAAAATACATAACGTCACAAAAATAAATGACGTCACAAAATACATAACGTCACAAAATACATAACGTCACAAAAATAAATGACGTCACAAAATACATAACGTCACAAAAATAAATGACGTCACAAAATACATAACGTCAAAAAAATAAATGACGTCACAAAATACATAACGTCACAAAAAATAAATTACGTTACAAAATGCATAACGTCACAAAAATAAATTATGTCACAAAATACATAACCTCACAAAAATAAATGACGCCATAAAATACATATAGTCACAAAAATAAATGACGTCACAAAAATGTATTACGTCACAAAAATAAATAACGTCACAAAATACATAACGTCACAACATACATAACGGCACAAAAATAAATGACGTCACAAAATACATAACGTCACAAAAATAAATGACGTCACAAAATACATAACGTCAAAAAAATAAATGACGTCACAAAATACATAACGTCACAAAAATAAATGACGTCACAAAATACATAACGTCACAAAAATAAATGACGTCACAGTAATAAATGACGTCACAAAATACATAAAGTCACAAAAATAAATGACGTCACAAAATACATAACGTCACAAAAATAAATGACGTCACAAAATACATAACGTCACAAAAATAAATGACGTCACAAAATATTTAACGACACAAAATTAAATGACGTCACAAAATACATATTTCATAAAATACATAACGTCACAAAAATAAATGACGTCACAAAATAAATAACGTCACAAAAATAAATGACGTCACAAAATACACAACGTCACAAAAATAAATGACGTCACAAAATACATAACGTCACAAAAATAAATGACGTCACAAAATACATAACGTCAAAAAAATAAATGACGTCACAAAATATATAACGTCACAAAAATAAATGACGTCACAAAAATTAATTACGTCACAAAACACATAACGTCACAAAAATAAATAACGTCACAAAATACATAACGTCACAAAAAAAATGACGTCACAAAATACATAACGTCACAAAAATAATGACGTCACAAAATACATAACGTCACAAAAATAAATGACGTCACAAAATACATAACGTCACAAAAATAAATGACGTCACAAAATACATAACGTCAAAAAATAAATGACGTCACAAAATACATAACGTCACAAAAATAAATGACGTCACAAAATACATAACGTCACAAAAATAAATGACGTCACAAAATACATAACGTCACAAAAATAAATGACGTCACAAAATACATAACGTCACAAAAATAAATGACGTCACAAAAATAAATAACGTCACAAAATACATAAGGTCACAAAATACATAACGGCAAAAAAATAAATGACGTCACAAAATACATAACGTCACAAAAATAAATGACGTCACAAAATACATAACGTCAAAAAAATAAATGACGTCACAAAATACATAACGTAACAAAAATAAATGACGTCACAAAATACATAACGTCACAAAAATAAATGACGTCACAATAATAAATGACGTCACAAAATACATAACGTTACAAAAATAAATGACGTCACAAAATACATAACGTCACAAAATACATAACGTCACAAAAATAAATGAAGTCACAAAATACATAACGTCACAAAAAAATGACGTCACAAAATACATAACGTCACAAAAATAAATGACGTCACAAAGTACATAACGACACAAAAATAAATGACGTCACAAAATACATAACGTCACAAAAATAAATGACGTCACAAAATACATAACGTCACAAAAATAAATGACGTCACAAAATACAAAACGTCACAAAAATAAATGACGTCACAAAATACATAACGTCACAAAAACAAATGACGTCACAAAATACATAACGTCACAAAAATAAATAACGTCACAAAATACATTACGTCACAAAAATAAATGACGTCACAAAAATTAATTACGTCACAAAATACAAAACGTCACAAAATATATAACGTCACAAAAATAAATGACGTCAAAAAAATTAATTACGTCACAAAATACATAACGTTACAAAAATAAATGACGTCACAAAATACATAACGTCACAAAATTAATGACGTCACAAAAATTAATTACGTCACAAAATACATAACGTCACAAAAATTAATTACGTCACAAAAAGTAATGACGTCACAAAATACATAACGTCACAAAAATAAATGACGTCACAAAATACATAACGTCACAAAAATAAATGACGTCACAAAAATTAATTACGTCACAAAATACATAACGTCACAAAAATAAATGACGTCACAAAATACATAACGTCACAAAATACATAACGTCACAAAAATAAATGACGTCAAAAAATACATAACGTCACAAAAATAAATGACGTCACAAAATACATAACGTCAAAAAAATAAATGACGTCACAAAATACATAACGTCACAAAAAATAAATTACGTTACAAAATGCATAACGTCACAAAAATAAATAATGTCACAAAATACATAACGTCACAAAAATAAATGACGTCATAAAATACATATAGTCACAAAAATAAATGACGTCACAAAAATGTATTACGTCACAAAAATAAATAACGTCACAAAATACATAACGTCACAAAATACATAACGGCACAAAAATAAATGACGTCACAAAATACATAACGTCACAAAAATAAATGACGTCACAAAATACATAACGTCAAAAAAATAAATGACGTCACAAAATACATAACGTCACAAAAATAAATGACGTCACAAAATACATAACGTCACAAAAATAAATGACGTCACAATAATAAATGACGTCACAAAATACATAACGTCACAAAAATAAATGACGTCACAAAATACATAACGTCACAAAAATAAATGACGTCACAAAATACATAACGTCACAAAAATAAATGACGTCACAAAATACATAACGTCACAAAAAAAATGACGTCACAAAATACATAACGTCACAAAAATAAATGACGTCACAAAATACATAACGTCACAAAAATAAATGACGTCACAAAATATTTAACGACAAAAAATTAAATGACGTCACAAAATAATATTTCATAAAATACATAACGTCACAAAAATAAATGACGTCACAAAATAAATAACGTAACAAAAATAAATGACGTCACAAAATACACAACGTCACAAAAATAAATGACGTCACAAAATACATAACGTCACATGTATACATAACGTCACAAAAATAAATGACGTCACAAAATACATATTGTCACAAAAATAAATGACGTCACAAAAATTAATTACGTCACAAAATACATAACGTCACAAAATATATAACGTCACAAAAATAAATGACGTCACAAAAATTAATTACGTCACAAAACACATAACGTCACAAAAATAAATAACGTCACCAAATACATAACGTCACAAAATACATAACGTCACAAAAATAAATGACGTCACAAAATAAATAAAGTCACAAAAATAAATGACGTCACAAAATACACAACGTCACAAAAATAAATGACGTCACAAAATATATAACGTCACAAAAATAAATGACGTCACAAAAATTAATAACGTCACAAAATACATAACGTCACAAAAAAAATAACGTCACAAAATACATAACGTCACAAAATACATAACGTCACAAAAATAAATGACGTCACAAAATAAATAAAGTCACAAAAATAAATGACGTCACAAAATACATAACGTCACAAAAATAAATGACGTCACAAAATACATAACGTCACAAAAATAATGACGTCACAATAATTAATTACGTCACAAAATACATAACGTCACAAAAATTAATTACGTCAAAAAATACATTACCTCACAACAATAAATGACGTCACAAAATACATAACGTCACAAAAATAAATGACGTCACAAAATACATAACGTCACAAAAATAAATGACGTCACAAAATACATAACGTCACAAAAATAAATGACGTCACAAAAATTAATGACGTCACAAAATACATAACGTCACAAAAATAAATGACGTCAGAAAAATTAATTACGTCACAAAATACATAACGTCACAAAAATAAATGACGTCAAAAAATACATGACCTGACAAAAATAAATGATGTCACAAAATACATAACGTCACAAAAATAAATGACGTCACAAAATACATAACGTCACAAAAATAAATGACGTCACAAAATACATAACGTCACAAAAATTAATTACGTCAAAAAATACATAACCTCACAAAAATAAATGACGTCACAAAAATTAATTACGTCACAAAATACATAACGTCACAAAATATATAACGTCACAAAAATAAATGACGTCACAAAAATTAATTACGTCACAAAATACATAACGTCACAAAAATAAATAACGTCACAAAATACATAACGTCACAAAATACATAACGTCACAAAAATAATTGACGTCACAAAATAAATAAAGTCACAAAAATAAATGACGTCACAAAATACATAACGTCACAAAAATAAATGACGTCACAAAATACATAACGTCACAAAATTAATGACGTCACAAAAATTAATTACGTCACAAAATACATAACGTCACTAAAATGAATTACGTCAAAAAATACATAACCTCACAAAAATAAATGACGTCACAAAATACATAACGTCACAAAAATAAATGACGTCACAAAATACATAACGTCACTAAAATAAATGACGTCACAAAATACATAACGTCACAAAAATAAATGACGTCACAAAATACATAACGTCACAAAAATAAATGACGTCACAAAAATTAATGACGTCACAAAATACATAACGTCACAAAAATAAATGACGTCACAAAATTAATTACGTCACAAAATACATAACGTCACAAAAATAAATGACGTCAAAAAATACATAACCTCACAAAAATAAATGATGTCACAAAATACATAACGTCACTAAAATAAATGACGTCACAAAATACATAACGTCACAAAAATAAATGACTTCACAAAATACATAACGTCACAAAAATAAATGACGTCACAAAATACATAACGTCACAAAAATAAATGACGTCACAAAATACAGAACGTCACAAAATACATAACGTCACAAAATACATAACGGCAAAAAAATAAATGACGTCACAAAATACATAACGTCACAAAAATAAATGACGTCACAAAATACATAACGTCAAAAAAATTAATGACGTCACAAAATACATAACGTCACAAAAATAAATGACGTCACGAAATACATAACGTCACAAAAATAAATGACGTCACAATAATAAATGATGTCACAAAATACATAACGTTACAAAAATAAATGACGTCACAAAATACATAACGTCACAAAAATAAATGAAGTCACAAAATACATAACGTCACAAAAAAATGACGTCACAAAATACATAACGTCACAAAAATAAATGACGTCACAAAATACATAACGACACAAAAATAAATGACGTCAAAAAATACATAACGTCACAAAAATAAATGACGTCACAAAATACATAACGTCACAAAAATAAATGACGTCACAAAATACAAAACGTCACAAAAATAAATGACGTCACAAAATACATAACGTCACAAAAACAAATGACGTCACAAAATACATAACGTCACAAAAATAAATGACGTCACAAAATACATAACGTCACAAAAATTAATTACGTCACAAAATACATAACGTCACAAAATATATAACGTCACAAAAATAAATGACGTCACAAAAATTAATTACGTCACAAAATACATAACGTTACAAAAATAAATGACGTCACAAAATAAATAAAGTCACAAAAATAAATGACGTCACAAAATACATTACGTCACAAAAATAAATGACGTCACAAAATACATAACGTCACAAAATTAATGACGTCACAAAAATTAATTACGTCACAAAATACATAACGTCACAAAAATAAATGACGTCACAAAATACATAACGTCACAAAATACATAACGTCACAAAAATAAATGACGTCACAAAATACATAACGTCACAAAAATAAATGACGTCACAAAATACATAACGTCAAAAAAATAAATGACGTCACAAAAATTAATTACGTCACGAAATACATAACGTCAAAAAAATAAATGACGTCACAATAATAAATTACGTCACAAAATACATAACGTCACAAAAATAAATGACGTCACAAAATACATAACGTCACAAAAATAAATGACGTCACAAAATACATAACGTCACAAAAATAAATGACGTCACAAAATACATAACGTCACAAAATAAATGACGTCACAAAAATGTATTACGTCACAAAAATAAATAACGTCACAAAATACATAACGTCACAACATACATAACGGCACAAAAATAAATGACTTCACAAAATACATAACGTCACAAAAATAAATGACGTCACAAAATACATAACGTCAAAAAAATAAATGACGTCACAAAATACATAACGTCACAAAAATAAATGACGTCACAAAATACATAACGTCACAAAAATAAATGACGTCACAATAATAAATTACGTCACAAAATACATAACGTCACAAAAATAAATGACGTCACAAAATACATAACGTCACAAAAATAAATGACGTCACAAAATACATAACGTCACAAAAATAAATGACGTCACAAAATACATAAAGTCACAAAAAAATGACGTCACAAAATACATAACGTCACAAAAATAAATGACGTCACAAAATACATAACGTCACAAAAATAAATGACGTCACAAAATATTTAACGACACAAAATTAAATGACGTCACAAAATACATATTTCATAAAATACATAACGTCACAAAAATAAATGACGTCACAAAATAAATAACGTCACAAAAATAAATGACGTCATAAAATACACAACGTCACAAAAATAAATGACGTCACAAAATACATAACGTCACAAAAATAAATGACGTCACAAAATACATAACGTCCAAAAAAATAAATGACGTCACAAAATATATAACGTCACAAAAATAAATGACGTCACAAAAATTAATTACGTCACAAAACACATAACGTCACAAAAATAAATAACGTCACAAAATACATAACGTCACAAAAAAAATGACGTCACAAAATACATAACGTCACAAAAATAAATGACGTCACAAAATACATAACGTCACAAAAATAAATGACGTCACAAAATACATAACGTCACAAAAATAAATGACGTCACAAAATACATAACGTCAAAAAATAAATGACGTCACAAAATACATAACGTCACAAAAATAAATGACGTCACAAATTACATAACGTCACAAAAATAAATGACGTCACAAAATACATAACGTCACAAAAATAAATGACGTCACAAAATACATAACGTCACAAAAATAAATGACGTCACAAAAATAAATAACGTCACAAAATACATAAGGTCACAAAATACATAACGGCAAAAAAATAAATGACGTCACAAAATACATAACGTCACAAAAATAAATGACGTCACAAAATACATAACGTCAAAAAAATAAATGACGTCACAAAATACATAACGTAACAAAAATAAATGACGTCACAAAATACATAACGTCACAAAAATAAATGACGTCACAATAATAAATGACGTCACAAAATACATAACGTTACAAAAATAAATGACGTCACAAAATACATAACGTCACAAAATACATAACGTCACAAAAATAAATGACGTCACAAAATATTTAACGACACAAAATTAAATGACGTCACAAAATACATATTTCATAAAATACATAACGTCACAAAAATAAATGACGTCACAAAATAAATAACGTCACAAAAATAAATGACGTCACAAAATACACAACGTCACAAAAATAAATGACGTCACAAAATACATAACGTCACAAAAATAAATGACGTCACAAAATACATAACGTCAAAAAAATAAATGACGTCACAAAATATATAACGTCACAAAAATAAATGACGTCACAAAAATTAATTACGTCACAAAACACATAACGTCACAAAAATAAATAACGTCACAAAATACATAACGTCACAAAAAAAATGACGTCACAAAATACATAACGTCACAAAAATAAATGACGTCACAAAATACATAACGTCACAAAAATAAATGACGTCACAAAATACATAACGTCACAAAAATAAATGACGTCACAAAATACATAACGTCAAAAAATAAATGACGTCACAAAATACATAACGTCACAAAAATAAATGACGTCACAAAATACATAACGTCACAAAAATAAATGACGTCACAAAATACATAACGTCACAAAAATAAATGACGTCACAAAATACATAACGTCACAAAAATAAATGACGTCACAAAAATAAATAACGTCACAAAATACATAAGGTCACAAAATACATAACGGCAAAAAAATAAATGACGTCACAAAATACATAACGTCACAAAAATAAATGACGTCACAAAATACATAACGTCAAAAAAATAAATGACGTCACAAAATACATAACGTAACAAAAATAAATGACGTCACAAAATACATAACGTCACAAAAATAAATGACGTCACAATAATAAATGACGTCACAAAATACATAACGTTACAAAAATAAATGACGTCACAAAATACATAACGTCACAAAATACATAACGTCACAAAAATAAATGACGTCACAAAATATTTAACGACACAAAATTAAATGACGTCACAAAATACATATTTCATAAAATACATAACGTCACAAAAATAAATGACGTCACAAAATAAATAACGTCACAAAAATAAATGACGTCACAAAATACACAACGTCACAAAAATAAATGACGTCACAAAATACATAACGTCACAAAAATAAATGACGTCACAAAATACATAACGTCAAAAAAATAAATGACGTCACAAAATATATAACGTCACAAAAATAAATGACGTCACAAAAATTAATTACGTCACAAAACACATAACGTCACAAAAATAAATAACGTCACAAAATTCATAACGTCACAAAAAAATGACGTCACAAAATACATAACGTCACAAAAATAAATGACGTCACAAAATACATAACGTCACAAAAATAAATGACGTCACAAAATACATAACGTCACAAAAATAAATGACGTCACAAAATACATAACGTCAAAAAATAAATGACGTCACAAAATACATAACGTCACAAAAATAAATGACGTCACAAAATACATAACGTCACAAAAATAAATGACGTCACAAAATACATAACGTCACAAAAATAAATGACGTCACAAAATACATAACGTCACCAAAATAAATGACGTCACAAAAATAAATAACGTCACAAAATACATAAGGTCACAAAATACATAACGGCAAAAAAATAAATGACGTCACAAAATACATAACGTCACAAAAATAAATGACGTCACAAAATACATAACGTCAAAAAAATAAATGACGTCACAAAATACATAACGTAACAAAAATAAATGACGTCACAAAATACATAACGTCACAAAAATAAATGACGTCACAATAATAAATGACGTCACAAAATACATAACGTTACAAAAATAAATGACGTCACAAAATACATAACGTCACAAAATACATAACGTCACAAAAATAAATGAAGTCACAAAATACATAACGTCACAAAAAAATGACGTCACAAAATACATAACGTCACAAAAATAAATGACGTCACAAAATACATAACGACACAAAAATAAATGACGTCACAAAATACATAACGTCTCAAAAATAAATGACGTCACAAAATACATAACGTCACAAAAATAAATGACGTCACAAAATACAAAACGTCACAAAAATAAATGACGTCACAAAATACATAACGTCACAAAAACAAATGACGTCACAAAATACATAACGTCACAAAAATAAATAACGTCACAAAATACATTACGTCACAAAAATAAATGACGTCACAAAAATTAATTACGTCACAAAATACATAACGTCACAAAATATATAACGTCACAAAAATAAATGACGTCAAAAAAATTAATTACGTCACAAAATACATAACGTTACAAAAATAAATGACGTCACAAAATACATTACGTCACAAAAATAAATGACGTCACAAAATACATAACGTCACAAAATTAATGACGTCACAAAAATTAATTACGTCACAAAATACATAACGTCACAAAAATTAATTACGTCACAAAAAGTAATGACGTCACAAAATACATAACGTCACAAAAATAAATGACGTCACAAAATACATAACGTCACAAAAATAAATGACGTCACAAAAATTAATTACGTCACAAAATACATAACGTCACAAAAATAAATGACGTCACAAAATACATAACGTCACAAAATACATAACGTCACAAAAATAAATGACGTCACAAAATACATAACGTCACAAAAATAAATGACGTCACAAAATACATAACGTCAAAAAAATAAATGACGTCACAAAATACATAACGTCACAAAAAATAAATTACGTTACAAAATGCATAACGTCACAAAAATAAATAATGTCACAAAATACATAACGTCACAAAAATAAATGACGTCATAAAATACATATAGTCACAAAAATAAATGACGTCACAAAAATGTATTACGTCACAAAAATAAATAACGTCACAAAATACATAACGTCACAAAATACATAACGGCACAAAAATAAATGACGTCACAAAATACATAACGTCACAAAAATAAATGACGTCACAAAATACATAACGTCAAAAAAATAAATGACGTCACAAAATACATAACGTCACAAAAATAAATGACGTCACAAAATACATAACGTCACAAAAATAAATGACGTCACAATAATAAATGACGTCACAAAATACATAACGTCACAAAAATAAATGACGTCACAAAATACATAACGTCACAAAAATAAATGACGTCACAAAATGCATAACGTCACAAAAATAAATGACGTCACAAAATACATAACGTCACAAAAAAAATGACGTCACAAAATACATAACGTCACAAAAATAAATGACGTCACAAAATACATAACGTCACAAAAAAAAATGACGTCACAAAATATTTAACGACACAAAATTAAATGACGTCACAAAATAATATTTCATAAAATACATAACGTCACAAAAATAAATGACGTCACAAAATAAATAACGTAACAAAAATAAATGACGTCACAAAATACACAACGTCACAAAAATAAATGACGTCACAAAATACATAACGTCACATGTATACATAACGTCACAAAAATAAATGACGTCACAAAATACATATTGTCACAAAAATAAATGACGTCACAAAAATTAATTACGTCACAAAATACATAACGTCACAAAATATATAACGTCACAAAAATAAATGACGTCACAAAAATTAATTACGTCACAAAACACATAACGTCACAAAAATAAATGACGTCACAAAATACATAACGTCACAAAAATAAATGACGTCACAAAATACATAACGTCAAAAAAATAAATGACGTCACAAAATACATAACGTCACAAAAAATAAATTACGTTACAAAATGCATAACGTCACAAAAATAAATAATGTCACAAAATACATAACGTCACAAAAATAAATGACGTCATAAAATACATATAGTCACAAAAATAAATGACGTCACAAAAATGTATTACGTCACAAAAATAAATAACGTCACAAAATACATAACGTCACAAAATACATAACGGCACAAAAATAAATGACGTCACAAAATACATAACGTCACAAAAATAAATGACGTCACAAAATACATAACGTCAAAAAAATAAATGACGTCACAAAATACATAACGTCACAAAAATTAATGACGTCACAAAATACATAACGTCACAAAAATAAATGACGTCACAATAATAAATGACGTCACAAAATACATAACGTCACAAAAATAAATGACGTCACAAAATACATAACGTCACAAAAATAAATGACGTCACAAAATACATAACGTCACAAAAATAAATGACGTCACAAAATACATAACGTCACAAAAAAAAATGACGTCACAAAATACATAACGTCACAAAAATAAATGACGTCACAAAATACATAACGTCACAAAAATAAATGACGTCACAAAATATTTAACGACACAAAATTAAATGACGTCACAAAATAATATTTCATAAAATACATAACGTCACAAAAATAAATGACGTCACAAAATAAATAACGTAACAAAAATAAATGACGTCACAAAATACACACCGTCACAAAAATAAATGACGTCACAAAATACATAACGTCACATGTATACATAACGTCACAAAAATAAATGACGTCACAAAATACATATTGTCACAAAAATAAATGACGTCACAAAAATTAATTACGTCACAAAATACATAACGTCACAAAATATATAACGTCACAAAAATAAATGACGTCACAAAAATTAATTACGTCACAAAACACATAACGTCACAAAAATAAATAACGTCACAAAATACATAACGTCACAAAATACATAACGTCACAAAAATAAATGACGTCACAAAATAAATAAAGTCACAAAAATAAATGACGTCACAAAATACACAACGTCACAAAAATAAATGACGTCACAAAATATATAACGTCACAAAAATAAATGACGTCACAAAAATTAATAACGTCACAAAATACATAACGTCACAAAAAAAATAACGTCACAAAATACATAACGTCACAAAATACATAACGTCACAAAAATAAATGACGTCACAAAATAAATAAAGTCACAAAAATAAATGACGTCACAAAATACATAACGTCACAAAAATAAATGACGTCACAAAATACATAACGTCACAAAAATAATGACGTCACAAAAATTAATTACGTCACAAAATACATAACGTCACAAAAATTAATTACGTCAAAAAATACATTACCTCACAACAATAAATGACGTCACAAAATACATAACGTCACAAAAATAAATGACGTCACAAAATACATAACGTCACAAAAATAAATGACGTCACAAAATACATAACGTCACAAAAATAAATGACGTCACAAAAATTAATGACGTCACAAAATACATAACGTCACAAAAATAAATGACGTCAGAAAAATTAATTACGTCACAAAATACATAACGTCACAGAAATAAATGACGTCAAAAAATACATGACCTGACAAAAATAAATGATGTCACAAAATACATAACGTCACAAAAATAAATGACGTCACAAAATACATAACGTCACAAAAATAAATGACGTCACAAAATACATAACATCACAAAAATTAATTACGTCAAAAAATACATAACCTCACAAAAATAAATGACGTCACAAAAATTAATTACGTCACAAAATACATAACGTCACAAAATATATAACGTCACAAAAATAAATGACGTCACAAAAATTAATTACGGCACAAAATACATAACGTCACAAAAATAAATAACGTCACAAAATATATAACGTCACAAAATACATAACGTTACAAAAATAAATGACGTCACAAAATAAATAATGTCACAAAAATAAATGACGTCACAAAATACATAACGTCACAAAAATTAATTACGTCAAAAAATACATAACCTCACAAAAATAAATGACGTCAAAAAATACATAACGTCACAAAATATAATTACGTCAAAAAATACATAACCTCACAAAAATAAATGACGTCACAAAATACATAACGTCACAAAAATAAATGACGTCACAAAATACATAACGTCACAAAAATAAATGACGTCACAAAATACATAACGTCACAAAAATAAATGACGTCACAAAATACATAACGTCACAAAAATAAATGACGTCACAAAATACATAACGTCACAAAAATAAATGACGTCACAATAATAAATTAGGTCACAAAATACATAACGTCACAAAAATAAATGACGTCACAAAATACATAACGTCACAAAAATAAATGACGTCACAAAATACATAACGTCACAAAAATAAATGACGTCACAAAATACATAAAGTCACAAAAAAAATGACGTCACAAAATACATAACGTCACAAAAATAAATGACGTCACAAAATACATAACGTCACAAAAATAAATGACGTCACAAAATATTTAACGACACAAAATTAAATGACGTCACAAAATACATATTTCATAAAATACATAACGTCACAAAAATAAATGACGTCACAAAATAAATAACGTCACAAAAATAAATGACGTCACAAAATACACAACGTCACAAAAATAAATGATGTCACAAAATACATAACGTCACAAAAATAAATGACGTCACAAAATACATAACGTCAAAAAAATAAATGACGTCACAAAATATATAACGTCACAAAAATAAATGACGTCACAAAAATTAATTACGTCACAAAACACATAACGTCACAAAAATAAATAACGTCACAAAATACATAACGTCACAAAAAAAATGACGTCACAAAAGACATAACGTCACAAAAATAAATGACGTCACAAAATACATAACGTCACAAAAATAAATGACGTCACAAAATACATAACGTCACAAAAATAAATGACGTCACAAAATACATAACGTCAAAAAAATAAATGACGTCACAAAATACATAACGTCACAAAAATAAATGACGTCACAAAATACATAACGTCACAAAAATAAATGACGTCACAAAATACATAACATCACAAAAATAAATGACGTCACAAAATACATAACGTCACAAAAATAAATGACGTCACAAAAATAAATAACGTCACAAAATACATAACGTCACAAAATACATAACGGCAAAAAAATAAATGACGTCACAAAATACATAACGTCACAAAAATAAATGACGTCACAAAATACATAACGTCAAAAAAATAAATGACGTCACAAAATACATAACGTAACAAAAATAAATGACGTCACAAAATACATAACGTCACAAAAATAAATGACGTCACAATAATAAATGACGTCACAAAATACATAACGTTACAAAAATAAATGACGTCACAAAATACATAACGTCACAAAATACATAACGTCACAAAAATAAATGAAGTCACAAAATACATAACGTCACAAAAAAATGACGTCACAAAATACATAACGTCACAAAAATAAATGACGTCACAAAATACATAACGACACAAAAATAAATGACGTCACAAAATACATAACGTCACAAAAATAAATGACGTCACAAAATATATAACGTCACAAAAATAAATGACGTCACAAAATACAAAACGTCACAAAAAAAAATGACGTCACAAAATACATAACGTCACAAAAACAAATGACGTCACAAAATACATAACGTCACAAAAATAAATAACGTCACAAAATACATTACGTCACAAAAATAAATGACGTCACAAAAATTAATTACGTCACAAAATACATAACGTCACAAAATATATAACGTCACAAAAATAAATGACGTCACAAAAATTAATTACGTCACAAAACACATAACGTCACAAAAATAAATGACGTCACAAAATACATAACGTCACAAAAATAAATGACGTCACAAAATACATAACGTCAAAAAAATAAATGACGTCACAAAATACATAACGTCACAAAAAATAAATTACGTTACAAAATGCATAACGTCACAAAAATAAATAATGTCACAAAATACATAACGTCACAAAAATAAATGACGTCATAAAATACATATAGTCACAAAAATAAATGACGTCACAAAAATGTATTACGTCACAAAAATAAATAACGTCACAAAATACATAACGTCACAAAATACATAACGGCACAAAAATAAATGACGTCACAAAATACATAACGTCACAAAAATAAATGACGTCACAAAATACATAACGTCAAAAAAATAAATGACGTCACAAAATACATAACGTCACAAAAATAAATGACGTCACAAAATACATAACGTCACAAAAATAAATGACGTCACAATAATAAATGACGTCACAAAATACATAACGTCACAAAAACAAATGACGTCACAAAATACATAACGTCACAAAAATAAATGACGTCACAAAATACATAACGTCACAAAAATAAATGACGTCACAAAATTCATAACGTCACAAAAAAAATGACGTCACAAAATACATAACGTCACAAAAATAAATGACGTCACAAAATACATAACGTCACAAAAATAAATGACGTCACAAAATATTTAACGACACAAAATTAAATGACGTCACAAAATAATATTTCATAAAATACATAACGTCACAAAAATAAATGACGTCACAAAATAAATAACGTAACAAAAATAAATGACGTCACAAAATACACAACGTCACAAAAATAAATGACGTCACAAAATACATAACGTCACATGTATACATAACGTCACAAAAATAAATGACGTCACAAAATACATATTGTCACAAAAATAAATGACGTCACAAAAATTAATTACGTCACAAAATACATAACGTCACAAAATATATAACGTCACAAAAATAAATGACGTCACAAAAATTAATTACGTCACAAAACACATAACGTCACAAAAATAAATAACGTCACAAAATACATAACGTCACAAAATACATAACGTCACAAAAATAAATGACGTCACAAAATAAATAAAGTCACAAAAATAAATGACGTCACAAAATACACAACGTCACAAAAATAAATGACGTCACAAAATATATAACGTCACAAAAATAAATGACGTCACAAAAATTAATAACGTCACAAAATACATAACGTCACAAAAAAAATAACGTCACAAAATACATAACGTCACAAAATACATAACGTCACAAAAATAAATGACGTCACAAAATAAATAAAGTCACAAAAATAAATGACGTCACAAAATACATAACGTCACAAAAATAAATGACGTCACAAAATACATAACGTCACAAAAATAATGACGTCACAAAAATTAATTACGTCACAAAATACATAACGTCACAAAAATTAATTACGTCAAAAAATACATTACCTCACAACAATAAATGACGTCACAAAATACATAACGTCACAAAAATAAATGACGTCACAAAATACATAACGTCACAAAAATAAATGACGTCACAAAATACATAACGTCACAAAAATAAATTACGTCACAAAAATTAATGACGTCACAAAATACATAACGTCACAAAAATAAATGACGTCAGAAAAATTAATTACGTCACAAAATACATAACGTCACAAAAATAAATGACGTCAAAAAATACATGACCTGACAAAAATAAATGATGTCACAAAATACATAACGTCACAAAAATAAATGACGTCACAAAATACATAACGTCACAAAAATAAATGACGTCACAAAATACATAACGTCACAAAAATTAATTACGTCAAAAAATACATAACCTCACAAAAATAAATGACGTCACAAAAATTAATTACGTCACAAAATACATAACGTCACAAAATATATAACGTCACAAAAATAAATGACGTCACAAAAATTAATTACGTCACAAAATACATAACGTCACAAAAATAAATAACGTCACAAAATATATAACGTCACAAAATACATAACGTTACAAAAATAAATGACGTCACAAAATAAATAATGTCACAAAAATAAATGACGTCACAAAATACATAACGTCACAAAAATTAATTAAGTCAAAAAATACATAACCTCACAAAAATAAATGACGTCAAAAAATACATAACGTCACAAAATATAATTACGTCAAAAAATACATAACCTCACAAAAATAAATGACGTCACAAAATACATAACGTCACAAAAATAAATGACGTCACAAAATACATAACGTCACAAAAATAAATGACGTCACAAAATACATAACGTCACAAAAATAAATGACGTCACAAAATACATAACGTCACAAAAATAAATGACGTCACAAAATACATAAAGTCACAAAAAAAATGACGTCACAAAATACATAACGTCACAAAAATAAATGACGTCACAATAATAAATTAGGTCACAAAATACATAACGTCACAAAAATAAATGACGTCACAAAATACATAACGTCACAAAAATAAATGACGTCACAAAATACATAACGTCACAAAAATAAATGACGTCACAAAATACATAAAGTCACAAAAAAAATGACGTCACAAAATACATAACGTCACAAAAATAAATGACGTCAGAAAATACATAACGTCACAAAAATAAATGACGTCACAAAATATTTAACGACACAAAATTAAATGACGTCACAAAATACATATTTCATAAAATACATAACGTCACAAAAATAAATGACGTCACAAAATAAATAACGTCACAAAAATAAATGACGTCACAAAATACACAACGTCACAAAAATAAATGATGTCACAAAATACATAACGTCACAAAAATAAATGACGTCACAAAATACATAACGTCAAAAAAATAAATGACGTCACAAAATATATAACGTCACAAAAATAAATGACGTCACAAAAATTAATTACGTCACAAAACACATAACGTCACAAAAATAAATAACGTCACAAAATACATAACGTCACAAAAAAAATGACGTCACAAAAGACATAACGTCACAAAAATAAATGACGTCACAAAATACATAACGTCACAAAAATAAATGACGTCACAAAATACATAACGTCACAAAAATAAATGACGTCACAAAATACATAACGTCAAAAAAATAAATGACGTCACAAAATACATAACGTCACAAAAATAAATGACGTCACAAAATACATAACGTCACAAAAATAAATGACGTCACAAAATACATAACGTCACAAAAATAAATGACGTCACAAAATACATAACGTCACAAAAATAAATGACGTCACAAAAATAAATAACGTCACAAAATACATAACGTCACAAAATACATAACGGCAAAAAAATAAATGACGTCACAAAATACATAACGTCACAAAAATAAATGACGTCACAAAATACATAACGTCAAAAAAATAAATGACGTCACAAAATACATAACGTAACAAAAATAAATGACGTCACAAAATACATAACGTCACAAAAATAAATGACGTCACAATAATAAATGACGTCACAAAATACATAACGTTACAAAAATAAATGACGTCACAAAATACATAACGTCACAAAAATAAATGACGTCACAAAATACATAACGTCACAAAAATAAATGACGTCACAAAATATTTAACGACAAAAAATTAAATGACGTCACAAAATAATATTTCATAAAATACATAACGTCACAAAAATAAATGACGTCACAAAATAAATAACGTAACAAAAATAAATGACGTCACAAAATACACAACGTCACAAAAATAAATGACGTCACAAAATACATAACGTCACATGTATACATAACGTCACAAAAATAAATGACGTCACAAAATACATATTGTCACAAAAATAAATGACGTCACAAAAATTAATTACGTCACAAAATACATAACGTCACAAAATATATAACGTCACAAAAATAATGACGTCACAAAAATTAATTACGTCACAAAACACATAACGTCACAAAAATAAATAACGTCACAAAATACATAACGTCACAAAATACATAACGTCACAAAAATAAATGACGTCACAAAATAAATAAAGTCACAAAAATAAATGACGTCACAAAATACACAACGTCACAAAAATAAATGACGTCACAAAATATATAACGTCACAAAAATAAATGACGTCACAAAAATTAATAACGTCACAAAATACATAACGTCACAAAAAAAATAACGTCACAAAATACATAACGTCACAAAATACATAACGTCACAAAAATAAATGACGTCACAAAATAAATAAAGTCACAAAAATAAATGACGTCACAAAATACATAACGTCACAAAAATAAATGACGTCACAAAATACATAACGTCACAAAAATAATGACGTCACAAAAATTAATTACGTCACAAAATACATAACGTCACAAAAATTAATTACGTCAAAAAATACATTACCTCACAACAATAAATGACGTCACAAAATACATAACGTCACAAAAATAAATGACGTCACAAAATACATAACGTCACAAAAATAAATGACGTCACAAAACACATAACGTCACAAAAATATATGACGTCACAAAAATTAATGACGTCACAAAATACATAACGTCACAAAAATAAATGACGTCAGAAAAATTAATTACGTCACAAAATACATAACGTCACAAAAATAAATGACGTCACAAAATACATAACGTCAAAAAAATAAATGACGTCACAAAATACATAACGTCACAAAAATTAATTACGTCAAAAAATACATAACCTCACAAAAATAAATGACGTCACAAAAATTAATTACGTCACAAAATACATAACGTCACAAAATATATAACGTCACAAAAATAACTGACGTCACAAAAATTAATTACGTCACAAAATACATAACGTCACAAAAATAAATGACGTCACAAAATACATAACGTCACAAAAATAAATGACGTCACAAAATACATAACGTCACAAAAATAAATGACGTCACAAAATACATAAAGTCACAAAAAAAATGACGTCACAAAATACATAACGTCACAAAAATAAATGACGTCACAATAATAAATTAGGTCACAAAATACATAACGTCACAAAAATAAATGACGTCACAAAATACATAACGTCACAAAAATAAATGACGTCACAAAATACATAACGTCACAAAAATAAATGACGTCACAAAATACATAAAGTCACAAAAAAAATGACGTCACAAAATACATAACGTCACAAAAATAAATGACGTCACAAAATACATAACGTCACAAAAATAAATGACGTCACAAAATATTTAACGACACAAAATTAAATGACGTCACAAAATACATATTTCATAAAATACATAACGTCACAAAAATAAATGACGTCACAAAATAAATAACGTCACAAAAATAAATGACGTCACAAAATACACAACGTCACAAAAATAAATGATGTCACAAAATACATAACGTCACAAAAATAAATGACGTCACAAAATACATAACGTCAAAAAAATAAATGACGTCACAAAATATATAACGTCACAAAAATAAATGACGTCACAAAAATTAATTACGTCACAAAACACATAACGTCACAAAAATAAATAACGTCACAAAATACATAACGTCACAAAAAAAATGACGTCACAAAAGACATAACGTCACAAAAATAAATGACGTCACAAAATACATAACGTCACAAAAATAAATGACGTCACAAAATACATAACGTCACAAAAATAAATGACGTCACAAAATACATAACGTCAAAAAAATAAATGACGTCACAAAATACATAACGTCACAAAAATAAATGACGTCACAAAATACATAACGTCACAAAAATAAATGACGTCACAAAATACATAACGTCACAAAAATAAATGACGTCACAAAATACATAACGTCACAAAAATAAATGACGTCACAAAAATAAATAACGTCACAAAATACATAACGTCACAAAATACATAACGGCAAAAAAATAAATGACGTCATAAAATACATAACGTCACAAAAATAAATGACGTCACAAAATACATAACGTCAAAAAAATAAATGACGTCACAAAATACATAACGTAACAAAAATAAATGACGTCACAAAATACATAACGTCACAAAAATAAATGACGTCACAATAATAAATGACGTCACAAAATACATAACGTTACAAAAATAAATGACGTCACAAAATACATAACGTCACAAAAATAAATGACGTCACAAAATACATAACGTCACAAAAATAAATGACGTCACAAAATATTTAACGACAAAAAATTAAATGACGTCACAAAATAATATTTCATAAAATACATAACGTCACAAAAATAAATGACGTCACAAAATAAATAACGTAACAAAAATAAATGACGTCACAAAATACACAACGTCACAAAAATAAATGACGTCACAAAATACATAACGTCACATGTATACATAACGTCACAAAAATAAATGACGTCACAAAATACATATTGTCACAAAAATAAATGACGTCACAAAAATTAATTACGTCACAAAATACATAACGTCACAAAATATATAACGTCACAAAAATAATGACGTCACAAAAATTAATTACGTCACAAAACACATAACGTCACAAAAATAAATAACGTCACAAAATACATAACGTCACAAAATACATAACGTCACAAAAATAAATGACGTCACAAAATAAATAAAGTCACAAAAATAAATGACGTCACAAAATACACAACGTCACAAAAATAAATGACGTCACAAAATATATAACGTCACAAAAATAAATGACGTCACAAAAATTAATAACGTCACAAAATACATAACGTCACAAAAAAAATAACGTCACAAAATACATAACGTCACAAAATACATAACGTCACAAAAATAAATGACGTCACAAAATAAATAAAGTCACAAAAATAAATGACGTCACAAAATACATAACGTCACAAAAATAAATGACGTCACAAAATACATAACGTCACAAAAATAATGACGTCACAAAAATTAATTACGTCACAAAATACATAACGTCACAAAAATTAATTACGTCAAAAAATACATTACCTCACAACAATAAATGACGTCACAAAATACATAACGTCACAAAAATAAATGACGTCACAAAATACATAACGTCACAAAAATAAATGACGTCACAAAACACATAACGTCACAAAAATATATGACGTCACAAAAATTAATGACGTCACAAAATACATAACGTCACAAAAATAAATGACGTCAGAAAAATTAATTACGTCACAAAATACATAACGTCACAAAAATAAATGACGTCACAAAATACATAACGTCAAAAAAATAAATGACGTCACAAAATACATAACGTCACAAAAATTAATTACGTCAAAAAATACATAACCTCACAAAAATAAATGACGTCACAAAAATTAATTACGTCACAAAATACATAACGTCACAAAATATATAACGTCACAAAAATAACTGACGTCACAAAAATTAATTACGTCACAAAATACATAACGTCACAAAAATAAATAACGTCACAAAATATATAACGTCACAAAATACATAACGTTACAAAAATAAATGACGTCACAAAATAAATAATGTCACAAAAATAAATGACGTCACAAAATACATAACGTCACAAAAATTAATTACGTCAAAAAATACATAACCTCACAAAAATAAATGACGTCAAAAAATACATAACGTCACAAAATATAATTACGTCAAAAAATACATAACCTCACAAAAATAAATGACGTCACAAAATACATAACGTCACAAAAATAAATGACGTCACAAAATACATAACGTCACAAAAATAAATGACGTCACAAAATACATAACGTCACAAAAATAAATGACGTCACAAAATACATAACGTCACAAAAATAAATGACGTCACAAAATACATAACGTCACAAAAATAAATGACGTCACAAAATACATAACGTCACAAAAATAAATGACGTCACAATAATAAATTACGTCACAAAATACATAACGTCACAAAAATAAATGATGTCACAAAATACATAACGTCACAAAAATAAATGACGTCACAAAATACATAACGTCACAAAAATAAATGACGTCACAAAATACATAAAGTCACAAAAAAAATGACGTCACAAAATACATAACGTCACAAAAATAAATGACGTCACAAAATACATAACGTCACAAAAATAAATGACGTCACAAAATATTTAACGACACAAAATTAAATGACGTCACAAAATACATATTTCATAAAATACATAACGTCACAAAAATAAATGACGTCACAAAATAAATAACGTCACAAAAATAAATGACGTCACAAAATACACAACGTCACAAAAATAAATGATGTCACAAAATACATAACGTCACAAAAATAAATGACGTCACAAAATACATAACGTCAAAAAAATAAATGACGTCACAAAATATATAACGTCACAAAAATAAATGACGTCACAAAAATTAATTACGTCACAAAACACATAACGTCACAAAAATAAATAACGTCACAAAATACATAACGTCACAAAAAAAATGACGTCACAAAAGACATAACGTCACAAAAATAAATGACGTCACAAAATACATAACGTCACAAAAATAAATGACGTCACAAAATACATAACGTCACAAAAATAAATGACGTCACAAAATACATAACGTCAAAAAAATAAATGACGTCACAAAATACATAACGTCACAAAAATAAATGACGTCACAAAATACATAACGTCACAAAAATAAATGACGTCACAAAATACATAACGTCACAAAAATAAATGACGTCACAAAATACATAACGTCACAAAAATAAATGACGTCACAAAAATAAATAACGTCACAAAATACATAACGTCACAAAATACATAACGGCAAAAAAATAAATGACGTCACAAAATACATAACGTCACAAAAATAAATGACGTCACAAAATACATAACGTCAAAAAAATAAATGACGTCACAAAATACATAACGTAACAAAAATAAATGACGTCACAAAATACATAACGTCACAAAAATAAATGACGTCACAATAATAAATGACGTCACAAAATACATAACGTTACAAAAATAAATGACGTCACAAAATACATAACGTCACAAAATACATAACGTCACAAAAATAAATGAAGTCACAAAATACATAACGTCACAAAAAAATGACGTCACAAAATACATAACGTCACAAAAATAAATGACGTCACAAAATACATTACGACACAAAAATAAATGACGTCACAAAATACATAACGTCACAAAAATAAATGACGTCACAAAATATATAACGTCACAAAAATAAATGACGTCACAAAATACAAAACGTCACAAAAAAAATGACGTCACAAAATACATAACGTCACAAAAACAAATGACGTCACAAAATACATAACGTCACAAAAATAAATAACGTCACAAAATACATTACGTCACAAAAATAAATGACGTCACAAAAATTAATTACGTCACAAAATACATAACGTCACAAAATATATAACGTCACAAAAATAAATGACGTCAAAAAAATTAATTACGTCACAAAATACATAACGTTACAAAAATAAATGACGTCACAAAATAAATAAAGTCACAAAAATAAATGACGTCACAAAATACATTACGTCACAAAAATAAATGACGTCACAAAATACATAACGTCACAAAATTAATGACGTCACAAAAATTAATTACGTCACAAAATACATAACGTCACAAAAATTAATTACGTCACAAAAAGTAATGACGTCACAAAATACATAACGTCACAAAAATAAATGACGTCACAAAATACATAACGTCACAAAAATAAATGACGTCACAAAAATTAATTACGTCACAAAATACATAACGTCACAAAAATAAATGACGTCACAAAATACATAACGTCACAAAATACATAACGTCACAAAAATAAATGACGTCACAAAATACATAACGTCACAAAAATAAATGACGTCACAAAATACATAACGTCAAAAAAATAAATGACGTCACAAAATACATAACGTCACAAAAAATAAATTACGTTACAAAATGCATAACGTCACAAAAATAAATAATGTCACAAAATACATAACGTCACAAAAATAAATGACCTCATAAAATACATATAGTCACAAAAATAAATGACGTCACAAAAATGTATTACGTCACAAAAATAAATAACGTCACAAAATACATAACGTCACAAAATACATAACGGCACAAAAATAAATGACGTCACAAAATACATAACGTCACAAAAATAAATGACGTCACAAAATACATAACGTCAAAAAAATAAATGACGTCACAAAATACATAACGTCACAAAAATAAATGACGTCACAAAATACATAACGTCACAAAAATAAATGACGTCACAATAATAAATGACGTCACAAAATACATAACGTCACAAAAATAAATGACGTCACAAAATACATAACGTCACAAAAATAAATGACGTCACAAAATACATAACGTCACAAAAATAAATGACGTCACAAAATACATAACGTCACAAAAAAAATTACGTCACAAAATACATAACGTCACAAAAATAAATGACGTCACAAAATACATAACGTCACAAAAATAAATTACGTCACAAAATATTTAACGACACAAAATTAAATGACGTCACAAAATAATATTTCATAAAATACATAACGTCACAAAAATAAATGACGTCACAAAATAAATAACGTAACAAAAATAAATGACGTCACAAAATACACAACGTCACAAAAATAAATGACGTCACAAATTACATAACGTCACATGTATACATAACGTCACAAAAATAAATGACGTCACAAAATACATATTGTCACAAAAATAAATGACGTCACAAAAATTAATTACGTCACAAAATACATAACGTCACAAAATATATAACGTCACAAAAATAAATGACGTCACAAAAATTAATTACGTCACAAAACACATAACGTCACAAAAATAAATAACGTCACAAAATACATAACGTCACAAAATACATAACGTCACAAAAATAAATGACGTCACAAAATAAATAAAGTCACAAAAATAAATGACGTCACAAAATACACAACGTCACAAAAATAAATGACGTCACAAAATATATAACGTCACAAAAATAAATGACGTCACAAAAATTAATAACGTCACAAAATACATAACGTCACAAAAAAAAATAACGTCACAAAATACATAACGTCACAAAATACATAACGTCACAAAAATAAATGACGTCACAAAATAAATAAAGTCACAAAAATAAATGACGTCACAAAATACATAACGTCACAAAAATAAATGACGTCACAAAATACATAACGTCACAAAAATAATGACGTCACAAAAATTAATTACGTCACAAAATACATAACGTCACAAAAATTAATTACGTCAAAAAATACATTACCTCACAACAATAAATGACGTCACAAAATACATAACGTCACAAAAATAAATGACGTCACAAAATACATAACGTCACAAAAATAAATGAAGTCACAAAATACATAACGTCACAAAAATAAATGACGTCACAAAAATTAATGACGTCACAAAATACATAACGTCACAAAAATAAATGACGTCAGAAAAATTAATTACGTCACAAAATACATAACGTCACAAAAATAAATGACGTCAAAAAATACATGACCTGACAAAAATAAATGATGTCACAAAATACATAACGTCACAAAAATAAATGACGTCACAAAATACATAACGTCACAAAAATAAATGACGTCACAAAATACATAACGTCACAAAAATTAATTACGTCAAAAAATACATAACCTCACAAAAATAAATGACGTCACAAAAATTAATTACGTCACAAAATACATAACGTCACAAAATATATAACGTCACAAAAATAAATGACGTCACAAAAATTAATTACGTCACAAAATACATAACGTCACAAAAATAAATAACGTCACAAAATATATAACGTCACAAAATACATAACGTTACAAAAATAAATGACGTCACAAAATAAATAATGTCACAAAAATAAATGACGTCACAAAATACATAACGTCACAAAAATTAATTACGTCAAAAAATACATAACCTCACAAAAATAAATGACGTCAAAAAATACATAACGTCACAAAATATAATTACGTCAAAAAATACATAACCTCACAAAAATAAATGACGTCACAAAATACATAACGTCACAAAAATAAATGACGTCACAAAATACATAACGTCACAAAAATAAATGACGTCACAAAATACATAACGTCACAAAAATAAATGACGTCACAATAATAAATGACGTCACAAAATACATAACGTCACAAAAATAAATGACGTCACAAAATACATAACGTCACAAAAATAAATGACGTCACAAAATACATAACGTCACAAAAATAAATGACGTCACAAAATACATAACGTCACAAAAAAAATGACGTCACAAAATACATAACGTCACAAAAATAAATGACGTCACAAAATATTTAACGACACAAAATTAAATGACGTCACAAAATAATATTTCATAAAATACATAACGTCACAAAAATAAATGACGTCACAAAATAAATAACGTAACAAAAATAAATTACGTTACAAAATACACAACGTCACAAAAATAAATGACGTCACAAAATACATAACGTCACATGTATACATAGCGTCACAAAAATAAATGACGTCACAAAATACATATTGTCACAAAAATAAATGACGTCACAAAAATTAATTACGTCACAAAATACATAACGTCACAAAATATATAACGTCACAAAAATAAATGACGTCACAAAAATTAATTACGTCACAAAACACATAACGTCACAAAAATAAATAACGTCACAAAATACATAACGTCACAAAATACATAACGTCACAAAAGTAAATGACATCACAAAATAAATAAAGTCACAAAAATAAATGAGGTCACAAAATACACAACGTCACAAAAATAAATGACGTCACAAAATATATAACGTCACAAAAATAAATGACGTCACAAAAATTAATTACGTCACAAAATACATAACGTCACAAAAATTAATTACGTCAAAAAATACATTACCTCACAAAAATAAATGACGTCACAAAATACATAACGTCACTAAAATAAATGACGTCACAAAATATTTAACGACACAAAATTAAATGACGTCACAAAATACATATTTCATAAAATACATAACGTCACAAAAATAAATGACGTCACAAAATAAATAACGTCACAAAAATAAATGACGTCACAAAATACACAACGTCACAAAAATAAATGACGTCACAAAATACATAACGTCACAAAAATAAATGACGTCACAAAATACATAACGTCAAAAAAATAAATGACGTCACAAAATATATAACGTCACAAAAATAAATGACGTCACAAAAATTAATTACGTCACAAAACACATAACGTCACAAAAATAAATAACGTCACAAAATACATAACGTCACAAAAAAAATGACGTCACAAAATACATAACGTCACAAAAATAAATGACGTCACAAAATACATAACGTCACAAAAATAAATGACGTCACAAAATACATAACGTCACAAAAATAAATGACGTCACAAAATACATAACGTCAAAAAAAATAATGACGTCACAAAATACATAACGTCACAAAAATAAATGACGTCAAAAAATACATAACGTCACAAAAATAAATGACGTCACAAAATACATAACGTCACAAAAATAAATGACGTCACAAAATACATAACGTCACAAAAATAAATGACGTCACAAAAATAAATAACGTCACAAAATACATAACGTCACAAAATACATAACGGCAAAAAAATAAATGACGTCACAATATACATAACGTCACAAAAATAAATGACGTCACAAAATACATAACGTCAAAAAAATAAATGACGTCACAAAATACATAACGTAACAAAAATAAATGACGTCACAAAATACATAACGTCACAAAAATAAATGACGTCACAATAATAAATGACGTCACAAAATACATAACGTTACAAAAATAAATGACGTCACAAAATACATAACGTCACAAAATACATAACGTCACAAAAATAAATGAGGTCACAAAATACATAACGTCACAAAAAAATGACGTCACAAAATACATAACGTCACAAAAATAAATGACGACACAAAATACATAACGACACAAAAATAAATGACGTCACAAAATACATAACGTCACAAAAATAAATGACGTCACAAAATACATAACGTCACAAAAATAAATGACGTCACAAAATACATTACGTCACAAAAATAAATGACGTCACAAAAATTAATTACGTCACAAAATACATAACTTCACAAAATATAAAACGTCACAAAAATAAATGACGTCAAAAAAATTAATTACGTCACAAAATACATAACGTTACAAAAATAAATGACGTCACAAAATAAATAAAGTCACAAAAATAAATGACGTCACAAAATACATTACGTCACAAAAATAAATGACGTCACAAAATACATAACGTCACAAAATTAATGACGTCACAAAAATTAATTACGTCACAAAATACATAACGTCACAAAAATTAATTACGTCACAAAAAGTAATGACGTCACAAAATACATGACGTCACAAAAATAAATGACGTCACAAAATACATAACGTCACAAAAATAAATGACGTCACAAAAATTAATCACGTCAAAAAATACATGACCTGACAAAAATAAATGATGTCACAAAATACATAACGTCACAAAAATAAATTACGACACAAAATACATAACGTCACAAAAATAAATGACGTCACAAAATACATAACGTCAAAAAAATAAATTACGTCACAAAATACATAACGTCACAAAAATAAATGACGTCACAAAATACATAACGTCACAAAAATAAATGACGTCACAAAATACATAACGTCACAAAATACATAACGTCACAAAAATAAATGACGTCACAAAATACATAACGTCACAAAAATAAATGACGTCACAAAATACATAACGTCACAAAAATAAATGACGTCACAAAATACATAACGTCAAAAAATAAATGACGTCACAAAATACATAACGTCACAAAAATAAATGACGTCACAAAATACATAACGTCACAAAAATAAATGACGTCACAATAATAAATGACGTCACAAAATACATAACGTCACAAAAATAAATGACGTCACAAAATACATAACGTCACAAAAATAAATGACGTCACAAAATACATAACGTCACAAAAATAAATGACGTCACAAAATACATAACGTCACAAAAAAAATGACGTCACAAAATACATAACATCACAAAAATAAATGACGTCACAAAATACATAACGTCACAAAAATAAATGACGTCACAAAATATTTAACGACACAAAATTAAATGACGTCACAAAATAATATTTCATAAAATACATAACGTCACAAAAATAAATGACGTCACAAAATAAATAACGTAACAAAAATAAATGACGTCACAAAATACAAAACGTCACAAAAATAAATGACGTCACAAAATACATAACGTCACATGTATACATAACGTCACAAAAATAAATGACGTCACAAAATACATATTGTCACAAAAATAAATGACGTCACAAAAATTAATTACGTCACAAAATACATAACGTCACAAAATATATAACGTCACAAAAATAAATGACGTCACAAAAATTAATTACGTCACAAAACACATAACGTCACAAAAATAAATAACGTCACAAAATACATAACGTCACAAAATACATAACGTCACAAAAATAAATGACGTCACAAAATAAATAAAGTCACAAAAATAAATGACGTCACAAAATACACAACGTCACAAAAATAAATGACGTCACAAAATATATAACGTCACAAAAATAAATGACGTCACAAAAATTAATAACGTCACAAAATGCGTAACGTCACAAAAAAAATAACGTCACAAAATACATAACGTCACAAAATACATAACGTCACAAAAATAAATGACGTCACAAAATAAATAAAGTCACAAAAATAAATGACGTCACAAAATACATAACGTCACAAAAATAAATGACGTCACAAAATACATAACGTCACAAAAATAATGACGTCACAAAAATTAATTACGTCACAAAATACATAACGTCACAAAAATTAATTACGTCAAAAAATACATTACCTCACAACAATAAATGACGTCACAAAATACATAACGTCACAAAAATAAATGACGTCACAAAATACATAACGTCACAAAAATAAATGACGTCACAAAATACATAACGTCACAAAAATAAATGACGTCACAAAAATTAATGACGTCACAAAATACATAACGTCACAAAAATAAATGACGTCAGAAAAATTAATTACGTCACAAAATACATAACGTCACAAAAATAAATTACGTCAAAAAATACATGACCTGACAAAAATAAATGATGTCACAAAATACATAACGTCACAAAAATAAATGACGTCACAAAATACATAACGTCACAAAAATAAATGACGTCACAAAATACATAACGTCACAAAAATTAATTACGTCAAAAAATACATAACCTCACAAAAATAAATGACGTCACAAAAATTAATTACGTCACAAAATACATAACGTCACAAAATATATAACGTCACAAAAATAAATGACGTCACAAAAATTAATTACGTCACAAAATACATAACGTCACAAAAATAAATAACGTCACAAAATATATAACGTCACAAAATACATAACGTTACAAAAATAAATGACGTCACAAAATAAATAATGTCACAAAAATAAATGACGTCACAAAATACATAACGTCACAAAAATTAATTACGTCAAAAAATACATAACCTCACAAAAATAAATGACGTCAAAAAATACATAACGTCACAAAATATAATTACATCAAAAAATACATAACCTCACAAAAATAAATGACGTCACAAAATACATAACGTCACAAAAATAAATGACGTCACAAAATACATAACGTCACAAAAATAAATGACGTCACAAAATACATAACGTCACAAAAATAAATGACGTCACAATAATAAATGACGTCACAAAATACATAACGTCACAAAAATAAATGACGTCACAAAATACATAACGTCACAAAAATAAATGACGTCACAAAATACATAACGTCACAAAAATAAATGACGTCACAAAATACATAACGTCACAAAAAAATGACGTCACAAAATACATAACGTCACAAAAATAAATGACGTCACAAAATATTTAACGACACAAAATTAAATGACGTCACAAAATCATATTTCATAAAATACATAACGTCACAAAAATAAATGACGTCACAAAATAAATAACGTAACAAAAATAAATTACGTCACAAAATACACAACGTCACAAAAATAAATGACGTCACAAAATACATAACGTCACATGTATACATAGCGTCACAAAAATAAATGACGTCACAAAATACATATTGTCACAAAAATAAATGACGTCACAAAAATTAATTACGTCACAAAATACATAACGTCACAAAATATATAACGTCACAAAAATAAATGACGTCACAAAAATTAATTACGTCACAAAACACATAACGTCACAAAAATAAATAACGTCACAAAATCCATAACGTCACAAAATACATAACGTCACAAAAATAAATGACGTCACAAAATAAATAAAGTCACAAAAATAAATGACGTCACAAAATACACAACGTCACAAAAATAAATGACGTCACAAAATATATAACGTCACAAAAATAAATGACGTCACAAAAATTAATGACGTCAAAAAATACATTACCTCACAAAAATAAATGACGTCACAAAATACATAACGTCACAAAAATAAATGACGTCACAAAATACATAACGTCACAAAAATAAATGACGTCACAAAATACATAACGTCACAAAAATAAATGACGTCACAAAAATTAATGACGTCACAAAATACATAACGTCACAAAAATAAATGACGTCAGAAAAATTAATTACGTCACAAAATACATAACGTCACAAAAATAAATGACGTCAAAAAATACATGACCTGACAAAAATAAATGATGTCACAAAATACATAACGTCACAAAAATAAACGACGTCACAAAATACATAACGTCACAAAAATAAATGACGTCACAAAATACATAACGTCACAAAAATTAATTACGTCAAAAAATACATAACCTCACAAAAATAAATGACGTCACAAAAATTAATTACGTCACAAAATACATAACGTCACAAAATATATAACGTCACAAAAATAAATGACGTCACAAAAATTAATTACGTCACAAAATACATAACGTCACAAAAATAAATAACGTCACAAAATATATAACGTCACAAAATACATAACGTTACAAAAATAAATGACGTCACAAAATAAATAATGTCACAAAAATAAATGACGTCACAAAATACATAACGTCACAACAATTAATTACGTCAAAAAATACATAACCTCACAAAAATAAATGACGTCACAAAATACATAACGTCACAAAAATTAATTACGTCAAAAAATACATAACCTCACAAAAATAAATGACGTCACAAAATACATAACGTCACAAAAATAAATGACGTCACAAAATACATAACGTCACAAAAATAAATGACGTCACAAAATACATAACGTCACAAAAATAAATGACGTCACAAAAATTAATGACGTCACAAAATACATAACGTCACAAAAATAAATGACGTCAGAAAAATTAATTACGTCACAAAATACATAACGTCACAAAAATAAATGACGTCAAAAAATACATGACCTGACAAAAATAAATGATGTCACAAAATACATAACGTCACAAAAATAAATGACGTCACAAAATACATAACGTCACAAAAATAAATGACGTCACAAAATACATAACGTCAAAAAAATAAATGACGTCACAAAAATTAATTACGTCACAAAATACATAACGTCACAAAATATATAACGTCACAAAAATAAATGACGTCACAAAAATTAATTACGTCACAAAATACATAACGTCACAAAAATTAATTACGTCACAAAATACATAACGTCACAAAATATATAACGTCACAAAAATAAATGACGTCACAAAAATTAATTACGTCACAAAATACATAACGTCACAAAAATAAATAACGTCACAAAATATATAACGTCACAAAATACATAACGTTACAAAAATAAATGACGTCACAAAATAAATAATGTCACAAAAATAAATGACGTCACAAAATACATAACGTCACAAAAATTAATTAAGTCAAAAAATACATAACCTCACAAAAAAAAATGACGTCAAAAAATACATAACGTCACAAAATATAATTACGTCAAAAAATACATAACCTCACAAAAATAAATGACGTCACAAAATACATAACGTCACAAAAATAAATGACGTCACAAAATACATAACGTCACAAAAATAAATGACGTCACAAAATACATAACGTCACAAAAATAAATGACGTCACAAAATACATAACGTCACAAAAATAAATGACGTCACAAAATACATAAAGTCACAAAAAAAATGACGTCACAAAATACATAACGTCACAAAAATAAATGACGTCACAATAATAAATTAGGTCACAAAATACATAACGTCACAAAAATAAATGACGTCACAAAATACATAACGTCACAAAAATAAATGACGTCACAAAATACATAAAGTCACAAAAAAAATGACGTCACAAAATACATAACGTCACAAAAATAAATGACGTCACAAAATACATAACGTCACAAAAATAAATGACGTCACAAAATATTTAACGACACAAAATTAAATGACGTCACAAAATACATATTTCATAAAATACATAACGTCACAAAAATAAATGACGTCACAAAATAAATAACGTCACAAAAATAAATGACGTCACAAAATACACAACGTCACAAAAATAAATGATGTCACAAAATACATAACGTCACAAAAATAAATGACGTCACAAAATACATAACGTCAAAAAAATAAATGACGTCACAAAATATATAACGTCACAAAAATAAATGACGTCACAAAAATTAATTACGTCACAAAACACATAACGTCACAAAAATAAATAACGTCACAAAATACATAACGTCACAAAAAAAATGACGTCACAAAAGACATAACGTCACAAAAATAAATGACGTCACAAAATACATAACGTCACAAAAATAAATGACGTCACAAAATACATAACGTCACAAAAATAAATGACGTCACAAAATACATAACGTCAAAAAAATAAATGACGTCACAAAATACATAACGTCACAAAAATAAATGACGTCACAAAATACATAACGTCACAAAAATAAATGACGTCACAAAATACATAACGTCACAAAAATAAATGACGTCACAAAATACATAACGTCACAAAAATAAATGACGTCACAAAAATAAATAACGTCACAAAATACATAACGTCACAAAATACATAACGGCAAAAAAATAAATGACGTCACAAAATACATAACGTCACAAAAATAAATGACGTCACAAAATACATAACGTCAAAAAAATAAATGACGTCACAAAATACATAACGTAACAAAAATAAATGACGTCACAAAATACATAACGTCACAAAAATAAATGACGTCACAATAATAAATGACGTCACAAAATACATAACGTTACAAAAATAAATGACGTCACAAAATACATAACGTCACAAAAATAAATGACGTCACAAAATACATAACGTCACAAAAATAAATGACGTCACAAAATATTTAACGACAAAAAATTAAATGACGTCACAAAATAATATTTCATAAAATACATAACGTCACAAAAATAAATGACGTCACAAAATAAATAACGTAACAAAAATAAATGACGTCACAAAATACACAACGTCACAAAAATAAATGACGTCACAAAATACATAACGTCACATGTATACATAACGTCACAAAAATAAATGACGTCACAAAATACATATTGTCACAAAAATAAATGACGTCACAAAAATTAATTACGTCACAAAATACATAACGTCACAAAATATATAACGTCACAAAAATAATGACGTCACAAAAATTAATTACGTCACAAAACACATAACGTCACAAAAATAAATAACGTCACAAAATACATAACGTCACAAAATACATAACGTCACAAAAATAAATGACGTCACAAAATAAATAAAGTCACAAAAATAAATGACGTCACAAAATACACAACGTCACAAAAATAAATGACGTCACAAAATATATAACGTCACAAAAATAAATGACGTCACAAAAATTAATAACGTCACAAAATACATAACGTCACAAAAAAAATAACGTCACAAAATACATAACGTCACAAAATACATAACGTCACAAAAATAAATGACGTCACAAAATAAATAAAGTCACAAAAATAAATGACGTCACAAAATACATAACGTCACAAAAATAAATGACGTCACAAAATACATAACGTCACAAAAATAATGACGTCACAAAAATTAATTACGTCACAAAATACATAACGTCACAAAAATTAATTACGTCAAAAAATACATTACCTCACAACAATAAATGACGTCACAAAATACATAACGTCACAAAAATAAATGACGTCACAAAATACATAACGTCACAAAAATAAATGACGTCACAAAACACATAACGTCACAAAAATATATGACGTCACAAAAATTAATGACGTCACAAAATACATAACGTCACAAAAATAAATGACGTCAGAAAAATTAATTACGTCACAAAATACATAACGTCACAAAAATAAATGACGTCACAAAATACATAACGTCAAAAAAATAAATGACGTCACAAAATACATAACGTCACAAAAATTAATTACGTCAAAAAATACATAACCTCACAAAAATAAATGACGTCACAAAAATTAATTACGTCACAAAATACATAACGTCACAAAATATATAACGTCACAAAAATAACTGACGTCACAAAAATTAATTACGTCACAAAATACATAACGTCACAAAAATAAATGACGTCACAAAATACATAACGTCACAAAAATAAATGACGTCACAAAATACATAACGTCACAAAAATAAATGACGTCACAAAATACATAAAGTCACAAAAAAAATGACGTCACAAAATACATAACGTCACAAAAATAAATGACGTCACAATAATAAATTAGGTCACAAAATACATAACGTCACAAAAATAAATGACGTCACAAAATACATAACGTCACAAAAATAAATGACGTCACAAAATACATAACGTCACAAAAATAAATGACGTCACAAAATACATAAAGTCACAAAAAAAATGACGTCACAAAATACATAACGTCACAAAAATAAATGACGTCACAAAATACATAACGTCACAAAAATAAATGACGTCACAAAATATTTAACGACACAAAATTAAATGACGTCACAAAATACATATTTCATAAAATACATAACGTCACAAAAATAAATGACGTCACAAAATAAATAACGTCACAAAAATAAATGACGTCACAAAATACACAACGTCACAAAAATAAATGATGTCACAAAATACATAACGTCACAAAAATAAATGACGTCACAAAATACATAACGTCAAAAAAATAAATGACGTCACAAAATATATAACGTCACAAAAATAAATGACGTCACAAAAATTAATTACGTCACAAAACACATAACGTCACAAAAATAAATAACGTCACAAAATACATAACGTCACAAAAAAAATGACGTCACAAAAGACATAACGTCACAAAAATAAATGACGTCACAAAATACATAACGTCACAAAAATAAATGACGTCACAAAATACTTAACGTCACAAAAATAAATGACGTCACAAAATACATAACGTCAAAAAAATAAATGACGTCACAAAATACATAACGTCACAAAAATAAATGACGTCACAAAATACATAACGTCACAAAAATAAATGACGTCACAAAATACATAACGTCACAAAAATAAATGACGTCACAAAATACATAACGTCACAAAAATAAATGACGTCACAAAAATAAATAACGTCACAAAATACATAACGTCACAAAATACATAACGGCAAAAAAATAAATGACGTCACAAAATACATAACGTCACAAAAATAAATGACGTCACAAAATACATAACGTCAAAAAAATAAATGACGTCACAAAATACATAACGTAACAAAAATAAATGACGTCACAAAATACATAACGTCACAAAAATAAATGACGTCACAATAATAAATGACGTCACAAAATACATAACGTTACAAAAATAAATGACGTCACAAAATACATAACGTCACAAAAATAAATGACGTCACAAAATACATAACGTCACAAAAATAAATGACGTCACAAAATATTTAACGACAAAAAATTAAATGACGTCACAAAATAATATTTCATAAAATACATAACGTCACAAAAATAAATGACGTCACAAAATAAATAACGTAACAAAAATAAATGACGTCACAAAATACACAACGTCACAAAAATAAATGACGTCACAAAATACATAACGTCACATGTATACATAACGTCACAAAAATAAATGACGTCACAAAATACATATTGTCACAAAAATAAATGACGTCACAAAAATTAATTACGTCACAAAATACATAACGTCACAAAATATATAACGTCACAAAAATAATGACGTCACAAAAATTAATTACGTCACAAAACACATAACGTCACAAAAATAAATAACGTCACAAAATACATAACGTCACAAAATACATAACGTCACAAAAATAAATGACGTCACAAAATAAATAAAGTCACAAAAATAAATGACGTCACAAAATACACAACGTCACAAAAATAAATGACGTCACAAAATATATAACGTCACAAAAATAAATGACGTCACAAAAATTAATAACGTCACAAAATACATAACGTCACAAAAAAAATAACGTCACAAAATACATAACGTCACAAAATACATAACGTCACAAAAATAAATGACGTCACAAAATAAATAAAGTCACAAAAATAAATGACGTCACAAAATACATAACGTCACAAAAATAAATGACGTCACAAAATACATAACGTCACAAAAATAATGACGTCACAAAAATTAATTACGTCACAAAATACATAACGTCACAAAAATTAATTACGTCAAAAAATACATTACCTCACAACAATAAATGACGTCACAAAATACATAACGTCACAAAAATAAATGACGTCACAAAATACATAACGTCACAAAAATAAATGACGTCACAAAACACATAACGTCACAAAAATATATGACGTCACAAAAATTAATGACGTCACAAAATACATAACGTCACAAAAATAAATGACGTCAGAAAAATTAATTACGTCACAAAATACATAACGTCACAAAAATAAATGACGTCACAAAATACATAACGTCAAAAAAATAAATGACGTCACAAAATACATAACGTCACAAAAATTAATTACGTCAAAAAATACATAACCTCACAAAAATAAATGACGTCACAAAAATTAATTACGTCACAAAATACATAACGTCACAAAATATATAACGTCACAAAAATAACTGACGTCACAAAAATTAATTACGTCACAAAATACATAACGTCACAAAAATAAATAACGTCACAAAATATATAACGTCACAAAATACATAACGTTACAAAAATAAATGACGTCACAAAATAAATAATGTCACAAAAATAAATGACGTCACAAAATACATAACGTCACAAAAATTAATTACGTCAAAAAATACATAACCTCACAAAAATAAATGACGTCAAAAAATACATAACGTCACAAAATATAATTACGTCAAAAAATACATAACCTCACAAAAATAAATGACGTCACAAAATACATAACGTCACAAAAATAAATGACGTCACAAAATACATAACGTCACAAAAATAAATGACGTCACAAAATACATAACGTCACAAAAATAAATGACGTCACAAAATACATAACGTCACAAAAATAAATGACGTCACAAAATACATAACGTCACAAAAATAAATGACGTCACAAAATACATAACGTCACAAAAATAAATGACGTCACAATAATAAATTACGTCACAAAATACATAACGTCACAAAAATAAATGATGTCACAAAATACATAACGTCACAAAAATAAATGACGTCACAAAATACATAACGTCACAAAAATAAATGACGTCACAAAATACATAAAGTCACAAAAAAAATGACGTCACAAAATACATAACGTCACAAAAATAAATGACGTCACAAAATACATAACGTCACAAAAATAAATGACGTCACAAAATATTTAACGACACAAAATTAAATGACGTCACAAAATACATATTTCATAAAATACATAACGTCACAAAAATAAATGACGTCACAAAATAAATAACGTCACAAAAATAAATGACGTCACAAAATACACAACGTCACAAAAATAAATGATGTCACAAAATACATAACGTCACAAAAATAAATGACGTCACAAAATACATAACGTCAAAAAAATAAATGACGTCACAAAATATATAACGTCACAAAAATAAATGACGTCACAAAAATTAATTACGTCACAAAACACATAACGTCACAAAAATAAATAACGTCACAAAATACATAACGTCACAAAAAAAATGACGTCACAAAAGACATAACGTCACAAAAATAAATGACGTCACAAAATACATAACGTCACAAAAATAAATGACGTCACAAAATACATAACGTCACAAAAATAAATGACGTCACAAAATACATAACGTCAAAAAAATAAATGACGTCACAAAATACATAACGTCACAAAAATAAATGACGTCACAAAATACATAACGTCACAAAAATAAATGACGTCACAAAATACATAACGTCACAAAAATAAATGACGTCACAAAATACATAACGTCACAAAAATAAATGACGTCACAAAAATAAATAACGTCACAAAATACATAACGTCACAAAATACATAACGGCAAAAAAATAAATGACGTCACAAAATACATAACGTCACAAAAATAAATGACGTCACAAAATACATAACGTCAAAAAAATAAATGACGTCACAAAATACATAACGTAACAAAAATAAATGACGTCACAAAATACATAACGTCACAAAAATAAATGACGTCACAATAATAAATGACGTCACAAAATACATAACGTTACAAAAATAAATGACGTCACAAAATACATAACGTCACAAAATACATAACGTCACAAAAATAAATGAAGTCACAAAATACATAACGTCACAAAAAAATGACGTCACAAAATACATAACGTCACAAAAATAAATGACGTCACAAAATACATTACGACACAAAAATAAATGACGTCACAAAATACATAACGTCACAAAAATAAATGACGTCACAAAATATATAACGTCACAAAAATAAATGACGTCACAAAATACAAAACGTCACAAAAAAAAATGACGTCACAAAATACATAACGTCACAAAAACAAATGACGTCACAAAATACATAACGTCACAAAAATAAATAACGTCACAAAATACATTACGTCACAAAAATAAATGACGTCACAAAAATTAATTACGTCACAAAATACATAACGTCACAAAATATATAACGTCACAAAAATAAATGACGTCAAAAAAATTAATTACGTCACAAAATACATAACGTTACAAAAATAAATGACGTCACAAAATAAATAAAGTCACAAAAATAAATGACGTCACAAAATACATTACGTCACAAAAATAAATGACGTCACAAAATACATAACGTCACAAAATTAATGACGTCACAAAAATTAATTACGTCACAAAATACATAACGTCACAAAAATTAATTACGTCACAAAAAGTAATGACGTCACAAAATACATAACGTCACAAAAATAAATGACGTCACAAAATACATAACGTCACAAAAATAAATGACGTCACAAAAATTAATTACGTCACAAAATACATAACGTCACAAAAATAAATGACGTCACAAAATACATAACGTCACAAAATACATAACGTCACAAAAATAAATGACGTCACAAAATACATAACGTCACAAAAATAAATGACGTCACAAAATACATAACGTCAAAAAAATAAATGACGTCACAAAATACATAACGTCACAAAAAATAAATTACGTTACAAAATGCATAACGTCACAAAAATAAATAATGTCACAAAATACATAACGTCACAAAAATAAATGACCTCATAAAATACATATAGTCACAAAAATAAATGACGTCACAAAAATGTATTACGTCACAAAAATAAATAACGTCACAAAATACATAACGTCACAAAATACATAACGGCACAAAAATAAATGACGTCACAAAATACATAACGTCACAAAAATAAATGACGTCACAAAATACATAACGTCAAAAAAATAAATGACGTCACAAAATACATAACGTCACAAAAATAAATGACGTCACAAAATACATAACGTCACAAAAATAAATGACGTCACAATAATAAATGACGTCACAAAATACATAACGTCACAAAAATAAATGACGTCACAAAATACATAACGTCACAAAAATAAATGACGTCACAAAATACATAACGTCACAAAAATAAATGACGTCACAAAATACATAACGTCACAAAAAAAATGACGTCACAAAATACATAACGTCACAAAAATAAATGACGTCACAAAATACATAACGTCACAAAAATAAATTACGTCACAAAATATTTAACGACACAAAATTAAATGACGTCACAAAATAATATTTCATAAAATACATAACGTCACAAAAATAAATGACGTCACAAAATAAATAACGTAACAAAAATAAATGACGTCACAAAATACACAACGTCACAAAAATAAATGACGTCACAAAATACATAACGTCACATGTATACATAACGTCACAAAAATAAATGACGTCACAAAATACATATTGTCACAAAAATAAATGACGTCACAAAAATTAATTACGTCACAAAATACATAACGTCACAAAATATATAACGTCACAAAAATAAATGACGTCACAAAAATTAATTACGTCACAAAACACATAACGTCACAAAAATAAATAACGTCACAAAATACATAACGTCACAAAATACATAACGTCACAAAATACATAACGTCACAAAAATAAATGACGTCACAAAATAAATAAAGTCACAAAAATAAATGACGTCACAAAATACACAACGTCACAAAAATAAATGACGTCACAAAATATATAACGTCACAAAAATAAATGACGTCACAAAAATTAATAACGTCACAAAATACATAACGTCACAAAAAAAAATAACGTCACAAAATACATAACGTCACAAAATACATAACGTCACAAAAATAAATGACGTCACAAAATAAATAAAGTCACAAAAATAAATGACGTCACAAAATACATAACGTCACAAAAATAAATGACGTCACAAAATACATAACGTCACAAAAATAATGACGTCACAAAAATTAATTACGTCACAAAATACATAACGTCACAAAAATTAATTACGTCAAAAAATACATTACCTCACAACAATAAATGACGTCACAAAATACATAACGTCACAAAAATAAATGACGTCACAAAATACATAACGTCACAAAAATAAATGAAGTCACAAAATACATAACGTCACAAAAATAAATGACGTCACAAAAATTAATGACGTCACAAAATACATAACGTCACAAAAATAAATGACGTCAGAAAAATTAATTACGTCACAAAATACATAACGTCACAAAAATAAATGACGTCAAAAAATACATGACCTGACAAAAATAAATGATGTCACAAAATACATAACGTCACAAAAATAAATGACGTCACAAAATACATAACGTCACAAAAATATATGACGTCACAAAATACATAACGTCACAAAAATTAATTACGTCAAAAAATACATAACCTCACAAAAATAAATGACGTCACAAAAATTAATTACGTCACAAAATACATAACGTCACAAAATATATAACGTCACAAAAATAAATGACGTCACAAAAATTAATTACGTCACAAAATACATAACGTCACAAAAATTAATAACGTCACAAAATATATAACGTCACAAAATACATAACGTTACAAAAATAAATGACGTCACAAAATAAATAATGTCACAAAAATAAATGACGTCACAAAATACATAACGTCACAAAAATTAATTACGTCAAAAAATACATAACCTCACAAAAATAAATGACGTCAAAAAATACATAACGTCACAAAATATAATTACGTCAAAAAATACATAACCTCACAAAAATAAATGACGTCACAAAATACATAACGTCACAAAAATAAATGACGTCACAAAATACATAACGTCACAAAAATAAATGACGTCACAAAATACATAACGTCACAAAAATAAATGACGTCACAATAATAAATGACGTCACAAAATACATAACGTCACAAAAATAAATGACGTCACAAAATACATAACGTCACAAAAATAAATGACGTCACAAAATACATAACGTCACAAAAATAAATGACGTCACAAAATACATAACGTCACAAAAAAAATGACGTCACAAAATACATAACGTCACAAAAATAAATGACGTCACAAAATATTTAACGACACAAAATTAAATGACGTCACAAAATAATATTTCATAAAATACATAACGTCACAAAAATAAATGACGTCACAAAATAAATAACGTAACAAAAATAAATTACGTTACAAAATACACAACGTCACAAAAATAAATGACGTCACAAAATACATAACGTCACATGTATACATAGCGTCACAAAAATAAATGACGTCACAAAATACATATTGTCACAAAAATAAATGACGTCACAAAAATTAATTACGTCACAAAATACATAACGTCACAAAATATATAACGTCACAAAAATAAATGACGTCACAAAAATTAATTACGTCACAAAACACATAACGTCACAAAAATAAATAACGTCACAAAATACATAACGTCACAAAATACATAACGTCACAAAAGTAAATGACATCACAAAATAAATAAAGTCACAAAAATAAATGAGGTCACAAAATACACAACGTCACAAAAATAAATGACGTCACAAAATATATAACGTCACAAAAATAAATGACGTCACAAAAATTAATTACGTCACAAAATACATAACGTCACAAAAATTAATTACGTCAAAAAATACATTACCTCACAAAAATAAATGACGTCACAAAATACATAACGTCACTAAAATAAATGACGTCACAAAATATTTAACGACACAAAATTAAATGACGTCACAAAATACATATTTCATAAAATACATAACGTCACAAAAATAAATGACGTCACAAAATAAATAACGTCACAAAAATAAATGACGTCACAAAATACACAACGTCACAAAAATAAATGACGTCACAAAATACATAACGTCACAAAAATAAATGACGTCACAAAATACATAACGTCAAAAAAATAAATGACGTCACAAAATATATAACGTCACAAAAATAAATGACGTCACAAAAATTAATTACGTCACAAAACACATAACGTCACAAAAATAAATAACGTCACAAAATACATAACGTCACAAAAAAAATGACGTCACAAAATACATAACGTCACAAAAATAAATGACGTCACAAAATACATAACGTCACAAAAATAAATGACGTCACAAAATACATAACGTCACAAAAATAAATGACGTCACAAAATACATAACGTCAAAAAAAATAATGACGTCACAAAATACATAACGTCACAAAAATAAATGACGTCAAAAAATACATAACGTCACAAAAATAAATGACGTCACAAAATACATAACGTCACAAAAATAAATGACGTCACAAAATACATAACGTCACAAAAATAAATGACGTCACAAAAATAAATAACGTCACAAAATACATAACGTCACAAAATACATAACGGCAAAAAAATAAATGACGTCACAATATACATAACGTCACAAAAATAAATGACGTCACAAAATACATAACGTCAAAAAAATAAATGACGTCACAAAATACATAACGTAACAAAAATAAATGACGTCACAAAATACATAACGTCACAAAAATAAATGACGTCACAATAATAAATGACGTCACAAAATACATAACGTTACAAAAATAAATGACGTCACAAAATACATAACGTCACAAAATACATAACGTCACAAAAATAAATGAGGTCACAAAATACATAACGTCACAAAAAAATGACGTCACAAAATACATAACGTCACAAAAATAAATGACGACACAAAATACATAACGACACAAAAATAAATGACGTCACAAAATACATAACGTCACAAAAATAAATGACGTCACAAAATACATAACGTCACAAAAATAAATGACGTCACAAAATACAAAACGTCACAAAAATAAATGACGTCACAAAATACATAACGTCACAAAAACAAATGACGTCACAAAATACATAACGTCACAAAAATAAATAACGTCACAAAATACATTACGTCACAAAAATAAATGACGTCACAAAAATTAATTACGTCACAAAATACATAACTTCACAAAATATAAAACGTCACAAAAATAAATGACGTCAAAAAAATTAATTACGTCACAAAATACATAACGTTACAAAAATAAATGACGTCACAAAATAAATAAAGTCACAAAAATAAATGACGTCACAAAATACATTACGTCACAAAAATAAATGACGTCACAAAATACATAACGTCACAAAATTAATGACGTCACAAAAATTAATTACGTCACAAAATACATAACGTCACAAAAATTAATTACGTCACAAAAAGTAATGACGTCACAAAATACATGACGTCACAAAAATAAATGACGTCACAAAATACATAACGTCACAAAAATAAATGACGTCACAAAAATTAATCACGTCAAAAAATACATGACCTGACAAAAATAAATGATGTCACAAAATACATAACGTCACAAAAATAAATGACGACACAAAATACATAACGTCACAAAAATAAATGACGTCACAAAATACATAACGTCAAAAAAATAAATTACGTCACAAAATACATAACGTCACAAAAATAAATGACGTCACAAAATACATAACGTCACAAAAATAAATGACGTCACAAAATACATAACGTCACAAAATACATAACGTCACAAAAATAAATGACGTCACAAAATACATAACGTCACAAAAATAAATGACGTCACAAAATACATAACGTCACAAAAATAAATGACGTCACAAAATACATAACGTCAAAAAAATAAATGACGTCACAAAATACATAACGTCACAAAAATAAATGACGTCACAAAATACATAACGTCACAAAAATAAATGACGTCACAATAATAAATGACGTCACAAAATACATAACGTCACAAAAATAAATGACGTCACAAAATACATAACGTCACAAAAATAAATGACGTCACAAAATACATAACGTCACAAAAATAAATGACGTCACAAAATACATAACGTCACAAAAAAAATGACGTCACAAAATACATAACATCACAAAAATAAATGACGTCACAAAATACATAACGTCACAAAAATAAATGACGTCACAAAATATTTAACGACACAAAATTAAATGACGTCACAAAATAATATTTCATAAAATACATAACGTCACAAAAATAAATGACGTCACAAAATAAATAACGTAACAAAAATAAATGACGTCACAAAATACAAAACGTCACAAAAATAAATGACGTCACAAAATACATAACGTCACATGTATACATAACGTCACAAAAATAAATGACGTCACAAAATACATATTGTCACAAAAATAAATGACGTCACAAAAATTAATTACGTCACAAAATACATAACGTCACAAAATATATAACGTCACAAAAATAAATGACGTCACAAAAATTAATTACGTCACAAAACACATAACGTCACAAAAATAAATAACGTCACAAAATACATAACGTCACAAAATACATAACGTCACAAAAATAAATGACGTCACAAAATAAATAAAGTCACAAAAATAAATGACGTCACAAAATACACAACGTCACAAAAATAAATGACGTCACAAAATATATAACGTCACAAAAATAAATGACGTCACAAAAATTAATAACGTCACAAAATGCGTAACGTCACAAAAAAAATAACGTCACAAAATACATAACGTCACAAAATACATAACGTCACAAAAATAAATGACGTCACAAAATAAATAAAGTCACAAAAATAAATGACGTCACAAAATACATAACGTCACAAAAATAAATGACGTCACAAAATACATAACGTCACAAAAATAATGACGTCACAAAAATTAATTACGTCACAAAATACATAACGTCACAAAAATTAATTACGTCAAAAAATACATTACCTCACAACAATAAATGACGTCACAAAATACATAACGTCACAAAAATAAATGACGTCACAAAATACATAACGTCACAAAAATAAATGACGTCACAAAATACATAACGTCACAAAAATAAATGACGTCACAAAAATTAATGACGTCACAAAATACATAACGTCACAAAAATAAATGACGTCAGAAAAATTAATTACGTCACAAAATACATAACGTCACAAAAATAAATTACGTCAAAAAATACATGACCTGACAAAAATAAATGATGTCACAAAATACATAACGTCACAAAAATAAATGACGTCACAAAATACATAACGTCACAAAAATAAATGACGTCACAAAATACATAACGTCACAAAAATTAATTACGTCAAAAAATACATAACCTCACAAAAATAAATGACGTCACAAAAATTAATTACGTCACAAAATACATAACGTCACAAAATATATAACGTCACAAAAATAAATGACGTCACAAAAATTAATTACGTCACAAAATACATAACGTCACAAAAATAAATAACGTCACAAAATATATAACGTCACAAAATACATAACGTCACAAAAATAAATGACGTCACAAAATACATAACGTCACAAAAATAAATGACGTCACAAAATACATAACGTCACAAAAAAAATGACGTCACAAAATACATAACGTCACAAAAATAAATGACGTCACAAAATATTTAACGACACAAAATTAAATGACGTCACAAAATAATATTTCATAAAATACATAACGTCACAAAAATAAATGACGTCACAAAATAAATAACGTAACAAAAATAAATTACGTTACAAAATACACAACGTCACAAAAATAAATGACGTCACAAAATACATAACGTCACATGTATACATAGCGTCACAAAAATAAATGACGTCACAAAATACATATTGTCACAAAAATAAATGACGTCACAAAAATTAATTACGTCACAAAATACATAACGTCACAAAATATATAACGTCACAAAAATAAATGACGTCACAAAAATTAATTACGTCACAAAACACATAACGTCACAAAAATAAATAACGTCACAAAATACATAACGTCACAAAATACATAACGTCACAAAAGTAAATGACATCACAAAATAAATAAAGTCACAAAAATAAATGAGGTCACAAAATACACAACGTCACAAAAATAAATGACGTCACAAAATATATAACGTCACAAAAATAAATGACGTCACAAAAATTAATTACGTCACAAAATACATAACGTCACAAAAATTAATTACGTCAAAAAATACATTACCTCACAAAAATAAATGACGTCACAAAATACATAACGTCACTAAAATAAATGACGTCACAAAATATTTAACGACACAAAATTAAATGACGTCACAAAATACATATTTCATAAAATACATAACGTCACAAAAATAAATGACGTCACAAAATAAATAACGTCACAAAAATAAATGACGTCACAAAATACACAACGTCACAAAAATAAATGACGTCACAAAATACATAACGTCACAAAAATAAATGACGTCACAAAATACATAACGTCACAAAAATAAATGACGTCACAAAATACATAACGTCAAAAAAATAAATGACGTCACAAAATATATAACGTCACAAAAATAAATGACGTCACAAAAATTAATTACGTCACAAAACACATAACGTCACAAAAATAAATAACGTCACAAAATACATAACGTCACAAAAAAAATGACGTCACAAAATACATAACGTCACAAAAATAAATGACGTCACAAAATACATAACGTCACAAAAATAAATGACGTCACAAAATACATAACGTCACAAAAATAAATGACGTCACAAAATACATAACGTCAAAAAAAATAATGACGTCACAAAATACATAACGTCACAAAAATAAATGACGTCAAAAAATACATAACGTCACAAAAATAAATGACGTCACAAAATACATAACGTCACAAAAATAAATGACGTCACAAAATACATAACGTCACAAAAATAAATGACGTCACAAAAATAAATAACGTCACAAAATACATAACGTCACAAAATACATAACGGCAAAAAAATAAATGACGTCACAATATACATAACGTCACAAAAATAAATGACGTCACAAAATACATAACGTCAAAAAAATAAATGACGTCACAAAATACATAACGTAACAAAAATAAATGACGTCACAAAATACATAACGTCACAAAAATAAATGACGTCACAATAATAAATGACGTCACAAAATACATAACGTTACAAAAATAAATGACGTCACAAAATACATAACGTCACAAAATACATAACGTCACAAAAATAAATGAGGTCACAAAATACATAACGTCACAAAAAAATGACGTCACAAAATACATAACGTCACAAAAATAAATGACGACACAAAATACATAACGACACAAAAATAAATGACGTCACAAAATACATAACGTCACAAAAATAAATGACGTCACAAAATACATAACGTCACAAAAATAAATGACGTCACAAAATACAAAACGTCACAAAAATAAATGACGTCACAAAATACATAACGTCACAAAAACAAATGACGTCACAAAATACATAACGTCACAAAAATAAATAACGTCACAAAATACATTACGTCACAAAAATAAATGACGTCACAAAAATTAATTACGTCACAAAATACATAACTTCACAAAATATAAAACGTCACAAAAATAAATGACGTCAAAAAAATTAATTACGTCACAAAATACATAACGTTACAAAAATAAATGACGTCACAAAATAAATAAAGTCACAAAAATAAATGACGTCACAAAATACATTACGTCACAAAAATAAATGACGTCACAAAATACATAACGTCACAAAATTAATGACGTCACAAAAATTAATTACGTCACAAAATACATAACGTCACAAAAATTAATTACGTCACAAAAAGTAATGACGTCACAAAATACATGACGTCACAAAAATAAATGACGTCACAAAATACATAACGTCACAAAAATAAATGACGTCACAAAAATTAATCACGTCAAAAAATACATGACCTGACAAAAATAAATGATGTCACAAAATACATAACGTCACAAAAATAAATGACGACACAAAATACATAACGTCACAAAAATAAATGACGTCACAAAATACATAACGTCAAAAAAATAAATTACGTCACAAAATACATAACGTCACAAAAATAAATGACGTCACAAAATACATAACGTCACAAAAATAAATGACGTCACAAAATACATAACGTCACAAAATACATAACGTCACAAAAATAAATGACGTCACAAAATACATAACGTCACAAAAATAAATGACGTCACAAAATACATAACGTCACAAAAATAAATGACGTCACAAAATACATAACGTCAAAAAAATAAATGACGTCACAAAATACATAACGTCACAAAAATAAATGACGTCACAAAATACATAACGTCACAAAAATAAATGACGTCACAATAATAAATGACGTCACAAAATACATAACGTCACAAAAATAAATGACGTCACAAAATACATAACGTCACAAAAATAAATGACGTCACAAAATACATAACGTCACAAAAATAAATGACGTCACAAAATACATAACGTCACAAAAAAAATGACGTCACAAAATACATAACATCACAAAAATAAATGACGTCACAAAATACATAACGTCACAAAAATAAATGACGTCACAAAATATTTAACGACACAAAATTAAATGACGTCACAAAATAATATTTCATAAAATACATAACGTCACAAAAATAAATGACGTCACAAAATAAATAACGTCACAAAAATAAATGACGTCACAAAATACACAACGTCACAAAAATAAATGACGTCACAAAATACATAACGTCACAAAAATAAATGACGTCACAAAATACATAACGTCAAAAAATACATAACGTCACAAAAATAAATGACGTCACAAAATAAATAACGTCACAAAAATAAATGACGTCACAAAATACAAAACGTCACAAAAATAAATGACGTCACAAAATACATAACGTCACATGTATACATAACGTCACAAAAATAAATGACGTCACAAAATACATATTGTCACAAAAATAAATGACGTCACAAAAATTAATTACGTCACAAAATACATAACGTCACAAAATATATAACGTCACAAAAATAAATGACGTCACAAAAATTAATTACGTCACAAAACACATAACGTCACAAAAATAAATAACGTCACAAAATACATAACGTCACAAAATACATAACGTCACAAAAATAAATGACGTCACAAAATAAATAAAGTCACAAAAATAAATGACGTCACAAAATACACAACGTCACAAAAATAAATGACGTCACAAAATATATAACGTCACAAAAATAAATGACGTCACAAAAATTAATAACGTCACAAAATGCGTAACGTCACAAAAAAAATAACGTCACAAAATACATAACGTCACAAAATACATAACGTCACAAAAATAAATGACGTCACAAAATAAATAAAGTCACAAAAATAAATGACGTCACAAAATACATAACGTCACAAAAATAAATGACGTCACAAAATACATAACGTCACAAAAATAATGACGTCACAAAAATTAATTACGTCACAAAATACATAACGTCACAAAAATTAATTACGTCAAAAAATACATTACCTCACAACAATAAATGACGTCACAAAATACATAACGTCACAAAAATAAATGACGTCACAAAATACATAACGTCACAAAAATAAATGACGTCACAAAATACATAACGTCACAAAAATAAATGACGTCACAAAAATTAATGACGTCACAAAATACATAACGTCACAAAAATAAATGACGTCAGAAAAATTAATTACGTCACAAAATACATAACGTCACAAAAATAAATTACGTCAAAAAATACATGACCTGACAAAAATAAATGATGTCACAAAATACATAACGTCACAAAAATAAATGACGTCACAAAATACATAACGTCACAAAAATAAATGACGTCACAAAATACATAACGTCACAAAAATTAATTACGTCAAAAAATACATAACCTCACAAAAATAAATGACGTCACAAAAATTAATTACGTCACAAAATACATAACGTCACAAAATATATAACGTCACAAAAATAAATGACGTCACAAAAATTAATTACGTCACAAAATACATAACGTCACAAAAATAAATAACGTCACAAAATATATAACGTCACAAAATACATAACGTTACAAAAATAAATGACGTCACAAAATAAATAATGTCACAAAAATAAATGACGTCACAAAATACATAACGTCACAAAAATTAATTACGTCAAAAAATACATAACCTCACAAAAATAAATGACGTCAAAAAATACATAACGTCACAAAATATAATTACATCAAAAAATACATAACCTCACAAAAATAAATGACGTCACAAAATACATAACGTCACAAAAATAAATGACGTCACAAAATACATAACGTCACAAAAATAAATGACGTCACAAAATACATAACGTCACAAAAATAAATGACGTCACAATAATAAATGACGTCACAAAATACATAACGTCACAAAAATAAATGACGTCACAAAATACATAACGTCACAAAAATAAATGACGTCACAAAAAACATAACGTCACAAAAATAAATGACGTCACAAAATACATAACGTCACAAAAAAATGACGTCACAAAATACATAACGTCACAAAAATAAATGACGTCACAAAATATTTAACGACACAAAATTAAATGACGTCACAAAATCATATTTCATAAAATACATAACGTCACAAAAATAAATGACGTCACAAAATAAATAACGTAACAAAAATAAATTACGTCACAAAATACACAACGTCACAAAAATAAATGACGTCACAAAATACATAACGTCACATGTATACATAGCGTCACAAAAATAAATGACGTCACAAAATACATATTGTCACAAAAATAAATGACGTCACAAAAATTAATTACGTCACAAAATACATAACGTCACAAAATATATAACGTCACAAAAATAAATGACGTCACAAAAATTAATTACGTCACAAAACACATAACGTCACAAAAATAAATAACGTCACAAAATCCATAACGTCACAAAATACATAACGTCACAAAAATAAATGACGTCACAAAATAAATAAAGTCACAAAAATAAATGACGTCACAAAATACACAACGTCACAAAAATAAATGACGTCACAAAATATATAACGTCACAAAAATAAATGACGTCACAAAAATTAATTACGTCACAAAATACATAACGTCACAAAAATTAATTACGTCAAAAAATACATTACCTCACAAAAATAAATGACGTCACAAAATACATAACGTCACAAAAATAAATGACGTCACAAAATACATAACGTCACAAAAATAAATGACGTCACAAAATACATAACGTCACAAAAATAAATGACGTCACAAAAATTAATGACGTCACAAAATACATAACGTCACAAAAATAAATGACGTCAGAAAAATTAATTACGTCACAAAATACATAACGTCACAAAAATAAATGACGTCAAAAAATACATGACCTGACAAAAATAAATGATGTCACAAAATACATAACGTCACAAAAATAAACGACGTCACAAAATACATAACGTCACAAAAATAAATGACGTCACAAAATACATAACGTCACAAAAATTAATTACGTCAAAAAATACATAACCTCACAAAAATAAATGACGTCACAAAAATTAATTACGTCACAAAATATATAACGTCACAAAATACATAACGTTACAAAAATAAATGACGTCACAAAATAAATAATGTCACAAAAATAAATGACGTCACAAAATACATAACGTCACAACAATTAATTACGTCAAAAAATACATAACCTCACAAAAATAAATGACGTCACAAAATACATAACGTCACAAAAATTAATTACGTCAAAAAATACATAACCTCACAAAAATAAATGACGTCACAAAATACATAACGTCACAAAAATAAATGACGTCACAAAATACATAACGTCACAAAAATAAATGACGTCACAAAATACATAACGTCACAAAAATAAATGACGTCACAAAAATTAATGACGTCACAAAATACATAACGTCACAAAAATAAATGACGTCAGAAAAATTAATTACGTCACAAAATACATAACGTCACAAAAATAAATGACGTCAAAAAATACATGACCTGACAAAAATAAATGATGTCACAAAATACATAACGTCACAAAAATAAATGACGTCACAAAATACATAACGTCACAAAAATAAATGACGTCACAAAATACATAACGTCAAAAAAATAAATGACGTCACAAAAATTAATTACGTCACAAAATACATAACGTCACAAAATATATAACGTCACAAAAATAAATGACGTCACAAAAATTAATTACGTCACAAAATACATAACGTCACAAAAATAAATAACGTCACAAAATACATAACGTCACAAAATACATAACGTTACAAAAATAAATGACGTCGCAAAATAAAGTCACAAAAATAAATGACGTCACAAAATACATAACGTTACAAAAATAAATGATGTCACAAAATAAATAACGTCACAAAAATAAATGACGTCACAAAATACATAACGTCACAAAAATAAATGACGTCACAAAATACATAACGTCACAAAAATAAATGATGTCACAAAATACATAACGTCAAAAAAATAAATGACGTCACAAAATACATAACGTCATAAAAATAAATGACGTCACAAAAATTAATTACTTCACAAAATACATAACGTCACAAAAATAAATGACGTCACAAAATACATAACGTCACAAAAATAAATGACGTCACAAAAATTAATTACGTCACAAAATACATAACGTCACAAAAATAAATGACGTCAAAAAATACATAACCTCACAAAAATAATTGATGTCACAAAATACATAACATCACAAAAATAAATGACGTCACAAAATACATAACGTCACAAAAATAAATGACGTCACAAAATACATAACGTCACAAAAATAAATGACGTCACAAAATACATAACGTCACAAAAATAAATGACGTCACAAAAATTAATTACGTCACAAAATACATAACGTCACAAAAATAAATGACGTCAAAAAATACATAACCTCACAAAAATAATTGATGTCACAAAATACATAACATCACAAAAATAAATGACGTCACAAAATACATAACGTCACAAAAATAAATGACGTCACAAAATACATAACGTCACAAAAATAAATGACGTCACAAAATGCATAACGTCACAAAAATAAATGACGTCACAAAAATAAATAACGTCACAAAATACATAACGTCAGAAAATACATAACGTCACAAAAATAAATGACGTCACAAAATACATAACGTCACAAAAATAAATGACGTCACAAAGAAATAACGTCAAAAAAATAAATGACGTCACAAAATACATAACGTCACAAAAATAAATGACGTCACAAAATACATAACGTCACAAAAATAAATGACGTCACAATAATAAATGACGTCACAAATTACATAACGTCACAAAAATAAATGACGTCACAAAATACATAACGTTACAAAAATAAATGACGTCACAAAATACATAACGTCACAAAAATAAATGACGTCACAAAATACATAACGTCACAAAAAATGACGTCTCAAAATACATAACGTCACAAAAATAAATGACGTCACAAAATACATAACGTCACAAAAATAAATGACGTTACAAAAAACATAACGTCACAAAAATAAATGACGTCACAAAATACATAACGTCACAAAAATAAATGACGTCACAAAATACATAACGTCACAAAAATAAATGACGTCACAAAATACATAACGTCACAAAAACAAATGACGTCACAAAATACATAACGTCACAAAAGTAAATGACGTCACAAAATACATAACGTCACAAATATAAATGCCGTCACAAAAATTAATAACGTCACAAAATACATAACGTCACAAAATATATAACGTCACAAAAATAAATGACGTCACAAAAATCAATTACGTCACAAAATACATAACGTCACAAAAATAAATAACGTCACAAAATACATAACGTCACAAAATACATAACGTCACAAAAATAAATGACGTCACAAAATAAATAAAGTCACAAAAATAAATGACGTCACAAAATACATAACGTCACAAAAATAAATGACGTCACAAAATACATAACGTCACAAAATTAATGACGTCACAAAAATTAATTACGTCACAAAATACATAACGTCACAAAAATTAATTACGTCAAAAAATACATAACCTCACAAAAATAAATGAAGTCACAAAATACATAACGTCACAATAATAAATGACGTCACAAAATACATAACGTCAAAAAATAAATGACGTCACAAAATACATAACGTCATAAAAATAAATGACGTCACAAAAATTAATTACTTCACAAAACACATAACGTCACAAAAATAAATGACGTCACAAAATACATAACGTCACAAAATACATTACGTCACAAAAATAAATGACGTCACAAAAATAAATGACGTCACAAAATACATAACGTCAAAAAAATAAATGACGTCACAAAATACATAACGTCACAAAAATAAATGACGTCACAAAATACATAACGTCACAAAAATAAATGACGTCACAATAATAAATGACGTCACAAAATACATAACGTCACAAAAATAAATGACGTCACAAAATATATAACGTCACAAAAATAAATGACGTCACAAAATACACAACGTCACAAAAATAAATGACGTCACAAAAATTAATGACGTCACAAAATACACAACGTCACAAAAATAAATGACGTCACAAAATACATAACGTCACAAAAATAAATGACGTCACAAAATACATAACGTCACAAAAATAAATGACGTCACAAAATACATAACGTCACAAAAATAAATGACGTCACAAAAATTAATGACGTCACAAAATACATAACGTCAAAAAAATAAATGACGTCACAAAATACATAACGTCACAAAAATAAATGACGTCACAAAATACATAACGTCACAAAAATAAATGACGTCACAATAATAAATGACGTCACAAAATATTTAACGACACAAAATTAAATGACGTCACAAAATAATATTTCATAAAATACATAACGTCACAAAAATAAATGACGTCACAAAATAAATAACGTAACAAAAATAAATGACGTCACAAAATACACAACGTCACAAAAATAAATGACGTCACAAAATACATAACGTCACATGTATACATAACGTCACGAAAATAAATGACGTCACAAAATACATATTGTCACAAAAATAAATGACGTCACAAAAATTAATTACGTCACAAAATACATAACGTCACAAAATATATAACGTCACAAAAATAAATGACGTCACAAAAATTAATTACGTCACAAAACACATAACGTCACAAAAATAAATAACGTCACAAAATACATAACGTCACAAAATACATAACGTCACAAAAATAAATGACGTCACAAAATAAATAAAGTCACAAAAATAAATGACGTCACAAAATACACAACGTCACAAAAATAAATGACGTCACAAAATATATAACGTCACAAAAATAAATGACGTCACAAAAATTAATTACGTCACAAAATACATAACGTCACAAAAAAAATAACGTCACAAAATACATAACGTCACAAAATACATAACGTAATAAAAATAAATGACGTCACAAAATAAATAAAGTCACAAAAATAAATGACGTCACAAAATACATAACGTCACAAAAATAAATGACGTCACAAAATACATAACGTCACAAAAATAAATGACGTCACAAAATACATAACGTCACAAAAATAATGACGTCACAAAATACATAACGTCACAAAAATAAATGACGTCACAAAATACATAACGTCACAAAAATAAATGACGTCACAAAATATTTAACGACACAAAAATAAATGACGTCACAAAATACATAACGTCACAAAAAAATGACGTCACAAAATACATAACGTCACAAAAATAAATGACGTCACAAAATACATAACGTCACAAAAATAAATGACGTCACAAAATATTTAACGACAAAAAATTAAATGACGTCACAAAATACATATTTCATAAAATACATAACGTCACAAAAATAAATGACGTCACAAAACAAATAACGTCACAAAAATAAATGACGTCACAAAATACACAACGTCACAAAAATAAATGACGCATAACGTCACATGTATACATAACGTCACAAAAATAAATGACGTCACAAAATACATATTGTCACAAAAAAAAATGACGTCACAAAAATTAATGACGTCACAAAATACATAACGTCACAAAATACATTACGTCGTAAAAATAAATGACGTCACAAAATACATAACGTCACCAAAATAAATGACGTCACAAAAATTAATTACGTCACAAAATACATAACGTCAAAAAATTAATTACGTCAAAAAATACATAACCTCACAAAAATAAATGACGTCACAGAATACATAACGTCACAAAAATAAATGACGTCACAAAATACATAACGTCACAAAAATAAATGACGTCACAAAATACATAACGTCACAAAAATAAATGACGTCACAAAAAGTAATGACGTCACAAAATACATAACGTCACAAAAATAAATGACGTCACAAAATACATAACGTCACAAAAATTAATGACGTCACAAAATACATAACGTCACAAAAATAAATGACGTCACAAAATACATAACGTCACAAAATACATAACGTCACAAAAATAAATAACGTCACATAATACATAACGTCAAAAAAATAAATGACGTCACAAAATACATAACGTCACAAAAAATAAATTACGTCACAAAATGCATAACGTCACAAAAATAAATAATGTCACAAAATACATAACGTCACAAAAATAAATGACGCCACAAAATACATAACGTCACAAAAATAAATGACGTCACAAAATACATAACGTCACAAAAATAAATGACGTCACAAAATACATAACGTCACAAAAAAATGACGTCACAAAATACATAACGTCACAAAAATAAATGACGTCACAAAATACATAACGTCACAAAAATAAATGACGTCACAAAATATTTAACGACACAAAAATAAATGACGTCACAAAATACATAACGTCACAAAAAAATGACGTCACAAAATACATAACGTCACAAAAATAAATGACGTCACAAAATACATAACGTCACAAAAATAAATGACGTCACAAAATATTTAACGACAAAAAATTAAATGACGTCACAAAATACATATTTCATAAAATACATAACGTCACAAAAATAAATGACGTCACAAAACAAATAACGTCACAAAAATAAATGACGTCACAAAATACACAACGTCACAAAAATAAATGACGCATAACGTCACATGTATACATAACGTCACAAAAATAAATGACGTCACAAAATACATATTGTCACAAAAATAAATGACGTCACAAAAATTAATGACGTCACAAAATACATAACGTCACAAAAATAAATGACGTCACAAAATACATAACGTCACAAAAATAAATGACGTCACAAAATGCATAACGTCACAAAAATAAATGACGTCACAAAAATAAATAACGTCACAAAATACATAACGTCAGAAAATACATAACGTCACAAAAATAAATGACGTCACAAAATACATAACGTCACAAAAATAAATGACGTCACAAAGAAATAACGTCAAAAAAATAAATGACGTCACAAAATACATAACGTCACAAAAATAAATGACGTCACAAAATACATAACGTCACAAAAATAAATGACGTCACAATAATAAATGACGTCACAAATTACATAACGTCACAAAAATAAATGACGTCACAAAATACATAACGTTACAAAAATAAATGACGTCACAAAATACATAACGTCACAAAAATAAATGACGTCACAAAATACATAACGTCACAAAAAATGACGTCTCAAAATACATAACGTCACAAAAATAAATGACGTCACAAAATACATAACGTCACAAAAATAAATGACGTTACAAAAAACATAACGTCACAAAAATAAATGACGTCACAAAATACATAACGTCACAAAAATAAATGACGTCACAAAATACATAACGTCACAAAAATAAATGACGTCACAAAATACATAACGTCACAAAAACAAATGACGTCACAAAATACATAACGTCACAAAAGTAAATGACGTCACAAAATACATAACGTCACAAATATAAATGCCGTCACAAAAATTAATAACGTCACAAAATACATAACGTCACAAAATATATAACGTCACAAAAATAAATGACGTCACAAAAATCAATTACGTCACAAAATACATAACGTCACAAAAATAAATAACGTCACAAAATACATAACGTCACAAAATACATAACGTCACAAAAATAAATGACGTCACAAAATAAATAAAGTCACAAAAATAAATGACGTCACAAAATACATAACGTCACAAAAATAAATGACGTCACAAAATACATAACGTCACAAAATTAATGACGTCACAAAAATTAATTACGTCACAAAATACATAACGTCACAAAAATTAATTACGTCAAAAAATACATAACCTCACAAAAATAAATGAAGTCACAAAATACATAACGTCACAATAATAAATGACGTCACAAAATACATAACGTCAAAAAATAAATGACGTCACAAAATACATAACGTCATAAAAATAAATGACGTCACAAAAATTAATTACTTCACAAAACACATAACGTCACAAAAATAAATGACGTCACAAAATACATAACGTCACAAAATACATTACGTCACAAAAATAAATGACGTCACAAAAATAAATGACGTCACAAAATACATAACGTCAAAAAAATAAATGACGTCACAAAATACATAACGTCACAAAAATAAATGACGTCACAAAATACATAACGTCACAAAAATAAATGACGTCACAATAATAAATGACGTCACAAAATACATAACGTCACAAAAATAAATGACGTCACAAAATATATAACGTCACAAAAATAAATGACGTCACAAAATACACAACGTCACAAAAATAAATGACGTCACAAAAATTAATGACGTCACAAAATACACAACGTCACAAAAATAAATGACGTCACAAAATACATAACGTCACAAAAATAAATGACGTCACAAAATACATAACGTCACAAAAATAAATGACGTCACAAAATACATAACGTCACAAAAATAAATGACGTCACAAAAATTAATGACGTCACAAAATACATAACGTCAAAAAAATAAATGACGTCACAAAATACATAACGTCACAAAAATAAATGACGTCACAAAATACATAACGTCACAAAAATAAATGACGTCACAATAATAAATGACGTCACAAAATATTTAACGACACAAAATTAAATGACGTCACAAAATAATATTTCATAAAATACATAACGTCACAAAAATAAATGACGTCACAAAATAAATAACGTAACAAAAATAAATGACGTCACAAAATACACAACGTCACAAAAATAAATGACGTCACAAAATACATAACGTCACATGTATACATAACGTCACGAAAATAAATGACGTCACAAAATACATATTGTCACAAAAATAAATGACGTCACAAAAATTAATTACGTCACAAAATACATAACGTCACAAAATATATAACGTCACAAAAATAAATGACGTCACAAAAATTAATTACGTCACAAAACACATAACGTCACAAAAATAAATAACGTCACAAAATACATAACGTCACAAAATACATAACGTCACAAAAATAAATGACGTCACAAAATAAATAAAGTCACAAAAATAAATGACGTCACAAAATACACAACGTCACAAAAATAAATGACGTCACAAAATATATAACGTCACAAAAATAAATGACGTCACAAAAATTAATTACGTCACAAAATACATAACGTCACAAAAAAAATAACGTCACAAAATACATAACGTCACAAAATACATAACGTAATAAAAATAAATGACGTCACAAAATAAATAAAGTCACAAAAATAAATGACGTCACAAAATACATAACGTCACAAAAATAAATGACGTCACAAAATACATAACGTCACAAAAATAAATGACGTCACAAAATACATAACGTCACAAAAATAATGACGTCACAAAATACATAACGTCACAAAAATAAATGACGTCACAAAATACATAACGTCACAAAAATAAATGACGTCACAAAATATTTAACGACACAAAAATAAATGACGTCACAAAATACATAACGTCACAAAAAAATGACGTCACAAAATACATAACGTCACAAAAATAAATGACGTCACAAAATACATAACGTCACAAAAATAAATGACGTCACAAAATATTTAACGACAAAAAATTAAATGACGTCACAAAATACATATTTCATAAAATACATAACGTCACAAAAATAAATGACGTCACAAAACAAATAACGTCACAAAAATAAATGACGTCACAAAATACACAACGTCACAAAAATAAATGACGCATAACGTCACATGTATACATAACGTCACAAAAATAAATGACGTCACAAAATACATATTGTCACAAAAAAAAATGACGTCACAAAAATTAATGACGTCACAAAATACATAACGTCACAAAATACATTACGTCGTAAAAATAAATGACGTCACAAAATACATAACGTCACCAAAATAAATGACGTCACAAAAATTAATTACGTCACAAAATACATAACGTCAAAAAATTAATTACGTCAAAAAATACATAACCTCACAAAAATAAATGACGTCACAGAATACATAACGTCACAAAAATAAATGACGTCACAAAATACATAACGTCACAAAAATAAATGACGTCACAAAATACATAACGTCACAAAAATAAATGACGTCACAAAAAGTAATGACGTCACAAAATACATAACGTCACAAAAATAAATGACGTCACAAAATACATAACGTCACAAAAATTAATGACGTCACAAAATACATAACGTCACAAAAATAAATGACGTCACAAAATACATAACGTCACAAAATACATAACGTCACAAAAATAAATAACGTCACATAATACATAACGTCAAAAAAATAAATGACGTCACAAAATACATAACGTCACAAAAAATAAATTACGTCACAAAATGCATAACGTCACAAAAATAAATAATGTCACAAAATACATAACGTCACAAAAATAAATGACGCCACAAAATACATAACGTCACAAAAATAAATGACGTCACAAAATACATAACGTCACAAAAATAAATGACGTCACAAAATACATAACGTCACAAAAAAATGACGTCACAAAATACATAACGTCACAAAAATAAATGACGTCACAAAATACATAACGTCACAAAAATAAATGACGTCACAAAATATTTAACGACACAAAAATAAATGACGTCACAAAATACATAACGTCACAAAAAAATGACGTCACAAAATACATAACGTCACAAAAATAAATGACGTCACAAAATACATAACGTCACAAAAATAAATGACGTCACAAAATATTTAACGACAAAAAATTAAATGACGTCACAAAATACATATTTCATAAAATACATAACGTCACAAAAATAAATGACGTCACAAAACAAATAACGTCACAAAAATAAATGACGTCACAAAATACACAACGTCACAAAAATAAATGACGCATAACGTCACATGTATACATAACGTCACAAAAATAAATGACGTCACAAAATACATATTGTCACAAAAATAAATGACGTCACAAAAATTAATGACGTCACAAAATACATAACGTCACAAAATACATTACGTCGTAAAAATAAATGACGTCACAAAATACATAACGTCACCAAAATAAATGACGTCACAAAATACATAATGTCACAAAAATAAATGACGTCACAAAAATTAATTACGTCACAAAATACATAACGTCAAAAAATTAATTACGTCAAAAAATACATAACCTCACAAAAATAAATGACGTCACAGAATACATAACGTCACAAAAATAAATGACGTCACAAAATACATAACGTCACAAAAATAAATGACGTCACAAAATACATAACGTCACAAAAATAAATGACGTCACAAAAAGTAATGACGTCACAAAATACATAACGTCACAAAAATAAATGACGTCACAAAATACATAACGTCACAAAAATTAATGACGTCACAAAATACATAACGTCACAAAAATAAATGACGTCACAAAATACATAACGTCACAAAATACATAACGTCACAAAAATAAATAACGTCACATAATACATAACGTCAAAAAAATAAATGACGTCACAAAATACATAACGTCACAAAAAATAAATTACGTCACAAAATGCATAACGTCACAAAAATAAATAATGTCACAAAATACATAACGTCACAAAAATAAATGACGCCACAAAATACATAACGTCACAAAAATAAATGACGTCACAAAATACATAACGTCACAAAAATAAATGACGTCACAAAATACATAACGTCACAAAAAAATGACGTCACAAAATACATAACGTCACAAAAATAAATGACGTCACAAAATACATAACGTCACAAAAATAAATGACGTCACAAAATATTTAACGACAAAAAATTAAATGACGTCACAAAATACATATTTCATAAAATACATAACGTCACAAAAATAAATGACGTCACAAAACAAATAACGTCACAAAAATAAATGACGTCACAAAATACACAACGTCACAAAAAATAAATTACGTCACAAAATGCATAACGTCACAAAAATAAATAATGTCACAAAATACATAACGTCACAAAAATAAATGACGCCACAAAATACATAACGTCACAAAAATAAATGACGTCACAAAATACATAACGTCACAAAAATAAATGACGTCACAAAATACATAACGTCACAAAAATAAATGACGTCACAAAAAGTAATGACGTCACAAAATACATAACGTCACAAAAATAAATGACGCCACAAAATACATAACGTCACAAAAATAAATGACGTCACAAAATAAATAAAGTCACAAAAATAAATGACGTCACAAAATACATAACGTCACAAAAATAAATGACGTCACAAAATACATAACGTCACAAAATTAATGACGTCACAAAAATTAATTACGTCACGAAATACATAACGTCAAAAAAATTAATTACGTCAAAAAATACATAACCTCACAAAAATAAATGACGTCACAGAATACATAACGTCACAAAAATAAATGACGTCACAAAATACATAACGTCACAAAAATAAATGACGTCACAAAATACATAACGTCACAAAAATAAATGACGTCACAAAAAGTAATGACGTCACAAAATACATAACGTCACAAAAATAAATGACGTCACAAAATACATAACGCCACAAAAATTAATGACGTCACAAAAATTAGTTACGTCACAAAATACATAACGTCACAAAAATAAATGACGTCACAAAATACATAACGTCACAAAATACATAACGTCACAAAAATAAATAACGTCACAAAATACATAACGTCAAAAAAATAAATGACGTCACAAAATACATAACGTTACAAAAAATAAATTACGTCACAAAATGCATAACGTCACAAAAATAAATAATGTCACAAAATACATAACGTCACAAAAATAAATGACGTCATAAAATACATAACGTCACAAAAATAAATGACGACACAAAAAATTATTACGTCACAAAAATAAATAACGTTACAAAATACATAACGTCACAAAATACATAACGGCACAAAAATAAATTACGTCACAAAATACATAATGTCACAAAAATAAATGACGTCACAAAATACATAACGTCAATAAAATAAATGACGTCACAAAATACATAACGTCACAAAAATAAATGACGTCACAAAATACATAACGTCACAAAAATAAATGACGTCACAATAATAAATGACGTCACAGAATACATAACGTCACAAAAATAAATGTCGCCACAAAATACATAACGTCACAAAAATAAATGACGTCACAAAATACATAACGTCACAAAAATAAATGACGTCACAAAATACATAACGTCACAAAAAAATGACGTCACAAAATACATATCGTCACAAAAATAAATGACGTCACAAAATACATAACGTCACAAAAATAAATGACGTCACAAAATATTTAACGACACAAAATTAAATGACGTCACAAAATACATATTTCATAAAATACATAACGTCACAAAAATAAATGACGTAACAAAATAAATAACGTCACAAAAATAAATGACGTCACAAAATACATATTGTCACAAAAATAAATGACGTCACAAAAATTAATTACGTCACAAAATACATAACGTCACAAAATATATAACGTCACAAAAATAAATGACGTCACAAAAATTAATTACGTCACAAAATACATAACGTCACAAAAATAAATAACGTCACAAAATACATAACGTCACAAAATACATAACGTCACAAAAATAAATGACGTCACAAAATAAATAAAGTCACAAAAATAAATGACGTCACAAAATACACAACGTCACAAAAATAAATGACGTCACAAAATATATAACGTCACAAAAATAAATGACGTCACAAAAATTAATTACGTCACAAAAATACATAACGTCACAAAAATAATTAACGTCACAAAATACATAACGTCACAAAATACATAACGTCACAAAAATAAATGACGTCACAAAATAAATAAAGTCACAAAAATAAATGACGTCACAAAATACATAACGTCACAAAAATAAATGACGTCACAAAATACATAACGTCACAAAATTAATGACGTCACAAAAATTAATTACGTCACAAAATACATAACGTCACAAAAATAAATTACGTCAAAAAATACATAACCTCACAAAAATAAATGACGTCACAAAATACATAACGTCACAAAAATAAATGACGTCACAAAATACATAACGTCACAAAAATAAATGACGTCACAAAAATTAATGACGTCACAAAATACATAACGTCACAAAAATAAATGACGTCAGAAAAATTAATTACGTCACAAAATACATAACGTCACAAAAATAAATGACGTCAAAAAATACATGACCTGACAAAAATAAATGATGTCACAAAATACATAACGTAACAAAAATAAATGACGTCACAAAATACATAACGTCACAAAAATAAATGACGTCACAAAATACATAACGTCACAAAAATAAATGACGTCACAAAAATTAATTACGTCACAAAATACATAACGTAACAAAATATATAACGTCACAAAAATAAATGACGTCACAAAAATTAATTACGTCACAAAATACATAACGTCACAAAAATAAATAACGTCACAAAATACATAACGTCAAAAAATACATAACGTTACAAAAATAAATGACGTCACAAAATAAATAATGTCACAAAAATAAATGACGTCACAAAATACATAACGTCTCAAAAATTAATTACGTCAAAAAATACATAACCTCAAAAAAATAAATGACGTCACAAAATACATAACGTCACAAAAATTAATTACGTCAAAAAATACATAACCTCACAAAAATAAATGACGTCACAAAATACATAACGTCACAAAAATAAATGACGTCACAAAATACATAACGTCACAAAAATAAATGACGTCACAAAATACATAACGTCACAAAAATAAATGACGTCACAAAAATTAATGACGTCACAAAATACATAACGTCACAAAAATAAATGACGTCAGAAAAATTAATTACGTCACAAAATACATAACGTCACAAAAATAAATGACGTCAAAAAATACATGACCTGACAAAAATAAATGATGTCACAAAATACATAACGTCACAAAAATAAATGACGTCACAAAATACATAACGTCACAAAAATAAATGACGTCACAAAATACATAACGTCACAAAAATAAATGACGTCACAAAAATTAATTACGTCACAAAATACATAACGTCACAAAATATATAACGTCAAAAAAATAAATGACGTCACAAAAATTAATTACGTCACAAAATACATAAAGTCACAAAAATAAATAACGTAACAAAATACATAACGTCACAAAATACATAACGTTACAAAAATAAATGACGTCACAAAATAAATAAAGTCACAAAAATAAATGACGTCACAAAATACATAACGTCACAAAAATTAATTACGTCAAAAAATACATAACCTCACAAAAATAAATGACGTCACAAAATACATAACGTCACAAAAATAAATGACATCACAAAATACATAACGTCACAAAAATAAATGACGTCACAAAATACATAACGTCACAAAAATAAATGACGTCACAAAAATTAATGACGTCACAAAATACATAACGTCACAAAAATAAATGACGTCAGAAAAATTAATTACGTCACAAAATACATAACGTCACAAAAATAAATGACGTCAAAAAATACATGACCTGACAAAAATAAATGATGTCACAAAATACATAACGTCACATGTATACATAACGACACAAAAATAAATGACGTCACAAAATACATAACGTCACAAAAACAAATGACGTCACAAAATACATAACGTCACATGTATACATAACGACACAAAAATAAATGACGTCACAAAATACATATTGTCACAAAAACAAATGACGTCACAAAAATTAATTACGTCACAAAATACATAACGTCACAAAATATATAACGTCACAAAAATAAATGACGTCACAAAAATTAATTACGTCACAAAATACATAACGTCAAAAAAATAAATAACGTCACAAAATACATAACGTCACAAAATACATAACCTCACAAAAATAAATGACGTCACAAAATACATAACGTCACAAAAATAAATGACGTCACAAAATACATAACGTCACAAAAATAAATGACGTCACAAAATACATAACGTCACAAAAATAAATGACGTCACAAAAAGTAATGACGTCACAAAATACATAACGTCACAAAAATAATTGACGTCACAAAATACATAACGTCACAAAAATAAATGACGTCACAAAAATTAATTACGTCACAAAATACATATCGTCACAAAAATAAATGACGTCACAAAATACATAACGTCACAAAATACATAACGTCACAAAAATAAATAACGTCACAAAATACATAACGTCAAAAAAATAAAAGACGTCACAAAATACATAACGTCACAAAAAATAAATTACGTCACAAAATGCATAACGTCACAAAAATAAATGACGTCACAATAATAATTGACGTCACAAAATACATAACGTCACAAAATACATAACGTCACAAAAATAAATGACGTCACAAAATACATAACGTCACTAAAATAAATGACGTCACAAAATACATAACGTCACAAAAATAAATGACGTCACAAAATACATAACGTCACAAAATTAATGACGTCACAAAAATTAATTACGTCACAAAATACATAACGTCACAAAAATTAATTACGTCAAAAAATACATAACCTCAAAAAAATAAATGACGTCACAAAATACATAACGTCAAAAAAAAATGACGTCACAAAATACATAACGTCACAAAAATAAATGACGTCACAAAATACATAACGACACAAAAATAAATGACGTCACAAAATAAATAACGTCACAAAAATAAATGACGTCACAAAAATTAATGACGTCACAAAATACATAACGTCACAAAAATAAATGACGTCACAAAAATTAATTACGTCACAAAATACATAACGTCACTAAAATAAATGACGTCACAAAATACATAACGTCACAAAAATAAATGACGTCACAAAATACATAACGTCACAAAATTAATGACGTCACAAAAATAATTGACGTCAAAAAATACATAACCTCATAAAAATAAATGATGTCACAAAATACATAACGTCACAAAAATAAATGACGTCACAAAATACATAACGTCAAAAAAAATGGCGTCACAAAATACATAACGTCATAAAAATAAATGACGTCACAAAAATTAATTACTTCACAAAATACATAACGTCACAAAAAAAAATGACGTCACAAAATACATAACGTCACAAAATACATTACGTCGTAAAAATAAATGACGTCACAAAATACATAACGTCACAAAAATAAATGACGTCACAAAATACATAATGTCACAAAAATAAATGACGTCACAAAAATTAATTACGTCACAAAATACATAACGTCACAAAAATAAATGACGTCAAAAAAATTAATTACGTCACAAAATACATAACGTCACAAAAAAAATGACGTCAAAAAATACATAACCTCACAAAAATAAATGATGTCACAAAATACATAACGTCACAAAAATAAATGACGTCACAAAATACATAACGTCACAAAAATAAATGACGTCACATATTACAAAACGTCACAAAAATAAATGACGTCACAAAATACATAACGTCACAAAAATAAATGACGTCACAAAAATTAATAACGTCACAAAATACATAACGTCACAAAATACATAACGGCAAAAAAATAAATGAAGTCACAAAATACATAACGTCGCAAAAATAAATGACGTCACAAAATACATAACGTCAACAAAAATAAATGACGTCACAAAATACATAACGTCACAAAAATAAATGACGTCACAAAATACATAACGTCACAAAAATAAATGCCGTCACAAAATACATAACGTTACAAAAATAAATGACGTCACAAAATACATAACGTCACAAAAATAAATGACGTCACAAAATACATAACGTCACAAAAAAATGACGTCACAAAATACAAAACGTCACAGAAATAAATGACGTCACAAAATACATAACGTCACAAAAATAAATGACATCACAAAATACATAACGTCACAAAAATAAATGACGTCACAAAATACATAACGTCACAAAAATAAATGACGTCACAAAATACATAATGTCACAAAAATAAATGACGTCACAAAATACATAACGTCACAAAAACAAATGACGTCACAAAATACATAACGTCACAAAAATAAATTACGTCACAAAATACATAACGTCACAAAAATAAATGACGTCACAAAAATTAATTACGTCACAAAATACATAACGTCACAAAAATAAATAACGTCACAAAATACATAACGTCACAAAATACATAACTTCATAAAAATAATTGACGTCACAAAATAAATAAAGTCACAAAAATAAACGACGACACAAAATACATAACGTCACAAAAATAAATGACGTCACAAAATACATAACGTCACAAAAACAAATGACGTCACAAAATACATAACGTCACAAAAATAAATGACGTCACAAAATACATAACGTCACAAAATATATAACGTCACAAAAATAAATGACGTCACAAAAATTAATTACGTCACAAAATACATAACGTCACAAAAATAAATAACGTCACAAAATACATAACGTCACAAAATACATAACGTTACAAAAATAAATGACGTCACAAAATAAACAAAGTCACAAAAATAAATGACGTCACAAAATACATAACGTCACAAAAATAAATGACGTCACAAAATACATAACGTCACAAAATTAATGACGTCACAAAAATTAATTACGTCACAAAATACATAACGTCAAAAAAATTAATTACGTCAAAAAATACATAACCTCACAAAAATAAATGACGTCACAGAATACATAACGTCACAAAAATAAATGACGTCACAAAATACATAACGTCACAAAAATAAATGACGTCACAAAATACATAACGTCACAAAAATAAATGACGTCACCTAAAGTAATGACGTCACAAAATACATAACGTCACAAAAATAAATGACGTCACAAAATACATAACGTCACAAAAATTAATGACGTCACAAAATACATAACGTCACAAAAATAAATGACGTCACAAAATACATAACGTCACAAAAATAAATAACGTCACATAATACATAACGTCAAAAAAATAAATGACGTCACAAAATACATAACGTCACAAAAAATAAATTACGTCACAAAAATAAATGACGTCACAAAAAATTATTACGTCACAAAAATATATAACGTCACAAAATACATAACGTCACAAAATACATAACGGCACAAAAATAAATTACGTCACAAAATACATAATGTCACAAAAATAAATGACGTCACAAAATACATAACGTCAAAAAAATAAATGACGTCACAAAATACATAACGTCAGAAAAATAAATGACGTCACAAAATACATAACGTCACAAAAATAAATGACGTCACAATAATAAATGACGTCACAGAATACATAACGTCACAAAAATAAATGACGCCACAAAATACATAACGTCACGAAAATAAATGACGTAACAAAATACATAACGTCACAAAAATAAATGACGCATAACGTCACATGTATACATAACGTCACAAAAATAAATGACGTCACAAAATACATATTGTCACAAAAATAAATGACGTCACAAAAATTAATGACGTCACAAAATACATAACGTCACAAAATACATTACGTCGTAAAAATAAATGACGTCACAAAATACATAACGTCACCAAAATAAATGACGTCACAAAATACATAATGTCACAAAAATAAATGACGTCACAAAAATTAATTACGTCACAAAATACATAACGTCACAAAAATAAATGACGTCACAAAAATTAATTACGTCACAAAATACAAAACGTCACAAAAATAAATGACGTCAAAAAATACATAACCTCACAAAAATAAATGATGTCAAAAAATACATAACGTCACAAAAATAAATGACGTCACAAAATACATAACGTCACAAAAATAAATGACGTCACATAATACATAACGACAAAAAATTAAATGACGTCACAAAATACATATTTCATAAATTACATAATGTCACAAAAATAAATGACGTCACAAAACAAATAACGTCACAAAAATAAATGACGTCACAAAATACACAACGTCACAAAAATAAATGACGCATAACGTCACATGTATACATAACGTCACAAAAATAAATGACGTCACAAAATACATATTGTCACAAAAATAAATGACGTCACAAAAATTAATGACGTCACAAAATACATAACGTCACAAAATACATTACGTCGTAAAAATAAATGACGTCACAAAATACATAACGTCACCAAAATAAATGACGTCACAAAATACATAATGTCACAAAAATAAATGACGTCACAAAAATTAATTACGTCACAAAATACATAACGTCACAAAAATAAATGACGTCACAAAAATTAATTACGTCACAAAATACAAAACGTCACAAAAATAAATGACGTCAAAAAATACATAACCTCACAAAAATAAATGATGTCAAAAAATACATAACGTCACAAAAATAAATGACGTCACAAAATACATAACGTCACAAAAATAAATGACGTCACATAATACATAACGTCACAAAAATAAATGACGTCACAAAATACATAACGTCACAAAAATAAATGACGTCACAAAAATTAATAACGTCACAAAATACATAACGGCAAAAAAAATGACGTCACAAAATACATAACGTCACAAAAATTAATGACGTCACAAAATACATAACGTCACAAAAATAAATGACGTCACAAAAATAAATGACGTCACAAAATACATAACGTCACAAAAATAAATGACGTCACAAAATACATAACGTCAAAAAAAAATGACGTCACAAAATACATAACGTCATAAAAATAAATGACGTCACAAAAATTAATTACTTCACAAAATACATAACGTCACAAAAATAAATGACGTCACAAAATACATAACGTCACAAAATACATTACGTCGTAAAAATAAATGACGTCACAAAATACATAACGTCACAAAAATAAATGACGTCACAAAATACATAATGTCACAAAAATAAATGACGTCACAAAAATTAATTACGTCACAAAATACATAACGTCACAAAAATAAATGACGTCACAAAAATTAATTACGTCACAAAATACATAACGTCACAAAAAAATGACGTCAAAAAATACATAACCTCACAAAAATAAATGATGTCACAAAATACATAACGTCACAAAAATAAATGACGTCACAAAATACATAACGTCACAAAAATAAATGACGTCACATATTACAAAACGTCACAAAAATAAATGACGTCACAAAATACATAACGTCACAAAAATAAATGACGTCACAAAAATTAATAACGTCACAAAATACATAACGTCACAAAATACATAACGGCAAAAAAATAAATGAAGTCACAAAATACATAACGTCGCAAAAATAAATGACGTCACAAAATACATAACGTCAACAAAAATAAATGACGTCACAAAATACATAACGTCACAAAAATAAATGACGTCACAAAATACATAACGTCACAAAAATAAATGCCGTCACAAAATACATAACGTTACAAAAATAAATGACGTCACAAAATACATAACGTCACAAAAATAAATGACGTCACAAAATACATAACGTCACAAAAAAATGACGTCACAAAATACATAACGTCACAAAAATAAATGACATCACAAAATACATAACGTCACAAAAATAAATGACATCACAAAATACATAACGTCACAAAAATAAATGACGTCACAAAATACATAATGTCACAAAAACAAATGACGTCACAAAATACATAACGTCACAAAAATAAATTACGTCACAAAATACATAACGTCACAAAAATAAATGACGTCACAAAAATTAATTACGTCACAAAATACATAACGTCACAAAAATAAATAACGTCACAAAATACATAACGTCACAAAATACATAACTTCACAAAAATAATTGACGTCACAAAATAAATAAAGTCACAAAAATAAACGACGTCACAAAATACAAAACGTCACAAAAATAAATGACGTCACAAAATACATAACGTCACAAAAACAAATGACGTCACAAAATACATAACGTCACAAAAATAAATGACGTCACAAAATACATAACGTCACAAAATATATAACGTCACAAAAATAAATGACGTCACAAAAATTAATTATGTCACAAAATACATAACGTCACAAAAATAAATAACGTCACAAAATACATAACGTCACAAAATACATAACGTTACAAAAATAAATGAGGTCACAAAATAAATAAAGTCACAAAAATAAATGACGTCACAAAATACATAACGTCACAAAAATAAATGACGTCACAAAATACATAATGTCACAAAATTAATGACGTCACAAAAATTAATTACGTCACAAAATACATAACGTCAAAAAAATTAATTACGTCAAAAAATACATAACCTCACAAAAATAAATGACGTCACAGAATACATAACGTCACAAAAATAAATGACGTCACAAAATACATAACGTCACAAAAATAAATGACGTCACAAAATACATAACGTCACAAAAATAAATGACGTCACCTAAAGTAATGACGTCACAAAATACATAACGTCACAAAAATAAATGACGTCACAAAATACATAACGTCACAAAAATTAATGACGTCACAAAATACATAACGTCACAAAAATAAATGACGTCACAAAATACATAACGTCACAAAATACATAACGTCACAAAAATAAATAACGTCACATAATACATAACGTCAAAAAAATAAATGACGTCACAAAATACATAACGTCACAAAAAATAAATTACGTCACAAAATGCATAACGTCACAAAAATAAATAATGTCACAAAATACATAACGTCACAAAAATAAATGACGTCATAAAATACATAACGTCACAAAAATAAATGACGTCACAAAAAATTATTACGTCACAAAAATAAATAACGTCACAAAATACATAACGTCACAAAATACATAACGGCACAAAAATAAATTACGTCACAAAATACATAATGTCACAAAAATAAATGACGTCACAAAATACATAACGTCAAAAAAATAAATGACGTCACAAAATACATAACGTCACAAAAATAAATGACGTCACAAAATACATAACGTCACAAAAATAAATGACGTCACAATAATAAATGACGTCACAGAATACATAACGTCACAAAAATAAATGACGCCACAAAATACATAACGTCACAAAAATAAATGACGTCACAAAATACATAACGTCACAAAAATAAATGACGTCACAAAATACATAACGTCACAAAAAAATGACGTCACAAAATACATAACGTCACAAAAATAAATGACGTCACAAAATACATAACGTCACAAAAATAAATGACGTCACAAAATATTTAACGACAAAAAATTAAATGACGTCACAAAATACATATTTCATAAAATACATAACGTCACAAAAATAAATGACGTCACAAAACAAATAACGTCACAAAAATAAATGACGTCACAAAATACACAACGTCACAAAAATAAATGACGCATAACGTCACATGTATACATAAAGTCACAAAAATAAATGACGTCACAAAATACATATTGTCACAAAAATAAATGACGTCACAAAAATTAATGACGTCACAAAATACATTACGTAGTAAAAATAAATGACGTCACAAAATACATAACGTCACCAAAATAAATGACGTCACAAAATACATAATGTCACAAAAATAAATGACGTCACAAAAATTAATTACGTCACAAAATACATAACGTCACAAAAATAAATGACGTCACAAAAATTAATTACGTCACAAAATACAAAACGTCACAAAAATAAATGACGTCAAAAAATACATAACCTCACAAAAATAAATGATGTCAAAAAATACATAACGTCACAAAAATAAATGACGTCACAAAATACATAACGTCACAAAAATAAATGACGTCACATAATACATAACGTCACAAAAATAAATGACGTCACAAAATACATAACGTCACAAAAATAAATGACGTCACAAAAATTAATAACGTCACAAAATACATAACGGCAAAAAAAATGACGTCACAAAATACATAACGTCGCAAAAATAAATGACGTCACAAAATACATAACGTCAACAAAAATAAATGACGTCACAAAATACATAACGTCACAAAAATAAATGACGTCACAAAATACATAACGTCACAAAAATAAATGACGTCACAATAATAAATGACGTCACAAAATACATAACGTCACAAAAATAAATGACGTCACAAAAATTAATTACGTCACAAAATACATAACGTCACAAAAATAAATAACGTCACAAAATACATAACGTCACAAAATACATAACTTCACAAAAATAATTGACGTCACAAAATAAATAAAGTCACAAAAATAAATGACGTCACAAAATACATAACGTCACAGAAATAAATGACGTCACAAAATACATAACGTCACAAAATTAATGACGTCACAAAAATTAATTACGTCACAAAATACATAACGTCAAAAAATTAATTACGTCAAAAAATACATAACCTCACAAAAATAAATGACGTCACAAAATACATAACGTCACAAAAATAAATGACGTCACAAAATACATAACCTCACTAAAATAAATGACGTCACAAAATACATAACGTCACAGAAATAAATGACGCCACAAAATACATAACGTCACAAAATTAATGACGTCACAAAAATTAATTGCGTCACAAAATACATAACGTCACAAAAATAAATGACGTCAAAAAATACATAACCTCACAAAAATAAATGATGTCACAAAATACATAACGTCACTAAAATAAATGACGTCACAAAATACATAACGTCACAAAAATAAATGACGTCACAAAATACATAACGTCACAAAAATAAATGACGTCACAAAATACATAACGTCACAAAAATAAATGACGTCACAAAAATAAATAACGTCACAAAATACATAACGTCACAAAATACATAACGGCAAAAAAATAAATGACGTCACAAAATACATAACGTCACAAAAATAAATGACGTCACAAAATACATAACGTCAAAAAAATAAATTACGTCACAAAATACATAACGTCACAAAAATAAATGACGTCACAAAATACATAACGTCACAAAAATAAATGACGTCACAATAATAAATGACGTCACAAAATACATAACGTCACAAAAATAAATGACGTCACAAAATACATAACGTCACAAAAATAAATGAAGTCACAAAATACATAACGTCACAAAAAAATGACGTCACAAAATACATAACGTCACAAAAATAAATGACGTCACAAAATACATAACGACACAAAAATAAATGACGTCACAAAATACATAACGTCACAAAAATAAATGACGTCACAAAATACATAACGTCACAAAAATAAATGACGTCACAAAATACATAACGTCACAAAAATAAATGACGTCACAAAATACATAACGTCACAAAAACAAATGACGTCACAAAATACATAACGTCACAAAAATAAATGACGTCACAAAATACATAACGTCACAAAATATATAACGTCACAAAAATAAATGACGTCACAAAAATAAATGACGTCACAAAAAATTATTACGTCACAAAAATAAATAACGTTACAAAATACATAACGTCACAAAATACATAACGGCACAAAAATAAATTACGTCACAAAATACATAATGTCACAAAAATAAATGACGTCACAAAATTCATAACGTCAAAAAAATAAATGACGTCACAAAATACATAACGTCACAAAAATAAATGACGTCACAAAATACATAACGTCACAAAAATAAATGACGTCACAATAATAAATGACGTCACAGAATACATAACGTCACAAAAATAAATGACGCCACAAAATACATAACGTCACAAAAATAAATGACGTCACAAAATACATAACGTCACAAAAATAAATGACGTCACAAAATACATAACGTCACAAAAAAATGACGTCACAAAATACATATCGTCACAAAAATAAATGACGTCACAAAATACATAACGTCACAAAAATAAATGACGTCACAAAATATTTAACGACACAAAATTAAATGACGTCACAAAATACATATTTCATAAAATACATAACGTCACAAAAATAAATGACGTCACAAAATAAATAACGTCACAAAAATAAATGACGTCACAAAATACACAACGTCACAAAAATAAATGACGCATAACGTCACATGTATACATAACGTCACAAAAATAAATGACGTCACAAAATACATATTGTCACAAAAATAAATGACGTCACAAAAATTAATTACGTCACAAAATACATAACGTCACAAAATATATAACGTCACAAAAATAAATGACGTCACAAAAGTTAATTACGTCACAAAATACATAACGTCACAAAAATAAATAACGTCACAAAATACATAACGTCACAAAATACATAACGTCACAAAAATAAATGACGTCACAAAATAAATAAAGTCACAAAAATAAATGACGTCACAAAATACACAACGTCACAAAAATAAATGACGTCACAAAATATATAACGTCACAAAAATAAATTACGTCACAAAAATTAATTACGTCACAAAATACATAACGTCACAAAAATAATTAACGTCACAAAATACATAACGTCACAAAATACATAACGTCACAAAAATAAATGACGTCACAAAATAAATAAAGTCACAAAAATAAATGACGTCACAAAATACATAACGTCACAAAAATAAATGACGTCACAAAATACATAACGTCACAAAATTAATGACGTCACAAAAATTAATTACGTCACAAAATACATAACGTCACAAAAATAAATTACGTCAAAAAATACATAACCTCACAATAATAAATGACGTCACAAAATACATAACGTCACAAAAATAAATGACGTCACAAAATACATAACGTCACAAAAATAAATGACGTCACAAAAATTAATGACGTCACAAAATACATAACGTCACAAAAATAAATGACGTCAGAAAAATTAATTACGTCACAAAATGCATAACGTCATAAAAATAAATGACGTCAAAAAATACATGACCTGACAAAAATAAATGATGTCACAAAATACATAACGTAACAAAAATAAATGACGTCACAAAATACATAACGTCACAAAAATAAATGACGTCACAAAATACATAACGTCACAAAAATAAATGACGTCACAAAAATTAATTACGTCACAAAATACATAACGTCACAAAATATATAACGTCACAAAAATAAATGACGTCACAAAAATTAATTACGTCACAAAATACATAACGTCACAAAAATAAATAACGTCACAAAATACATAACGTCAAAAAATACATAACGTTACAAAAATAAATGACGTCACAAAATAAATGTCACAAAAATAAATGACGTCACAAAATACATAACGTCTCAAAAATTAATTACGTCAAAAAATACATAACCTCAAAAAAATAAATGACGTCACAAAATACATAACGTCACAAAAATTAATTACGTCAAAAAATACATAACCTCACAAAAATAAATGACGTCACAAAATACATAACGTCACAAAAATAGATGACGTCACAAAATACATAACGTCACAAAAATAAATGACGTCACAAAATACATAACGTCACAAAAATAAATGACGTCACAAAAATTAATGACGTCACAAAATACATAACGTCACAAAAATAAATGACGTCAGAAAAATTAATTACGTCACAAAATACATAACGTCACAAAAATAAATGACGTCAAAAAATACATGACCTGACAAAAATAAATGATGTCACAAAATACATAACGTCACAAAAATAAATGACGTCACAAAATACATAACGTCACAAAAATAAATGACGTCACAAAATACATAACGTCACAAAAATAAATGACGTCACAAAAATTAATTACGTCACAAAATACATAACGTCACAAAATATATAACGTCAAAAAAATAAATGACGTCACAAAAATTAATTACGTCACAAAATACATAAAGTCACAAAAATAAATAACGTAACAAAATACATAACGTCACAAAATACATAACGTTACAAAAATAAATGACGTCACAAAATAAATAAAGTCACAAAAATAAATGACGTCACAAAATACATAACGTCACAAAAATTAATTACGTCAAAAAATACATAACCTCACAAAAATAAATGACGTCACAAAATACATAACATCACAAAAATAAATGACATCACAAAATACATAACGTCACAAAAATAAATGACGTCACAAAATACATAACGTCACAAAAATAAATGACGTCACAAAAATTAATGACGTCACAAAATACATAACGTCACAAAAATAAATGACGTCAGAAAAATTAATTACGTCACAAAATACATAACGTCACAAAAATAAATGACGTCAAAAAATACATGACCTGACAAAAATAAATGATGTCACAAAATACATAACGTCATAAAAAAAAATGACGTCACAAAATACATAACGTCACAAAAATAAATGACGTCACAAAATACATAACGTCACATGTATACATAACGACACAAAAATAAATGACGTCACAAAATACATATTGTCACAAAAACAAATGACGTCACAAAAATTAATTACGTCACAAAATACATAACGTCACAAAATATATAACGTCACAAAAATAAATGACGTCACAAAAATTAATTACGTCACAAAATACATAACGTCAAAAAAATAAATAACGTCACAAAATACATAACGTCACAAAATACATAACCTCACAAAAATAAATGACGTCACAAAATACATAACGTCACAAAAATAAATGACGTCACAAAATACATAACGTCACAAAAATAAATGACGTCACAAAATACATAACGTCACAAAAATAAATGACGTCACAAAAAGTAATGACGTCACAAAATACATAACGTCACAAAAATAATTGACGTCACAAAATACATAACGTCACAAAAATAAATGACGTCACAAAAATTAATTACGTCACAAAATACATATCGTCACAAAAATAAATGACGTCACAAAATACATAACGTCACAAAATACATAACGTCACAAAAATAAATAACGTCACAAAATACATAACGTCAAAAAAATAAAAGACGTCACAAAATACATAACGTCACAAAAAATAAATTACGTCACAAAATGCATAACGTCACAAAAATAAATGACGTCACAATAATAAATGACGTCACAAAATACATAACGTCACAAAATACATAACGTCACAAAAATAAATGACGTCACAAAATACATAACGTCACTAAAATAAATGACGTCACAAAATACATAACGTCACAAAAATAAATGACGTCACAAAATACATAACGTCACAAAATTAATGACGTCACAAAAATTAATTACGTCACAATATGCATAACGTCACAAAAATTAATTACGTCAAAAAATACATAACCTCAAAAAAATAAATGACGTCACAAAATACATAACGTCAAAAAAAATGACGTCACAAAATACATAACGTCACAAAAATAAATGACGTCACAAAATACATAACGACACAAAAATAAATGACGTCACAAAATACATAACGTCACAAAAATAAATGACGTCACAAAAATTAATGACGTCACAAAATACATAACGTCACAAAAATAAATGACGTCACAAAAATTAATTACGTCACAAAATACATAACGTCACAAAAATAATTGACGTCAAAAAATACATAACCTCATAAAGATAAATGATGTCACATAATACATAACGTCACAAAAATAAATGACGTCACAAAATACATAACGTCAAAAAAAATGACGTCACAAAATACATAACGTCATAAAAATAAATGACGTCACAAAAATTAATTACTTCACAAAATACATAACGTCACAAAAATAAATGACGTCACAAAATACATAACGTCACAAAATACATTACGTCGTAAAAATAAATGACGTCACAAAATACATAACGTCACAAAAATAAATGACGTCACAAAATACATAATGTCACAAAAATAAATGACGTCACAAAAATTAATTACGTCACAAAATACATAACGTCATAAAAATAAATGACGTCACAAAAATTAATTACGTCACAAAATACATAACGTCACAAAAATAAATGACGTCAAAAAATACATAACCTCACAAAAATAAATGATGTCACAAAATACATAACGTCACAAAAATAAATGACGTCACAAAATACATAACGTCACAAAAATAAATGCCGTCACAAAATACATAACGTTACAAAAATAAATGACGTCACAAAATACATAACGTCACAAAAATAAATGACGTCACAAAATACATAACGTCACAAAAAAATGACGTCACTAAATACAAAACGTCACAAAAATAAATGACGTCACAAAATACATAACGTCACAAAAATAAATGACATCACAAAATACATAACGTCACAAAAATAAATGACGTCACAAAATACATAACGTCACAAAAATAAATGACGTCACAAAATACATAATGTCACAAAAATAAATGACGTCACAAAATACATAACGTCACAAAAACAAATGACGTCACAAAATACATAACGTCACAAAAATAAATTACGTCACAAAATACATAACGTCACAAAAATAAATGACGTCACAAAAATTAATTACGTCACAAAATACATAACGTCACAAAAATAAATAACGTCACAAAATACATAACGTCACAAAATACATAACTTCACAAAAATAATTGACGTCACAAAATAAATAAAGTCACAAAAATAAACGACGTCACAAAATACATAACGTCACAAAAATAAATGACGTCACAAAATACATAACGTCACAAAAACAAATGACGTCACAAAATACATAACGTCACAAAAATAAATGACGATACAAAATACATAACGTCACAAAATATATAACGTCACAAAAATAAATGACGTCACAAAAATTAATTACGTCGCAAAATACATAACGTCACAAAAATAAATAACGTCACAAAATACATAACGTCACAAAATACATAACGTTACAAAAATAAATGACGTCACAAAATAAATAAAGTCACAAAAATAAATGACGTCACAAAATACATAACGTCACAAAAATAAATGACGTCACAAAATACATAACGTCACAAAATTAATGACGTCACAAAAATTAATTACGTCACAAAATACATAACGTCAAAAAAATTAATTACGTCAAAAAATACATAACCTCACAAAAATAAATCACGTCACAGAATACATAACGTCACAAAAATAAATGACGTCACAAAATAAATAACGTCACAAAAATAAATGACGTCACAAAATACATAACGTCACAAAAATAAATGACGTCACAAAAAGTAATGACGTCACAAAATACATAACGTTACAAAAATAAATGACGTCACAAAATACATAACGTCACAAAAATTAATGACGTCACAAAATACATAACGTCACAAAAATAAATGACGTCACAAAATACATAACGTCACAAAATACATAACGTCACAAAAATAAATAACGTCACATAATACATAACGTCAAAAAAATAAATGACGTCACAAAATACATAACGTCACAAAAAATAAATTACGTCACAAAATGCATAACGTCACAAAAATAAATAATGTCACAAAATACATAACGTCACAAAAATAAATGACGTCATAAAATACATAACGTCACAAAAATAAATGACGTCACAAAAAATTATTACGTCACAAAAATAAATAACGTCACAAAATACATAACGTCACAAAATACATAACGGCACAAAAATAAATTACGTCACAAAATACATAATGTCACAAAAATAAATGACGTCACAAAATACATAACGTCAAAAAATAAATGACGTCACAAAATACATAACGTCACAAAAATAAATGACGTCACAAAATACATAACGTCACAAAAATAAATGACGTCACAATAATAAATGACGTCACAGAATACATAACGTCACAAAAATAAATGACGCCACAAAATACATAACGTCACAAAAATAAATGACGTCACAAAATACATAACGTCACAAAAATAAATGACGTCACAAAATACATAACGTCACAAGAAAATGACGTCACAAAATACATAACGTCACAAAAATAAATACGTCACAAAATACATAACGTCACAAAAATAAATGACGTCACAAAATATTTAACGACAAAAAATTAAATGACGTCACAAAATACATATTTCATAAAATACATAACGTCACAAAAATAAATGACGTCACAAAACAAATAACGTCACAAAAATAAATGACGTCACAAAATACACAACGTCACAAAAATAAATGACGCATAACGTCACATGTATAAATAACGTCACAAAAATAAATGACGTCACAAAATACATATTGTCACAAAAATAAATGACGTCACAAAAATTAATGACGTCACAAAATACATAACGTCACAAAATACATTACGTCGTAAAAATAAATGACGTCACAAAATACATAACGTCACCAAAATAAATGACGTCACAAAAGACATAATGTCACAAAAATAAATGACGTTACAAAAATTAATTACGTCACAAAATACATAACGTCACAAAAATAAATGACGTCACAAAAATTAATTACGTCACAAAATACAAAACGTCACAAAAATAAATGACGTCAAAAAACGTAATGACGTCACAAAATACATAACGTCACAAAAATAAATGACGTCACAAAATACATATTGTCACAAAAATAAATGACGTCACAAAAATTAATTACGTCACAAAATACATAACGTCACAAAATATATAACGTCACAAAAATAAATGACGTCACAAAAATTAATTACGTCACAAAATACATAACGTCACAAAAATAAATAACGTCACAAAATACATAACGTCACAAAATACATAACGTCACAAAAATAAATGACGTCACAAAATAAATAAAGTCACAAAAATAAATGACGTCACAAAATACACAACGTCACAAAAATAAATGACGTCACAAAATATATAACGTCACAAAAATAAATGACGTCACAAAAATTAATTACGTCACAAAATACATAACGTCACAAAAATAATTAACGTCACAAAATACATAACGTCACAAAATACATAACGTCACAAAAATAAATGACGTCACAAAATAAATAAAGTCACAAAAATAAATGACGTCACAAAATACATAACGTCACAAAAATAAATGACGTCACAAAATACATAACGTCACAAAATTAATGACGTCACAAAAATTAATTACGTCACAAAATACATAACATCACAAAAATAAATTACGTCAAAAAATACATAACCTCACAATAATAAATGACGTCACAAAATACATAACGTCACAAAAATAAATGACGTCACAAAATACATAACGTCACAAAAATAAATGACGTCACAAAAATTAATGACGTCACAAAATACATAACGTCACAAAAATAAATGACGTCAGAAAAATTAATTACGTCACAAAATACATAACGTCACAAAAATAAATGACGTCAAAAAATACATGACCTGACAAAAATAAATGATGTCACAAAATACATAACGTAACAAAAATAAATGACGTCACAAAATACATAACGTCACAAAAATAAATGACGTCACAAAATACATAACGTCACAAAAATAAATGACGTCACAAAAATTAATTACGTCACAAAATACATAACGTCACAAAATATATAACGTCACAAAAATAAATGACGTCACAAAAATTAATTACGTCACAAAATACATAACGTCACAAAAATAAATAACGTCACAAAATACATAACGTCAAAAAATACATAACGTTACAAAAATAAATGACGTCACAAAATAAATGTCACAAAAATAAATGACGTCACAAAATACATAACGTCTCAAAAATTAATTACGTCAAAAAATACATAACCTCAAAAAAAAAAATGACGTCACAAAATACATAACGTCACAAAAATTAATTACGTCAAAAAATACATAACCTCACAAAAATAAATGACGTCACAAAATACATAACGTCACAAAAATAAATGACGTCACAAAATACATAACGTCACAAAAATAAATGACGTCACAAAATACATAACGTCACAAAAATAAATGACGTCACAAAAATTAATGACGTCACAAAATACATAACGTCACAAAAATAAATGACGTCAGAAAAATTAATTACGTCACAAAATACATAACGTCACAAAAATAAATGACGTCAAAAAATACATGACCTGACAAAAATAAATGATGTTACAAAATACATAACGTCACAAAAATAAATGACGTCACAAAATACATAACGTCACAAAAATAAATGACGTCACAAAATACATAACGTCACAAAAATAAATGACGTCACAAAAATTAATTACGTCACAAAATACATAACGTCACAAAATATATAACGTCAAAAAAATAAATGACGTCACAAAAATTAATTACGTCACAAAATACATAAAGTCACAAAAATAAATAACGTAACAAAATACATAACGTCACAAAATACATAACGTTACAAAAATAAATGACGTCACAAAATAAATAAAGTCACAAAAATAAATGACGTCACAAAATACATAACGTCACAAAAATTAATTACGTCAAAAAATACATAACCTCACAAAAATAAATGACGTCACAAAATACATAACATCACAAAAATAAATGGCATCACAAAATACATAACGTCACAAAAATAAATGACGTCACAAAATACATAACGTCACAAAAATAAATGACGTCACAAAAATTAATGACGTCACAAAATACATAACGTCACAAAAATAAATGACGTCAGAAAAATTAATTACGTCACAAAATACATAACGTCACAAAAATAAATGTCGTCAAAAAATACATGACCTGACAAAAATAAATGATGTCACAAAATACATAACGTCATAAAAATAAATGACGTCACAAAATACATAACGTCACAAAAAAAATGACGTCACAAAATACATAACGTCACATGTATACATAACGACACAAAAATAAATGACGTCACAAAATACATATTGTCACAAAAACAAATGACGTCACAAAAATTAATTACGTCACAAAATACATAACGTCACAAAATATATAACGTCACAAAAATAAATGACGTCACAAAAATTAATTACGTCACAAAATACATAACGTCAAAAAAATAAATAACGTCACAAAATACATAACGTCACAAAATACATAACCTCACAAAAATAAATGACGTCACAAAATACATAACGTCACAAAAATAAATGACGTCACAAAATACATAACGTCACAAAAATAAATGACGTAACAAAATACATAACGTCACAAAAATAAATGACGTCACAAAAAGTAATGACGTCACAAAATACATAACGTCACAAAAATAATTGACGTCACAAAATACATAACGTCACAAAAATAAATGACGTCACAAAAATTAATTACGTCACAAAATACATATCGTCACAAAAATAAATGACGTCACAAAATACATAACGTCACAAAATACATAACGTCACAAAAATAAATAACGTCACAAAATACATAACGTCAAAAAAATAAAAGACGTCACAAAATACATAACGTCACAAAAAATAAATTACGTCACAAAATGCATAACGTCACAAAAATAAATGACGTCACAATAATAAATGACGTCACAAAATACATAACGTCACAAAATACATAACGTCACAAAAATAAATGACGTCACAAAATACATAACGTCACTAAAATAAATGACGTCACAAAATACATAACGTCACAAAAATAAATGACGTCACAAAATACATAACGTCACAAAATTAATGACGTCACAAAAATTAATTACGTCACAAAATACATAACGTCACAAAAATTAATTACGTCAAAAAATACATAACCTCAAAAAAATAAATGACGTCACAAAATACATAACGTCAAAAAAAAATGACGTCACAAAATACATAACGTCACAAAAATAAATGACGTCACAAAATACATAACGACACAAAAATAAATGACGTCACAAAATACATAACGTCACAAAAATAAATGACGTCACAAAAATTAATGACGTCACAAAATACATAACGTCACAAAAATAAATGACGTCACAAAAATTAATTACGTCACAAAATACATAACGTCACAAAAATAATTGACGTCAAAAAATACATAACCTCATAAAAATAAATGATGTCACAAAATACATAACGTCACAAAAATAAATGACGTCACAAAATACATAACGTCAAAAAAAATGACGTCACAAAATACATAACGTCATAAAAATAAATGACGTCACAAAAATTAATTACTTCACAAAATACATAACGTCACAAAAATAAATGACGTCACAAAATACATAACGTCACAAAATACATTACGTCGTAAAAATAAATGACGTCACAAAATACATAACGTCACAAAAATAAATGACGTCACAAAATACATAATGTCACAAAAATAAATGACGTCACAAAAATTAATTACGTCTCAAAATACATAACGTCACAAAAATAAATGACGTCACAAAAATTAATTACGTCACAAAATACATAACGTCACAAAAATAAATGACGTCAAAAAATACATAACCTCACAAAAATAAATGATGTCACAAAATACATAACGTCACAAAAATAAATGACGTCACAAAATACATAACGTCACAAAAATAAATGCCGTCACAAAATACATAACGTTACAAAAATAAATGACGTCACAAAATACATAACGTCACAAAAATAAATGACGTCACAAAATACATAACGTCACAAAAAAATGACGTCACTAAATACAAAACGTCACAAAAATAAATGACGTCACAAAATACATAACGTCACAAAAATAAATGACATCACAAAATACATAACGTCACAAAAATAAATGACGTCACAAAATACATAACGTCACAAAAATAAATGACGTCACAAAATACATAATGTCACAAAAATAAATGACGTCACAAAATACATAACGTCACAAAAACAAATGACGTCACAAAATACATAACGTCACAAAAATAAATTACGTCACAAAATACATAACGTCACAAAAATAAATGACGTCACAAAAATTAATTACGTCACAAAATACATAACGTCACAAAAATAAATAACGTCACAAAATACATAACGTCACAAAATACATAACTTCACAAAAATAATTGACGTCACAAAATAAATAAAGTCACAAAAATAAACGACGTCACAAAATACATAACGTCACAAAAATAAATGACGTCACAAAATACATAACGTCACAAAATATATAACGTCACAAAAATAAATGACGTCACAAAAATTAATTACGTCACAAAATACATAACGTCACAAAAATAAATAACGTCACAAAATACATAACGTCACAAAATACATAACGTTACAAAAATAAATGACGTCACAAAATAAATAAAGTCACAAAAATAAATGACGTCACAAAATACATAACGTCACAAAAATAAATGACGTCACAAAATACATAACGTCACAAAATTAATGACGTCACAAAAATTAATTACGTCACAAAATACATAACGTCAAAAAAATTAATTACGTCAAAAAATACATAACCTCACAAAAATAAATGACGTCACAGAATACATAACGTCACAAAAATAAATGACGTCACAAAATAAATAACGTCACAAAAATAAATGACGTCACAAAATACATAACGTCACAAAAATAAATGACGTCACAAAAAGTAATGACGTCACAAAATACATAACGTCACAAAAATAAATGACGTCACAAAATACATAACGTCACAAAAATTAATGACGTCACAAAATACATAACGTCACAAAAATAAATGACGTCACAAAATACATAACGTCAAAAAAATAAATGACGTCACAAAATACATAACGTCACAAAAAATAAATTACGTCACAAAATGCATAACGTCACAAAAATAAATAATGTCACAAAATACATAACGTCACAAAAATAAATGACGTCATAAAATACATAACGTCACAAAAATAAATGACGTCACAAAAAATTATTACGTCACAAAAATAAATAACGTCACAAAATACATAACGTCACAAAATACATAACGGCACAAAAATAAATTACGTCACAAAATACATAATGTCACAAAAATAAATGACGTCACAAAATACATAACGTCAAAAAAATAAATGACGTCACAAAATACATAACGTCACAAAAATAAATAACGTCACAAAAATAAATGACGTCACAAAATACATAACGTCACAAAAATAAATGACGTCACAAAAAGTAATGACGTCACAAAATACATAACGTCACAAAAATAAATGACGTCACAAAATACATAACGTCACAAAAATTAATGACGTCACTAAATACATAACGTCACAAAAATAAATAACGTCACATAATACATAACGTCAAAAAAATAAATGACGTCACAAAATACATAACGTCACAAAAAATAAATTACGTCACAAAATGCATAACGTCACAAAAATAAATAATGTCACAAAATACATAACGTCACAAAAATAAATGACGTCATAAAATACATAACGTCACAAAAATAAATGACGTCACAAAAAATTATTACGTCACAAAAATAAATAACGTCACAAAATACATAACGTCACAAAATACATAACGGCACAAAAATAAATTACGTCACAAAATACATAATGTCACAAAAATAAATGACGTCACAAAATACATAACGTCAAAAAAATAAATGACGTCACAAAATACATAACGTCACAAAAATAAATGACGTCACAAAATACATAACGTCACAAAAATAAATGACGTCACAATAATAAATGACGTCACAGAATACATAACGTCACAAAAATAAATGACGCCACAAAATACATAACGTCACAAAAATAAATGACGTCACAAAATACATAACGTCACAAAAATAAATGACGTCACAAAATACATAACGTCACAAAAAAATGACGTCACAAAATACATAACGTCACAAAAATAAATGACGTCACAAAATACATAACGTCACAAAAATAAATGACGTCACAAAATATTTAACGACAAAAAATTAAATGACGTCACAAAATACATATTTCATAAAATACATAACGTCACAAAAATAAATGACGTCACAAAACAAATAACGTCACAAAAATAAATGACGTCACAAAATACACAACGTCACAAAAATAAATGACGCATAACGTCACATGTAGACATAACGTCACAAAAATAAATGACGTCACAAAATACATATTGTCACAAAAATAAATGACGTCACAAAAATTAATGACGTCACAAAATACATAACGTCACAAAATACATTACGTCGTAAAAATAAATGACGTCACAAAATACATAACGTCACCAAAATAAATGACGTCACAAAAGACATAATGTCACAAAAATAAATGACGTTACAAAAATTAATTACGTCACAAAATACATAACGTCACAAAATATATAACGTCAAAAAAATAAATGACGTCACAAAAATTAATTACGTCACAAAATACATAAAGTCACAAAAATAAATAACGTAACAAAATACATAACGTCACAAAATACATAACGTTACAAAAATAAATGACGTCACAAAATAAATAAAGTCACAAAAATAAATGACGTCACAAAATACATAACGTCACAAAAATTAATTACGTCAAAAAATACATAACCTCACAAAAATAAATGACGTCACAAAATACATAACATCCCAAAAATAAATGGCATCACAAAATACATAACGTCACAAAAATAAATGACGTCACAAAATACATAACGTCACAAAAATAAATGACGTCACAAAAATTAATGACGTCACAAAATACATAACGTCACAAAAATAAATGACGTCAGAAAAATTAATTACGTCACAAAATACATAACGTCACAAAAATAAATGTCGTCAAAAAATACATGACCTGACAAAAATAAATGATGTCACAAAATACATAACGTCATAAAAATAAATGACGTCACAAAATACATAACGTCACAAAAAAATGACGTCACAAAATACATAACGTCACATGTATACATAACGACACAAAAATAAATGACGTCACAAAATACATATTGTCACAAAAACAAATGACGTCACAAAAATTAATTACGTCACAAAATACATAACGTCACAAAATATATAACGTCACAAAAATAAATGACGTCACAAAAATTAATTACGTCACAAAATACATAACGTCAAAAAAATAAATAACGTCACAAAATACATAACGTCACAAAATACATAACCTCACAAAAATAAATGACGTCACAAAATACATAACGTCACAAAAATAAATGACGTCACAAAATACATAACGTCACAAAAATAAATGACGTAACAAAATACATAACGTCACAAAAATAAATGACGTCACAAAAAGTAATGACGTCACAAAATACATAACGTCACAAAAATAATTGACGTCACAAAATACATAACGTCACAAAAATAAATGACGTCACAAAAATTAATTACGTCACAAAATACATATCGTCACAAAAATAAATGACGTCACAAAATACATAACGTCACAAAATACATAACGTCACAAAAATAAATAACGTCACAAAATACATAACGTCAAAAAAATAAAAGACGTCACAAAATACATAACGTCACAAAAAATAAATTACGTCACAAAATGCATAACGTCACAAAAATAAATGACGTCACAATAATAAATGACGTCACAAAATACATAACGTCACAAAATACATAACGTCACAAAAATAAATGACGTCACAAAATACATAACGTCACTAAAATAAATGACGTCACAAAATACATAACGTCACAAAAATAAATGACGTCACAAAATACATAACGTCACAAAATTAATGACGTCACAAAAATTAATTACGTCACAAAATACATAACGTCACAAAAATTAATTACGTCAAAAAATACATAACCTCAAAAAAATAAATGACGTCACAAAATACATAACGTCAAAAAAAAATGACGTCACAAAATACATAACGTCACAAAAATAAATGACGTCACAAAATACATAACGACACAAAAATAAATGACGTCACAAAATACATAACGTCACAAAAATAAATGACGTCACAAAAATTAATGACGTCACAAAATACATAACGTCACAAAAATAAATGACGTCACAAAAATTAATTACGTCACAAAATACATAACGTCACAAAAATAATTGACGTCAAAAAATACATAACCTCATAAAAATAAATGATGTCACAAAATACATAACGTCACAAAAATAAATGACGTCACAAAATACATAACGTCAAAAAAAATGACGTCACAAAATACATAACGTCATAAAAATAAATGACGTCACAAAAATTAATTACTTCACAAAATACATAACGTCACAAAAATAAATGACGTCACAAAATACATAACGTCACAAAATACATTACGTCGTAAAAATAAATGACGTCACAAAATACATAACGTCACAAAAATAAATGACGTCACAAAATACATAATGTCACAAAAATAAATGACGTCACAAAAATTAATTACGTCACAAAATACATAACGTCACAAAAATAAATGACGTCACAAAAATTAATTACGTCACAAAATACATAACGTCACAAAAATAAATGACGTCAAAAAATACATAACCTCACAAAAATAAATGATGTCACAAAATACATAACGTCACAAAAATAAATGACGTCACAAAATACATAACGTCACAAAAATAAATGCCGTCACAAAATACATAACGTTACAAAAATAAATGACGTCACAAAATACATAACGTCACAAAAATAAATGACGTCACAAAATACATAACGTCACAAAAAAATGACGTCACTAAATACAAAACGTCACAAAAATAAATGACGTCACAAAATACATAACGTCACAAAAATAAATGACATCACAAAATACATAACGTCACAAAAATAAATGACGTCACAAAATACATAACGTCACAAAAATAAATGACGTCACAAAATACATAATGTCACAAAAATAAATGACGTCACAAAATACATAACGTCACAAAAACAAATGACGTCACAAAATACATAACGTCACAAAAATAAATTACGTCACAAAATACATAACGTCACAAAAATAAATGACGTCACAAAAATTAATTACGTCACAAAATACATAACGTCACAAAAATAAATAACGTCACAAAATACATAACGTCACAAAATACATAACTTCACAAAAATAATTGACGTCACAAAATAAATAAAGTCACAAAAATAAACGACGTCACAAAATACATAACGTCACAAAAATAAATGACGTCACAAAATACATAACGTCACAAAAACAAATGACGTCACAAAATACATAACGTCACAAAAATAAATGACGTCACAAAATACATAACGTCACAAAATATATAACGTCACAAAAATAAATGACGTCACAAAAATTAATTACGTCACAAAATACATAACGTCACAAAAATAAATAACGTCACAAAATACATAACGTCACAAAATACATAACGTTACAAAAATAAATGACGTCACAAAATAAATAAAGTCACAAAAATAAATGACGTCACAAAATACATAACGTCACAAAAATAAATGACGTCACAAAATACATAACGTCACAAAATTAATGACGTCACAAAAATTAATTACGTCACAAAATACATAACGTCAAAAAAATTAATTACGTCAAAAAATACATAACCTCACAAAAATAAATGACGTCACAGAATACATAACGTCACAAAAATAAATGACGTCACAAAATAAATAACGTCACAAAAATAAATGACGTCACAAAATACATAACGTCACAAAAATAAATGACGTCACAAAAAGTAATGACGTCACTAAATACATAACGTCACAAAAATAAATGACGTCACAAAATACATAACGTCACAAAAATTAATGACGTCACAAAATACATAACGTCACAAAAATAAATGACGTCACAAAATACATAACGTCAAAAAAATAAATGACGTCACAAAATACATAACGTCACAAAAAATAAATTACGTCACAAAATGCATAACGTCACAAAAATAAATAATGTCACAAAATACATAACGTCACAAAAATAAATGACGTCATAAAATACATAACGTCACAAAAATAAATGACGTCACAAAAAATTATTACGTCACAAAAATAAATAACGTCACAAAATACATAACGTCACAAAATACATAACGGCACAAAAATAAATTACGTCACAAAATACATAATGTCACAAACATAAATGACGTCACAAAATACATAACGTCAAAAAAATAAATGACGTCACAAAATACATAACGTCACAAAAATAAATAACGTCACAAAAATAAATGACGTCACAAAATACATAACGTCACAAAAATAAATGACGTCACAAAAAGTAATGACGTCACAAAATACATAACGTCACAAAAATAAATGACGTCACAAAATACATAACGTCACAAAAATTAATGACGTCACAAAATACATAACGTCACAAAAATAAATAACGTCACATAATACATAACGTCAAAAAAATAAATGACGTCACAAAATACATAACGTCACAAAAAATAAATTACGTCACAAAATGCATAACGTCACAAAAATAAATAATGTCACAAAATACATAACGTCACAAAAATAAATGACGTCATAAAATACATAACGTCACAAAAATAAATGACGTCACAAAAAATTATTACGTCACAAAAATAAATAACGTCACAAAATACATAACGTCACAAAATACATAACGGCACAAAAATAAATTACGTCACAAAATACATAATGTCACAAAAATAAATGACGTCACAAAATACATAACGTCAAAAAAATAAATGACGTCACAAAATACATAACGTCACAAAAATAAATGACGTCACAAAATACATAACGTCACAAAAATAAATGACGTCACAATAATAAATGACGTCACAGAATACATAACGTCACAAAAATAAATGACGCCACAAAATACATAACGTCACAAAAATAAATGACGTCACAAAATACATAACGTCACAAAAATAAATGACGTCACAAAATACATAACGTCACAAAAAAATGACGTCACAAAATACATAACGTCACAAAAATAAATGACGTCACAAAATACATAACGTCACAAAAATAAATGACGTCACAAAATATTTAACGACAAAAAATTAAATGACGTCACAAAATACATATTTCATAAAATACATAACGTCACAAAAATAAATGACGTCACAAAACAAATAACGTCACAAAAATAAATGACGTCACAAAATACACAACGTCACAAAAATAAATGACGCATAACGTCACATGTATACATAACGTCACAAAAATAAATGACGTCACAAAATACATATTGTCACAAAAATAAATGACGTCACAAAAATTAATGACGTCACAAAATACATAACGTCACAAAATACATTACGTCGTAAAAATAAATGACGTCACAAAATACATAACGTCACCAAAATAAATGACGTCACAAAAGACATAATGTCACAAAAATAAATGACGTTACAAAAATTAATTACGTCACAAAATACATAACGTCACAAAAATAAATGACGTCACAAAAATTAATTACGTCACAAAATAAAAACGTCACAAAAATAAATGACGTCAAAAACGTAATGACGTCACAAAATACATAACGTCACAAAAATAAATGACGTCACAAAATACATAACGTCACAAAAATTAATGACGTCACAAAAATTAATTACGTCACAAAATACATAACGTCACAAAAATAAATGACGTCACAAAATACATAACGTCACAAAATACATAACGTCACAAAAATAAATAACGTCACAAAATACATAACGTCAAAAAAATAAATGACGTCACAAAATACATAACGTCACAAAAAATAAATTACGTCACAAAATGCATAACGTCACAAAAATAAATAATGTCACAAAATACATAACGTCACAAAAATAAATGACGTCATAAAATACATAACGTCACAAAAATAAATGACGTCACAAAAAATTATTACGTCACAAAAATAAATAACGTTACAAAATACATAACGTCACAAAATACATAACGGCACAAAAATAAATTACGTCACAAATTACATAATGTCACAAAAATAAATGACGTCACAAAATACATAACGTCAAAAAAATAAATGACGTCACAAAATACATAACGTCACAAAAATAAATGACGTCACAAAATACATAACGTCACAAAAATAAATGACGTCACAATAATAAATGACGTCACAGAATACATAACGTCACAAAAATAAATGACGCCACAAAATACATAACGTCACAAAAATAAATGACGTCACAAAATACATAACGACACAAAAATAAATGACGTCACAAAATACATAACGTCACAAAAAATGACGTCACAAAATACATATCGTCACAAAAATAAATGACGTCACAAAATACATAACGTCACAAAAATAAATGACGTCACAAAATATTTAACGACACAAAATTAAATGACGTCACAAAATACATATTTCATAAAATACATAACGTCACAAAAATAAATGACGTCACAAAATAAATAACGTCACAAAAATAAATGACGTCACAAAATACAAAACGTCACAAAAATAAATGACGCATAACGTCACATGTATACATAACGTCACAAAAATAAATGACGTCACAAAATACATATTGTCACAAAAATAAATGACGTCACAAAAATTAATAACGTCACAAAATACATAACGTCACAAAATATATAACGTCACAAAAATAAATGACGTCACAAAAATTAATTACGTCACAAAATACATAACGTCACAAAAATAAATAACGTCACAAAAAACATAACGTCACAAAATACATAACGTCACAAAAATAAATGACGTCACAAAATAAATAAAGTCACAAATATAAATGACGTCACAAAATACACAACGTCACAAAAATAAATGACGTCACAAAATATATAACGTCACAAAAATAAATGACGTCACAAAAATTAATTACGTCACAAAATACATAACGTCACAAAAATAATTAACGTCACAAAATACATAACGTCACAAAATACATAACGTCACAAAAATAAATGACGTCACAAAATAAATAAAGTCACAAAAATAAATGACGTCACAAAATACATAACGTCACAAAAATAAATGACGTCACAAAATACATAACGTCACAAAATTAATGACGTCACAAAAATTAATTACGTCACAAAATACATAACGTCACAAAAATAAATTACGTCAAAAAATACGTAACCTCACAAAAAAAAATGACGTCACAAAATACATAACGTCACAAAAATAAATGACGTCACAAAATACATAACGTCACAAAAATAAATGACGTCACAAAAATTAATGACGTCACAAAATACATAACGTCACAAAAATAAATGACGTCAGAAAAATTAATTACGTCACAAAATACATAACGTCACAAAAATAAATGACGTCAAAAAATACATGACCTGACAAAAATAAATGATGTCACAATATACATAACGTAACAAAAATAAATGACGTCACAAAATACATAACGTCACAAAAATAAATGACGTCACAAAATACATAACGTCACAAAAATAAATGACGTCACAAAAATTAATTACGTCACAAAATACATAACGTCACAAAATATATAACGTCACAAAAATAAATGACGTCACAAAAATTAATTACGTCACAAAATACATAACGTCACAAAAATAAATAACGTCACAAAATACATAACGTCAAAAAATACATAACGTTACAAAAATAAATGACGTCACAAAATAAATAATGTCACAAAAATAAATGACGTCACAAAATACATAACGTCTCAAAAATTAATTACGTCAAAAAATACATAACCTCAAAAAAATAAATGACGTCACAAAATACATAACGTCACAAAAATTAATTACGTCAAAAAATACATAACCTCACAAAAATAAATGACGTCACAAAATACATAACGTCACAAAAATAAATGACGTCACAAAATACATAACGTCACAAAAATAAATGACGTCACAAAATACATAACGTCACAAAAATAAATGACGTCACAAAAATTAATGACGTCACAAAATACATAACGTCACAAAAATAAATGACGTCAGAAAAATTAATTACGTCACAAAATACATAACGTCACAAAAATAAATGACGTCAAAAAATACATGACCTGACAAAAATAAATTATGTCACAAAATACATAACGTCACAAAAATAAATGACGTCACAAAATACATAACGTCACAAAAATAAATGACGTCACAAAATACATAACGTCACAAAAATAAATGACGTCACAAAAATTAATTACGTCACAAAATACATAACGTCACAAAATATATAACGTCAAAAAAATAAATGACGTCACAAAAATTAATTACGTCACAAAATACATAAAGTCACAAAAATAAATAACGTAACAAAATACATAACGTCACAAAATACATAACGTTACAAAAATAAATGACGTCACAAAATAAATAAAGTCACAAAAATAAATGACGTCACAAAATACATAACGTCACAAAAATTAATTACGTCAAAAAATACATAACCTCACAAAAATAAATGACGTCACAAAATACATAACGTCACAAAAATAAATGACATCACAAAATACATAACGTCACAAAAATAAATGACGTCACAAAATACATAACGTCACAAAAATAAATGACGTCACAAAAATTAATGACGTCACAAAATACATAACGTCACAAAAATAAATGACGTCAGAAAAATTAATTACGTCACAAAATACATAACGTCACAAAAATAAATGACGTCAAAAAATACATGACCTGACAAAAATAAATGATGTCACAAAATACATAACGTCATAAAAATAAATGACGTCACAAAATACATAACGTCACAAAAATAAATGACGTCACAAAATACATAACGTCACATGTATACATAACGACACAAAAATAAATGACGTCACAAAATACATATTGTCACAAAAACAAATGACGTCACAAAAATTAATTACGTCACAAAATACAAAACGTCACAAAATATATAACGTCACAAAAATAAATGACGTCACAAAAATTAATTACGTCACAAAATACATAACGTCAAAAAAATAAATAACGTCACAAAATACATAACGTCACAAAATACATAACCTCACAAAAATAAATGACGTCACAAAATACATAACGTCACAAAAATAAATGACGTCACAAAATACATAACGTCACAAAAATAAATGACGTCACAAAATACATAACGTCACAAAAATAAATGACGTCACAAAAAGTAATGACGTCACAAAATACATAACGTCACAAAAATAAATGACGTCACAATAATAAATGACGTCACAAAATACATAACGTCACAAAATACATAACGTCACAAAAATAAATGACGTCACAAAATACATAACGTCACAAAAATAAATGACGTCACAAAACTTAATTACGTCACAAAATACATATCGTCACAAAAATAAATGACGTCACAAAATACATAACGTCACAAAATACATAACGTCACAAAAATAAATAACATCACAAAATACATAACGTCAAAAAAATAAAAGACGTCACAAAATACATAACGTCACAAAAAATAAATTACGTCACAAAATGCATAACGTCACAAAAATAAATGACGTCACAATAATAAATGACGTCACAAAATACATAACGTCACAAAATACATAACGTCACAAAAATAAATGACGTCACAAAATACATAACGTCACTAAAATAAATGACGTCACAAAATACATAACGTCACAAAAATAAATGACGTCACAAAATACATAACGTCAAAAAATTAATGACGTCACAAAAATTAATTACGTCACAAAATACATAACGTCACAAAAATTAATTACGTCAAAAAATACATAACCCCAAAAAATAAATGACGTCACAAAATACATAACGTCAAAAAAAAAATGACGTCACAAAATACATAACGTCACAAAAATAAATGACGTCACAAAATACATAACGACACAAAAATAAATGACGTCACAAAATACATAACGTCACAAAAATAAATGACGTCACAAAAATTAATGACGTCACAAAATACATAACGTCACAAAAATAAATGACGTCACAAAAATTAATTACGTCACAAAATACATATAGTCACAAAAATAATTGACGTCAAAAAATACATAACCTCATAAAAATAAATGATGTCACAAAATACATAACGTCACAAAAATAAATGACGTCACAAAATACATAACGTCAAAAAAAATGACGTCACAAAATACATAACGTCATAAAAATAAATGACGTCACAAAAATTAATTACTTCACAAAATACATAACGTCACAAAAATAAATGACGTCACAAAATACATAACGTCACAAAATACATTACGTCGTAAAAATAAATGACGTCACAAAATACATAACGTCACAAAAATAAATGACGTCACAAAATACATAATGTCACAAAAATAAATGACGTCACAAAAATTAATTACGTCACAAAATACATAACGTCACAAAAATAAATGACGTCACAAAAATTAATTACGTCACAAAATACATAACGTCACAAAAATAAATGACGTCAAAAAATACATAACCTCACAAAAATAAATGATGTCACAAAATACATAACGTCACAAAAATAAATGACGTCACAAAATACATAACGTCACAAAAATAAATGACGTCACATATTACAAAACGTCACAAAAATAAATGACGTCACAAAATACATAACGTCACAAAAATAAATGACGTCACAAAAATTAATAACGTCACAAAATACATAACGTCACAAAATACATAACGGCAAAAAAATAAATGAAGTCACAAAATACATAACGTCGCAAAAATAAATGACGTCACAAAATACATAACGTCAACAAAAATAAATGACGTCACAAAATACATAACGTCACAAAAATAAATGACGTCACAAAATACATAACGTCACAAAAATAAATGCCGTCACAAAATACATAACGTTACAAAAATAAATGACGTCACAAAATACATAACGTCACAAAAATAAATGACGTCACAAAATACATAACGTCACAAAAAAATGACGTCACAAAATACAAAACGTCACAAAAATAAATGACGTCACAAAATACATAACGTCACAAAAATAAATGACATCACAAAATACATAACGTCACAAAAATAAATGACGTCACAAAATACATAACGTCACAAAAATAAATGACGTCACAAAATAAATAATGTCACAAAAATAAATGACGTCACAAAATACATAACGTCACAAAAACAAATGACGTCACAAAATACATAACGTCACAAAAATAAATTACGTCACAAAATACATAACGTCACAAAAATAAATGACGTCACAAAAATTAATTACGTCACAAAATACATAACGTCACAAAAATAAATAACGTCACAAAATACATAACGTCACAAAATACATAACTTCACAAAAATAATTGACGTCACAAAATAAATAAAGTCACAAAAATAAACGTCGTCACAAAATACATAACGTCACAAAAATAAATGACGTCACAAAATACATAACGTCACAAAATTAATGACGTCACAAAAATTAATTACGTCACAAAATACATAACGTCACAAAAATTAATTTCGTCAAAAAATACATAACCTCACAAAAATAAATGACGTCACAAAATACATAACGTCACAAAAATAAATGACGTCACAAAATACATAACGTCACTAAAATAAATGACGTCACAAAATACATAACGTCACAAAAATAAATGACGTCACAAAAATTAATGACGTCACAAAATACATAACGTCACAAAAATAAATGACGTCACAAAATTAATTGCGTCACAAAATACATAACGTCACAAAAATAAAGGACGTCAAAAAATACATAACCTCACAAAAATAAATGATGTCACAAAATACATAACGTCACTAAAATAAATGACGTCACAAAATACATAACGTCACAAAAATAAATGACGTCACAAAATACATAACTTCACAAAAATAAATGACGTCACAAAATACATAACGTCACAAAAATAAATGACGTCACAAAAATAAATAACGTCACAAAATACATAACGTCACAAAATACATAACGGCAAAAAAATAAATGACGTCACAAAATACATAACGTCACAAAAATAAATGACGTCACAAAATACATAACGTCAAAAAAATAAATGACGTCACAAAATACATAACGTCACAAAAATAAATGACGTCACAAAATACATAACGTCACAAAAATAAATGAGGTCACAATAATAAATGACGTCACAAAATACATAACGTCACAAAAATAAATGACGTTACAAAATACATAACGTCACAAAAATAAATGAAGTCACAAAATACATAACGTCACAAAAAAATGACGTCACAAAATACATAACGTCACAAAAATAAATGACGTCACAAAATACATAACGTCAAAAAAATAAATGACGTCACAAAATACATAACGTCACAAAAATAAATGACGTCACAAAATACATAACGTCACAAAAATAAATGACGTCACTATAATAAATGACGTCACAAAATACATAACGTCACAAAAATAAATGACGTCACAAAATACATAACGTCACAACAACAAATGACGTCACAAAATACATAACGTCACAAAAATAAATGACGTCACAAAATACATAACGTCACAAAATATATAACGTCACAAAAATAAATAACGTCACAAAAATTAATTACGTCACAAAATACATAACGTCACAAAAATAAATAACGTCACAAAATACATAATGTCACAAAATACATAACGTTACAAAAATAAATGACGTCACAAAATACATAACGTCACAAAAACAAATGACGTCACAAAATACATAACGTCACAAAAATAAATGACGTCACAAAATACATAACGTCACAAAATATATAACGTCACAAAAATAAATGACGTCACAAAAATAATTACGTCACAAAATACATAACGTCACAAAAATAAATAACGTCACAAAATACATAACGTCACAAAATACATAACGTTACAAAAATAAATGACGTCACAAAATAAATAAAGTCACAAAAATAAATGACGTCACAAAATACATAACGTCACAAAAATAAATGACGTCACAAAATACATAACGTCACAAAAATAAATGACGTCACAAAATACATAACGTCACAAAAATAAATGACGTCACAATAATAAATGACGTCACAGAATACATAACGTCACAAAAATAAATGACGCCACAAAATACATAACGTCACAAAAATAAATGACGTCACAAAATACATAACGTCACAAAAATAAATGACGTCACAAAATACATAACGTCACAAAAAAATGACGTCACAAAATACATAACGTCACAAAAATAAATGACGTCACAAAATACATAACGTCACAAAAATAAATGACGTCACAAAATATTTAACGACAAAAAATTAAATGACGTCACAAAATACATATTTCATAAAATACATAACGTCACAAAAATAAATGACGTCACAAAACAAATAACGTCACAAAAATAAATGACGTCACAAAATACACAACGTCACAAAAATAAATGACGCATAACGTCACATGTATACATAACGTCACAAAAATAAATGACGTCACAAAATACATATTGTCACAAAAATAAATGACGTCACAAAAATTAATGACGTCACAAAATACATAACGTCACAAAATACATTACGTCGTAAAAATAAATGACGTCACAAAATACATAACGTCACCAAAATAAATGACGTCACAAAAGACATAATGTCACAAAAATAAATGACGTTACAAAAATTAATTACGTCACAAAATACATAACGTCACAAAAATAAATGACGTCACAAAAATTAATTACGTCACAAAATAAAAACGTCACAAAAATAAATGACGTCAAAAACGTAATGACGTCACAAAATACATAACGTCACAAAAATAAATGACGTCACAAAATACATAACGTCACAAAAATTAATGACGTCACAAAAATTAATTACGTCACAAAATACATAACGTCACAAAAATAAATGACGTCACAAAATACATAACGTCACAAAATACATAACGTCACAAAAATAAATAACGTCACAAAATACATAACGTCAAAAAAATAAATGACGTCACAAAATACATAACGTCACAAAAAATAAATTACGTCACAAAATGCATAACGTCACAAAAATAAATAATGTCACAAAATACATAACGTCACAAAAATAAATGACGTCATAAAATACATAACGTCACAAAAATAAATGACGTCACAAAAAATTATTACGTCACAAAAATAAATAACGTTACAAAATACATAACGTCACAAAATACATAACGGCACAAAAATAAATTACGTCACAAATTACATAATGTCACAAAAATAAATGACGTCACAAAATACATAACGTCAAAAAAATAAATGACGTCACAAAATACATAACGTCACAAAAATAAATGACGTCACAAAATACATAACGTCACAAAAATAAATGACGTCACAATAATAAATGACGTCACAGAATACATAACGTCACAAAAATAAATGACGCCACAAAATACATAACGTCACAAAAATAAATGACGTCACAAAATACATAACGACACAAAAATAAATGACGTCACAAAATACATAACGTCACAAAAAATGACGTCACAAAATACATATCGTCACAAAAATAAATGACGTCACAAAATACATAACGTCACAAAAATAAATGACGTCACAAAATATTTAACGACACAAAATTAAATGACGTCACAAAATACATATTTCATAAAATACATAACGTCACAAAAATAAATGACGTCACAAAATAAATAACGTCACAAAAATAAATGACGTCACAAAATACAAAACGTCACAAAAATAAATGACGCATAACGTCACATGTATACATAACGTCACAAAAATAAATGACGTCACAAAATACATATTGTCACAAAAATAAATGACGTCACAAAAATTAATAACGTCACAAAATACATAACGTCACAAAATATATAACGTCACAAAAATAAATGACGTCACAAAAATTAATTACGTCACAAAATACATAACGTCACAAAAATAAATAACGTCACAAAAAACATAACGTCACAAAATACATAACGTCACAAAAATAAATGACGTCACAAAATAAATAAAGTCACAAATATAAATGACGTCACAAAATACACAACGTCACAAAAATAAATGACGTCACAAAATATATAACGTCACAAAAATAAATGACGTCACAAAAATTAATTACGTCACAAAATACATAACGTCACAAAAATAATTAACGTCACAAAATACATAACGTCACAAAATACATAACGTCACAAAAATAAATGACGTCACAAAATAAATAAAGTCACAAAAATAAATGACGTCACAAAATACATAACGTCACAAAAATAAATGACGTCACAAAATACATAACGTCACAAAATTAATGACGTCACAAAAATTAATTACGTCACAAAATACATAACGTCACAAAAATAAATTACGTCAAAAAATACGTAACCTCACAAAAATAAATGACGTCACAAAATACATAACGTCACAAAAATAAATGACGTCACAAAATACATAACGTCACAAAAATAAATGACGTCACAAAAATTAATGACGTCACAAAATACATAACGTCACAAAAATAAATGACGTCAGAAAAATTAATTACGTCACAAAATACATAACGTCACAAAAATAAATGACGTCAAAAAATACATGACCTGACAAAAATAAATGATGTCACAATATACATAACGTAACAAAAATAAATGACGTCACAAAATACATAACGTCACAAAAATAAATGACGTCACAAAATACATAACGTCACAAAAATAAATGACGTCACAAAAATTAATTACGTCACAAAATACATAACGTCACAAAATATATAACGTCACAAAAATAAATGACGTCACAAAAATTAATTACGTCACAAAATACATAACGTCACAAAAATAAATAACGTCACAAAATACATAACGTCAAAAAATACATAACGTTACAAAAATAAATGACGTCACAAAATAAATAATGTCACAAAAATAAATGACGTCACAAAATACATAACGTCTCAAAAATTAATTACGTCAAAAAATACATAACCTCAAAAAAATAAATGACGTCACAAAATACATAACGTCACAAAAATTAATTACGTCAAAAAATACATAACCTCACAAAAATAAATGACGTCACAAAATACATAACGTCACAAAAATAAATGACGTCACAAAATACATAACGTCACAAAAATAAATGACGTCACAAAATACATAACGTCACAAAAATAAATGACGTCACAAAAATTAATGACGTCACAAAATACATAACGTCACAAAAATAAATGACGTCAGAAAAATTAATTACGTCACAAAATACATAACGTCACAAAAATAAATGACGTCAAAAAATACATGACCTGACAAAAATAAATTATGTCACAAAATACATAACGTCACAAAAATAAATGACGTCACAAAATACATAACGTCACAAAAATAAATGACGTCACAAAATACATAACGTCACAAAAATAAATGACGTCACAAAAATTAATTACGTCACAAAATACATAACGTCACAAAATATATAACGTCAAAAAAATAAATGACGTCACAAAAATTAATTACGTCACAAAATACATAAAGTCACAAAAATAAATAACGTAACAAAATACATAACGTCACAAAATACATAACGTTACAAAAATAAATGACGTCACAAAATAAATAAAGTCACAAAAATAAATGACGTCACAAAATACATAACGTCACAAAAATTAATTACGTCAAAAAATACATAACCTCACAAAAATAAATGACGTCACAAAATACATAACGTCACAAAAATAAATGACATCACAAAATACATAACGTCACAAAAATAAATGACGTCACAAAATACATAACGTCACAAAAATAAATGACGTCACAAAAATTAATGACGTCACAAAATACATAACGTCACAAAAATAAATGACGTCAGAAAAATTAATTACGTCACAAAATACATAACGTCACAAAAATAAATGACGTCAAAAAATACATGACCTGACAAAAATAAATGATGTCACAAAATACATAACGTCATAAAAATAAATGACGTCACAAAATACATAACGTCACAAAAATAAATGACGTCACAAAATACATAACGTCACATGTATACATAACGACACAAAAATAAATGACGTCACAAAATACATATTGTCACAAAAACAAATGACGTCACAAAAATTAATTACGTCACAAAATACAAAACGTCACAAAATATATAACGTCACAAAAATAAATGACGTCACAAAAATTAATTACGTCACAAAATACATAACGTCAAAAAAATAAATAACGTCACAAAATACATAACGTCACAAAATACATAACCTCACAAAAATAAATGACGTCACAAAATACATAACGTCACAAAAATAAATGACGTCACAAAATACATAACGTCACAAAAATAAATGACGTCACAAAATACATAACGTCACAAAAATAAATGACGTCACAAAAAGTAATGACGTCACAAAATACATAACGTCACAAAAATAAATGACGTCACAATAATAAATGACGTCACAAAATACATAACGTCACAAAATACATAACGTCACAAAAATAAATGACGTCACAAAATACATAACGTCACAAAAATAAATGACGTCACAAAACTTAATTACGTCACAAAATACATATCGTCACAAAAATAAATGACGTCACAAAATACATAACGTCACAAAATACATAACGTCACAAAAATAAATAACATCACAAAATACATAACGTCAAAAAAATAAAAGACGTCACAAAATACATAACGTCACAAAAAATAAATTACGTCACAAAATGCATAACGTCACAAAAATAAATGACGTCACAATAATAAATGACGTCACAAAATACATAACGTCACAAAATACATAACGTCACAAAAATAAATGACGTCACAAAATACATAACGTCACTAAAATAAATGACGTCACAAAATACATAACGTCACAAAAATAAATGACGTCACAAAATACATAACGTCAAAAAATTAATGACGTCACAAAAATTAATTACGTCACAAAATACATAACGTCACAAAAATTAATTACGTCAAAAAATACATAACCCCAAAAAATAAATGACGTCACAAAATACATAACGTCAAAAAAAAAATGACGTCACAAAATACATAACGTCACAAAAATAAATGACGTCACAAAATACATAACGACACAAAAATAAATGACGTCACAAAATACATAACGTCACAAAAATAAATGACGTCACAAAAATTAATGACGTCACAAAATACATAACGTCACAAAAATAAATGACGTCACAAAAATTAATTACGTCACAAAATACATATAGTCACAAAAATAATTGACGTCAAAAAATACATAACCTCATAAAAATAAATGATGTCACAAAATACATAACGTCACAAAAATAAATGACGTCACAAAATACATAACGTCAAAAAAAAATGACGTCACAAAATACATAACGTCATAAAAATAAATGACGTCACAAAAATTAATTACTTCACAAAATACATAACGTCACAAAAATAAATGACGTCACAAAATACATAACGTCACAAAATACATTACGTCGTAAAAATAAATGACGTCACAAAATACATAACGTCACAAAAATAAATGACGTCACAAAATACATAATGTCACAAAAATAAATGACGTCACAAAAATTAATTACGTCACAAAATACATAACGTCACAAAAATAAATGACGTCACAAAAATTAATTACGTCACAAAATACATAACGTCACAAAAATAAATGACGTCAAAAAATACATAACCTCACAAAAATAAATGATGTCACAAAATACATAACGTCACAAAAATAAATGACGTCACAAAATACATAACGTCACAAAAATAAATGACGTCACATATTACAAAACGTCACAAAAATAAATGACGTCACAAAATACATAACGTCACAAAAATAAATGACGTCACAAAAATTAATAACGTCACAAAATACATAACGTCACAAAATACATAACGGCAAAAAAATAAATGAAGTCACAAAATACATAACGTCGCAAAAATAAATGACGTCACAAAATACATAACGTCAACAAAAATAAATGACGTCACAAAATACATAACGTCACAAAAATAAATGACGTCACAAAATACATAACGTCACAAAAATAAATGCCGTCACAAAATACATAACGTTACAAAAATAAATGACGTCACAAAATACATAACGTCACAAAAATAAATGACGTCACAAAATACATAACGTCACAAAAAAATGACGTCACAAAATACAAAACGTCACAAAAATAAATGACGTCACAAAATACATAACGTCACAAAAATAAATGACATCACAAAATACATAACGTCACAAAAATAAATGACGTCACAAAATACATAACGTCACAAAAATAAATGACGTCACAAAATAAATAATGTCACAAAAATAAATGACGTCACAAAATACATAACGTCACAAAAACAAATGACGTCACAAAATACATAACGTCACAAAAATAAATTACGTCACAAAATACATAACGTCACAAAAATAAATGACGTCACAAAAATTAATTACGTCACAAAATACATAACGTCACAAAAATAAATAACGTCACAAAATACATAACGTCACAAAATACATAACTTCACAAAAATAATTGACGTCACAAAATAAATAAAGTCACAAAAATAAACGTCGTCACAAAATACATAACGTCACAAAAATAAATGACGTCACAAAATACATAACGTCACAAAATTAATGACGTCACAAAAATTAATTACGTCACAAAATACATAACGTCACAAAAATTAATTTCGTCAAAAAATACATAACCTCACAAAAATAAATGACGTCACAAAATACATAACGTCACAAAAATAAATGACGTCACAAAATACATAACGTCACTAAAATAAATGACGTCACAAAATACATAACGTCACAAAAATAAATGACGTCACAAAAATTAATGACGTCACAAAATACATAACGTCACAAAAATAAATGACGTCACAAAATTAATTGCGTCACAAAATACATAACGTCACAAAAATAAATGACGTCAAAAAATACATAACCTCACAAAAATAAATGATGTCACAAAATACATAACGTCACTAAAATAAATGACGTCACAAAATACATAACGTCACAAAAATAAATGACGTCACAAAATACATAACTTCACAAAAATAAATGACGTCACAAAATACATAACGTCACAAAAATAAATGACGTCACAAAAATAAATAACGTCACAAAATACATAACGTCACAAAATACATAACGGCAAAAAAATAAATGACGTCACAAAATACATAACGTCACAAAAATAAATGACGTCACAAAATACATAACGTCAAAAAAATAAATGACGTCACAAAATACATAACGTCACAAAAATAAATGACGTCACAAAATACATAACGTCACAAAAATAAATGAGGTCACAATAATAAATGACGTCACAAAATACATAACGTCACAAAAATAAATGACGTTACAAAATACATAACGTCACAAAAATAAATGAAGTCACAAAATACATAACGTCACAAAAAAATGACGTCACAAAATACATAACGTCACAAAAATAAATGACGTCACAAAATACATAACGTCAAAAAAATAAATGACGTCACAAAATACATAACGTCACAAAAATAAATGACGTCACAAAATACATAACGTCACAAAAATAAATGACGTCACTATAATAAATGACGTCACAAAATACATAACGTCACAAAAATAAATGACGTCACAAAATACATAACGTCACAACAACAAATGACGTCACAAAATACATAACGTCACAAAAATAAATGACGTCACAAAATACATAACGTCACAAAATATATAACGTCACAAAAATAAATAACGTCACAAAAATTAATTACGTCACAAAATACATAACGTCACAAAAATAAATAACGTCACAAAATACATAATGTCACAAAATACATAACGTTACAAAAATAAATGACGTCACAAAATACATAACGTCACAAAAACAAATGACGTCACAAAATACATAACGTCACAAAAATAAATGACGTCACAAAATACATAACGTCACAAAATATATAACGTCACAAAAATAAATGACGTCACAAAAATAATTACGTCACAAAATACATAACGTCACAAAAATAAATAACGTCACAAAATACATAACGTCACAAAATACATAACGTTACAAAAATAAATGACGTCACAAAATAAATAAAGTCACAAAAATAAATGACGTCACAAAATACATAACGTCACAAAAATAAATGACGTCACAAAATACATAACGTCACAAAAATAAATGACGTCACAAAATACATAACGTCACAAAAATAAATGACGTCACAAAAATTAATTACGTCACAAAATACATAACGTCAAAAAATATATAACGTCAAAAAAATAAATGACGTCACAAAAATTAATTACGTCACAAAATACATAAAGTCACAAAAATAAATAACGTAACAAAATACATAACGTCACAAAATACATAACGTTACAAAAATAAATGACGTCACAAAATAAATAAAGTCTCAAAAATAAATGACGTCACAAAATACATAACGTCACAAAAATTAATTACGTCAAAAAATACATAACCTCACAAAAATAAATGACGTCACAAAATACATAACGTCACAAAAATAAATGACATCACAAAATACATAACGTCACAAAAATAAATGACGTCACAAAATACATAACGTCACAAAAATAAATGACGTCACAAAAATTAATGACGTCACAAAATACATAACGTCACAAAAATAAATGACGTCAGAAAAATTAATTACGTCACAAAATACATAACGTCACAAAAATAAATGACGTCAAAAAATACATGACCTGACAAAAATAAATGATGTCACAAAATACATAACGTCATAAAAATAAATGACGTCACAAAATACATAACGTCACAAAAATAAATGACGTCACAAAATACATAACGTCACATGTATACATAACGACACAAAAATAAATGACGTCACAAAATACATATTGTCACAAAAACAAATGACGTCACAAAAATTAATTACGTCACAAAATACATAACGTCACAAAATATATAACGTCACAAAAATAAATGACGTCACAAAAATTAATTACGTCACAAAATACATAACGTCAAAAAAATAAATAACGTCACAAAATACATAACGTCACAAAATACATAACCTCACAAAAATAAATGACGTCACAAAATACATAACGTCACAAAAATAAATGACGTCACAAAATACATAACGTCACAAAAATAAATGACGTCACAAAATACATAACGTCACAAAAATAAATGACGTCACAAAAAGTAATGACGTCACAAAATACATAACGTCACAAAAATAATTGACGTCACAAAATACATAACGTCACAAAAATAAATGACGTCACAAAAATTAATTACGTCACAAAATACATATCGTCACAAAAATAAATGACGTCACAAAATACATAACGTCACAAAATACATAACGTCACAAAAATAAATAACGTCACAAAATACATAACGTCAAAAAAATAAAAGACGTCACAAAATACATAACGTCACAAAAAATAAATTACGTCACAAAATGCATAACGTCACAAAAATAAATGACGTCACAATAATAAATGACGTCACAAAATACATAACGTCACAAAATACATAACGTCACAAAAATAAATGACGTCACAAAATACATAACGTCACTAAAATAAATGACGTCACAAAATACATAACGTCACAAAAATAAATGACGTCACAAAATACATAACGTCACAAAATTAATGACGTCACAAAAATTAATTACGTCACAAAATACATAACGTCACAAAAATTAATTACGTCAAAAAATACATAACCCCAAAAAATAAATGACGTCACAAAATACATAACGTCAAAAAAAATGACGTCACAAAATACATAACGTCACAAAAATAAATGACGTCACAAAATACATAACGACACAAAAATAAATGACGTCACAAAATACCTAACGTCACAAAAATAAATGACGTCACAAAAATTAATGACGTCACAAAATACATAACGTCACAAAAATAAATGACGTCACAAAAATTAATTACGTCACAAAATACATAACGTCACAAAAATAATTGACGTCAAAAAATACATAACCTCATAAAAATAAATGATGTCACAAAATACATAACGTCACAAAAATAAATGACGTCACAAAATACATAACGTCAAAAAAAATGACGTCACAAAATACATAACGTCATAAAAATAAATGACGTCACAAAAATTAATTACTTCACAAAATACATAACGTCACAAAAATAAATGACGTCACAAAATACATAACGTCACAAAATACATTACGTCGTAAAAATAAATGACGTCACAAAATACATAACGTCACAAAAATAAATGACGTCACAAAATACATAACGTCACAAAAATAAATGACGTCACATATTACAAAACGTCACAAAAATAAATGACGTCACAAAATAAATAACGTCACAAAAATAAATGACGTCACAAAAATTAATAACGTCACAAAATACATAACGTCACAAAATACATAACGGCAAAAAAATAAATGAAGTCACAAAATACATAACGTCGCAAAAATAAATGACGTCACAAAATACATAACGTCAACAAAAATAAATGACGTCACAAAATACATAACGTCACAAAAATAAATGACGTCACAAAATACATAACGTCACAAAAATAAATGCCGTCACAAAATACATAACGTTACAAAAATAAATGACGTCACAAAATACATAACGTCACAAAAATAAATGACGTCACAAAATACATAACGTCACAAAAAAATGACGTCACAAAATACAAAACGTCACAAAAATAAATGACGTCACAAAATACATAACGTCAAAAAAATAAATGACATCACAAAATACATAACGTCAAAAAAATAAATGACGTCACAAAATACATAACGTCACAAAAACAAATGACGTCACAAAATACATAACGTCACAAAAATAAATGACGTCACAAAATACATAACGTCACAAAAATAAATGACGTCACAAAAATTAATTACGTCACAAAATACATAACGTCACAAAAATAAATAACGTCACAAAATACATAACGTCACAAAATACATAACTTCACAAAAATAATTGACGTCACAAAATAAATAAAGTTACAAAAATAAACGACGTCACAAAATACATAACGTCACAAAATAAATGACGTCACAAAATACATAACGTCACAAAATTAATGACGTCTTAAAAATTAATTACGTCACAAAATACATAACGTCACAAAAATTAATTACGTCAAAAAATACATAACCTCACAAAAATAAATGACGTCACAAAATACATAACATCACAAAAATAAATGACGTCACAAAATACATAACGTCACTAAAATAAATGACGTCACAAAATACATAACGTCACAAAAATAAATGACGTCACAAAATATATAACGTGACAAAAATAAATGACGTCACAAAAATTAATGACGTCACAAAATACATAACGTCACAAAAATAAATGACGTCACAAAATTAATTGCGTCAAAAAATACATAACGTCACAAAAATAAATGACGTCAAAAAATACATAACCTCACAAAAATAAATGATGTCACAAAATACATAACGTCACTAAAATAAATGACGTCACAAAATACATAACGTCACAAAAATAAATGACGTCACAAAATACATAACTTCACAAAAATAAATGACGTCACAAAATACATAACGTCACAAAAATAAATGACGTCACAAAAATAAATAACGTCACAAAATACATAACGTCACAAAATACATAACGGCAAAAAAATAAATGACGTCATAAAATACATAACGTCACAAAAATAAATGACGTCACAAAATACGTAACGTCAAAAAAAAAATGACGTCACAAAATACATAACGTCACAAAAATAAATGACGTCACAAAATACATAACGTCACAAAAATAAATGAGGTCACAATAATAAATGACGTCACAAAATACATAACGTCACAAAAATAAATGACGTTACAAAATACATAACGTCACAAAAATAAATGAAGTCACAAAATACATAACGTCACAAAAAAATGACGTCACAAAATACATAACGTCACAAAAATAAATGACGTCACAAAATACATAACGTCAAAAAAATAAATGACGTCACAAAATACATAACGTCACAAAAATAAATGACGTCACAATAATAAATGACGTCACAAAATATATAACGTCACAAAAATAAATGACGTCACAAAATACATAACGTCACAACAACAAATGACGTCACAAAATACATAACGTCACAAAAATAAATGACGTCACAAAATACATAACGTCACAAAATATATAACGTCACAAAAATAAATGACGTCACAAAAATTAATTACGTCACAAAATACATAACGTCACAAAAATAAATAACGTCACAAAATACATAACGTCACAAAATACATAACGTTACAAAAATAAATGACGTCACAAAATACATAACGTCACAAAAACAAATGACGTCACAAAATACATAACGTCACAAAAATAAATGACGTCACAAAATACATAACGTCACAAAATATATAACGTCACAAAAATAAATGACGTCACAAAAATTAATTACGTCACAAAATACATAACGTCACAAAAATAAATAACGTCACAAAATACATAACGTCACAAAATACATAACGTTACAAAAATAAATGACGTCACAAAATAAATAAAGTCACAAAAATAAATGACGTCACAAAATACATAACGTCACAAAAATAAATGACGTCACAAAATACATAACGTCACAAAATTAATGACGTCACAAAAATTAATTACGTCACAAAATACATAACGTCAAAAAAATTAATTACGTCAAAAAATACATAACCTCACAAAAATAAATGACGTCACAAAATACATAACGTCACAAAATATATAACGTCACAAAAATAAATGACGTCACAAAAATTAATTACGTCACAAAATACATAACGTCACAAAAATAAATAACGTCACAAAATACATAACGTCACAAAATACATAACGTTACAAAAATAAATGACGTCACAAAATACATAACGTCACAAAAACAAATGACGTCACAAAATACATAACGTCACAAAAATAAATGACGTCACAAAATACATAACGTCACAAAATATATAACGTCACAAAAATAAATGACGTCACAAAAATTAATTACGTCACAAAATACATAACGTCACAAAAATAAATAACGTCACAAAATACATAACGTCACAAAATACATAACGTTACAAAAATAAATGACGTCACAAAATAAATAAAGTCACAAAAATAAATGACGTCACAAAATACATAACGTCACAAAAATAAATGACGTCACAAAATACATAACGTCACAAAATTAATGACGTCACAAAAATTAATTACGTCACAAAATACATAACGTCAAAAAAATTAATTACGTCAAAAAATACATAACCTCACAAAAATAAATGACGTCACAAAATACATAACGTCACAAAATATATAACGTCACAAAAATAAATGACGTCACAAAAATTAATTACGTCACAAAATACATAACGTCACAAAAATAAATAACGTCACAAAATACATAACGTCACAAAATACATAACGTTACAAAAATAAATGACGTCACAAAATAAATAAAGTCACAAAAATAAATGACGTCACAAAATACATAACGTCACAAAAATAAATGACGTCACAAAATACATAACGTCACAAAAATAAGTAACGTCACAAAAAGTAATGACGTCACAAAATACATAACGTCAAAAAAATAAATGACGTCACAAAATACATAACGTCACAAAAATTAATGACGTCACAAAAATTAATTACGTCACAAAATACATAACGTCACAAAAATAAATGACGTCACAAAATACATAACGTCACAAAAATAAGTAACGTCACAAAAAGTAATGACGTCACAAAATACATAACGTCAAAAAAATAAATGACGTCACAAAATACATAACGTCACAAAAATTAATGACGTCACAAAAATTAATTACGTCACAAAATACATAACGTCACAAAAATAAATGACGTCACAAAATACATAACGTCACAAAATACATAACGTCATAAAAATAAATAACGTCACAAAATACATAACGTCAAAAAAATAAATGACGTCACAAAATACATAACGTCACAAAAAATAAATTACGTCACAAAATGCATAACGTCTCAAAAATAAATAATGTCACAAAATACATAACGTCACAAAAATAAATGACGTCATAAAATACATAACGTCACAAAAATAAATGACGTCACAAAAAATTATTACGTCACAAAAATAAATAACGTCACAAAAAACATAACGTCACAACATAGATAACGGCACAAAAATAAATTACGTAACAAAATACATAATGTCACAAAAATAAATGACGTCACAAAATACATAACGTCAAAAAAGTAAATGACGTCACAAAATACATAACGTCACAAAAATAAATGACGTCACAAAATACATAACGTCACAAAAATAAATGACGTCACAATAATAAATGACGTCACAGAATACATAACGTCACAAAAATAAATGACGCCACAAAATACATAACGTCACAAAAATAAATGACGTCACAAAATACATAACGTCACAAAAATAAATGACGTCACAAAATACATAACGTCAAAAAAAATGACGTCACAAAATACATAACGTCACAAAAATAAATGACGTCACAAAATACATATTTCATAAAATACATAACGTCACAAAAATAAATGACGTCACAAAATAAATAACGTCACAAAAATAAATGACGTCACAAAATACACAACGTCACAAAAATAAATGACGCATAACGTCACATGTATACATAACGTCACAAAAATAAATGACGTCACAAATACATAGTGTCACAAAAATAAATGACGTCACAAAAATTAATTACGTCACAAAATACATAACGTCACAAAATATATAACGTCACAAAAATAAATGACGTCACAAAAATTAATTGCGTCACAAAATACATAACGTCACAAAAATAAATAACGTCACAAAATACATAACGTCACAAAATACATAACGTCACAAAAATAAATGACGTCACAAAATAAATAAAGTCACAAAAATAAATGACGTCACAAATATAAATGACGTCACAAAATACATAACGTCACAAAATTAATGACGTCACAAAAATTAATTACGTCACAAAATACATAACGTCACAAAAATTAATTACTTCAAAAAATACATAACCTCACAAAAATAAATGACGTCACAAAATACATAACGTCACAAAAATAAATGACATCACAAAATACATAACGTCACAAAAATAAATGACGTCACAAAAATTAATGACGTCACAAAATACATAACGTCACAAAAATAAATGACGTCAGAAAAATTAATTACGTCACAAAATACATAACGTCACAAAAATAAATGACGTCAAAAAATACATGACCTGACAAAAATAAATGATGTCACAAAATACATAACGTAACAAAAATAAATGACGTCACAAAATACATAACGTCACAAAAATAAATGACGTCACAAAATACATAACGTCACAAAAATAAATGACGTCACAAAAATTAATTACGTCACAAAATACATAACGTCACAAAATATATAACGTCACAAAAATAAATGACGTCACAAAAATTAATTACGTCACAAAATACATAACGTCATAAAAATAAATAACGTCACAAAATCCATAACGTCAAAAAGTACATAACGTTACAAAAATAAATGACGTCACAAAATAAATAATGTCACAAAAATAAATGACGTCACAAAATACATAACGTCTCAAAAATTAATTACGTAAAAAAATACATAACCTCACAAAAATAAATGACGTCACAAAATACATAACGTCACAAAAATTAATTACGTCAAAAAATACATAACCTCACAAAAATAAATGACGTCACAAAATACATAACGTCACAAAAATAAATGACGTCACAAAATACATAACGTCACAAAAATAAATGACGTCACAAAATACATAACGTCACAAAAATAAATGACGTCACAAAAATTAATGACGTCACAAAATACATAACGTCACAAAAATAACTGACGTCAGAAAAATTAATTACGTCACAAAATACATAACGTCACAAAAATAAATGACGTCAAAAAATACATGACCTGACAAAAATAAATGATGTCACAAAATACATAACGTCACAAAAATAAATGACGTCACAAAATACATAACGTCACAAAAATAAATGACATCAGAAAATACATAACGTCACAAAAATAAATGACGTCACAAAAATTAATTACGTCACGAAATACATAATGTCACAAAATATATAACGTCAAAAAAATAAATGACGTCACAAAAATTAATTACGTCACAAAATACATAAAGTCACAAAAATAAATAACGTCACAAAATACATAACGTCACAAAATACATAACTTTACAAAAATAAATGACGTCACAAAATAAATAAAGTCACAAAAATAAATGACGTCACAAAATACATAACGTCACAAAAATTAATTACGTCAAAAATACATAACCTCACAAAAATAAATGACGTCACAAAATACATAACGTCACAAAAATAAATGACGTCACAAAATACATAACGTCACAAAAATAAATGACGTCACAAAATACATAACGTCACAAAAATAAATGACGTCACAAAAATTAATTACGTCACAAAATACATAACGTCACAAAAATAAATGACGTCAGAAAAATTAATTACGTCACAAAATACATAACGTCACAAAAATAAATGACGTCAAAAAATACATGACCTGACAAAAATAAATGATGTCACAAAATACATAACGTCATAAAAATAAATGACGTCACAAAATACATAACGTCACAAAAATAAATGACGTCACAAAATACATAACGTCACATGTATACATAACGTCACAAAAATAAATGACGTCACAAAATACATATTGTCACAAAAATAAATGACGTCACAAAAATTAATTACGTCACAAAATACATAACGTCACAAAATATATAACGTCACAAAAATAAATGACGTCACAAAAATTAATTACGTCACAAAATACATAACGTCACAAAAATAAATAACGTCACAAAATACATAACGTCACAAAATACATAACGTCACAAAAAAAATGACGTCACAAAATAAATAAAATCACAAAAATAAATGACGTCACAAAATACACAACGTCACAAAAATAAATGACGTCACAAAATAAATAACGTCACAAAAATAAATGACGTCACAAAATACACAACGTCACAAAAATAAATGACGTCACAAAATACATAACGTCACATGTATACATAACGTCACAAAAATAAATGACGTCACAAAATACATATTGTCACAAAAATAAATGACGTCACAAAAATTAATTACGTCACAAAATACATAACGTCACAAAATATATAACGTCACAAAAATAAATGACGTCACAAAAATTAATTACGTCACAAAATACATAACGTCACAAAAATAAATAACGTCACAAAATACATAACGTCACAAAAATAAATGACGTCAAAAAATACATAACCTCACAAAAATAAATGATGTCACAAAATACATAACGTCACTAAAATAAATGACGTCACAAAATACATAGCGTCACTAAAATAAATGACGTCAAAAAATACATAACGTCACAAAAATAAATGATGTCACAAAATAAATAACGTCACAAAAATAAATGACGTCACAAAAATTAATTACGTCACAAAATACATAACGTCACAAAAATAAATGACGTCAGAAAAATTAATTACGTCACAAAATACATAACGACACAAAAATAAATGGCGTCAAAAAATACATGACCCGACAAAAATAAATGATGTCACAAAATACATAACGTCATAAAAATAAATGACGTCACAAAATACATAACGTCACAAAAATAAATGACGTCACAAAATACTTTACGTCACATGTATACATAACGTCACAAAAATAAATGACGTCACAAAATACATATTGTCACAAAAATAAATGACGTCACAAAAATTAATTACGTCACAAAATACATAACGTCACAAAATATATAACGTCACAAAAATAAATGACGTCACAAAAATTAATTACGTCACAAAATACATAACGTCACAAAAATAAATAACGTCACAAAATACATAACGTCACAAAATACATAACGTCACAAAAAAAATGACGTCACAAAATAAATAAAATCACAAAAATAAATGACGTCACAAAATACACAACGTCACAAAAATAAATGACGTCACAAAATAAATAACGTCACAAAAATAAATGACGTCACAAAATACACAACGTCACAAAAATAAATGACGTCACAAAATACATAACGTCACATGTATACATAACGTCACAAAAATAAATGACGTCACAAAATACATATTGTCACAAAAATAAATGACGTCACAAAAATTAATTACGTCACAAAATACATAACGTCACACAATATATAACGTCACAAAAATAAATGACGTCACAAAAATTAATTACGTCACAAAATACATAACGTCACAAAAATAAATAACGTCACAAAATACATAACGTCACAAAATACATAACGTCACAAAAATAAATGACGTCACAAAATAAATAAAGTCACAAAAATAAATGACGTCACAAAATACACAACGTCACAAAAATAAATGACGTCACAAAATATATAACGTCACAAAAATAAATGACGTCACAAAAATTAATTACGTCACAAAATACATAACGTCACAAAAATAAATAACGTCACAAAATACATAACGTCACAAAATACATAACGTCACAAAAATAAATGACGTCACAAAATAAATAAAGTCACAAAAATAAATGACGTCACAAAATACATAACGTCACAAAAATAAATGACATCACAAAATACATAACGTCACAAAATTAATGACGTCACAAAAATTAATTACATCACAAAATACATAACGTCACAAAATTTAATTACGTCAAAAAATACATAACCTCAAAAAAATAAATGACGTCACAAAATACATAACGTCACAAAAATAAATGACGTCACAAAATACATAACGTCACAAAAATAAATGACGTCACAAAATACATAACGTCACAAAAATAAATGACGTCACAAAAATTAATTACGTCACAAAATACATAACGTCACAAAAATAAATGACGTCAGAAAAATTAATTACGTCACAAAATACATAACGTCACAAAAATAAATGACGTCAAAAAATACATGACCTGACAAAAATAAATGATGTCACAAAATACATAACGTCATAAAAATAAATGACGTCACAAAATACATAACGTCACAAAAATAAATGACGTCACAAAATACATAACGTCACATGTATACATAACGTCACAAAAATAAATGACGTCACAAAATACATATTGTCACAAAAATAAATGACGTCACAAAAATTAATTACGTCACAAAATACATAACGTCACAAAATATATAACGTCACAAAAATAAATGACGTCACAAAAATTAATTACGTCACAAAATACATAACGTCACAAAAATAAATAACGTCACAAAATACATAACGTCACAAAATACATAACGTCACAAAAAAAATGACGTCACAAAATAAATAAAATCACAAAAATAAATGACGTCACAAAATACACAACTTCACAAAAATAAATGACGTCACAAAATAAATAACGTCACAAAAATAAATGACGTCACAAAATACACAACGTCACAAAAATAAATGACGTCACAAAATACATAACGTCACATGTATACATAACGTCACAAAAATAAATGACGTCACAAAATACATATTGTCACAAAAATAAATGACGTCACAAAAATTAATTACGTCACAAAATACATAACGTCACAAAATATATAACGTCACAAAAATAAATGACGTCACAAAAATTAATTACGTCACAAAATACATAACGTCACAAAAATAAATAACGTCACAAAATACATAACGTCACAAAATACATAACGTCACAAAAATAAATGACGTCACAAAATAAATAAAGTCACAAAAATAAATGACGTCACAAAATACACAACGTCACAAAAATAAATGACGTCACAAAATATATAACGTCACAAAAATAAATGACGTCACAAAAATTAATTACGTCACAAAATACATAACGTCACATAAATAAATAACGTCACAAAATACATAACGTCACAAAATACATAACGTCACAAAAATAAATGACGTCACAAAATAAATAAAGTCACAAAAATAAATGACGTCACAAAATACATAACGTCACAAAAATAAATGACATCACAAAATACATAACGTCACAAAATTAATGACGTCACAAAAATTAATTACGTCACAAAATACATAACGTCACAAAAATTAATTACGTCAAAAAATACATAACCTCACAAAAATAAATGACGTCACAAAATACATAACGTCACAAAAATAAATGACGTCACAAAATACATAACGTCACAAAAATAAATGACGTCACAAAAATTAATGACGTCACAAAATACATAACGTCACAAAAATAAATGACGTCAGAAAAATTAATTACGTCACAAAATACATAACGTCACAAAAATAAATGACGTCAAAAAATACATGACCTGACAAAAATAAATGATGTCACAAAATACATAACGTCACAAAAATAAATGACGTCACAAAATACTTAACGTCACAAAAATAAATGACGTCACAAAATACATAACGTCACAAAAATAAATGACGTCACAAAAATTAATTACGTCACAAAATATATAACGTCACAAAATATATAACGTCACAAAAATAAATGACGTCACAAAAATTAATTACGTCACAAAATACATAACGTCACAAAAATAAATAACGTCACAAAATACATAACGTCAAAAAATACATAACGTTACAAAAATAAATGACGTCACAAAATAAATAATATCACAAAAATAAATGACGTCACAAAATACATAACGTCACAAAAATTAATTACGTCAAAAAATACATAACCTCACAAAAATAAATGACGTCACAAAATACATAACGTCACAAAAATTAATTACGTCAAAAAATACATAACCTCACAAAAATAAATGACGTCACAAAATACATAACGTCACAAAAATAAATGACGTCACAAAATACATAACGTCACAAAAATAAATGACGTCACAAAATACATAACGTCACAAAAATAAATGACGTCACAAAAATTAATGACGTCACAAAATAATTAACGTCACAAAAATTAATGACGTCAGAAAAATTAATTACGTCACAAAATACATAACGTCACAAAAATAAATGACGTCAAAAAATACATGACCTGACAAAAATAAATGATGTCACAAAATACATAACGTCACAAAAATAAATAACGTCACAAAATACATAACGTCACAAAAATAAATGACGTCACAAAATACATAACGTCACAAAAATAAATGACGTCACAAAAATTAATTACGTCACAAAATACATAACGTCACAAAATATATAACGTCACAAAAATAAATGACGTCACAAAAATTAATTACGTCACAAAATACATAACGTCACAAAAATAAATAACGTCACAAAATACATAACGTCACAAAATACATAACGTTACAAAAATAAATGACGTCACAAAATAAATAAAGTCACAAAAATAAATGACGTCACAAAATACATAACGTCACAAAAATTAATTACGTCAAAAAATACATAACCTCACAAAAATAAATGACGTCACAAAATACATAACGTCACAAAATAAATGAAGTCACAAAATACATAACGTCACAAAAATAAATGACGTCACAAAATACATAACGTCACAAAAATAAATGACGTCACAAAAATTAATTACGTCACAAAATACATAACGTCACAAAATTTAATTAAGTAAAAAAAAAATTACCTCACTAAAATAAATGACGTCACAAAATACATAACGTCACAAAAATAAATGACGTCACAAAATACATAACGTCACAAAAATAAATGACGTCACAAAATAAATAAAGTCACAAAAATAAATGACGTCACAAAATACTTGACGTCACAAAAATAAATGACGTCACAAAATACATAACGTCACAAAATTAATGACGTCACAAAAATTAATTACGTCACAAAATACATAACGTCACAAAATTTAATTAAGTCAAAAAATACATAACCTCACTAAAATAAATGACGTCACAAAATACATAACGTCACAAAAATAAATGACGTCACAAAATACATAACGTCACAAAAATAAATGACGTCACAAAATACATAACGTCACAAAAATAAATGACGACACAAAAATTAATGACGTCACAAAATACATAACGTCACAAAAATAAATGACGTTACAAAAATTAATTACGTCACAAAATACATAACGTCACAAAAATTAATGACGTCAAAAAATACATAACCTGACAAAAATAAATGATGTCACAAAATACATAACGTCATAAAAATAAATGACGTCACAAAATACATAACGTCACAAAAATAAATGACGTCACAAAATACATAACGTCACAAAAATAAATGACGTCACAAAATACATAACGTCACAAAAATAAATGACGTCACAAAAATAAATAACGTCACAAAATACATAACGTCACAAAATACATAACGGCAAAAAAAATAAATGACGTCACAAAATACATAACGTCACAAAAATAAATAACGTCACAAAATACATAACGTCAAAAAAAATAAATGACGTCACAAAATACATAACGTCACAAAAATAAATGACGTCACAAAATACATAACGTCACAAAAATAAATGACGTCACAAAATACATAACGTCACAAAAATAAATGACGTCACAAAATACATAACGTCACAAAAATAAATGACGTCACAAAAATTAATTACGTCACAAAATACATAACGTCACAAAATACATAACGTCACAAAATACATAACGGCAAAAAAATAAATGACGTCACAAAATACATAACGTCACAAAAATAAATAACGTCACAAAATACATAACGTCAAAAAAAATAAATGACGTCACAAAATACATAACGTCACAAAAATAAATGACGTCACAAAATACATAACGTCACAAAAATAAATGACGTCACAATAATAAATGACGTCAAATTCGTACGCAAAGTATAAAGAAAAATTGAATTTACACCGGTCTCCAAAAACAAGGCATAATTGGGCGTATTATTAGGCAAACTGAATAGCTTTCTTACAAAAAGACGCAAAACTCCCTCAATTTTGTCGCTTCTGTGATAACCCCAAACCTGGCAACCATAACATAACAAAGATCTAATTACGGCATAAAAACAGCTAAATTTAGAAGTCAGAGTAATTTCCCTATCTCCAAAAAATTTATGCCAAATCCTAAATACTAAACTAAACAAATCCTACAAAATTTGTTTTAAGAATTAGAGTAATGGAGGGAATCTTTAAAAATGTACTATAAAGTGTAGAGATGGAGGACACGTTTATAAAATGTATTATAAAATCTAGAGTAGGAGGAGACTCTTGTAAAATTAATATAACGTATATACAACTATTACAAGATAGTCTAGTAAGGATCCAATAAATACTAAACTTAACAATTAGGAGGAGACTCTTGTAAAATGTGTTGTAAGAACTATATTAAGAGGGGTGTCTTTAAAAATGTACTATAGAGTCTAGAGTAGGAGGAGACTCTTGTAAAGTTAATATAGGGTAAATACAACTATTGCAAGATGGTCTAGTTCGGATCCAATATATACCAAACTAAACAAATCCTATAAGATTTGTTTTAAGAACTAGAGTAATGGAGGGAATCTTTAATAATGTACTATAAAGTGTAGAGTACGATGAGACTCTTGTAAAATTAATATAAGTTATATACAACTATTACAAGATAGTCTAGTTCGGATCCAATAAATACTAAATTAAAAAATAGAGGAGACTCTTGTAAAATGTGTTGTAGGAACTAGATTAAGAGGGGAGTCTTTAAAAATGTACTATAGAGTCTAGAGTAGGAGGAGACTCTTGTAAAATTAACATAGGGTAAATACAACTATTGCAAGATGGTCTAGTTCGGATCCAATAAATACTTAACTAAACAAATCCTATAATATTTGTTTTAAGAACTAGAGTAATGGAGGGAATATTTAATAATGTACTATAAAGTGTAGAGTACGATGAGACTCTTGTAAAATTAATATAAGGTAAATACAACTATTACAAGATAGTCTAGTTCGGATCCAATAAATACTAAACTAAACAGTTCCTATAAAATTTGTTGTAAGAACTAGAGTAAGAGGGGAATCTTTAAAAATGTACTATAGAGGTAAGAGTGGGAGGAGACTCTTGCAAAAAGTATTATGAAATCTAGAGTAGGAGGAGAATCATGTAAAATTAATATAAGGTATATACAACTATCACAAGATACTTTAGTTCGGATCCAATAAATACTGAAGTAAACAATTAGGAGGAGACTCTTGTAAAATGTGTTGTAAGAACTAGAGTAAGAGGGGACTCTTTAAAATTGTACTATAAAGTGTAGAGTAGGAGGAGACCCTTGTAAAATGTATTATAAAATCTAGAGTAGGAGGAGACTCTTGTAAAATTAATATAAGGTATATACAACTATTACAAGATAGTCTAGTTCGGATCCAATAAATACTAAAATTAACAATTAGGAGTAGACTCTTTTAAAATGTGTTGTAAGAACTAGAGTAAGAGGGGACTCTTTAAAATTGTACTTTAAAGTGTAGAGTTGGAGGACACGTTTGTAAAATGTATTATAAAATCTAGAGTAGGAGGAGACTCTTGTAAAATTAATATAAGGTATATACAACTATTACAAGATGGTCTAGTTCGGATCCAATAAATACTAAACAAAACAAATCCTATAAAATGTGTTGTAAGAACTATAGTTATGGACGGAATCTTTAAAAATGTACTATAAAGTGTAGCGTAGGACGAGACTCTTGTAAAATGTATTATAAAACCTAGACTAGGAGGAGACCATTGTAAAATTAATATAAGGTATATACAACTATTACAAGATAGTCTAGTTCGGATCCAATAAATACTTAACTAAACAATTAGGAGGAGACTCTTATAAAATGTGTTGTAAGAACTAGAGAAAGAGGGGAATCTTTAAAAATGTACTATAAAGTCTAGAGTAGGAGGAGACACTTGTAAAATTTATATAAGGTATATACAACTATTACAAGGTAGACTAGTTCGGATCCAATAAATATTAAACAAAACAATTCCTTTAAAATGTGTGTAAGAACTAGAGTAAGAGGGGAATCTTTACAAACATACTATAAAGTCAAGAGTAGGAGGAGACTCTTGTAAAATCTATTATAAAACCTAGAGTAGAAGGAGACTCTTTTAAAAGTAATATAAGGTATATACAACTATTACAAGATAGTCTAGTTCGTATCCAATAAATACTAAACTAATTAATTAGGAAGAGACCCCTATAAAATGTGTTGTAAGAAGTAGAGTAGGAGGGGAATCTTTTAAAATGTACTTTAAAGTGTAGAGTTGGAGGACACGTTTGTAAAATGTATTATAAAATCTAGAGTAGGAGGAGACTCTTATAAAAGGTATTATAAAATCTAGAGTAAGAGGAAATTCCTGTAAAATTAATATAAGGTAAATACAACTATTACAAGATAGTCTAGTTCGGATCCAATAAATACTAAATTAAACTATTAGGAGGATACACTTGTAAAATGTGTTGTAAGAACTAGAGTAAGAGGGGACTCTTAAAAAATGTACTATAAAGTCTAGAGTTGGAGGAGACTCTTCTAAAATGTATTATAAAATCTAGAGAAGGAGGAGACTCTTGTAAAATTAAGATAAGTTATATACAACTATTACAAGATAGTCTAGTTAGGATCCAATAAATACTAAGCCAAACTATTCCTATGAAATGTGTTTTAAGAACTAGAGTAAGAGTGGAATCTTTAAAAATGTACTATAAAGTCTAGAGTTGGAGGAGACTCTTGTAAAATATATTATACATCTAGAGTAGGAGGATACTCTTGTAAAATAGTACGAGGTATATACAACTATCAAAAGATACTCTAGTTCGGATCCAATAAATACTAAATTAAACAATTAGGAGGAGACCCTTGTAAAATGTGTTATAGGAACTAGAGTAAGAGGGGACTCTTTAAAAATGTTATAAAGTGTAGAGTAGGAGAAGACCCTTGTAAAAAGTATGATAAAATCTAGAGTAGGAGGAGACTCTTGTAATGTTAATATAAGGTATATACAACTATTACAAGATGGTCTAGTTCGGATCCAATAAATACTAAACTAATCAAATCCTATAAAATGTGTTGTAAGAACTAGAGTAAGAGGGGACTGTTTAAAAATTTACTATAAAGTGTAGAGTAGGAGGAGACCCTTGTAAAATGAATTATAAAATCTAGACAAGGAGGAGACTCTTGTAAAATTAATATAACCTATATACAACTATTACAAGATAGTCTAGTTTGGATCCAATAGATACTAAACTTAACAATTACAAGGAGACTCTTGTAAAATGTGTTGTAAGAACTAGAGTAAGAGGGAACACTTTAAAAATGTACTATAAAGTCTAGAGTTTGAGGAGACTTTTGTAAAATGTATTAAAAAGTCTAGAGTAGGAGTAGACTCTAGTAAAATTAATATAAGTTATATACAAATATTACAAGATAGTCTAGTTAGGATACCATAAATACTAAGCCAATTAATTCCTATGAAATGTGTTGTAGGAACTAGAGTAAGAGGGGACTGTTTAAAAATGTACTATAAAGTTTAGAGTTGGAGGAGACTCTTGTAAAATGTATTTTAAAATCTAGAGTAGGAGGAAACTCTGGTAAAATTAATATAAGTTATATACAACTATTACAAGATAGTCTAGTTAGGATCCCATAAATACTAAGCCAAACAATTCCTTTGAAATGTGTTGTAAGAACTAGAGTAAGAGGGGACTGTTTAAAAATGTACTATAAAGTTTAGAGTTGGAGGAGACTCTTGTAAAATGTATTTTAAAATCTAGAGTAGGAAGAGACTCTTGTAAAATTAATATAAGATATATACAACTATTACAAGATAGTATAGTTCTGATCCAATAAATACTAATTTAAACAATTTGGAGGAGATTCTTGTAAAATATATTGTAAAAACAAGAGTAAGAGGGGACTCTTTAAAAATGTACTATAGAGGTTAGAGTAGGAGGAGACACTTGTAAAATGTATTATGAAATCTAAAGTAGGAGGAGAATCTTGTAAATCTAATATAAGGTGTATACAACTATTACAGGATAGTCTAGTTCGGATCCAATAGATACTAAACTTAACAATTACAAGGAGACTCTTGTAAAATGTGTTGTAAGAACTAGAGTAAGAGGGGACTCTTAAAAAATGTAATATAAAGTGTAGAGTAGGAGGAGACTCTTTAAAATGTATTAAGAAATCTAGAGTAGGAGGAGAATCTTGCAAAATTAATATAAGGTATATATAACTATTACAAGATAGTCTAGTTCGGATCCAATAAATACTAACCTTAACAATTAGGAGGAGACTCTTGTAAAATGTGTTGTAAGAACTAGAGTAAGAGGGGACTCTTTAAAAATGTACTTTAAAGTGTAGAGTTGGAGGAGACTCTTGTAAATTGTATTATAAAATCTAGAGTAGGAGGAAATTCTTGTAAAATTAATATAAGGTATATACAACTATTAGAAGATAGTCTAGTTCGGATCCAATAAATACTAAATTAAACAATTAGGAGGAGACTCTTGTAAAATGTGTTGTAAGAACTAGAGTAAGAGGGGACTCTTTAAAAATGTACTATAAAGTCTAGAGTTTGAGGAGACTTTTGTAAAATGTATTATAAAGTCTAGAGTAGGAGTAGACTCTAGTAAAATTAATATAAGTTATATACAACTATTACAAGATAGTCTAGTTAGGATCCCATAAATACTAAGCCAATTAATTCCCATGAAATGTGTTGTAAGAACTAGAGTAAGAGGGGACTCTTTAAAAATGTACTATAAAGTGTAGAGTAGGAGGAGACTCTTGTAAAATGTATTATAAAATCTAGAGTAGGAGGAGACTCTTGTAAAATAAATATAACCTATATACAACTATTACAAGATAGTCCAGTTCGGATCCAATAAATACTAATTTAAACAATTCGTTGGAGAATCTTTTAAAATGTGTTGTAGGAACTAGATTAAGAGGGGGGGTCTTTAAAAATGTACTATAGAGTCTAGAGTAGGAGGAGACTCATGTAAAATTAATATAAGGTATATACAACTATTAAAAGATAGTCTAGTTAGGATCCCATAAATACTAAGCCAAACAATTCCTATGAAATGTGTTGTAAGAACCAGAGTAAGAGGGGACTCTTTAAAAATGTACTATAAAGTGTAGAGTTGGAGGAGACCCTTGTGAAATGTATTATAAAATCTAGAGTAGGAGGAGACTCTTGTAAAATTAATATAAGGTATATACAACTATTACAAGAAAGTATAGTTCTGATCCAATAAATACTAATTTTAACAATTTGGAGGAGACTCTTGTAAAGTATGTTGTAGAAACAAGAGTAAGAGGGGACTCTTTAAAAATGTACTATAGAGGTTAGAGTAGGAGGAGACACTTGTAAAATGTATTATGAAATCTAGAGTAGGAGGAGAATCTTGTAAATCTAATATAAGGTGTATACAACTATTACAGGATAGTCTAGTTCGGATCCAATAGATACTAAACTTAACAATTACAAGGAGACTCTTGTAAAATGTGTTGTAAGAACTAGAGTAAGAGGGGACTCTTTAAAAATGTACTATAAAGTGTAGAGTAGGAGGAGACTCTTGTAAAATGTATTATAAAATCTAGAGTAGGAGGAAACTCTTGTAAAATTAATTTAACCTATATACAACTATTACAAGATAGTCTAGTTCGGATCCAATAAATACTAAATTAAAAAATAAAGGAGACTTTTGTAAAATGTGTTGTAAGAACTAGATTAAGAGGGGAGTATTTAAAAATGTACTATAGAGTCTAGAATAGGAGGAGACTCTTGTAAAATTAATATAGGGTAAATACAACTATTGAAAGATGGTCTAGTTCGGATCCAATAAATACTAAACTAAACAATTCCTGTAAAATGTGTTGTAAGACCTAGAGTAAGAGGGGAATCTTTAAAAATGTACTATAAAGTGTAGAGTTGGAGGAGACTCTTGTAAAATGTATTATAAAATCTAGAGTAGGAGGAAATTCTTGTAAAATTAATATAAGGTATATACAACTATTAGAAGATAGTCTAGTTCGGATCCAATAAATACTAAACTAAACAAATCCTATAAAATTTGTTTTAAGAACTAGAGTAATGGAGGGAATCTTTAAAAATGTACTATAAAGTGTAGAGTTGGACGACACGTTTGTAAAATGTATTATAAAATCTAGAGTAGGAGGAGACTCTTGTAAAATTAATATAACATATATACAACTATTACAAGATAGTCTAGTTCGGATCCAATAAATACTAACCTTAACAATTAGGAGGAGACTCTTGTAAAATGTGTTGTAAGAACTAGAGTAAGAGGGGACTCTTTAAAAATGTACTATAAAGTGTAGAGTTGGAGGAGACTCTTGTAAATTGTATTATAAAATCTAGAGTAGGAGGAAATTCTTGTAAAATTAATATAAGGTATATACAACTATTAGAAGATAGTCTAGTTCGGATCCAATAAATACTAAACTAAACAAATCCTATAAAATTTGTTTTAGGAACTAGAGTAATGGAGGGAATCTTTAAAAATGTACTATAAAGTGTAGAGTTGGACGACACGTTTGTAAAATGTATTATAAAATCTAGAGTAGGAGCAGACTCTTGTAAAATTAATATAACATATATACAACTATTACAAGATAGTATAGTTCTGACCCAATAAATACTAATTTAAACAATTTGGAGGAGACTCTTGTAAAATATATTGTAAAAACAAGAGTAAGAGGGGACTATTTAAAAATGTACTATAGAGGTTAGAGTAGGAGGCGACTCTTGTAAAATATATTGAAAAAACAAGAGTAAGAAGGGACTCTTTAAAAATGTACTATAGAGGTTAGAGTAGGAGGAGACTCTTTAAAATGTATTAAGAAATCTACAGTAGGAGGAGAATCTTGCAAAATTAATATAAGGTATATACAACTATTACAAGATAGTCTAGTTCGGATCCAATAAATACTAACCTTAACAATTAGGAGGAGACTCTTGTAAAATGTGTTGTAAGAACTAGAGTAAGAGGGGACTCTTTAAAAATGTACTATAAAGTGTAGAGTTGGAGGAGACTCTTGTAAATTGTATTATAAAATCTAGAGTAGGAGGAAATTCTTGAAAAATTAATATAAGGTATATACAACTATTAGAAGATAGTCTAGTTCGGATCCAATAAATACTAAATTAAACAATTAGTCGGAGACTCTTGTAAAATGTGTTGTAAGAACTAGAGTAAGAGGGGACTGTTTAAAAATGTACTATAAAGTTTAGAGTTGGAGGAGACTCTTGTAAAATGTATTTTAAAATCTAGAGTAGGAGGAAACTCTGGTAAAATTAATATAAGTTATATACAACTATTACAAGATAGTCTAGTTAGGATCCCATAAATACTAAGCCAAACAATTCCTTTGAAATGTGTTGTAAGAACTAGAGTAAGAGGGGACTCTTTAAAAATGTACTATAAAGTGTAGAGTATGAGGAGACCCTTGTAAAATGTATTATAAAATCTAGAGTAGGAGGAAACTCTTTTAAAATTAATATAAGGTATATACAACTATTACAAGATAGTCTAATTCGGATCCAATAAATACTAAACTAAACAATTCCTATAAAATGTGTTGTAAGAACTAGAGGAAGAGGGGACTCTTTAAAAATGTACTATAAAGTGTAGAGTAGGAGGAGACCCTTGTAAAATATATTATAGAATCTAGAGTAGGAGGAGACTCATGTAAAATTAATATAAGGTATATACAACTATTAGAAGATAGTCTAGTTCAGATCCATTAAATACTAAACTAAACAATTCGGAGGAGACTCTTGTAAAATGTGTTGTAAGAACTAGAGTAAGAGGGGACTCTTTAAAAATGTACTATAGAGGTTATAGTAGGAGGAGACACTTGTAAAATGTATTATGAAATCTAGAGTAGGAGGAGAATCTTGTAAATCTAATATAAGGTGTATACAACTATTACAGGATAGTCTAGTTCGGATCCAATAGATACTAAACTTAACAATTACAAGGAGACTCTTGTAAAATGTGTTGTAAGAACTAGAGTAAGAGGGGACTCTTTAAAAATGTACTACAAAGTGTAGAGTAGGAGGAGACTCTTGTAAAATTAATATAAGGTATATACAACTATTACAAGAAAGTATAGTTCTGATCCAATAAATACTAATTTAAACAATTTGGAGGAGACTCTTGTAAAGTATGTTGTAAAAACAAGAGTAAGAGGGGACTCTTTAAAAATGTACTATAAAGTGTAGAGTAGGAGGAGACTCTTGTAAAATGTATTATGAAATCTAGAGTAGGAGGAGAATCTTGTTAATCTAATATAAGGTGTATACAACTACTACAGGATAGTCTAGTTCGGATCCAATAGATACTAAACTTAACAATTACAAGGAGACTCTTGTAAAATGTGTTGTAAGAACTAGAGTAAGAGGGGACTCTTTAAAAATGTACTATAAAGTGTAGAGTAGGAGGAGACTCTTGTAAAATGTATTATAAAATCTAGAGTAGGAGGAAACTCTTGTAAAATTAATATAACCTATATACAACTATTACAAGATAGTCTAGTTCGGATCCAATAAATACTAAATTAAAAAAAGGGGAGACTCTTGTAAAATGTGTTGTAAGAACTAGAGTAAGAGGAGAATCTCTAAAAATGTACTATAAGGTCTAGAGTAGTAGGAGACTCTTGTAAAATTAATATAGGGTATATACAACTATTGAAAGATGGTCTAGTTCGGATCCAATAAATACTAAACTAAACAAATCCTTTAAAATTTGTTTTAAAAACTAGAGTAATGGAGGGAATCTTTAAAAATGTACTATAAAGTGTAGAGTTGGACGACACGTTTGTAAAATGTATTATAAAATCTAGAGTAGGAGGAGACTCTTGTAAAATTAATATAACGTATATACAACTATTACAAGATAGTCTAGTTCGGATCCAATAAATACTAAATTAAAAAAAGGGGAGACTCTTGTAAAATGTGTTGTAAGAACTAGAGTAAGAGGGGAAACTTTAAAAATGTACTTTAAAGTGTAGATTTGGAGCACACGTTTGTAAAATGTATTATAAAATCTAGAGTAGGAGGAGACTCTTGTAAAATTAATATAGGGTATATACAACTATTGAAAGATGGTCTAGTTCGGATCCAATAAATACTAAACTAAACAAATCCTATAAAATTTGTTTTAGGAACTAGAGTAATGGAGGGAATCTTTAAAAATGTACTATAAAGTGTAGAGTTGGAGGACACGTTTGTAAAATGTACTATAAAGTGTAGAGTTGGAGGAGACTCTTGTAAAATGTATTATAAAATCTAGAGTAGGAGGAAATTCTTGTAAAATTAATATAAGGTATATACAACTATTAGAAGATAGTCTAGTTCGGATCCAATAAATACTAAATGAAACAATTAGGAGGAGACTCTTGTAAAATGTGTTGTAAGAACTAGAGTAATAGGGGACTCTTTAAAAATGTACTATAAAGTCTAGAGTTTGAGGAGACTTTTGTAAAATGTATTATAAAGTCTAGAGTAGGAGTAGACTCTAGTAAAATTAATATAAGTTATATACAACTATTACAAGATAGTCTAGTTAGGATCCCATAAATACTAAGCCAATTAAATTCCTATGAAATGTGTTGTAAGACCGAGAGTAAGAGGGGACTCTTTAAAAATGTACTATAAAGTGTAGAGTTGAAGGAGACCCTTGTAAAATGTATTATAAAATCTAGAGTAGGAGGAGACTCTTGTAAAATTAATATAAGATATATACAACTATTACAAGATAGTATAGTTCTGATCCAATAAATACTAATTTAAACAATTTGGAGGAGACTCTTGTAAAATATATTGTAAAAACAAGAGTAAGAGGGGACTCTTTAAAAATGTACTATAGAGGTTAGAGTAGGAGGAGACACTTGTAAAATGTATTATGAAATCTAGAGTAGGAGGAGAATCTTGTAAATCTAATATAAGGTGTATACAACTATTACAGGATAGTCTAGTTCGGATCCAATAAATACTAAACTTAACAATTACAAGGAGACTCTTGTAAAATGTGTTGTAAGAACTAGAGTAAGAGGGGACTCTTTAAAAATGTACTATAAAGTGTAGAGTAGGAGGAGACTCTTTAAAATGTATTAAGAAATCTAGAGTAGGAGGAGAATGTTGCAAAATTAATATAAGGTATATACAACTATTAGAAGATAGTCTAGTTCGGATCCAATAAATACTAAATTAAACAATTAGGAGGAGACTCTTGTAAAATGTGTTGTAAGAACTAGAGTAAGAGGGGACTCTTTAAAAATGTACTATAAAGTCTAGAGTTTGAGGAGACTTTTGTAAAATGTATTATAAAGTCTAGAGTTGGAGTAGACTCTAGTAAAATTAATATAAGTTATATACAACTATTACAAGATAGTCTAGTTAGGATCCCATAAATACTAAGCCAATTAATTCCCATGAAATGTGTTGTAAGAACTAGAGTAAGAGGGGACTCTTTAAAAATGTACTATAAAGTGTAGAGTAGGAGGAGACCCTTGTAAAATGTATTATAAAATCTAGAGTAGGAGGAGACTCTTGTAAAATAAATATAACCTATATACAACTATTACAAGATAGTCCAGTTCGGATCCAATAAATACTAAATTAAACAATTCGTTGGAGAATCTTTTAAAATGTGTTGTAGGAACTAGATTAAGAGGGGGGGTCTTTAAAAATGTACTATAGAGTCTAGAGTAGGAGGAGACTCATGTAAAATTAATATAAGGTATATACAACTATTAAAAGATAGTCTAGTTAGGATCCCATAAATACTAAGCCAAACAATTCCTATGAAATGTGTTGTAAGAACCAGAGTAAGAGGGGACTCTTTAAAAATGTACTATAAAGTATAGAGTGGGAGGAGAACCTTGTGAAATGTATTATAAAATCTAGAGTAGGAGGAGACTCTTGTAAAATTAATATAAGGTATATACAACTATTACAAGATAGTATAGTTCTGATCCAATAAATACTAATTTAAACAATTTGGAGGAGACTCTTGTAAAATATATTGAAAAACAAGAGTAAGAGGGGACTCTTTAAAAATGTACTATAGAGGTTAGAGTAGGAGGAGACACTTGTAAAATGTATTATGAAATCTAGAGTAGGAGGAGAATCTTGTAAATCTAATATAAGGTGTATACAACTATTACAGGATAGTCTAGTTCGGATCCAATAAATACTAAACTTAACAATTACAAGGAGACTCTTGTAAAATGTGTTGTAAGAACTAGAGTAAGAGGGGACTCTTTAAAAATGTACTATAAAGTGTAGAGTAGGAGGAGACTCTTTAAAATGTATTAAGAAATCTAGAGTAGGAGGAGAATGTTGCAAAATTAATATAAGGTATATACAACTATTAGAAGTTAGTCTAGTTCGGATCCAATAAATACTAAATTAAACAATTAGGAGGAGACTCTTGTAAAATGTGTTGTAAGAACTAGAGTAAGAGGGGACTCTTTAAAAATGTACTATAAAGTCTAGAGTTTGAGGAGACTTTTGTAAAATGTATTATAAAGTCTAGAGTTGGAGTAGACTCTAGTAAAATTAATATAAGTTATATACAACTATTACAAGATAGTCTAGTTAGGATCCCATAAATACTAAGCCAATTAATTCCCATGAAATGTGTTGTAAGAACTAGAGTAAGAGGGGACTCTTTAAAAATGTACTATAAAGTGTAGAGTAGGAGGAGACCCTTGTAAAATGTATTATAAAATCTAGAGTAGGAGGAGACTCTTGTAAAATAAATATAACCTATATACAACTATTACAAGATAGTCCAGTTCGGATCCAATAAATACTAAATTAAACAATTCGTTGGAGAATCTTTTAAAATGTGTTGTAGGAACTAGATTAAGAGGGGGGGTCTTTAAAAATGTACTATAGAGTCTAGAGTAGGAGGAGACTCATGTAAAATTAATATAAGGTATATACAACTATTAAAAGATAGTCTAGTTAGGATCCCATAAATACTAAGCCAAACAATTCCTATGAAATGTGTTGTAAGAACCAGAGTAAGAGGGGACTCTTTAAAAATGTACTATAAAGTATAGAGTGGGAGGAGAACCTTGTGAAATGTATTATAAAATCTAGAGTAAGAGGAGACTCTTGTAAAATTAATATAAGGTATATACAACTATTACAAGAAAGTATAGATCTGATCCAATAAATACTAATTTTAACAATTTGGAGGAGACTCTTGTAAAGTATGTTGTAAAAACAAGAGTAAGAGGGGACTCTTTAAAAATGTACTATAGAGGTTAGAGTAGGAGGAGACACTTGTAAAATGTATTATGAAATCTAGAGTAGGAGGAGAATCTTGTAAATCTAATATAAGGTGTATACAACTATTACAGGATAGTCTAGTTCGGATCCAATAAATACTAAACTTAACAATTACAAGGAGACTCTTGTAAAATGTGTTGTAAGAACTAGAGTAAGAGGGGACTCTTTAAAAATGTACTATAAAGTGTAGAGTAGGAGGAGACTCTTTAAAATGTATTAAGAAATCTAGAGTAGGAGGAGAATGTTGCAAAATTAATATAAGGTATATACAACTATTAGAAGATAGTCTAGTTCGGATCCAATAAATACTAAATTAAACAATTAGGAGGAGACTCTTGTAAAATGTGTTGTAAGAACTAGAGTAAGAGGGGACTCTTTAAAATGTAATATAAAGTGTAGAGTTGGAGGAGACTCTTGTAAAATGTATTATAAAATCTAGAGTAGGAGGAGACTCTTGTAAAATTCATATAAGTTATACACAACTATTACAAGATAGTCTAGTTAGGATCCCATAAATACTAAGCCAATTAATTCCTATGAAATGTGTTGTAAGAACTAGAGTAAGAGGGGAATATTTAAAAATGTACTATAAATTGTAGAGTTTTAGGAGACTCTTGTAAAATGTATTATAAAGTCTAGAGTTGGAGTAGACTCTAGTAAAATTAATATAAGTTATATACAACTATTACAAGATAGTCTAGTTAGGATCCCATAAATACTAAGCCAATTAATTCCCATGAAATGTGTTGTAAGAACTAGAGTAAGAGGGGACTCTTTAAAAATGTACTATAAAGTGTAGAGTAGGAGGAGACCCTTGTAAAATGTATTATAAAATCTAGAGTAGGAGGAGACTCTTGTAAAATAAATATAACCTATATACAACTATTACAAGATAGTCCAGTTCGGATCCAATAAATACTAAATTAAACAATTCGTTGGAGAATCTTTTAAAATGTGTTGTAGGAACTAGATTAAGAGGGGGGGTCTTTAAAAATGTACTATAGAGTCTAGAGTAGGAGGAGACTCATGTAAAATTAATATAAGGTATATACAACTATTAAAAGATAGTCTAGTTAGGATCCCATAAATACTAAGCCAAACAATTCCTATGAAATGTGTTGTAAGAACCAGAGTAAGAGGGGACTCTTTAAAAATGTACTATAAAGTATAGAGTGGGAGGAGAACCTTGTGAAATGTATTATAAAATCTAGAGTAGGAGGAGACTCTTGTAAAATTAATATAAGGTATATACAACTATTACAAGAAAGTATAGATCTGATCCAATAAATACTAATTTTAACAATTTGGAGGAGACTCTTGTAAAGTATGTTGTAAAAACAAGAGTAAGAGGGGACTCTTTAAAAATGTACTATAGAGGTTAGAGTAGGAGGAGACACTTGTAAAATGTATTATGAAATCTAGAGTAGGAGGAGAATCTTGTAAATCTAATATAAGGTGTATACAACTATTACAGGTAGTCTAGTTCGGATCCAATAGATACTAAACTTAACAATTACAAGGAGACTCTTGTAAAATGTGTTGTAAGAACTAGAGTAAGAGCGGACTCTTTAAAAATGTACTATAAAGTGTAGAGTAGGAGGAGACTCTTGTAAAATGTATTATAAAATCTAGAGTAGGAGGAAACTCTTGTAAAATTAATATAACCTATATACAACTATTACAAGATAGTCTAGTTCGGATCCAATAAATACTAAATTAAAAAAAGGGAGACTCTTGTAAAATGTGTTGTAAGAACTAGAGTAAGAGGAGAATCTCTAAAAATGTACTATAAGGTCTAGAGTAGGAGGAGATTCTTGTAAAATTAATATAGGGTATATACAACTATTGAAAGATGGTCTAGTTTGGATCCAATAAATACTAAACTAAACAAATCCTTTAAAATTTGTTTTAAGAACTAGAGTAATGGAGGGAATCTTTAAAAATGTACTATAAAGTGTAGAGTTGGAGGACACGTTTGTAAAATGTATTATAAAATCTAAAGTAGGAGGAGACTCTTGTAAAATTAATATAACCTATATACAACTATTAAAAGATAGTCTAGTTCGGATCCAATAAATACTAAATTAAAAAAAGGGGAGACTCTTGTAAAATGTGTTGTAAGAACTAGAGTAAGAGGAGAATCTCTAAAAATGTACTATAAGGTCTAGAGTAGGAGGAGACTCTTGTAAAATTAATATAGGGTATATACAACTATTGAAAGATGGTCTAGTTCGGATCCAATAAATACTAAACTAAACAAATCCTTTAAAATTTGTTTTAAGAACTAGAGTAATGGAGGGAATCTTTAAAAATGTACTATAAAGTGTAGAGTTGGAGGACACGTTTGTAAAATGTATTATAAAATCTATAGTAGGAGGAGACTCTTGTAAAATTAATATAACGTATATACAACTATTACAAGATAGTCTAGTTCGGATCCAATAAATACTAAATTAAAAAACAGGGGAGACTCTTGTAAAATGTGTTGTAGGAACTAGAGTAAGAGGGGAATCTCTAAATATGTACTATAAGGTCTAGAGTAGGAGGAGACTCTTGTAAAATGTATTATAAAATCTAGAGTAAGAGGAGACTCTTTTAAAATTAATACAAGTTATATACAACTATTACAAGATAGTCTAGTTCGGATCCAATAATACTAAATTAAAAAATAAAGGAGACTTTTGTAAAATGTGTTGTAAGAACTAGATTTAGAGGGGAGTATTTAAAAATGTACTATAGAGTCTAGAATAGGAGGAGACTCTTGTAAAATTAATATAGGGTATATACAACTATTGAAAGATGGTCTAGTTCGGATCCAATAAATACTAAACTAAATAATTCCTGTAAAATGTGTTGTAAGACCAAGAGTAAGAGGGGAATCTTTAAAAATGTACTATAAAGTGTAGAGTTGGAGGACACGTTTGTAAAATGTATTATAAAATCTAGAGTAGGAGGAAATTCTTGAAAAATTAATATAAGGTATATACAACTATTAGAAGATAGTCTAGTTCGGATCCAATAAATACTAAACTAAACAAATCCTATAAATTTGTTTTAAGAACTAGAGTAATGGAGGGAATCTTTAAAAATGTACTATAAAGTGTAGTATTGGACGACAAGTTTGTAAAATGTATTATAAAATCTAGAGTAGGAGGAGACGCTTGTAACATTAATATAACATATATACAACTATTACAAGATAGTCTAGTTCGGATCCAATAAATACTAAACTAAACAAATCCTATAAAATTTGTTTTAAGAACTAGAGTAATGGAGGGAATCTTTAAAAATGTACTATAAAGTCTGGACTAGGAGGAGACACTTGTAAAATTAACAAAAGGTATATACAACTATTACAAGGTAGACTAGTTCGGATCTAATAAATATTAAACAAAACAATTCCTTTAAAATTTGTGTAAGAACTAGAGTAAGAGGGGAATCTTTAAAAACGTACTATAAAGTCTAGAGTAGGAGGAGACTCTTGTAAAATCTATTATAAAACCTAGAGTAGGAGGAAATTCTTGTAAAATTAATATAAGGTATATACAACTATTAGAAGATAGTCTAGTTCGGATCCAATAAATACTAAATTAAACAATTAGGAGGAGACTCTTGTAAAATGTGCTGTAATAACTAGAGTAAGAGGGGACTCTTTAAAAATGTACTATAAAGTCTAGAGTTTGAGGAGACTTTTGTAAAATGAATTATAAAGTCTAGAGTAGGAGTAGACTCTAGTAAAATTAATATAAGTTATATACAACTATTACAAGATAGTCTAGTTAGGATCCCATAAATACTAAGCCAATTAATTCCTATGAAATGTGTTGTAAGAACTAGAGTAAGAGGGGACGCTTTAAAAATGTACTATAAAGTGTAGAGTTGGAGGACCCGTTTGTAAAATGTACTATAAAGTGTAGAGTTGGAGGAGACTCTTGTAAAATGTATTATAAAATCTAGAGTAGGAGGAAATTCTTGTAAAATTAATATAAGGTATATACAACTATTAGAAGATAGTCTAGTTCGGATCCAATAAATACTAAATTAAACAATTAGGAGGAGACTCTTGTAAAATGTGTTGTAAGAACTAGAGTAAGAGGGGACCCTTTAAAAATGTACTATAAAGTCTAGAGTTTGAGGAGACTTTTGTAAAATGTATTATAAAGTCTAGAGTAGGAGTAGACTCTAGTAAAATTAATATAAGTTATATACAACTATTACAAGATAGTCTAGTTAGGATCCCATAAATACTAAGCCAATTAATTCCTATGAAATGTGTTGTAAGAACTATTGTAAGTGGGGACTCTTTAAAAATGTACTATAAAGTGTAGAGTAGAAGGAGACCCTTGTAAAATGTATTAAAAAATCTAGAGTAGGAGGAGACTCTTGTAAAATTAATATAAGATATATACAACTATTACAAGATAGTATAGTTCTGATCCAATAAATACTAATTTAAATAATTTGGAGGAGACTCTTGTAAAATATATTGTAGAAACAAGAGTAAGAGGGGACTCTTTAAAAATGTACTATAGAGGTTAGAGTAGGAGGAGACTCTTTTAAATGTATTAAGAAATCTAGAGTAGGAGGAGAATCTTGCAAAATTAATATAAGGTATATACAACTACTACAAGATAGTCTAGTTCGGATTCAATAAATACTAACCTTAACAATTAGGAGGAGACTCTTGTAAAATGTGTTGTAAGAACTAGAGTAAGAGGGGACTCTTTAAAAATGTACTATAAAGTGTAGAGTTGGAGGAGACTCTTGTAAATTGTATTATAAAATCTAGAGTAGGAGGAAATTCTTGTAAAATTAATATAAGGTATATACAACTATTAGAAAATAGTCTAGTTCGGATCCAATAAATACTAAATTAAACAATTAGGAGGAGACTCTTGTAAAATTTGTTGTAAGAACTAGAGTAAGAGGGGACTGTTTAAAAATGTACTATAAAGTTTAGAGTTGGAGGAGACTCTTGTAAAATGTATTTTAAAATCTAGAGTAGGAGGAAACTCTGGTAAAATTAATATAAGTTATATACAACTATTACAAGATAGTCTAGTTAGGATCCCATAAATACTAAGCCAAACAATTCCTATGAAATGTGTTGTAAGAACTAGAGTAAGAGGGGACTCTTTAAAAATGTACTATAATGTGTAGAGTAGGAGGAGACTTTTGTAAAATGTATTTTAAAATCTAGAGTAGGAGGACACTCTTTTAAAATTAATATAAGGTATATACATCTATTACAAAATAGTCTAGTTCGGATCCAATAAATACTAAACTAAACAAATCCTATAAAATGTGTTGTAAGAACTAGAGTAAGAAGGGACTCTTTAAAAATGTACTATAAAGTGTAGAGTAGGAGGAGACCCTTGTAAAATGTATTATAGAATCTAGAGTAGGAGGAGACTCTTGTAAAATTAATATAAGTTATATACAACTATTACAAGATTGTCTAGTTCGGATCCAATAAATACTACATTAAAAAATAGAGGAGACTCTTGTACAATGTGTTGTAGGAACTAGATTAAGAGGGGGGGTCTTTAAAAATGTACTATAGAGTCTAGAGTAGGAGGAGACTCATGTAAAATTAATATAAGGTATATACAACTATTAGAAGATAGTCTATTTCGGATCCAATAAATACTAAATTAAACAATTCGAAGGAGACTCTTGTAAAATGTGTTGTAAGAACTAGAGTAAGAGGGGACTCTTTAAAAATGTACTATAGAGGTTAGAGTAGGAGGAGACACTTGTAAAATGTATTATGAAATCTAGAGTAGGAGGAGAATCTTGTAAATCTAATATAAGGTGTATACAACTATTACAGGATAGTCTAGTTCGGATCCAATAGATACTAAACTTAACAATTACAAGGAGACTCTTGTAAAATGTGTTGTAAGAACTAGAGTAAGAGAGGACTCTTTAAAAATTTACTATAAAGTGTAGAGTAGGAGGAGACTCTTGTAAAATGTATTATAAAATCTAGAGTAGGAGGAAACTCTTGTAAAATTAATATAACCTATATACAACTATTACAAGATAGTCTAGTTCGGATCCAATAAATACTAAATTAAAAAAAGGGGAGACTCTTGTAAAATGTGTTGTAAGAACTAGAGTAAGAGGAGAATCTCTAAAAATGTACTATAAGGTCTGGAGTAGGATGAGACTCTTGTAAAATTAATATAGGGTATATACAACTATTGAAAGATGGTCTAGTTCGGATCCAATAAATACTAAACTAAACCAATCCTTTAAAATTTGTTTTAAGAACTAGAGTAATGGAGGGAATCTTTAAAAATGTACTATAAAGTGTAGAGTTGGAGGACACGTTTGTAAAATGTATTATAAAATCTATAGTAGGAGGAGACTCTTGTAAAATTAATATAACGTATATACAACTATTACAAGATAGTCTAGTTCGGATCCAATAAATACTAAATTAAAAAAAGGGGAGACTCTTGTAAAATGTGTTGTAAGAACTAGAGTAAGAGGGGAATCTCTAAATATGTACTATATGGTCTAGAGTAGGAGGAGACTCTTGTAAAATGTATTATAAAATCTAGAGTAAGAGGAGAATCTTTTAAAATTAATACAAGTTATATACAACTATTACAAGATAGTCTAGTTCGGATCCAATAAATACTAAATAAAAAAAGGAGACTCTTGTAAAATGTGTTGTAAGAACTAGATTAAGAGGGGAGTATTTAAAAATGTACTATAGAGTCTAGAATAGGAGGAGACTCTTGTAAAATTAATATAGGGTAAATACAACTATTGAAAGATGGTCTAGTTCGGATCCAATAAATACTAAACTAAACAATTCCTGTAAAATGTGTTGTAAGACCTAGAGTAAGAGGGGAATCTTTAAAAATGTACTATAAAGTGTAGAGTTGGAGGAGACTCTTGTAAAATGTATTATAAAATCTAGAGTAGGGGGAAATTCTTGTAAAATTAATATAAGGTATATACAACTATTAGAAGATAGTCTAGTTCGGATCCAATAAATACTAAACTAAACCAATCCTTTAAAATTTGTTTTAAGAACTAGAGTAATGGAGGGAATCTTTAAAAATGTACTATAAAGTGTAGAGTTGGAGGACACGTTTGTAAAATGTATTATAAAATTTATAGTAGGAGGAGACTCTTGTAAAATTAATATAACGTATATACAACTATTACAAGATAGTCTAGTTCGAATCCAATAAATACTAAATAAAAAAAGGAGACTCTTGTAAAATGTGTTGTAAGAACTAGTTTAAGAGGGGAGTATTTAAAAATGTACTATAAAGTGTAGAGTAGGAGGAGACCCTTGTAAAATGTATTATAAAATCTAGAGTAGGAGGAGACTCTTGTAAAATTAATATAACCTATATACAACTATTACAAGATAGTCTAGTTCGGATCCAATAAATACTAAATTAAAAAAGGGGAGACTCTTGTAAAATGTGTTGTAAGAACTAGAGTAAGAGGAGAATCTCTAAAAATGTACTATAAGGTCTAGAGTAGGAGGAGACTCTTGTAAAATTAATATAACATATATACAACTATTACAAGATAGTCTAGTTCGGATCCAATAAATACTAAACTAAACAAATCCTATAAAATTTGTTTTAAGAACTAGAGTAATGAAGGGAATCTTTAAAAATGTACTATAAAGTGTAGAGTTGGAGGACACGTTTGTAAAATGTACTATAAAGTTTAGAGTTGGAGGAGACTCTTGTAAAATGTATTATAAAATCTTGAGTAGGAGGAAATTCTTGTAAAATTAATATAAGGTATATACAACTATTAGAAGATAGTCTAGTTCGGATCCAATAAATACTAAATTAAATAATTAGTAGGAGACTCTTGTAAAATGTGTTGTAAAAACTAGAGTAAGAGACGACTCTTTAAAAATGTACTATAAAGTCTAGAGTTTGAGGAGACTTTTGTAAAATGTATTATAAAGTCTAGAGTAAGAGTAGACTCTAGTAAAATTAATATAAGTTATATACAACTATTACAAGATAGTCTAGTTAGGATCCCATAAATACTAAGCCAATTAATTCCTATGAAATGTGTTGTAAAAACTAGAGTAAGAGGGGACTCTTTAAAAATGTACTATAATGTGTAGAGTAGGAGGAGACTCTTGTAAAATGTATTTTAAAATCTAGAGTAGGAGGACACTCTTTTAAAATTAATATAAGGTATATACAACTATTACAAGATAGTCTAGTTCGGATCCAATAAATACTAAACTAAACAATTCCTATAAAATGTGTTGTAAGAACTAGAGTAAGAGGGGACTCTTTAAAAATGTACTATAAAGTGTAGAGTAGGAGGAGACCCTTGTAAAATGTATTATAGAATCTAGAGTAGGAGGAGACTCTTGTAAAATTAATATAAGTTATATACAACTATTACAAGATTGTCTAGTTCGGATCCAATAAATACTACATTAAAAAATAGAGGAGACTCTTGTAAAATGTGTTGTAGGAACTAGATTAAGAGGGGGGGTCTTTAAAAATGTACTATAGAGTCTAGAGTAGGAGGAGACTCATGTAAAATTAATATAAGGTATATACAACTATTAGAAGATAGTCTATTTCGGATCCAATAAATACTAAATTAAACAATTCGAAGGAGACTCTTGTAAAATGTGTTGTAAGAACTAGAGTAAGAGGGGACTCTTTAAAAATGTACTATAGAGGTTAGAGTAGGAGGAGACACTTGTAAAATGTATTATGAAATCTAGAGTAGGAGGAGAATCTTGTAAATCTAATATAAGGTGTATACAACTATTACAGGATAGTCTAGTTCGGATCCAATAGATACTAAACTTAACAATTACAAGGAGACTCTTGTAAAATGAGTTGTAAGAACTAGAGTAAGAGAGGACTCTTTAAAAATATACTATAAAGTGTAGAATAGGAGGAGACTCTTGTAAAATGTATTATAAAATCTAGAGTAGGAGGAAACTCTTGTAAAATTAATATAACCTATATACAACTATTACAAGATAGTCTAGTTCGGATCCAATAAATACTAAATTAAAAAAAGGGGAGACTCTTGTAAAATGTGTTGTAAGAACTAGAGTAAGAGGAGAATCTCTAAAAATGTACTATAAGGTCTGGAGTAGGATGAGACTCTTGTAAAATTAATATAGGGTATATACAACTATTGAAAGATGGTCTAGTTCGGATCCAATAAATACTAAACTAAACCAATCCTTTAAAATTTGTTTAAGAACTAGAGTAATGGAGGGAATCTTTAAAAATGTACTATAAAGTGTAGAGTTGGAGGACACGTTTGTAAAATGTATTATAAAATCTATAGTAGGAGGAGACTCTTGTAAAATTAATATAACGTATATACAACTATTACAAGATAGGTCTAGTTCGGATCCAATAAATACTAAATTAAAAAAAGGGGAGACTCTTGTAAAATGTGTTGTAAGAACTAGAGTAAGAGGGGAATCTCTAAATATGTACTATATGGTCTAGAGTAGGAGGAGACTCTTGTAAAATGTATTATAAAATCTAGAGTAAGAGGAGAATCTTTTAAAATTAATACAAGTTATATACAACTATTACAAGATAGTCTAGTTCGGATCCAATAAATACTAAATTAAAAAAGGGGAGACTCTTGTAAAATGTGTTGTAAGAACTAGAGTAAGAGGAGAATCTCTAAAAATGTACTATAAGGTCTAGAGTAGGGGGAGACTCTTGTAAAATTAATATAACATATATACAACTATTACAAGATAGTCTAGTTCGGATCCAATAAATACTAAACTAAACAAATCCTATAAAATTTGTTTAAGAACTAGAGTAATGAAGGGAATCTTTAAAAATGTACTATAAAGTGTAGAGTTGGAGGACACGTTTGTAAAATGTACTATAAAGTTTAGAGTTGGAGGAGACTCTTGTAAAATGTATTATAAAATCTTGAGTAGGAGGAAATTCTTGTAAAATTAATATAAGGTATATACAACTATTAGAAGATAGTCTAGTTCGGATCCAATAAATACTAAATTAAATAATTAGGAGGAGACTCTTGTAAAATGTGTTGTAAAAACTAGAGTAAGAGGGGACTCTTTAAAAATGTACTATAAAGTCTAGAGTTTGAGGAGACTTTTGTAAAATGTATTATAAAGTCTAGAGTAGGAGTATTCTCTAGTAAAATTAATATAAGTTATATACAACTATCACAAGATAGTCTAGTTAGGATCCCATAAATACTAAGCCAATTAATTCCTATGAAATGTGTTGTTAGAACTTGAGTAAGAGGGGACTCTTTAAAAATGTACTATAAAGTGTAGAGTAGGAGACCCTTGTAAAATGTATTATAAGATCTAGACTAGGAGGAGACTCTTGTAAAATTAATATAAGATATATACAACTATTACAAGATAGTTTAGTTATCTTCTGATAGTAACTATACTATCAGAAGATAGTATAGTTCTGATCCAATAAATACTAATTTAAACAATTTGGAGGAGACTCTTGTAAAATATATTGTAAAAACAAGAGTAAGAGGGGACTCTTTAAAAATGTACTATAGAGGTTAGAGTAGGAGGAGACTCTTGTAAAATGTATTAAGAAATCTAGAGTAGGAGGAGAATCTTGCAAAATTAATATAAGGTATATACAACTATTACAAGATAGTCTAGTTCGGATCCAATAAATACTAACCTTAACAATTAGGAGGAGACTCTGGTAAAATGTGTTGTAAGAACTAGAGTAAGAGGGGACTCTTTAAAAATGTACTATAAAGTGTAGAGTTGGAGGAGACTCTTGTAAATTGTATTATAAAATCTAGAGTAGGAGGAAATTCTTGTAAAATTAATATAAGGTATATACAACTATTAGAAGATAGTCTAGTTCGGATACAATAAATACTAAATTAAACAATTAGGAGGAGACTCTTGTAAAATGTGATGTATGAACTAGAGTAAGAGGGGACTGTTTAAAAATGTACTATAAAGTCTAGAGTTGGAGGAGACTCTTGTAAAATGTATCATAAAATCTAGAGTAGGAGGAAACTCTGGTAAAATTAATATAAGTTATATACAACTATTACATGATAGTCTAGTTAGGATCCCATAAACACTAAGCCAAACAATTCCTATGAAATGTGTTGTAAGAACTAGAGTAAGAGGGGACTCTTTAAAAATGTAATATAAAGTGTAGAGTAGGAGGAGACCCTTGTAAAATGTATTATAAAATCTAGAGTAGGAGGAGACTCTAGTAAAATTATTATAACGTATATACAACTATTACAAGATAGTCTAGTTCGGATCCAATAAATACTAAATTAAAAAAAGGGGAGACTCTTGTAAAATGTGTTGTAAGAACTAGAGTAAGAGGAGAATCTCTAAAAATGTACTATAAGGTCTAGAGTAGGAGGAGACTCTTGTAAAATTAATATAGGGTATATACAACTATTGAAAGATGGTCTAGTTCGGATCCAATAAATACTAAACTAAACAAATACTATAAAATTTGTTTTAAGAACTAGAGTAATGGAGGGAATCTTTAAAAATGTACTATAAAGTGTAGAGTTGGACGACACGTTTTCTAAAATGTATTATAAAATATAGAGTAGGAGGAGACTCTTGTAAAATTAATATAACATATATACAACTATTACAAGATAGTCTAGTTCGGATCCAATAAATACTAAACTAAACAAATCCTATAAAATTTGTTTTAAGAACTAGAGTAATGGAGGGAATCTTTAAAAATGTACCATAAAGTGTAGAGTTGGAGGACACGTTTGTAAAATGTACTATAAAGTTTAGAGTTGGAGGAGACTCTTGTAAAATGTATTATAAAATCTAGAGTAGGAGGAAATTCTTTTAAAATTAATATAAGGAATATACAACTATTAGAAGATAGTCTAGTTCGGATCCAATAAATACTAAATTAAACAATTAGGAGGAGACTCTTGTAAAATGTGTTGTAAGAACTAGAGTAAGAGGGGACCCTTTAAAAATGTACTATAAAGTCTAGAGTTTGAGGAGACTTTTGTAAAATGTATTATAAAGTCTAGAGTAGGAGTAGACTCTAGTAAAATTAATATAAGTTATATACAACTATTACAAGATAGTCTAGTTAGGATCCCATAAATACTAAGCCAATTAATTCCTATGAAATGTGTTGTAAGAACTAGAGTAAGAGGGGACGCTTTAAAAATGTACTATAAAGTGTAGAGTAGGAGGAGACCCTTGTAAAATGTATTATAAAATCTAGAGTAGGAGGAGACTCTTGTAAAATTAATATAACCTATATACAACTATTATAAGATAGTCTAGTTCGGATCCAATAAATACTAAACTAAACAAATCCTATAAAATTTGTTTTAAGAACTAGAGTAATGGAGGGAATCTTTAAAAATGTACTATAAAGTGTAGAGTTGGAGGACACGTTTGTAAAATGTACTTTAAAGTGTAGAGTTGGAGGAGACTCCTGTAAAATGTATTATAAAATCTAGAGTAGGAGGAAATTCTAGTAAAATTATTATAACGTATATACAACTATTACAAGATAGTCTAGTTCGGATCCAATAAATACTAAATTAAAAAAAGGGGAGACTCTTGTAAAATGTGTTGTAAGAACTAGAGTAAGAGGAGAATCTCTAAAAATGTACTATAAGGTCTAGAGTAGGAGGAGACTCTTGTAAAATTAATATAGGGTATATACAACTATTGAAAGATGGTCTAGTTCGGATCCAATAAATACTAAACTAAACAAATCCTATAAAATTTGTTTTAAGAACTAGAGTAATGGAGGGAATCTTTAAAAATGTACTATAAAGTGTAGAGTTGGACGACACGTTTGTAAAATGTATTATAAAATCTAGAGTAGGAGGAGACTCTTGTAAAATTAATATAACATATATACAACTATTACAAGATAGTCTAGTTCGGATCCAATAATACTAAATTAAAAAATAAAGGAGACTCTAGTAAAATGTGTTGTAAGAACTAGATTAAGAGGGGAGTATTTAAAAATGTACTATAGAGTCTAGAATAGGAGGAGACTCTTGTAAAATTAATATAGGGTATATACAACTATTGAAAGATGGTCTAGTTCGGATCCAATAAATACTAAACTAAACAATTCCTGTAAAATGTGTTGTAAGACCAAGAGTAAGAGGGGAATCTTTAAAAATGTGCTATAAAGTGTAGAGTTGGAGGAGACTCTTGTAAAATGTATTATAAAATCTAGAGTAGGAGGAAATTCTTGCAAAATTAGTATAAGGTATATACAACTATTCGAAGATAGTCTAGTTCGGATCCAATAAATACTAAACTAAACAAATACTATAAAATTTGTTTTAAGAACTAGAGTAATGGAGGGAATCTTTAAAAATGTACTATAAAGTGTAGAGTTGGACGACACGTTTGTAAAATGTATTATAAAATCTAGAGTAGGAGGAGACGCTTGTAAAATTAATATAAGGTATATACAACTATTAGAAGATAGTGTAGTTCGGATCCAATAAATACTAAATTAAACAATTAGGAGAAGACTCTTGTAAAATGTGTTGTAATAACTAGAGTAAGAGGGGACTCTTTAAAAATGTACTATAAAGTCTAGAGTTTGAGGAGACTCTTGTAAAATGTATTTTTAATCTAGAGTAGGAGGAAACTCTGGTAAAATTAATATAAGTTATATACAACTATTACAAGATAGTCTAGTTAGGATCCCATAAATACTAAGCCAAACAATTCCTATAAAATGTGTTGTAAGAACTAGAGTAAGAGGGGACTCTTTAAAAATGTACTATAAAGTGTAGAGTAGGAGGAGACCCTTGTAAAATGTATTATAAAATCTAGAGTAGGAAGACACTCTTTTAAAATTAATATAAGGTATATACAACTATTACAAGATAGTCTAGTTCGGATCCAATAAATACTAAACTAAACAATTCCTATAAAATGTGTTGTAAGAACTAGAGTAAGAGGGGACTCTTTAAAAATGTACTATAAAGTGTAAATAGGAGGAGACCCTTGTAAAATGTATTATAGAATCTAGAGTAGGAGGAGACTCTTGTAAAATTAATATAAGTTATATACAACTATTACAAGATTGTCTAGTTCGGATCCAATAAATACTACATTACAAAATAGAGGAGACTCTTGTAAAATGTGTTGTAGGAACTAGATTAAGAGGGGGGTCTTTAAAAATGTACTATAGAGTCTAGAGTAGGAGGAGACTCATGTAAAATTAATATAAGGTATATACAACTATTAGAAGATAGTCTAGTTTGGATCCAATAAATACTAAATTAAACAATTCGAAGGAGACTCTTGTAAAATGTGTTGTAAGAACTAGAGTAAGAGGGGACTCTTTAAAAATGTACTATAAAGTTTAGAGTAGGAGGAGACTCTTGTAAAATTAGTATAAGGTATATACAACTATTACAAGAAAGTATAGTTCTGATCCAAAAAATACTAATTTAAACAATTTGGAGGAGACTCTTGTAAAGTATGTTGTAAAAATAAGAGTAAGAGGGGACTCTTTAAAAATGTACTATAGAGGTTAGAGTAGGAGGAGACACTTGTAAAATGTATTATGAAATCTAGAGTAGGAGGAGAATCTTGTAAATCTAATATAAGGTGTATACAACTATTACAGGATAGTCTAGTTCGGATCCAATAAATACTAAATAAAAAAAGGAGACTCTTGTAAAATGTGTTGTAAGAACTAGATTAAGAGGGGAGTATTTAAAAATGTACTATAAAGTGTAGAGTAGGAGGAGACCCTTGTAAAATGTATTATAAAATCTAGAGTAGGAGGAGACTCTTGTAAAATTAATATAACCTATATACAACTATTACAAGATAGTCTAGTTCGGATCCAATAAATACTAAATTAAAAAAGGGGAGACTCTTGTAAAATGTGTTGTAAGAACTAGAGTAAGAGGAGAATCCTTAAAAATGTACTATAAGGTCTAGAGTAGGAGGAGACTCTTGTAAAATTAATATAGGGTATATACAACTATTGAAAGATGGTCTAGTTCGGATCCAATAAATACTAAACTAAACAAATCCTATAAAATTTGTTTTAAGAACTAGAGTAATGGAGGGAATCTTTAAAAATGTACTATAAAGTGTAGAGTTGGACGACACGTTTGTAAAATGTATTATAAAATCTAGAGTAGAAGGAGACTCTTGTAAAATTAATATAACATATATACAACTATTACAAGATAGTCTAGTTCGGATCCAATAAATACTAAACTAAACAAATCCTATAAAATTTGTTTTAAGAACTAGAGTAATGAAGGGAATCTTTAAAAATGTACTATAAGGTGTAGAGTTTGAGGACACGTTTGTAAAATGTACTATAAAGTTTAGAGTTGGAGGAGACTCTTGTAAAATGTATTATAAAATCTAGAGTAGGAGGAAATTCTTGTAAAATTAATATAAGGTATATACAACTATTAGAAGATAGTCTAGTTCGGATCCAATAAATACTAAATTAAACAATTAGGAGGAGACTCTTGTAAAATGTGTTGTAAAAACTAGAGTAAGAGGGGACTCTTTAAAAATGTACTATAAAGTCTAGAGTTTGAGGAGACTTTTGTAAAATGTATTATAAAGTCTAGAGTAGGAGTAGACTCTAGTAAAATTAATATAAGTTATATACAACTATTACAAGATAGTCTAGTTAGGATCCCATAAATACTAAGCCAATTAATTCCTATTAAATGTGTTGTTAGAACTAGAGTAAGAGGGGACTCTTTAAAAATTTACTATAAAGTGTAGAGTAGGAGGAGACCCTTGTAAAATGTATTATAGAATCTAGAGTAGGAGGAGACTCTTGTAAAATTAATATAAGTTATATACAACTATTACAAGATAGTCTAGTTCGGATCCAATAAATACTACATTACAAAATAGAGGAGACTCTTGTAAAATGTGTTGTAGGAACTAGATTAAGAGGGGGGGTCTTTAAAAATGTACTATAGAGTCTAGAGTAGGAGGAGACTCATGTAAAATTAATATAAGGTATATACAACTATTAGAAGATAGTCTAGTTCGGATCCAATAAATACTAAATTAAAAAATTCGAAGGAGACTCTTGTAAAATGTGTTGTAAGAACTAGAGTAAGAGGGGACTCTTTAAAAATGTACTATAGAGGTTAGAGTAGGAGGAGACACTTGTAAAATGTATTATGAAATCTAGAGTAGGAGGAGAATCTTGTAAATCTAATATAAGGTGTATACAACTATTACAGGATAGTCTAGTTCGGATCCAATAGATACTAAACTTAACAATTACAAGGAGACTCTTGTAAAATGTGTTGTAAGAACTAGAGTAAGAGGGGACTCTTTAAAAATGTACTATAAAGTTTAGAGTAGGAAGAGACTATTGTAAAATTAATATAAGGTATATACAACTATTACAAGAAAGTATAGTTCTGATCCAAAAAATACTAATTTAAACAATTTGGAGGAGACTCTTGTAAAGTATGTTGTAAAAACAAGAGTAAGAGGGGACTCTTTAAAAATGTACTATAGAGGTTAGAGTAGGTGGAGACACTTGTAAAATGTATTATGAAATCTAGAGTAGGAGGAGAATCTTGTAAATCTAATATAAGGTGTATACAACTATTACAGGATAGTCTAGTTCGGATCCAATAGATACTAAACATAACAATTACAAGGAGACTCTTGTAAAATGTGTTGTAAGAACTAGAGTAAGAGAGGACTCTTTAAAAATGTACTATAAAGTTTAGAGTAGGAGGAGACTCTTGTAAAATGTATTATAAAATCTAGAGTAGGAGGAAACTCTTGTAAAATTAATATAACCTATATACAACTATTACAAGATAGTCTAGTTCGGATCCAATAAATACTAAATTAAAAAAAGGGGAGACTCTTGTAAAATGTGTTGTAAGAACTAGAGTAAGAGGAGAATCTCTAAAAATGTACTATAAGGTCTAGAGTAGGATGAGTCTCTTGTAAAATTAATATAGGGTATATACAACTATTGAAAGATGGTCTAGTTCGGATCCAATAAATACTAAACTAAACCAATCCTTTAAAATTTGTTTTAAGAACTAGAGTAATGGAGGGAATCTTTAAAAATGTACTATAAAGTGTAGAGTTGGAGGACACGTTTGTAAAATGTATTATAAAATCTATAGTAGGAGGAGACTCTTGTAAAATTAATATAACGTATATAAAACTATTACAAGATAGTCTAGTTCGGATCCAATAAATACTAAATTAAAAAAAGGGGAGACTCTTGTAATATGTGTTGTAAGAACTAGAGTAAGAGGGGAATCTCTAAATATGTACTATATGGTCTAGAGTAGGAGGAGACTCTTGTAAAATGTATTATAAAATCTAGAGTAAGAGGAGAATCTTTTAAAATTAATACAAGTTATATACAACTATTACAAGATAGTCTAGTTCGGATCCAATAAATACTAAATAAAAAAAGGAGACTCTTGTAAAATGTGTTGTAAGAACTAGATTAAGAGGGGAGTATTTAAAAATGTACTATAAAGTGTAGAGTTGGAGGAGACTCTTGTAAAATGTATTATAAAATCTAGAGTAGGAGGAAATTCTTGTAAAATTAATATAAGGTATATACAACTATTAGAAGATAGTCTAGTTCGGATGCAATAAATACTAAACTAAACCAATCCTTTAAAATTTGTTTTAAGAACTAGAGTAATGGAAGGAATCTTTAAAAATGTACTATAAAGTGTAGAGTTGGAGGACACGTTTGTAAAATGTATTATAAAATCTATAGTAGGAGGAGACTCTTGTAAAATTAATATAACGTATATACAACTATTACAAGATAGTCTAGTTCGGATCCAATAAATACTAAATAAAAAAAGGAGACTCTTGTAAAATGTGTTGTAAGAACTAGATTAAGAGGGGAGTATTTAAAAATGTACTATAAAGTGTAGAGTAGGAGGAGACCCTTGTAAAATGTATTATAAAATCTAGAGTAGGAGGAGACTCTTGTAAAATTAATATAACCTATATACAACTATTACAAGATAGTCTAGTTCGGATCCAATAAATACAAAATTAAAAAATAGAGGAGACTCTTGTAAAATGTGTTGTAAGAACTAGATTAAGAGGGTTGTCCTTAAAAATGTACTATTGAGTCTAGAGTAGGAGGAGACTCTTGTAAAATTAATATAGGGTAAATAGAACTATTGCTTGATGGTCTAGTTCGGATCCAATAAATACTAAACTAAACAAATCCTATAAAATTTGTTTTAAGAACTAAAGTAATGGAGGGAATCTTTAAAAATGTACTATAAAGTGTAGAGTTGGAGGACACGTTTGTAAAATGTACTATAAAGTTTTGAGTTGGAGGAGACTCTTGTAAAATGTATTATAAAATCTAGAGTAGGAGGAAATTCTTGTAAAATTAATATAAGGTATATACAACTATTAGAAGATAGTCTAGTTCGGTTCCAATAAATACTAAATTAAACAATTAGGAGGAGACTCTTGTAAAATGTGTTGTAAAAAAATGAGTAAGAGGGGACTCTTTAAAAATGTACTATAAAGTCTAGAGTTTGAGGAGACTTTTGTAAAATGTATTATAAAGTCTAGAGTAGGAGTAGACTCTAGTAAAATTAATATAAGTTATATACAACTATTACAAGATAGTCTAGTTAGGATCCCATAAATACTAAGCCAATTAATTCCTATGAAATGTGTTGTTAGAACTAGAGTAAGAGGGGACTCTTTAAAAATGTACTATAAAGTGTAGAGTAGGAGGAGACCCTTGTAAAATGTATTATAAAATCTAGACTAGGAGGAGACTCTTGTAAAATTAATATAAGATATATACAACTATTACAAGATAGTTTAGTTATCTTCTGATAGTAACTATACTATCAGAAGATAGTATAGTTCTGATCCAATAAATACTAATTTAAACAATTTGGAGGAGACTCTTGTAAAATATATTGTAAAAACAAGAGTAAGAGGGGACTCTTTAAAAATGTACTATAGAGGTTAGAGTAGGAGGAGACTCTTGTAAAATGTATTAAGAAATCTAGAGTAGGAGGAAATTCTTGTAAAATTAATATAAGGTATATACAACTATTAGAAGATAGTCTAGTTCGGATCCAATAAATACTAAATTAAACAATTAGGAGGAGACTCTTGTAAAATGTGATGTAAGAACTAGAGTAAGAGGGCACTGTTTAAAAATGTACTATAAAGTCTAGAGTTGGAGGAGACTCTTGTAAAATGTATCATAAAATCTAGAGTAGGAGGAAACTCTGGTAAAATTAATATAAGTTATATACAACTATTACATGATAGTCTAGTTAGGATCCCATAAACACTAAGCCAAACAATTCCTATGAAATGTGTTGTAAGAACTAGAGTAAGAGGGGACTCTTTAAAAATGTACTATAAAGTGTAGAGTAGGAGGAGACCCTTGTAAATTGTATTATAAAATCTAGAGTAGGAGGAGACTCTTGTAAAATTAATGTAACGAATATACAACTATTACAAGATAGTCTAGTTCGGATCCAATAAATACTAAATTAAAAAAAGGGGAGACTCTTGTAAAATGTGTTGTAAGAACTAGAGTAAGAGGAGAATCTCTAAAAATGTACTATAAGGTCTAGAGTAGGAGGAGACTCTTGTAAAATTAATATAGGGTATATACAACTTTGAAAGATGGTCTAGTTTGGATCCAATAAATACTAAACTAAACAAATCCTATAACATTTGTTTTAAGAACTAGAGTAATGGAGGGAATCTTTAAAAATGTACTATAAAGTGTAGAGTTGGACGACACGTTTGTAAAATGTATTATAAAATCTAGAGTAGGAGGAGACTCTTGTAAAATTAATATAACATATATACAACTATTACAAGATAGTCTAGTTCGGATCCAATAAATACTAAACTAAACAAATCCTATAAAATTTGTTTTAAGAACTAGAGTAATGGAGGGAATCTTTAAAAATGTACTATAAAGTGTAGAGTTGGAGGACACGTTTGTAAAATGTACTATAAAGTTTAGAGTTGGAGGAGACTCTTGTAAAATGTATTATAAAATCTAGAGTAGGAGGAAATTCTTTTAAAATTAATATAAGGAATATACAACTATTAGAATATAGTATAGTTCGGATCCAATAAATACTAAATTAAACAATTAGGAGGAGACTCTTGTAAAATGTGTTGTAAAAACTAGAGTAAGAGGGGACTCTTTAAAAATGTACTATAAAGTCTAGAGTTTGAGGAGACTTTTGTAAAATGTATTATAAAGTCTAGAGTAGGAGTAGACTCTAGTAAAATTAATATAAGTTATATACAACTATTAAAAGATAGTCTAGTTAGGATCCCATAAATACTAAGCCAATTAATTCCTATGAAATGTGTTGTTAGAACTAGAGTAAGAGGGGACTCTTTAAAAATGTACTATAAAGTGTAGAGTAGGAGGAGACCCTTGTAAAATGTATTATAAAATCTAGACTAGGAGGAGACTCTTGTAAAATTAATATAAGATATATACAACTATTACAAGATAGTTTAGTTATCTTCTGATAGTAACTATACTATCAGAAGATAGTATAGTTCTGATCCAATAAATACTAATTTAAACAATTTGGAGGAGACTCTTGTAAAGTATGTTGTAAAAACAAGAGTAAGAGGGGACTCTTTAAAAATGTACTATAGAGGTTAGAGTAGGAGGAGACACTTGTAAAATGTATTATGAAATCTAGAGTAGGAGGAGAATCTTGTAAATCTAATATAAGGTGTATACAACTATTACAGGATAGTCTAGTTCGGATCCAATAGATACTAAACTTAACAATTACAAGGAGACTCTTGTAAAATGTGTTGTAAGAACTAGAGTAAGAGGGGACTCTTTAAAAATGTACTATAAAGTGTAGAGTAGGAGGAGACTCTTGTAAAATGTATTATAAAATCTAGAGTAGGAGGAAACTCTTGTAAAATTAATATAACCTATATACAACTATTACAAGATAGTCTAGTTCGGATCCAATAAATACTAAATTAAAAAAAGGGGAGACTCTTGTAAAATGTTTTGTAAGAACTAGAGTAAGAGGAGAATCTCTAAAAATGTACTATAAGGTCTAGAGTAGGATGAGACTCTTGTAAAATTAATATAGGGTATATACAACTATTGAAAGATGGTCTAGTTCGGATCCAATAAATACTAAACTAAACCAATCCTTTAAAATTTGTTTTAAGAACTAGAGTAATGGAGGGAATCTTTAAAAATGTACTATAAAGTGTAGAGTTGGAGGACACGTTTGTAAAATGTATTATAAAATCTATAGTAGGAGGAGACTCTTGTAAAATTAATATAACGTATATACAACTATTACAAGATAGTCTAGTTCGGATCCAATAAATACTAAATTAAAAAAAGGGGAGACTCTTGTAAAATGTGTTGTAAGAACTAGAGTAAGAGGGGAATCTCTAAATATGTACTATATGGTCTAGAATAGGAGGAGACTCTTGTAAAATGTATTATAAAATCTAGAGTAAGAGGAGACTCTTTTAAAATTAATAAAGTTATATACAACTATTACAAGATAGTCTAGTTCGGATCCAATAAATACTAAATAAAAAAAGGAGACTCTTGTAAAATTAATATAGGGTAAATACAACTATTGAAATATGGTCTAGTTCGGATCCAATAAATACTAAACTAAACAATTCCTGTAAAATGTGTTGTAAGACCTGGAGTAAAAGGGGACTCTTTAAAAATGTACTATAAAGTGTAGAGTTGGAGGAGACTCTTGTAAATTGTATTATAAAATCTAGAGTAGGAGGAAATTCTTGTAAAATTAATATAAGGTATATACAACTATTAGAAGATAGTCTAGTTCGGATCCAATAAATACTAAATTAAACAATTAGGAGGAGACCCTTGTAAAATGTGATGTAAGAACTAGAGTAAGAGGGGACTGTTTAAAAATGTACTATAAAGTCTAGAGTTGGAGGAGACTCTTGTAAAATGTATCATAAAATCTAGAGTAGGAGGAAACTCTGGTAAAATTAATATAAGTTATATACAACTATTACATGATAGTCTAGTTAGGATCCCATAAACACTAAGCCAAACAATTCCTATGAAATGTGTTGTAAGAACTAGAGTAAGAGGGGACTCTTTAAAAATGTACTATAAAGTGTAGAGTAGGAGGAGACCCTTGTAAAATGTATTATAAAATCTAGAGTAGGAGGAGACTCTTGTAAAATTAATATAACCTATATACAACTATTACAAGATAGTCTAGTTCGGATCCAATAAATACAAAATTAAAAAATAGAGGAGACTCTTGTAAAATGTGTTGTAAGAACTAGATTAAGAGGGTTGTCCTTAAAAATGTACTATTGAGTCTAGAGTAGGAGGAGACTCTTGTAAAATTAATATAAGGTAAATAGAACTATTGCAAGATGGTCTAGTTCGGATCCAATAAATACTAAACTAAACAAATCCTATAAAATTTGTTTTAAGAACTAGAGTAATGGAGGGAATCTTTAATAATGTACTATAAAGTGTAGAGTTGGAAGAGACTCTTGTAAAATGTACTATAAAATCTAGAGTAAGAGGAGACTCTTTTAAAATTAATACAAGGTATATACAACTATTACAAGATAGTCTAGTTCGGATCCAATCAATACTAAATTACAAAATAGAGGAGACTCTTGTAAAATGTGTTGTAGGAACTAGATTAAGAGGGGAGTCTTTAAAAATGTACTATAGAGTCTAGAGTAGGAGGATAGTCTTGTAAAATTAATATAGGGTAAATACAACTATTAGAAGATAGTCTTGTTCGGATTCAATAAATAATAAATTAAAAAATAGAGGAGACTCTTGTAAAATGTGTTGTAAGAACTAGATTAAGAGGGGAGTCTTTAAAAATGTACTATAGAGTCTAGAGTAGGAGGATAGTCTTGTAAAATTAATATAGGGTAAATACAACTATTGAAAAATGGTCTAGATGGATCCAATAAATAATAAACTAAACAAATCCTATAAAATTTGTTGTAAGAACTAGAGTAATGGAGGGAATCATTAAAAATGTACTATAAAGTGTAGAGTTGGAGGACACGTTTGTAAAATGTATTATATAATCTAGAGTAGGAGGAGACTCTTGTAAAATTAATATAACGTATATACAACTATTACAAGATAGTCCAGTTCGGATCCAATAAATACTAAATTAAACAATTAGGAGGAGACTCTTGTAAAATGTGTTGTAAGAACTAGAGTAAGAGGGGACTCTTTAAAAATGTACTATAAAGTGTAGAGTAGGAGGAGACCCTTGTAAAATGTATTATAAAATCTATAGTAGGAGGAGACTCTTGTAAAATTAATATAAGATATATACAACTATTACAAGTTAGTATAGTTCTGATCCAATAAATACTAAACTAAACAAATCCTATAAAATTTGTTTTAAGAACTAGAGTAATGGAGGGAATCTTTAAAAATGTACTATTAAGTGTAGAGTTGGAGGACACGTTTGTAAAATGTATTGTAAAATCTAGAGTAGGAGGAGACTCTTGTAAAATTAATATAACGTATATACAACTATTACAAGATAGTCTAGTTCGGATCCATTAAATACTAAACTAAACAAATCCTATAAAATTTGTTTTAAGAACTAGAGTAATGGAGGGAATCTTTAAAAATGTACTATAAAGTGTAGAGTTGGAGGACACGTTTGTAAAATGTACTATAAAGTTTTGAGTTGGAGGAGACTCTTGTAAAATGTATTATAAAATCTAGAGTAGGAGGAAATTCTTGTAAAATTAATATAAGGTATATACAACTATTAGAAGATAGTCTAGTTCGGTTCCAATAAATACTAAATTAAACAATTAGGAGGAGACTCTTGTAAAATGTGTTGTAAAAAAATGAGTAAGAGGGGACTCTTTAAAAATGTACTATAAAGTCTAGAGTTTGAGGAGACTTTTGTAAAATGTATTATGAAGTCTAGAGTAGGAGTAGACTCTAGTAAAATTAATATAAGTTATATACAACTATTACAAGATAGTCTAGTTAGGATCCCATAAATACTAAGCTAATTAATTCGTATGAAATGTGTTATTAGAACTAGAGTAAGAGGGGACTCTTTAAAAATGTACTATAAAGTGTAGAGTAGGAGGAGACCCTTGTAAAATGTATTATAAAATCTAGACTAGGAGGAGACTCTTGTAAAATTAATATAAGATATATACAACTATTACAAGATAGTTTAGTTATCTTCTGATAGTAACTATACTATCAGAAGATAGTATAGTTCTGGTCCAATAAATACTAATTCAAACAATTTGGAGGAGACTCTTGTAAAATATATTGTAAAAACAAGAGTAAGAGGGGACTCTTTAAAAATGTACTATAGAGGTTAGAGTAGGAGGAGACTCTTGTAAAATGTATTACGAAATCTAGAGTAGGAGGAGAATCTTGCAAAATTAATATAAGGTATATACAACTATTACAAGATAGTCTAGTTCGGATCCAATAAATACTAACCTTAACAATTAGGAGGAGACTCTGGTAAAATGTGTTGTAAGAACTAGAGTAAGAGGGGACTCCTTAAAAATGTACTATAAAGTGTAGAGTTGGAGGAGACTCTTGTAAATTGTATTATAAAATCTAGAGTAGGAGAAGAACTAGATTTAGAGGGGAGTCTTTAAAAATGTACTATAGAGTCTAGAGTAGGAGGAGACTCTTGTAAAATTAATATAGGGTAAATACAACTATTGAAAGATGGTCTAGTTTGGATCCAATAAATACTAAACTTAACAATTAGAAGGAGACTCTTGTAAAATGTGGTGTAAGAACTAGACTAAGAGGGGACTCTTTAAAAATGTACTGTAAAGTGTAGAGTTGGCGGAGACTCTTGTAAAATGTATTATAAAATCTAGAGTAAGAGGAGACTCTTTTAAAATTAATATAAGATATATACAACTATTACAAGATAGTCTAGTTCGGATCCAAATAATACTAAACTTAACAATTAGGAGGAGACTCTTGTAAAATGTGTTGTAAGAACTAGAGTAAGAGGGGACTCTTTAAGAATGTACTATAAAGTGTAGAGTAGGAGGAGACTCTTGTAAAATGTATTATAAAATCTAGAGTAGGAGGAAACTCTTGTAAAATTAATATAACCTATATACAACTATTACAAGATAGTCTAGTTCGGATCCAATAAATACAAAATTAAAAAATAGAGGAGACTCTTGTAAAATGTGTTGTAAGAACTAGATTAAGAGGGTTGTCCTTAAAAATGTACTATTGAGTCTAGAGTAGGAGGAGACTCTTGTAAAATTAATATAGGGTAAATAGAACTATTGCAAGATGGTCTAGTTCGGATCCAATAAATACTAAACTAAACAAATCCTATAAAATTTGTTTTAAGAACTAGAGTAATGGAGGGAATCTTTAATAATGTACTATAAAGTGTAGAGTTGGAAGAGACTCTTGTAAAATGTACTATAAAATCTAGAGTAAGAGGAGACTCTTTTAAAATTAATACAAGGTATATACAACTATTACAAGATAGTCTAGTTCGGATCCAATCAATACTAAATTACAAAATAGAGGAGACTCTTGTAAAATGTGTTGTAGGAACTAGATTAAGAGGGGAGTCTTTAAAAATGTACTATAGAGTCTAGAGTAGGAGGATAGTCTTGTAAAATTAATATAGGTTAAATACAACTATTAGAAGATAGTCTTGTTCGGATTCAATAAATAATAAATTAAAAAATAGAGGAGACTCTTGTAAAATGTGTTGTAAGAACTAGATTAAGAGGGGAGTCTTTAAAAATGTACTATAGAGTCTAGAGTAGGAGGATAGTCTTGTAAAATTAATATAGGGTAAATACAACTATTGAAAAATGGTCTAGATGGATCCAATAAATACTAAACTAAACAAATCCTATAAAATTTGTTGTAAGAACTAGAGTAATGGAGGGAATCATTAAAAATGTACTATAAAGTGTAGAGTTGGAGGACACGTTTGTAAAATGTATTATATAATCTAGAGTAGGAGGAGACTCTTGTAAAATTAATATAACGTATATACAACTATTACAAGATAGTCCAGTTCGGATCCAATAAATACTAAATTAAACAATTAGGAGGAGACTCTTGTAAAATGTGTTGTAAGAACTAGAGTAAGAGGGGACTCTTTAAAAATGTACTATAAAGTGTAGAGTAGGAGGAGACCCTTGTAAAATGTATTATAAAATCTATAGTAGGAGGAGACTCTTGTAAAATTAATATAAGATATATACAACTATTACAAGTTAGTATAGTTCTGATCCAATAAATACTAAAGTAAACAAATCCTATAAAATTTGTTTTAAGAACTAGAGTAATGGAGGGAATCTTTAAAAATGTACTATTAAGTGTAGAGTTGGAGGACACGTTTGTAAAATGTATTGTAAAATCTAGAGTAGGAGGAGACTCTTGTAAAATTAATATAACGTATATACAACTATTACAAGATAGTCTAGTTCGGATCCATTAAATACTAAACTAAACAAATCCTATAAAATTTGTTTTAAGAACTAGAGTAATGGAGGGAATCTTTAAAAATGTACTATAAAGTGTAGAGTTGGACGACACGTTTGTAAAATGTATTATAAAATCTAGAGTAGAAGGAGACTCTTGTAAAATTAATATAACATATATACAACTATTACAAGATAGTCTAGTTCGGATCCAATAAATACTAAACTAAACAAATCCTATAAAATTTGTTTTAAGAACTAGAGTAATGAAGGGAATCTTTAAAAATGTACTATAAAGTGTAGAGTTGGAGGACACGTTTGTAAAATGTACTATAAAGTTTAGAGTTGGAGGACACTCTTGTAAAATGTATTATAAAATCTAGAGTAAGAGGAAATTCTTGTAAAATTAATATAAGGTATATACAACTATTAGAAGATAGTCTAGTTCGGATCCAATAAATACTAAATTAAACAATTAGGAGGAGACTCTTGTAAAATGTGTTGTAAAAACTAGAGTAAGAGGGGACTCTTTAAAAATGTACTATAAAGTCTAGAGTTTGAGGAGACTTTTGTAAAATGTATTATAAAGTCTAGAGTAGGAGTAGACTCTAGTAAAATTAATATAAGTTATATACAACTATTACAAGATAGTCTAGTTAGGATCCCATAAATACTAAGCCAATTAATTCCTATGAAATGTGTTGTTAGAACTAGAGTAAGAGGGGACTCTTTAAAAATGTACTATAAAGTGTAGAGTAGGAAGAGACCCTTGTAAAATGTATTATAAAATCTAGACTAGGAGGAGACTCTTGTAAAATTAATATAAGATATATACAACTATTACAAGATAGTTTAGTTATCTTCTGATAGTAACTATACTATCAGAAGATAGTATAGTTCTGATCCAATAAATACTAATTTAAACGATTTGGAGGAGACTCTTGTAAAATATATTGTAAAAACAAGAGTAAGAGGGGACTCTTTAAAAATGTACTATAAAGTGTAGAGTTGGAGGAGACTCTTGTAAATTGTATTATAAAATCTAGAGTAGGAGGAAATTCTTGTAAAATTAATATAAGGTATATACAACTATTAGAAGATAGTCTAGTTCGGATCCAATAAATACTAAATTAAACAATTAGGAGGAGACTCTTGTAAAATGTGATGTAAGAACTAGAGTAAGAGGGCACTGTTTAAAAATGTACTATAAAGTCTAGAGTTGGAGGAGACTCTTGTAAAATGTATCATAAAATCTAGAGTAGGAGGAAACTCTGGTAAAATTAATATAAGTTATATACAACTATTACATGATAGTCTAGTTAGGATCCCATAAACACTAAGCCAAACAATTCCTATGAAATGTGTTGTAAGAACTAGAGTAAGAGGGGACTCTTTAAAAATGTACTATAAAGTGTAGAGTAGGAGGAGACCCTTGTAAAATGTATTATAAAATCTAGAGTAGGAGGAGACTCTTGTAAAATTAATATAACGAATATACAACTATTACAAGATAGTCTAGTTCGGATCCAATAAATACTAAATTAAAAAAAGGGGAGACTCTTGTAAAATGTGTTGTAAGAACTAGAGTAAGAGGAGAATCTCTAAAAATGTACTATAAGGTCTAGAGTAGGAGGAGACTCTTGTAAAATTAATATAGGGTATATACAACTTTGAAAGATGGTCTAGTTCGGATCCAATAAATACTAAACTAAACAAATCCTATAAAATTTGTTTTAAGAACTAGAGTAATGGAGGGAATCTTTAAAAATGTACTATAAAGTGTAGAGTTGGAGGACACGTTTGTAAAATGTACTATAAAGTTTTGAGTTGGAGGAGACTCTTGTAAAATGTATTATAAAATCTAGAGTAGGAGGAAATTCTTGTAAAATTAATATAAGGTATATACAACTATTAGAAGATAGTCTAGTTCGGTTCCAATAAATACTAAATTAAACAATTAGGAGGAGACTCTTGTAAAATGTGTTGTAAAAAAATGAGTAAGAGGGGACTCTTTAAAAATGTACTATAAAGTCTAGAGTTTGAGGAGACTTTTGTAAAATGTATTATAAAGTCTAGAGTAGGAGTAGACTCTAGTAAAATTAATATAAGTTATATACAACTATTACAAGATAGTCTAGTTAGGATCCCATAAATACTAAGCCAATTAATTCCTATGAAATGTGTTGTTAGAACTAGAGTAAGAGGGGACTCTTTAAAAATGTACTATAAAGTGTAGAGTAGGAGGAGACCCTTGTAAAATGTATTATAAAATCTAGACTAGGAGGAGACTCTTGTAAAATTAATATAAGATATATACAACTATTACAAGATAGTTTAGTTATCTTCTGATAGTAACTATACTATCAGAAGATAGTATAGTTCTGATCCAATAAATACTAATTTAAACAATTTGGAGGAGACTCTTGTAAAATATATTGTAAAAACAAGAGTAAGAGGGGACTCTTTAAAAATGTACTATAGAGGTTAGAGTAGGAGGAGACTCTTGTAAAATGTATTAAGAAATCTAGAGTAGGAGGAAATTCTTGTAAAATTAATATAAGGTATATACAACTATTAGAAGATAGTCTAGTTCGGATCTAATAAATACTAAATTAAACAATTAGGAGGAGACTCTTGTAAAATGTGATGTAAGAACTAGAGTAAGAGGGCACTGTTTAAAAATGTACTATAAAGTCTAGAGTTGGAGGAGACTCTTGTAAAATGTATCATAAAATCTAGAGTAGGAGGAAACTCTCGTAAAATTAATATAAGTTATATACAACTATTACATGATAGTCTAGTTAGGATCCCATAAACACTAAGCCAAACAATTCCTATGAAATGTGTTGTAAGAACTAGAGTAAGAGGGGACTCTTTAAAAATGTACTATAAAGTGTAGAGTAGGAGGAGACCCTTGTAAAATGTATTATAAAATCTAGAGTAGGAGGAGACTCTTGTAAAATTAATGTAACGAATATACAACTATTACAAGATAGTCTAGTTCGGATCCAATAAATACTAAATTAAAAAAAGGGGAGACTCTTGTAAAATGTGTTGTAAGAACTAGAGTAAGAGGAGAATCTCTAAAAATGTACTATAAGGTCTAGAGTAGGAGGAGACTCTTGTAAAATTAATATAGGGTATATACAACTTTGAAAGATGGTCTAGTTTGGATCCAATAAATACTAAACTAAACAAATCCTATAAAATTTGTTTTAAGAACTAGAGTAATGGAGGGAATCTTTAAAAATGTACTATAAAGTGTAGAGTTGGACGACACGTTTGTAAAATGTATTATAAAATCTAGAGTAGGAGGAGACTCTTGTAAAATTAATATAACATATATACAACTATTACAAGATAGTCTAGTTCGGATCCAATAAATACTAAACTAAACAAATCCTATAAAATTTGTTTTAAGAACTAGAGTAATGGAGGGAATCTTTAAAAATGTACTATAAAGTGTAGAGTTGGAGGACACGTTTGTAAAATGTACTATAAAGTTTAGAGTTGGAGGAGACTCTTGTAAAATGTATTATAAAATCTAGAGTAGGAGGAAATTCTTTTAAAATTAATATAAGGAATATACAACTATTAGAAGATAGTATAGTTCGGATCCAATAAATACTAAATTAAACAATTAGGAGGAGACTCTTGTAAAATGTGTTGTAAAAACTAGAGTAAGAGGGGACTCTTTAAAAATGTACTATAAAGTCTAGAGTTTGAGGAGACTTTTGTAAAATGTATTATAAAGTCTAGAGTAGGAGTAGACTCTAGTAAAATTAATATAAGTTATATACAACTATTAAAAGATAGTCTAGTTAGGATCCAATAAATACTAAATTAAAAAAAGGGGAGACTCTTGTAAAATGTTTTGTAAGAACTAGAGTAAGAGGAGAATCTCTAAAAATGTACTATAAGGTCTAGAGTAGGATGAGACTCTTGTAAAATTAATATAGGGTATATACAACTATTGAAAGATGGTCTAGTTCGGATCCAATAAATACTAAACTAAACCAATCCTTTAAAATTTGTTTTAAGAACTAGAGTAATGGAGGGAATCTTTAAAAATGTACTATAAAGTGTAGAGTTGGAGGACACGTTTGTAAAATGTATTATAAAATCTATAGTAGGAGGAGACTCTTGTAAAATTAATATAACGTATATACAACTATTACAAGATAGTCTAGTTCGGATCCAATAAATACTAAATTAAAAAAAGGGGAGACTCTTGTAAAATGTGTTGTAAGAACTAGAGTAAGAGGGGAATCTCTAAATATGTACTATATGGTCTAGAATAGGAGGAGACTCTTGTAAAATGTATTATAAAATCTAGAGTAAGAGGAGACTCTTTTAAAATTAATAAAGTTATATACAACTATTACAAGATAGTCTAGTTCGGATCCAATAAATACTAAATAAAAAAAGGAGACTCTTGTAAAATGTGTTGTAAGAACTAGATTAAGAGGGGAGTATTTAAAAATGTACTATAGAGTCTAGAATAGGAGGAGACTCTTGTAAAATTAATATAGGGTAAATACAACTATTGAAATATGGTCTAGTTCGGATCCAATAAATACTAAACTAAACAATTCCTGTAAAATGTGTTGTAAGACCTGGAGTAAAAGGGGACTCTTTAAAAATGTACTATAAAGTGTAGAGTTGGAGGAGACTCTTGTAAATTGTATTATAAAATCTAGAGTAGGAGGAAATTCTTGTAAAATTAATATAAGGTATATACAACTATTAGAAGATAGTCTAGTTCGGATCCAATAAATACTAAATTAAACAATTAGGAGGAGACCCTTGTAAAATGTGATGTAAGAACTAGAGTAAGAGGGGACTGTTTAAAAATGTACTATAAAGTCTAGAGTTGGAGGAGACTCTTGTAAAATGTATCATAAAATCTAGAGTAGGAGGAAACTCTGGTAAAATTAATATAAGTTATATACAACTATTACATGATAGTCTAGTTAGGATCCCATAAACACTAAGCCAAACAATTCCTATGAAATGTGTTGTAAGAACTAGAGTAAGAGGGGACTCTTTAAAAATGTACTATAAAGTGTAGAGTAGGAGGAGACCCTTGTAAAATGTATTATAAAATCTAGAGTAGGAGGAGACTCTTGTAAAATTAATATAACGTATATACCACTATTACAAGATAGTGTAGTTCGGATCCAATAATTACTATATTAAAAAAAGGGGAGACTCTTGTAAAATGTGTTGTAAGAACTAGAGTAAGAGGAGAATCTTTAAAAATGTACTATAAGGTCTAGAGCAGGAGGAGACTCTTGTAAAATTAATATAGGGTATATACAACTATTGAAAGATGGTCTAGTTCGGATCCAATAAATACTAAACTAAACAAATCCTATAAAATTTGTTTTAAGAACTAGAGTAATGGAGGGAATCTTTAAAAATGTACCATAAAGTGTAGAGTTGGAGGACACGTTTGTAAAATGTACTATAAAGTTTTGAGTTGGAGGAGACTCTTGTAAAATGTATTATAAAATCTAGAGTATGAGGAAATTCTTGTAAAATTAATATAAGGTATATACAACTATTAGAAGATAGTCTAGTTCGGTTCCAATAAATACTAAATTAAACAATTAGGAGGAGACTCTTGTAAAATGTGTTGTAAAAAAATGAGTAAGAGGGGACTCTTTAAAAATGTACTATAAAGTCTAGAGTTTGAGGAGACTTTTGTAAAATGTATTATGAAGTCTAGAGTAGGAGTAGACTCTAGTAAAATTAATATAAGTTATATACAACTATTACAAGATAGTCTAGTTAGGATCCCATAAATACTAAGCTAATTAATTCGTATGAAATGTGTTGTTAGAACTAGAGTAAGAGGGGACTCTTTAAAAATGTACTATAAAGTGTAGAGTAGGAGGAGACCCTTGTAAAATGTATTATAAAATCTAGACTAGGAGGAGACTCTTGTAAAATTAATATAAGATATATACAACTATTACAAGATAGTTTAGTTATCTTCTGATAGTAACTATACTATCAGAAGATAGTATAGTTCTGATCCAATAAATACTAATTTAAACAATTTGGAGGAGACTCTTGTAAAATATATTGTAAAAACAAGAGTAAGAGGGGACTCTTTAAAAATGTACTATAGAGGTTAGAGTAGGAGGAGACTCTTGTAAAATGTATTACGAAATCTAGAGTAGGAGGAGAATCTTGCAAAATTAATATAAGGTATATACAACTATTACAAGATAGTCTAGTTCGGATCCAATAAATACTAACCTTAACAATTAGGAGGAGACTCTGGTAAAATGTGTTGTAAGAACTAGAGTAAGAGGGGACTCCTTAAAAATGTATTATAAAGTGTAGAGTTGGAGGAGACTCTTGTAAATTGTATTATAAAATCTAGAGTAGGAGAAGAACTAGATTTAGAGGGGAGTCTTTAAAAATGTACTATAGAGTCTAGAGTAGGAGGAGACTCTTGTAAAATTAATATAGGGTAAATACAACTATTGAAAGATGGTCTAGTTTGGATCCAATAAATACTAAACTTAACAATTAGAAGGAGACTCTTGTAAAATGTGGTGTAAGAACTAGACTAAGAGGGGACTCTTTAAAAATGTACTGTAAAGTGTAGAGTTGGCGGAGACTCTTGTAAAATGTATTATAAAATCTAGAGTAAGAGGAGACTCTTTTAAAATTAATATAAGATATATACAACTATTACAAGATAGTCTAGTTCGGATCCAAATAATACTAAACTTAACAATTAGGAGGAGACTCTTGTAAAATGTGTTGTAAGAACTAGAGTAAGAGGGGACTCTTTAAGAATGTACTATAAAGTGTAGAGTAGGAGGAGACTCTTGTAAAATGTATTATAAAATCTAGAGTAGGAGGAAACTCTTGTAAAATTAATATAACCTATATACAACTATTACAAGATAGTCTAGTTCGGATCCAATAAATACAAAATTAAAAAATAGAGGAGACTCTTGTAAAATGTGTTGTAAGAACTAGATTAAGAGGGTTGTCCTTAAAAATGTACTATTGAGTCTAGAGTAGGAGGAGACTCTTGTAAAATTAATATAGGGTAAATAGAACTATTGCAAGATGGTCTAGTTCGGATCCAATAAATACTAAACTAAACAAATCCTATAAAATTTGTTTTAAGAACTAGAGTAATGGAGGGAATCTTTAATAATGTACTATAAAGTGTAGAGTTGGAAGAGACTCTTGTAAAATGTATTATAAAATCTAGAGTAAGAGGAGACTCTTTTAAAATTAATACAAGGTATATACAACTATTACAAGATAATCTAGTTCGGATCCAATCAATACTAAATTACAAAATAGAGGAGACTCTTGTAAAATGTGTTGTAGGAACTAGCTTAAGAGGGGAGTCTTTAAAAATGTACTATAGAGTCTGGAGTAGGAGGAGACTCTTGTAAAATTAATATAAGGTATATACAACTATTAGAAGATAGTCTTGTTCGGATTCAATAAATAATAAATTAAAAAATAGAGGAGACTCTTGTAAAATGTGTTGTAAGAACTAGATTAAGAGGGGAGTCTTTAAAAATGTACTATAGAGTCTAGAGTAGGAGGATAGTCTTGTAAAATTAATATAGGGTAAATACAACTATTGAAAAATGGTCTAGATGGATCCAATAAATACTAAACTAAACAAATCCTATAAAATTTGTTGTAAGAACTAGAGTAATGGAGGGAATCATTAAAAATGTACTATAAAGTGTAGAGTTGGAGGACACGTTTGTAAAATGTATTATATAATCTAGAGTAGGAGGAGACTCTTGTAAAATTAATATAACGTATATACAACTATTACAAGATAGTCCAGTTCGGATCCAATAAATACTAAATTAAACAATTAGGAGGAGACTCTTGTAAAATGTGTTGTAAGAACTAGAGTAAGAGGGGACTCTTTAAAAATGTACTATAAAGTGTAGAGTAGGAGGAGACCCTTGTAAAATGTATTATAAAATCTATAGTAGGAGGAGACTCTTGTAAAATTAATATAAGATATATACAACTATTACAAGTTAGTATAGTTCTGATCCAATAAATACTAAACTAAACAAATCCTATAAAATTTGTTTTAAGAACTAGAGTAATTGAGGGAATCTTTAAAAATGTACTATTAAGTGTAGAGTTGGAGGACACGTTTGTAAAATGTATTGTAAAATCTAGAGTAGGAGGAGACTCTTGTAAAATTAATATAACGTATATACAACTATTACAAGATAGTCTAGTTCGGATCCATTAAATACTAAACTAAACAAATCCTATAAAATTTGTTTTAAGAACTAGAGTAATGGAGGGAATCTTTAAAAATGTACTATAAAGTGTAGAGTTGGACGACACGTTTGTAAAATGTATTATAAAATCTAGAGTAGAAGGAGACTCTTGTAAAATTAATATAACATATATACAACTATTACAAGATAGTCTAGTTCGGATCCAATAAATACTAAACTAAACAAATCCTATAAAATTTGTTTTAAGAACTAGAGTAATGAAGGGAATCTTTAAAAATGTACTATAAAGTGTAGAGTTGGAGGACACGTTTGTAAAATGTACTATAAAGTTTAGAGTTGGAGGAGACTCTTGTAAAATGTATTATAAAATCTAGAGTAGGAGGAAATTCTTGTAAAATTAATATAAGGTATATACAACTATTAGAAGATAGTCTAGTTCGGATCCAATAAATACTAAATTAAACAATTAGGAGGAGACTCTTGTAAAATGTGTTGTAAAAACTAGAGTAAGAGGGGACTCTTTAAAAATGTACTATAAAGTCTAGAGTTTGAGGAGACTTTTGTAAAATGTATTATAAAGTCTAGAGTAGGAGTAGACTCTAGTAAAATTAATATAAGTTATATACAACTATTACAAGATAGTCTAGTTAGGATCCCATAAATACTAAGCCAATTAATTCCTATGAAATGTGTTGTTAGAACTAGAGTAAGAGGGGCTCTTTAAAAATGTACTATAAAGTGTAGAGTAGGAGGAGACCCTTGTAAAATGTATTATAAAATCTAGACTAGGAGGAGACTCTTGTAAAATTAATATAAGATATATACAACTATTACAAGATAGTTTAGTTATCTTCTGATAGTAACTATACTATCAGAAGATAGTATAGTTCTGATCCAATAAATACTAATTTAAACGATTTGGAGGAGACTCTTGTAAAATATATTGTAAAAACAAGAGTAAGAGGGGACTCTTTAAAAATGTACTATAAAGTGTAGAGTTGGAGGAGACTCTTGTAAATTGTATTATAAAATCTAGAGTAGGAGGAAATTCTTGTAAAATTAATATAAGGTATATACAACTATTAGAAGATAGTCTAGTTCGGATCCAATAAATACTAAATTAAACAATTAGGAGGAGACTCTTGTAAAATGTGATGTAAGAACTAGAGTAAGAGGGCACTGTTTAAAAATGTACTATAAAGTCTAGAGTTGGAGGAGACTCTTGTAAAATGTATCATAAAATCTAGAGTAGGAGGAAATTCTGGTAAAATTAATATAAGTTATATACAACTATTACATGATAGTCTAGTTAGGATCCCATAAACACTAAGCCAAACAATTCCTATGAAATGTGTTGTAAGAACTAGAGTAAGAGGGGACTCTTTAAAAATGTACTATAAAGTGTAGAGTAGGAGGAGACCCTTGTAAAATGTATTATAAAATCTAGAGTAGGAGGAGACTCTTGTAAAATTAATATAATGAATATACAACTATTACAAGGTAGTCTAGTTCGGATCCAATAAATACTAAATTAAAAAAAGGGGAGACTCTTGTAAAATGTGTTGTAAGAACTAGAGTAAGAGGAGAATCTCTAAAAATGTACTATAAGGTCTAGAGTAGGAGGAGACTCTTGTAAAATTAATATAGGGTATATACAACTTTGAAAGATGGTCTAGTTCGGATCCAATAAATACTAAACTAAACAAATCCTATAAAATTTGTTTTAAGAACTAGAGTAATGGAGGGAATCTTTAAAAATGTACTATAAAGTGTAGAGTTGGACGACACGTTTGTAAAATGTATTATAAAATCTAGAGTAGGAGGAGACTCTTGTAAAATTAATATAACATATATACAACTATTACAAGATAGTCTAGTTCGGATCCAATAAATACTAAACTAAACAAATCCTATAAAATTTGTTTTAAGAACTAGAGTAATGGAGGGAATCTTTAAAAATGTACTATAAAGTGTAGAGTTGGAGGACACGTTTGTAAAATGTACTATAAAGTTTAGAGTTGGAGGAGACTCTTGTAAAATGTATTATAAAATCTAGAGTAGGAGGAAATTCTTTTAAAATTAATATAAGGAATATACAACTATTAGAAGATAGTCTAGTTCGGATCCAATAAATACTAAATTAAACAATTAGGAGGAGACTCTTGTAAAATGTGTTGTAAAAACTAGAGTAAGAGGGGACTCTTTAAAAATGTACTATAAAGTCTAGAGTTTGAGGAGACTTTTGTAAAATGTATTATAAAGTCTAGAGTAGGAGTAGACTCTAGTAAAATTAATATAAGTTATATACAACTATTAAAAGATAGTCTAGTTAGGATCCCATAAATACTAAGCCAATTAATTCCTATGAAATGTGTTGTTAGAACTAGAGTAAGAGGGGACTCTTTAAAAATGTACTATAAAGTGTAGAGTAGGAGGAGACCCTTGTAAAATGTATTATAAAATCTAGACTAGAAGAAGACTCTTGTAAAATTAATATAAGATATATAAAACTATTACAAGATAGTTTAGTTATCTTCTGATAGTAACTATACTATCAGAAGATAGTATAGTTCTGATCCAATAAATACTAATTTAAACAATTTGGAGGAGACTCTTGTAAAGTATGTTGTAAAAACAAGAGTAAGAGGGGACTCTTTAAAAATGTACTATAGAGGTTAGAGTAGGAGGAGACACTTGTAAAATGTATTATGAAATCTAGAGTAGGAGGAGAATCTTGTAAATCTAATATAAGGTGTATACAACTATTACAGGATAGTCTAGTTCGGATCCAATAGATACTAAACTTAACAATTACAAGGAGACTCTTGTAAAATGTGTTGTAAGAACTAGAGTAAGAGGGGACTCTTTAAAAATGTACTATAAAGTGTAGAGTAGGAGGAGACTCTTGTAAAATGTATTATAAAATCTAGAGTAGGAGGAAACTCTTGTAAAATTAATATAACCTATATACAACTATTACAAGATAGTCTAGTTCGGATCCAATAAATACTAAATTAAAAAAAGGGGAGACTCTTGTAAAATGTGTTGTAAGAACTAGAGTAAGAGGAGAATCTCTAAAAATGTACTATAAGGTCTAGAGTAGGATGAGACTCTTGTAAAATTAATATAGGGTATATACAACTATTGAAAGATGGTCTAGTTCGGATCCAATAAATACTAAACTAAACCAATCCTTTAAAATTTGTTTTAAGAACTAGAGTAATGGAGGGAATCTTTAAAAATGTACTATAAATTGTAGAGTTGGAGGACACGTTTGTAAAATGTATTATAAAATCTATAGTAGGAGGAGACTCTTGTAAAATTAATATAACGTATATACAACTATTACAAGATAGTCTAGTTCGGATCCAATAAATACTAAATTAAAAAAAGGGGAGACTCTTGTAAAATGTGTTGTAAGAACTAGAGTAAGAGGGGAATCTTCAAATATGTACTATATGGTCTAGAATAGGAGGAGACTCTTGTAAAATGTATTATAAAATCTAGAGTAAGAGGAGACTCTTTTAAAATTAATAAAGTTATATACAACTATTACAAGATAGTCTAGTTCGGATCCAATAAATACTAAATAAAAAAAGGAGACTCTTGTAAAATGTGTTGTAAGAACTAGATTAAGAGGGGAGTATTTAAAAATGTACTATAGAGTCCCCCCTATATGTACTATAGGAGGAGACTCTTGTAAAATTAATATAGGGTAAATACAACTATTGAAATATGGTCTAGTTCGGATCCAATAAATACTAAACTAAACAATTCCTGTAAATCGTGTTGTAAGACCTGGAGTAAGAGGGGACTCTTTAAAAATGTACTATAAAGTGTAGAGTTGGAGGAGACTCTTGTAAATTGTATTATAAAATCTAGAGTAGGAGGAAATTCTTGTAAAATTAATATAAGGTATATACAACTATTAGAAGATAGTCTAGTTCGGATCCAATAAATACTAAATTAAACAATTAGGAGGAGACCCTTGTAAAATGTGATGTAAGAACTAGAGTAAGAGGGGACTGTTTAAAAATGTACTATAAAGTCTAGAGTTGGAGGAGACTCTTGTAAAATGTATCATAAAATCTAGAGTAGGAGGAAACTCTGGTAAAATTAATATAAGTTATATACAACTATTACATGATAGTCTAGTTAGGATCCCATAAACAATAAGCCAAACAATTCCTATGAAATGTGTTGTAAGAACTAGAGTAAGAGGGGACTCTTTAAAAATGTACTATAAAGTGTAGAGTAGGAGGAGACCCTTGTAAAATGTATTATAAAATCTAGAGTAGGAGGAGACTCTTGTAAAATTAATATAACGTATATACAACTATTACAAGATAGTGTAGTTCGGATCCAATAATTACTATATTAAAAAAAGGGGAGACTCTTGTAAAATGTGTTGTAAGAACTAGAGTAAGAGGAGAATCTTTAAAAATGTACTATAAGGTCTAGAGTAGGAGGGGACTCTTGTAAAATTAATATAGGGTATATACAACTATTGAAAGATAGTCTAGTTCGGATCCAATAAATTCTAAACTAAACAAATCCTATAAAATTTGTTTTAAGAACTAGAGTAATGGAGGGAATCTTTAAAAATGTACTATAAAGTGTAGAGTTGGAGGACACGTTTGTAAAATGTACTATAAAGTTTTGAGTTGGAGGAGACTCTTGTAAAATGTATTATAAAATCTAGAGTAGGAGGAAATTCTTGTAAAATTAATATAAGGTATATACAACTATTAGAAGATAGTCTAGTTCGGTTCCAATAAATACTAAATTAAACAATTAGGAGGAGACTCTTGTAAAATGTGTTGTAAAAAAATGAGTAAGAGGGGACTCTTTAAAAATGTACTATAAAGTCTAGAGTTTGAGGAGACTTTTGTAAAATGTATTATAAAGTCTAGAGTAGGAGTAGACTCTAGTAAAATTAATATAAGTTATATACAACTATTACAAGATAGTCTAGTTAGGATCCCATAAATACTAAGCTAATTAATTCGTATGAAATGTGTTGTTAGAACTAGAGTAAGAGGGGACTCTTTAAAAATGTACTATAAAGTGTAGAGTAGGAGGAGACCCTTGTAAAATGTATTATAAAATCTAGACTAGGAGGAGACTCTTGTAAAATTAATATAAGATATATACAACTATTACAAGATAGTTTAATTATCTTCTGATAGTAAATATACTATCAGAAGATAGTATAGTTCTGATCCAATAAATACTAATTTAAACAATTTGGAGGAGACTCTTGTAAAATATATTGTAAAAACAAGAGTAAGAGGGGACTCTTTAAAAATGTACTATAGAGGTTAGAGTAGGAGGAGACTCTTGTAAAATGTATTACGAAATCTAGAGTAGGAGGAGAATCTTGCAAAATTAATATAAGGTATATACAACTATTACAAGATAGTCTAGTTCGGATCCAATAAATACTAACCTTAACAATTAGGAGGAGACTCTGGTAAAATGTGTTGTAAGAACTAGAGTAAGAGGGGACTCCTTAAAAATGTACTATAAAGTGTAGAGTTGGAGGAGACTCTTGTAAATTGTATTATAAAATCTAGAGTAGGAGAAGAACTAGATTTAGAGGGGAGTCTTTAAAAATGTACTATAGAGTCTAGAGTAGGAGGAGACTCTTGTAAAATTAATATAGGGTAAATACAACTATTGAAAGATGGTCTAGTTTGGATCCAATAAATACTAAACTTAACAATTAGAAGGAGACTCTTGTAAAATGTGGTGTAAGAACTAGACTAAGAGGGGACTCTTTAAAAATGTACTGTAAAGTGTAGAGTTGGCGGAGACTCTTGTAAAATGTATTATAAAATCTAGAGTAAGAGGAGACTCTTTTAAAATTAATATAAGATATATACAACTATTACAAGATAGTCTAGTTCGGATCCAAATAATACTAAACTTAACAATTAGGAGGAGACTCTTGTAAAATGTGTTGTATGAACTAGAGTAAGAGGGGACTCTTTAAGAATGTACTATAAAGTGTAGAGTTGGAGGACACGTTTGTAAAATGTATTATATAATCTAGAGTAGGAGGAGACTCTTGTAAAATTAATATAACGTATATACAACTATTACAAGATAGTCCAGTTCGGATCCAATAAATACTAAATTAAACAATTAGGAGGAGACTCTTGTAACATGTGTTGTAAGAACTAGAGTAAGAGGGGACTCTTTAAAAATGTACTATAAAGTGTAGAGTAGGAGGAGACCCTTGTAAAATGTATTATAAAATCTATAGTAGGAGGAGACTCTTGTAAAATTAATATAAGATATATACAACTATTACAAGTTAGTATAGTTCTGATCCAATAAATACTAAACTAAACAAATCCTATAAAATTTGTTTTAAGAACTAGAGTAATGGAGGGAATCTTTAAAAATGTACTATTAAGTGTAGAGTTGGAGGACACGTTTGTAAAATGTATTATAAAATCTAGAGTAGGAGGAGACTCTTGTAAAATTAATATAACGTATATACAACTATTACAAGATAGTCTAGTTCGGATCCATTAAATACTAAACTAAACAAATCCTATAAAATTTGTTTTAAGAACTAGAGTAATGGAGGAAAACTTTAAAAATGTACTATAAAGTGTAGAGTTGGACGACACGTTTGTAAAATGTATTATAAAATCTAGAGTAGAAGGAGACTCTTGTAAAATTAATATAAGTTATATACAACTATTACAAGATAGTCTAGTTAGGATCCCATAAATACTAAGCCAATTAAATCCTATGAAATGTGTTGTTAGAACTAGAGTAAGAGGGGACTCTTTAAAAATGTACTATAAAGTGTAGAGTAGGAGGAGACCCTTGTAAAATGTATTATAAAATCTAGACTAGGAGGAGACTCTTGTAAAATTAATATAAGATATATACAACTATTACAAGATAGTTTAGTTATCTTCTGATAGTAACTATACTATCAGAAGATAGTATAGTTCTGATCCAATAAATACTAATTTAAACGATTTGGAGGAGACTGTTGTAAAATATATTGTAAAAACAAGAGTAAGAGGGGACTCTTTAAAAATGTACTATAAAGTGTAGAGTTGGAGGAGACTCTTGTAAATTGTATTATAAAATCTAGAGTAGGAGGAAATTCTTGTAAAATTAATATAAGGTATATACAACTATTAGAAGATAGTCTAGTTCGGATCCAATAAATACTAAATTAAACAATTAGGAGGAGACCCTTGTAAAATGTGATGTAGGAACTAGAGTAAGAGGGGACTGTTTAAAAATGTACTATAAAGTCTAGAGTTGGAGGAGACTCTTGTAAAATGTATCATAAAATCTAGAGTAGGAGGAAACTCTGGTAAAATTAATATAAGTTATATACAACTATTACATGATAGTCTAGTTAGGATCCCATAAACACTAAGCCAAACAATTCCTATGAAATGTGTTGTAAGAACTAGAGTAAGAGGGGACTCTTTAAAAATGTACTATAAAGTGTAGAGTAGGAGGAGACCCTTGTAAAATGTATTATAAAATCTAGAGTAGGAGGAGACTCTTGTAAAATTAATATAACGTATATACAACTATTACAAGATAGTGTAGTTCGGATCCAATAATTACTTAATTAAAAAAAGGGGAGACTCTTGTAAAATGTGTTGTAAGAACTAGAGTAAGAGGAGAATCTTTAAAAATGTACTATAAGGTCTAAAATAGGAGGAGACTCTTGTAAAATTAATATAGGGTATATACAACTATTGAAAGATGGTCTAGTTTGGATCCAATAAATACTAAACTAAACAAATCCTATAAAATTTGTTTTAAGAACTAGAGTAATGGAGGGAATCTTTAAAAATGTACTATAAAGTGTAGAGTTGGACGACACGTTTGTAAAATGTATTATAAAATCTAGAGTAGGAGGAGACTCTTGTAAAATTAATATAACATATATACAACTATTACAAGATAGTCTAGTTCGGATCCAATAAATACTAAACTAAACAAATCCTATAAAATTTGTTTTAAGAACTAGAGTAATGGAGGGAATCTTTAAAAATGTACTATAAAGTGTAGAGTTGGAGGACACGTTTGTAAAATGTACTATAAAGTTTTGAGTTGGAGGAGACTCTTGTAAAATGTATTATAAAATCTAGAGTAGGAGGAAATTCTTGTAAAATTAATATAAGGTATATACAACTATTAGAAGATAGTCTAGTTCGGTTCCAATAAATACTAAATTAAACAATTAGGAGGAGACTCTTGTAAAATGTGTTGTAAAAACTAGAGTAAGAGGGGACTCTTTAAAAATGTACTATAAAGTCTAGAGTTTGAGGAGACTTTTGTAAAATGTATTATAAAGTCTAGAGTAGGAGTAGACTCTAGTAAAATTAATATAAGTTATATACAACTATTACAAGATAGTCTAGTTAGGATTCCATAAATACTAAGCCAATTAATTCCTATGAAATGTGTTGTTTGAACTAGAGTAAGAGGGGACTCTTTAAAAATGTACTATAAAGTGTAGAGTAGGAGGAGACCCTTGTAAAATGTATTATAAAATCTAGACTAGGAGGAGACTCTTGTAAAATTAATATAAGATATATACAACTATTACAAGATAGTTTAGTTATCTTCTGATAGTAACTATACTATCAGAAGATAGTATAGTTCTGATCCAATAAATACTAATTTAAACAATTTGGAGGAGACTCTTGTAAAATATATTGTAAAAACAAGAGTAAGAGGGGACTGTTTAAAAATGTACTATAGAGGTTAGAGTAGGAGGAGACTCTTGTAAAATGTATTACGAAATTTAGAGTAGGAGGAGAATCTTGCAAAATTAATATAAGGTATATACAACTATTACAAGATAGTCTAGTTCGGATCCAATAAATACTAACCTTAACAATTAGGAGGAGACTCTGGTAAAATGTGTTGTAAGAACTAGAGTAAGAGGGGACTCCTTAAAAATGTACTATAAAGTGTAGAATTGGAGGAGACTCTTGTAAATTGTATTATAAAATCTAGAGTAGGAGAAGAACTAGATTTAGAGGGGAGTCTTTAAAAATGTACTATAGAGTCTAGAGTAGGAGGAGACTCTTGTAAAATTAATATAGGGTAAATACAACTATTGAAAGATGGTCTAGTTTGGATCCAATAAATACTAAACTTAACAATTAGGAGGAGACTCTTGTAAAATGTGTTGTAAGAACTAGAGTAAGAGGGGACTCTTTAAGAATGTACTATAAAGTGTAGAGTAGGAGGAGACTCTTGTAAAATGTATTATAAAATCTAGAGTAGGAGGAAACTCTTGTAAAATTAATATAACCTATATACAACTATTACAAGATAGTCTAGTTCGGATCCAATAAATACAAAATTAAAAAATAGAGGAGACTATTGTAAAATGTGTTGTAAGAACTAGATTAAGAGGGTTGTCCTTAAAAATGTACTATTGAGTCTAGAGTAGGAGGAGACTCTTGTAAAATTAATATAGGGTAAATAGAACTATTGCAAGATGGTCTAGTTCGGATCCAATAAATACTAAACTAAACAAATCCTATAAAATTTGTTTTAAGAACTAGAGTAATGGAGGGAATCTTTAATAATGTACTATAAAGTGTAGAGTACGATGAGACTCTTGTAAAATTAATATAAGGTATATACAACTATTACAAGATAGTCTAGCTCGGATCCAATAAATACTAAACTAAACAATTCCTATAAAATGTGTTTTAAGAACTAGAGTAAGAGGGGAATCTTTAAAAATGTACTATAAAGTGTAGAGTTGGAAGAGACTCTTGTAAAATGTATTATAAAATCTAGAGTAAGAGGAGACTCTTTTAAAATTAATACAAAGTATATACAACTATTACAAGATAGTCTAGTTCGGATCCAATCAATACTAAATTACAAAATAGAGGAGACTCTTGTAAAATGTGTTGTAGGAACTAGCTTAAGAGGGGAGTCTTTAAAAATGTACTATAGAGTCTGGAGTAGGAGGAGACTCTTGTAAAATTAATATAAGGTATATACAACTATTAGAAGATAGTCTAGTTCGGATTCAATAAATAATAAATTATAAAATAGAGGAGACTCTTGTAAAATGTGTTGTAAGAACTAGATTAAGAGGGGAGTCTTTAAAAATGTACTATAGAGTCTAGAGTAGGAGGATAGTCTTGTAAAATTAATATAGGGTAAATACAACTATTGAAAAATGGTCTAGTCTAGTTCGGATCCAATAAATACTAAATAAAAAAAGGAGACTCTTGTAAAATGTGTTGTAAGAACTAGATTAAGATGGGAGTATTTAAAAATGTACTATAGAGTCTAGAATAGGAGGAGACTCTTGTAAAATTAATATAGGGTAAATACAACTATTGAATATATGGTCTAGTTCGGATCCAATAAATACTAAACTAAACAATTCCTATAAAATGTGTTTTAAGAACTAGAGTAAGAGGGGAATCTTTAAAAATGTACTATAAAGTGTAGAGTTGGAGGACACGTTTGTAAAATGTATTATATAATCTAGAGTAGGAGGAGACTCTTGTAAAATTAATATAACGTATATACAACTATTACAAGATAGTCTAGTTCGGATCCAATAAGTACTAAACTTAATAATTAAGAGGAGACTCTTGTAAAATGTGTTGTAAGAACTAGAGTAAGAGGGGACTCTTTAAAAATGTACTATAATGTGTAGAGTTGGAGGAGACTCTTGTAAAATGTATTTTATAATGTAGAGTAGGAGGAGAGTCTTGTAAAATTTATATAACGTATATACAACTATTACAAGATAGTCCAGTTCGGATCCAATAAATACTAAATTAAACAATTAGGAGGAGACTCTTGTAAAATGTGTTGTAAGAACTAGAGTAAGAGGGGACTCTTTAAAAATGTACTATAAAGTGTAGAGTAGGAGGAGACCCTTGTAAAATGTATTATAAAATCTATAGTAGGAGGGGACTCTTGTAAAATTAATATAAGATATATACAACTATTACAAGTTAGTATAGTTCTGATCTAATAAATACTAAACTAAACAAATCCTATAAAATTTGTTTTAAGAACTAGAGTAATGGAAGGAATCTTTAACAATGAACTATTAAGTGTAGAGTTGGAGGACACGTTTGTAAAATGTATTATAAAATCTAGAGTAGGAGGAGACTCTTGTAAAATGTATTATAAAATCTAGAGTAAGAGGAGTCTCTTTTAAAATTAATACAAGGTATATACAACTATTACAAGATAGTATAGTTCTGATCTAATAAATACTAAACTAAACAAATCCTATAAAATTTGTTTTAAGAACTAGAGTAATCGAGGGAATCTTTAAAAATGTACTATAAAGTGTAGAGTTGGAGGACACGTTTGTAATATGTACTATAAAGTGTAGAGTTGGAGGAGACTCTTGTAAAATGTATTATAAAATCTAGAGTAGGAAGAAATGCTTGTAAAATCAATATAAGGTATATACAACTATTGGAAGATAGTCTAGTTCGGATCCAATAAATACTAAATTAAACAATTTGGAGGAGACTCTTGTAAAATGTGTTGTAAGAACTAGAGTAAGAGGGGACTCTTTAAAAATGTACTATAAAGTGTAGAGTAGGAAGAGACCCTTGTAAAATGTATTATAAAATCTATAGTAGGAGGAGACTCTTGCAAAATTAATATAAGATATATACAACTATTACAAGATAGTATAGTTCTGATCCAATAAATACTAATTTAAACAATTTGGAGGAGACTCTTGTAAAGTATATTGTAAAAACAAGAGTAAGAAGGGACTCTTTAAAAATGTACTCTAGAGGTTAGAGTAGGAGGAGACTATTATAAAATGTATTATGAATTCTAGAGTAGGAGGAGAATCTTGTATAATTAATATAAGGTATATACAACTATTACAAGATAGTCTAGTTCGGATCCATTAAATACTAAACTAAACAAATCCTATAAAATTTGTTTTAAGAACTAGAGTAATGGAAGGAATCTTTAAAAATGTACTATAAAGTGTAGAGATGGAGGACACGTTTGTAATATGTACTATAAAGTGTAGAGTTGGAGGAGACTCTTGTAAAATGTATTATAAAATCTAGAGTAGGAGGAAATTCTTGTAAAATCAATATAAGGTATATACAACTATTAGAAGATAGTCTAGTTCGGATCCAATAAATACTAAATTAAACAATTAGGAGGAGACTCTTGTAAAATGTGTTGTAAGAACTAGAGTAAGAAGGGAATCTCTAAAAATGTACTATAAGGTCTAGAGTAGGAGGAGACTCTTGTAAAATGTATTATAAAATCTAGAGTAAGAGGAGACTCTTTTAAAAATTAATACAAGGTATATACAACTATTACAAGATAGTCTAGTTCGGATCCAATAAATACTAAGCCAAACAATTCCTATGAAATGTGTTGTAAGAACTAGAGTAAGAGGGGACTCTTTAAAAGTGTACTATAAAGTGTAGAATGGGAGGAGACCCTTGTAAAATGTAATATAAAATCTAGAGTAGGAGGACACTCTTTTAAAATTAATATAAGGTATATACAACTATTACAAGATAGTCTAGTTCGGATCCAATAAATACTAAACTAAACAATTCCTATAAAATGTGTTTTAAGAACTAGAGTAAGAGGGGACTCTTTAAGAATGTACTATAAAGTGTAGAGTAGGAGGAGACTCTTGTAAAATGTATTATAAAATCTAGAGTAGGAGGAAACTCCTGTAAAATTAATATAACCTATATACAACTATTACAAGATAGTCTAGTTCGGATCCAATAAATACAAAATTAAAAAATAGAGGAGACTCTTGTAAAATGTGTTGTAAGAACTAAATTAAGAGGGTTGTCCTTAAAAATGTACTATTGAGTCTAGAGTAGGAGGAGACTCTTGTAAAATTAATATAGGGTAAATAGAACTATTGCAAGATGGTCTAGTTCGGATCCAATAAATACTAAACTAAACAAATCCTATAAAATTTGTTTTAAGAACTAGAGTAATGGAGGGAATCTTTAATAATGTACTATAAAGTGTAGAGTACGATGAGACTCTTGTAAAATTAATATAAGGTATATACAACTATTACAAGATAGTCTAGCTCGGATCCAATAAATACTAAACTAAACAATTCCTATAAAATGTGTTTTAAGAACTAGAGTAAGAGGGGAATCTTAAAAAATGTACAATAAATTGTAGAGTTTGAGGAGACTCTTGTAAAATGTATTATAAAATTTAGAGTAGGAGGAGACTCTTGTAAAATTAATATAAGTTATATACAACTATTACAATATAGTCTAGTTCGGATCCAATCAATACTAAATTACAAAATAGAGGAGACTCTTGTAAAATGTGTTGTAGGAACTAGCTTAAGAGGGGAGTCTTTAAAAATGTACTATAGAGTCTGGAGTAGGAGGAGACTCTTGTAAAATTAATATAAGGTATATACAACTATTAGAAGATAGTCTAGTTCGGATTCAATAAATAATAAATTAAAAAATAGAGGAGACTCTTGTAAAATGTGTTGTAAGAACTAGATTAAGAGGGGAGTCTTTAAAAATGTACTATAGAGTCTAGAGTAGGAGGATAGTCTTGTAAAATTAATATAGGGTAAATACAACTATTGAAAAATGGTCTAGATGGATCCTATAAATACTAAACTAAAAAATTCCTATAAAATTTGTTGTAAGAACTAGAGTAATGGAGGGAATCATTAAAGATGTACTATAAAGTGTAGAGTTGGAGGACACGTTTGTAAAATGTATTATATAATCTAGAGTAGGAGGACACTCTTGTAAAATTAATATAACGTATATACAACTATTACAAGATAGTCCAGTTCGGATCCAATAAATACTAAATTAAACAATTAGGAGGAGACTCTTGTAAAATGTGTTGTAAGAACTAGAGTAAGAGGGGACTCTTTAAAAATGTACTATAAAGTGTAGAGTAGGAGGAGACCCTTGTAAAATGTATTATAAAATCTATAGTAGGAGGAGACTCTTGTAAAATTAATATTAGATATATACAACTATTACAAGTTAGTATAGTTCTGATCCAATAAATACTAAACTAAACAAATCCTATAAAATTTGTTTTAAGAACTAGAGTAATGGAGGGAATCTTTAAAAATGTACTATAAAGTGTAGAGTTGGAGGACACGTTTGTAATATGTACTATAAAGTGTAGAGTTGGAGGAGACTCTTGTAAAATGTATTATAAAATCTAGAGTAGGAGGAAATTCTTGTAAAATCAATATAAGGTATATACAACTATTAGAAGATAGTCTAGTTCGGATCCAATAAATACTAAATTAAACAATTAGGAGGAGACTCTTGTAAAATGTGTTGTAAGAACTAGAGTAAGAGGGGACTCTTTAAAAATGTACTATAAAGTGTAGAGTAGGAGGAGACCCTTGTAAAATGTATAATAAAATCTATAGTAGGAGGAGACTCTTGCAAAATTAATATAAGATATATACAACTATTACAAGATAGTATAGTTCTGATCCAATAAATACTAATTTAAACAATTTGGAGGAGACTCTTTTAAAGTATATTGTAAAAACAAGAGTAAGAAGGGACTCTTTAAAAATGTACTCTAGAGGTTAGAGTAGGAGGAGACTATAATAAAATGTATTATGAATTCTAGAGTAGGAGGAGAATCTTGTAAAATTAATATAAGGTATATACAACTATTACAAGATAGTCTAGTTCGGATCCAATAAGTACTAAACTTAACAATTAAGAGGAGACTCTTGTAAAATGTGTTGTAAGAACTAGAGTAAGAGGGGACTCTTTAAAAATGTACTATAAAGTGTAGAGTTGGAGGAGACTCTTGTAAAATGTATTATAAAATGTAGAGTAGGAGGAAATTCTTGTAAAATTAATATAAGGTATATACAACTATTAGAAGATAGTCTAGTTCGGATCCAATAAATACTAAATTAAACAATTAGGAGGAGACTCTTGTAAAATGTGTTGTAAAAACTAGAGTAAGAGGGGACTCTTTAAAAATGTACTATAAAGTCTAGAGTTGGAGGAGTCTCTTGTAAAATGTATTATAAAATCTAGAGTAGGAGAAGACTCTTGTAAAATTAATATAGGTTATATACAACTATTAAAAGATAGTCTAGTTCGGATCCATTAAATACTAAACTAAACAAATCCTATAAAATTTGTTTTAAGAACTAGAGTAATGGAGGGAATCTTTAAAAATGTACTATAAAGTGTAGAGTTGGAGGACACTTTTGTAATATGTACTATAAAGTGTAGAGTTGGAGGAGACTCTTGTAAAATGTATTATAAAATCTAGAGTAGGAAGAAATTCTTGTAAAATCAATATAAGGTATATACAACTATTAGAAGATAGTCTAGTTCGGATCCAATAAATACTAAATTAAACAATTTGGAGGAGACTCTTGTAAAATGTGTTGTAAGAACTAGAGTAAGAGGGGACTCTTTAAAAATGTACTATAAAGTGTAGAGTAGGAGGAGACCCTTGTAAAATGTATTATAAAATCTATAGTAGGAGGAGACTCTTGCAAAATTAATATAAGATATATACAACTATTATAAGATAGTATAGTTCTGATCCAATAAATACTAATTTAAACAATTTGGAGGAGACTCTTGTAAAGTATATTGTAAAAACAAGAGTAAGAAGGGACTCTTTAAAAATGTACTCTAGAGGTTAGAGTAGGAGGAGACTATTATAAAATGTATTATGAATTCTAGAGTAGGAGGAGAATCTTGTAAAATTAATATAAGGTATATACAACTATTACAAGATAGTCTAGTTCGGATCCAATAAGTACTAAACTTAACAATAAGAGGAGACTCTTGTAAAATGTGTTGTAAGAACTAGAGTAAGAGGGGACTCTTTAAAAATGTACTATAAAGTGTAGAGTTGGAGGAGACTCTTGTAAAATGTATTATAAAATGTAGAGTAGGAGGAAATTCTTGTAAAATTAATATAAGGTATATACAACTATTAGAAGATAGTCTAGTTCGGATCCAATAAATACTAAATTAAACAATTAGGAGGAGACTCTTGTAAAATGTGTTGTAAAAACTAGAGTAAGAGGGGACTCTTTAAAAATGTACTATAAAGTCTAGATTTGGAGGAGTCTCTTGTAAAATGTATTATAAAATCTAGAGTAGGAGAAGACTCTTGTAAAATTAATATAGGTTATATACAACTATTAAAAGATAGTCTAGTTCGGATCCATTAAATACTAAACTAAACAAATCCTATAAAATTTGTTTTAAGAACTAGAGTAATGGAGGGAATCTTTAAAAATGTACTATAAAGTGTAGAGTTGGAGGACACGTTTGTAATATGTACTATAAAGTGTAGAGTTGGAGGAGACTCTTGTAAAATGTATTATAAAATCTAGAGTAGGAGGAAATTCTTGTAAAATCAATATAAGGTATATACAACTATTAGAAGATAGTCTAGTTCAAATCCAATAAATACTAAATTAAACAATTAGGAGGAGACTCTTGTAAAATGTGTTGTAAGAACTAGAGTATGAGGGGAATCTCTAAAAATGTACTATAAGGTCTAGAGTAGGAGGAGACTCTTGTAAAATGTTTTATAAAATCTAGAGTAAGAGGAGACTCTTTTAAAATTAATACAAGGTATATACAACTATTACAAGATAGTCTAGTTCGGATCCAATAAATACTAAGCCAAACAATTCCTATGAAATGTGTTGTAAGAACTAGAGTAAGAGGGGACTCTTTAAAAGTGTACTATAAAGTGTAGAGTGGGAGGAGACCCTTGTAAAATGTATTATAAAATCTAGAGTAGGAGGACACCCTTTTAAAATTAATATAAGGTATATACAACTATTACAAGATAGTCTAGTTCGGATCCAATAAATACTAAACTAAACAATTCCTATAAAATGTGTTTTAAGAACTAGAGTAAGAGGGGAATCTTTAAAAATGTACTATAAAGTGTAGAGTTGGAGGACACGTTTGTAAAATGTATTATATAATCTAGAGTAGGAAGAGACTCTTGTAAAATTAATATAACGTATATACAACTATTACAAGATAGTCTAGTTCGGATCCAATAAGTACTAAACTTAATAATTAAGAGGAGACTCTTGTAAAATGTGTTGTAAGAACTAGAGTAAGAGGGGACTCTTTAAAAATGTACTTTAATGTGTAGAGTTGGAGGAGACTCTTGTAAAATGTATTTTATAATCTAGAGTAGGAGGAGACTCTTGTAAAATTTATATAACGTATATACAACTATTACAAGATAGTCCAGTTCGGATCCAATAAATACTAAATTAAACAATTAGGAGGAGACTCTTGTAAAATGTGTTGTAAGAACTAGAGTAATGGAGGGAATCATTAAAAATGTACTATAAAGTGTAGAGTTGGAGGACACGTTTGTAAAATGTATTATATAATCTAGAGTAGGAGGACACTCTTGTAAAATTAATATAACGTATATACAACTATTACAAGATAGTCCAGTTCGGATCCAATAAATACTAAATTAAACAATTAGGAGGAGACTCTTGTAAAATGTGTTGTAAGAACTAGAGTAAGAGGGGACTCTTTAAAAATGTACTATAAAGTGTAGAGTAGGAGGAGACCCTTGTAAAATGTATTATAAAATCTATAGTAGGAGGAGACTCTTGTAAAATTAATATTAGATATATACAACTATTACAAGTTAGTATAGTTCTGATCCAATAAATACTAAACTAAACAAATCCTATAAAATTTGTTTTAAGAACTAGAGTAATGGAGGGAATCTTTAAAAATGTACTATAAAGTGTAGAGTTGGAGGACACGTTTGTAATATGTACTATAAAGTGTAGAGTTGGAGGAGACTCTTGTAAAATGTATTATAAAATCTAGAGTAGGAGGAAATTCTTGTAAAATCAATATAAGGTATATACAACTATTAGAAGATAGTCTAGTTCGGATCCAATAAATACTAAATTAAACAATTAGGAGGAGACTCTTGTAAAATGTGTTGTAAGAACTAGAGTAAGAGGGGACTCTTTAAAAATGTACTATAAAGTGTAGAGTAGGAGGAGACCCTTGTAAAATGTATAATAAAATCTATAGTAGGAGGAGACTCTTGCAAAATTAATATAAGATATATACAACTATTACAAGATAGTATAGTTCTGATCCAATAAATACTAATTTAAACAATTTGGAGGAGACTCTTTTAAAGTATATTGTAAAAACAAGAGTAAGAAGGGACTCTTTAAAAATGTACTCTAGAGGTTAGAGTAGGAGGAGACTATAATAAAATGTATTATGAATTCTAGAGTAGGAGGAGAATCTTGTAAAATTAATATAAGGTATATACAACTATTACAAGATAGTCTAGTTCGGATCCAATAAGTACTAAACTTAACAATTAAGAGGAGACTCTTGTAAAATGTGTTGTAAGAACTAGAGTAAGAGGGGACTCTTTAAAAATGTACTATAAAGTGTAGAGTTGGAGGAGACTCTTGTAAAATGTATTTTATAATCTAGAGTAGGAGGAGACTCTTGTAAAATTTATATAACGTATATACAACTATTACAAGATAGTCCAGTTCGGATCCAATAAATACTAAATTAAACAATTAGGAGGAGACTCTTGTAAAATGTGTTGTAAGAACTAGAGTAATGGAGGGAATCATTAAAAATGTACTATAAAGTGTAGAGTTGGAGGACACGTTTGTAAAATGTATTATATAATCTAGAGTAGGAGGACACTCTTGTAAAATTAATATAACGTATATACAACTATTACAAGATAGTCCAGTTCGGATCCAATAAATACTAAATTAAACAATTAGGAGGAGACTCTTGTAAAATGTGTTGTAAGAACTAGAGTAAGAGGGGACTCTTTAAAAATGTACTATAAAGTGTAGAGTGGGAGGAGACCCTTGTAAAATGTATTATAAAATCTAGAGTAGGAGGACACCCTTTTAAAATTAATATAAGGTATATACAACTATTACAAGATAGTCTAGTTCGGATCCAATAAATACTAAACTAAACAATTCCTATAAAATGTGTTTTAAGAACTAGAGTAAGAGGGGAATCTTTAAAAATGTACTATAAAGTGTAGAGTTGGAGGACACGTTTGTAAAATGTATTATATAATCTAGAGTAGGAAGAGACTCTTGTAAAATTAATATAACGTATATACAACTATTACAAGATAGTCTAGTTCGGATCCAATAAGTACTAAACTTAATAATTAAGAGGAGACTCTTGTAAAATGTGTTGTAAGAACTAGAGTAAGAGGGGACTCTTTAAAAATGTACTTTAATGTGTAGAGTTGGAGGAGACTCTTGTAAAATGTATTTTATAATCTAGAGTAGGAGGAGACTCTTGTAAAATTTATATAACGTATATACAACTATTACAAGATAGTCCAGTTCGGATCCAATAAATACTAAATTAAACAATTAGGAGGAGACTCTTGTAAAATGTGTTGTAAGAACTAGAGTAATGGAGGGAATCATTAAAAATGTACTATAAAGTGTAGAGTTGGAGGACACGTTTGTAAAATGTATTATATAATCTAGAGTAGGAGGACACTCTTGTAAAATTAATATAACGTATATACAACTATTACAAGATAGTCCAGTTCGGATCCAATAAATACTAAATTAAACAATTAGGAGGAGACTCTTGTAAAATGTGTTGTAAGAACTAGAGTAAGAGGGGACTCTTTAAAAATGTACTATAAAGTGTAGAGTAGGAGGAGACCCTTGTAAAATGTATTATAAAATCTATAGTAGGAGGAGACTCTTGTAAAATTAATATTAGATATATACAACTATTACAAGTTAGTATAGTTCTGATCCAATAAATACTAAACTAAACAAATCCTATAAAATTTGTTTTAAGAACTAGAGTAATGGAGGGAATCTTTAAAAATGTACTATAAAGTGTAGAGTTGGAGGACACGTTTGTAATATGTACTATAAAGTGTAGAGTTGGAGGAGACTCTTGTAAAATGTATTATAAAATCTAGAGTAGGAGGAAATTCTTGTAAAATCAATATAAGGTATATACAACTATTAGAAGATAGTCTAGTTCGGATCCAATAAATACTAAATTAAACAATTAGGAGGAGACTCTTGTAAAATGTGTTGTAAGAACTAGAGTAAGAGGGGACTCTTTAAAAATGTACTATAAAGTGTAGAGTAGGAGGAGACCCTTGTAAAATGTATAATAAAATCTATAGTAGGAGGAGACTCTTGCAAAATTAATATAAGATATATACAACTATTACAAGATAGTATAGTTCTGATCCAATAAATACTAATTTAAACAATTTGGAGGAGACTCTTTTAAAGTATATTGTAAAAACAAGAGTAAGAAGGGACTCTTTAAAAATGTACTCTAGAGGTTAGAGTAGGAGGAGACTATAATAAAATGTATTATGAATTCTAGAGTAGGAGGAGAATCTTGTAAAATTAATATAAGGTATATACAACTATTACAAGATAGTCTAGTTCGGATCCAATAAGTACTAAACTTAACAATTAAGAGGAGACTCTTGTAAAATGTGTTGTAAGAACTAGAGTAAGAGGGGACTCTTTAAAAATGTACTATAAAGTGTAGAGTTGGAGGAGACTCTTGTAAAATGTATTATAAAATGTAGAGTAGGAGGAAATTCTTGTAAAATTAATATAAGGTATATACAACTATTAGAAGATAGTCTAGTTCGGATCCAATAAATACTAAATTAAACAATTAGGAGGAGACTCTTGTAAAATGTGTTGTAAAAACTAGAGTAAGAGGGGACTCTTTAAAAATGTACTATAAAGTCTAGAGTTGGAGGAGTCTCTTGTAAAATGTATTATAAAATCTAGAGTAGGAGAAGACTCTTGTAAAATTAATATAGGTTATATACAACTATTAAAAGATAGTCTAGTTCGGATCCATTAAATACTAAACTAAACAAATCCTATAAAATTTGTTTTAAGAACTAGAGTAATGGAGGGAATCTTTAAAAATGTACTATAAAGTGTAGAGTTGGAGGACACGTTTGTAATATGTACTATAAAGTGTAGAGTTGGAGGAGACTCTTGTAAAATGTATTATAAAATCTAGAGTAGGAAGAAATTCTTGTAAAATCAATATAAGGTATATACAACTATTAGAAGATAGTCTAGTTCGGATCCAATAAATACTAAATTAAACAATTTGGAGGAGACTCTTGTAAAATGTGTTGTAAGAACTAGAGTAAGAGGGGACTCTTTAAAAATGTACTATAAAGTGTAGAGTAGGAGGAGACCCTTGTAAAATGTATTATAAAATCTATAGTAGGAGGAGACTCTTGCAAAATTAATATAAGATATATACAACTATTATAAGATAGTATAGTTCTGATCCAATAAATACTAATTTAAACAATTTGGAGGAGACTCTTGTAAAGTATATTGTAAAAACAAGAGTAAGAAGGGACTCTTAAAAAATGTACTCTAGAGGTTAGAGTAGGAGGAGACTATTATAAAATGTATTATGAATTCTAGAGTAGGAGGAGAATCTTGTAAAATTAATATAAGGTATATACAACTATTACAAGATAGTCTAGTTCGGATCCAATAAGTACTAAACTTAACAATAAGAGGAGACTCTTGTAAAATGTGTTGTAAGAACTAGAGTAAGAGGGGACTCTTTAAAAATGTACTATAAAGTGTAGAGTTGGAGGAGACTCTTGTAAAATGTATTATAAAATGTAGAGTAGGAGGAAATTCTTGTAAAATTAATATAAGGTATATACAACTATTAGAAGATAGTCTAGTTCGGATCCAATAAATACTAAATTAAACAATTAGGAGGAGACTCTTGTAAAATGTGTTGTAAAAACTAGAGTAAGAGGGGACTCTTTAAAAATGTACTATAAAGTCTAGAGTTGGAGGAGTCTCTTGTAAAATGTATTATAAAATCTAGAGTAGGAGAAGACTCTTGTAAAATTAATATAGGTTATATACAACTATTAAAAGATAGTCTAGTTCGGATCCATTAAATACTAAACTAAACAAATCCTATAAAATTTGTTTTAAGAACTAGAGTAATGGAGGGAATCTTTAAAAATGTACTATAAAGTGTAGAGTTGGAGGACACGTTTGTAATATGTACTATAAAGTGTAGAGTTGGAGGAGACTCTTGTAAAATGTATTATAAAATCTAGAGTAGGAGGAAATTCTTGTAAAATCAATATAAGGTATATACAACTATTAGAAGATAGTCTAGTTCGGATCCAATAAATACTAAATTAAACAATTAGGAGGAGACTCTTGTAAAATGTGTTGTAAGAACTAGAGTATGAGGGGAATCTCTAAAAATGTACTATAAGGTCTAGAGTAGGAGGAGACTCTTGTAAAATGTTTTATAAAATCTAGAGTAAGAGGAGACTCTTTTAAAATTAATACAAGGTATATACAACTATTACAAGATAGTCTAGTTCGGATCCAATAAATACTAAGCCAAACAATTCCTATGAAATGTGTTGTAAGAACTAGAGTAAGAGGGGACTCTTTAAAAGTGTACTATAAAGTGTAGAGTGGGAGGAGACCCTTGTAAAATGTATTATAAAATCTAGAGTAGGAGGACACCCTTTTAAAATTAATATAAGGTATATACAACTATTACAAGATAGTCTAGTTCGGATCCAATAAATACTAAACTAAACAATTCCTATAAAATGTGTTTTAAGAACTAGAGTAAGAGGGGAATCTTTAAAAATGTACTATAAAGTGTAGAGTTGGAGGACACGTTTGTAAAATGTATTATATAATCTAGAGTAGGAAGAGACTCTTGTAAAATTAATATAACGTATATACAACTATTACAAGATAGTCTAGTTCGGATCCAATAAGTACTAAACTTAATAATTAAGAGGAGACTCTTGTAAAATGTGTTGTAAGAACTAGAGTAAGAGGGGACTCTTTAAAAATGTACTTTAATGTGTAGAGTTGGAGGAGACTCTTGTAAAATGTATTTTATAATCTAGAGTAGGAGGAGACTCTTGTAAAATTTATATAACGTATATACAACTATTACAAGATAGTCCAGTTCGGATCCAATAAATACTAAATTAAACAATTAGGAGGAGACTCTTGTAAAATGTGTTGTAAGAACTAGAGTAAGAGGGGACTCTTTAAAAATGTACTATAAAGTGTAGAGTTGGAGGAGACCCTTGTAAAATGTTTTATAAAATCTAGAGTAGGAGGAGACTCTTGTAAAATTAATATAAGATATATACAACTATTACAAGTTAGTATAGTTCTGATCCAATAAATACTAAACTAAACAAATCCTATAAAATTTGTTTTAAGAACTAGAGTAATAGAGGGAATCTTTAACAATGAACTATTAAGTGTAGAGTTGGAGGACACGTTTGTAAAATGTATTATAAAATCTAGAGTAGGAGGAGACTCTTGTAAAATGTATTATAAAATCTAGAGTAAGAGGAGTCTCTTTTAAAATTAATACAAGGTATATACAACTATTACAAGATAGTATAGTTCTGATCCAATAAATACTAAACTAAACAAATCCTATAAAATTTGTTTTAAGAACTAGAGTAATGGAGGGAATCTTTAAAAATGTACTATAAAGTGTAGAGTTGGAGGACACGTTTGTAATATGTACTATAAAGTGTAGAGTTGGAGGAGAATCTTGTAAAATGTATTATAAAATCTAGAGTAGGAAGAAATTCTTGTAAAATCAATATAAGGTATATACAACTATTAGAAGATAGTCTAGTTCGGATCCAATAAATACTAAATTAAACAATTTGGAGGAGACTCTTGTAAAATGTGTTGTAAGAACTAGAGTAAGAGGGGACTCTTTAAAAATGTACTATAAAGTGTAGAGTAGGAGGAGACCCTTGTAAAATGTATTATAAAATCTATAGTAGGAGGAGACTCTTGCAAAATTAATATAAGATATATACAACTATTACAAGATAGTATAGTTCTGATCCAATAAATACTAATTTAAACAATTTGGAGGAGACTCTTGTAAAGTATATTGTAAAAACAAGAGTAAGAAGGGACTCTTTAAAAATGTACTCTAGAGGTTAGAGTAGGAGGAGACTATTATAAAATGTATTATGAATTCTAGAGTAGGAGGAGAATCTTGTAAAATTAATATAAGGTATATACAACTATTACAAGATAGTCTAGTTCGGATCCAATAAGTACTAAACTTAACAATTAAGAGGAGACTCTTGTAAAATGTGTTGTAAGAACTAGAGTAAGTGGGGACTCTTTAAAAATGTACTATAAAGTGTAGAGTTGGAGGAGACTCTTGTAAAATGTATTATAAAATGTAGAGTAGGAGGAAATTCTTGTAAAATTAATATAAGGTATATACAACTATTAGAAGATAGTCTAGTTCGGATCCAATAAATACTAAATTAAACAATTAGGAGGAGACTCTTGTAAAATGTGTTGTAAAAACTAGAGTAAGAGGGGACATTTAAAAAATGTACTATAAAGTCTAGAGTTGGAGGAGTCTCTTGTAAAATGTATTATAAAATCTAGAGTAGGAGAAGACTCTTGTAAAATTAATATAGGTTATATACAACTATTAAAAGATAGTCTAGTTCGGATCCATTAAATACTAAACTAAACAAATCCTATAAAATTTGTTTTAAGAACTAGAGTAATGGAGGGAAACTTTAAAAATGTTCTATAAAGTGTAGAGTTGGAGGACACGTTTGTAATATGTACTATAAAGTGTAGAGTTGGAGGAGACTCTTGTAAAATGTATTATAAAATCTAGAGTAGGAGGAAATTCTTGTAAAATCAATATAAGGTATATACAACTATTAGAAGATAGTCTAGTTCGGATCCAATAAATACTAAATTAAACAATTAGGAGGAGACTCTTGTAAAATGTGTTGTAAGAACTAGAGTAAGAGGGGAATCTCTAAAAATGTACTATAAGGTCTAGAGTAGGAGGAGACTCTTGTAAAATGTATTATAAAATCTAGAGTAAGAGGAGACTCTTTTAAAATTAATACAAGGTATATACAACTATTACAAAATAGTCTAGTTCGGATCCAATAAATACTAAGCCAAACAATTCCTATGAAATGTGTTGTAAGAACTAGAGTAAGAGGGGACTCTTTAAAAGTGTACTATAAAGTGTAGAGTGGGAGGAGACCCTTGTAAAATGTATTATAAAATCTATAGTAGGAGGAGACTCTTGCAAAATTAATATAAGATATATACAACTATTACAAGATAGTATAGTTCTGATCCAATAAATACTAATTTAAACAATTTGGAGGAGACTCTTGAAGAACTAGAGTAAGAGGGGAATCTTAAAAAATGTACTATAAAGTGTAGAGTTTGAGGAGACTCTTGTAAAATGTATTATAAAATTTAGGGTAGGAGGAGACTCTTGTAAAATTAATATAAGTTATATACAACTATTACAATATAGTCTAGTTCGGATCCAATTAATACTAAATTAAAAAATAGAGGAGACTCTTGTAAAATGTGTTGTAAGAACTAGATTAAGAGGGGACTCTTTGAAAATGTACTATAGAGTCTAAAGTAGGAGGAGACTCTTGTATAATTAATATAGGGTAAATACAACTATTGAAAAATGGTCTAGTTTGGATCCAATAAATACTAAACTAAAAAAACCCTATAAAATTTGTTTTAAGAACTAGAGTAATGGAGGTAATCTTTAAAAATGTACTATAAAGTGTAGAGTTGGAGGACACGTTTGTAAAATGTATTATATAATCTAGAGTAGGAGGAGACTCTTGTAAAATTAATATAACGTATATACAACTATTACAAGATAGTATAGTTCGGATCCAATAAGTACTAAACTTAATAATTAAGAGGAGACTCTTGTAAAATATGTTGTAAGAACTAGAGTAAGAGGGGACTCTTTAAAAATGTACTATAAAGTGTAGAGTTGGAGGAGACTCTTGTAAAATGTATTATAAAATCTAGAGTAGGAGGTAATTCTTGTAAAATTAATATAAGGTATATACAACTATTAGAAGATAGTCTAGTTCGGATCCATTAAATACTAAATTAAACAATTAAGAGGAGACTCTTGTAAAATGTGTTGTAAAAACTAGAGTAAGAGGGGACTCTTTAAAAATGTACTATAAAGTCTAGAGTTGGAGGAGTCTCTTGTAAAATGTATTATAAAATCTAGAGTAGGAGAAGACTCTTGTAAAATTAATATAGGTTATATACAACTATTAAAAGATAGTCTAGTTAGGATCCCATAAATACTAAGCCAAACAATTCCTATGAAATGTGTTGTAAGAACTAGAGTAAGAGGGGACTCTTTAAAAATGTACTATAAAGTGTAGAGTGGGAGAAGACCCTTGTAAAATGTATTAGAAAATCTAGAGTAGGAGGACACTCTTTTAAAATTAATATAAGGTATATACAACTATTACAAGATAGTCTAGTTCGGATCCAATAAATACTAAACTAAACAATTCCTATAAAATGTGTTTTAAGAACTAGAGTAAGAGGGGAATCTTAAAAAATGTACTATAAAATGTAGAGTTTGAGGAGACTCTTGTAAAATTAATATAAGTTATATACAACTATTACAATATAGTCTAGTTCGGATCCAATCAATACTAAATTACAAAATAGAGGAGACTCTTGTAAAATGTGTTGTAGGAACTAGAGTAAGAGGGGACTTTTTAAAAATGTACTATAAAGTCTAGAGTTAGAGGAGACTCTTGTAAAATGTATTATAAAATCTAGAGTAGGAGGAGAATCTTGTAAAATGAATATTAGTTGTATACAACTATTACAAGATAGTCTAGTTCGGATCCAATAAATACTAATTTAAACAATTTGGAGGAAACTGTTGTAAAGTATATTGTAAAAACAAGAGTAAGAGGGGACTCTTTAAAAATGTACTATAGAGGTTAGAGTAGGAGGAGACCCTTGTAAAATGTATTATAAAATCTATAGTAGGAGGAGACTCTTGTAAAATTAATATAAGATATATACAACTATTACAAGATAGTATAGTTCTGATGCAATAAATACTAATTTAAACAATTTGGAGGAAACTCTTGTAAAGTATATTGTAAAAACAAGAGTAAGAGGGGACTCTTTAAAAATGTACTATAGTGGTTAGAGTAGGAGGAGACTCTTGTAAAATGTATTATGAAATCTAGAGTAGGAGGAGAATCTTGTAAAATGAATATTAGTTGTATACAACTATTACAAGATAGTCTAGTTCGGATCCAATAAATACAAAATTAAAAAATAGAGGAGACTCTTGTAAAATGTGTTGTAAGAACTAGATTAAGAGGGTTGTCCTTAAAAATGTACTATTGAGTCTAGAGTAGGAGGAGACTTTTTTAAAATTAATATAGGGTAAATAGAACTATTGCAAGATGGTCTAGTTCGGATCCAATAAATACTAAACTAAACAAATCCTATAAAATTTGTTTTAAGAACTAGAGTAATGGAGGGAATCTTTAATAATGTACTATAAAGTGTAGAGCACGATGAGACTCTTGTAAATTTAATATAAGGTATATACAACTATTACAAGATAGTCTAGCTCGGATCCAATAAATACTAAACCAAACAATTCCTATAAATTGTGTTTTAAGAACTAGAGTAAGACGGGAATCTTAAAAAATGTACTATAAATTGTAGAGTTTGAGGAGACTCTTGTAAAATGTATTATAAAATTTAGAGTAGGAGGAGACTCTTGTAAAATTAATATAAGTTATATACAACTCTTACAATATAGTCTAGTTCGGATCCAATCAATACTAAATAACAAAATAGAGGAGACTCTTGTAAAATGTGTTGTAGGAACTAGCTTAAGAGGGGAGTCTTTAAAAATGTACTATAGAGTCTGGAGTAGGAGGAGACTCTTGTAAAATTAATATAAGGTATATACAACTATTAGAAGATAGTCTAGTTCGGATTCAATAAATAATAAATTAAAAAATAGAGGAGACTCTTGTAAAATGTGTTGTAAGAACTAGATTAAGAGGGGAGTCTTTAAAAATGTACTATAGAGTCTAGAGTAGGAGGATAGTCTTGTAAAATTAATATAGGGTAAATACAACTATTGAAAAATGGTCTAGATGGATCCAATAAATACTAAACTAAAAAAATCCTATAAAATTTGTTGTAAGAACTAGAGTAATGGAGGGAATCATTAAAAATGTACTATAAAGTGTAGAGTTGGAGGACACGTTTGTAAAATGTATTATATAATCTAGAGTAGGAGGAGACTCTTGTAAAATTAATATAACGTATATACAACTATTACAAGATAGTCCAGTTCGGATCCAATAAATACTAAATTAAACAATTAGGAGGAGACTCTTGTAAAATGTGTTGTAAGAACTAGAGTAAGAGGGGACTCTTTAAAAATGTACTATAAAGTGTAGAGTATGAGGAGACCCTTGTAAAATGTATTATAAAATCTATAGTAGGAGGAGACTCTTGTAAAATTAATATAAGATATATACAACTATTACAAGTTAGTATAGTTCTGATCCAATAAATACTAAACTAAACAAATCCTATAAAATTTGTTTTAAGAACTAGAGTAATGGAGGGAATCTTTAAAAATGTACTATTAAGTGTAGAGTTGGAGGACACGTTTGTAAAATGTATTATAAAATCTAGAGTAGGAGGAGACTCTTGTAAAATGTATTATAAAATCTAGAGTAGGAGGAAATTCTTGTAAAATCAATATAAGGTATATACAACTATTAGAAGATAGTCTAGTTCGGATCCAATAAATACTAAATTAAACAATTAGGAGGAGACTCTTGTAAAATGTGTTGTAAGAACTAGAGTAAGAGGGGACTCTTTAAAAATGTACTATAAAGTGTAGAGTAGGAGGAGACCCTTGTAAAATGTATTATAAAATCTATAGTAGGAGGAGACTCTTGCAAAATTAATATAAGATATATACAACTATTACAAGATAGTATAGTTCTGATCCAATAAATACTAATTTAAACAATTTGGAGGAGACTCTTGTAAAGTATATTGTAAAAACAAGAGTAAGAAGGGACTCTTTAAAAATGTACTCTAGAGGTTAGAGTAGGAGGAGACTATTATAAAATGTATTATGAATTCTAGAGTAGGAGGAGAATCTTGTAAAATTAATATAAGGTATATACAACTATTACAAGATAGTCTAGTTCGGATCCAATAAGTACTAAACTTAACAATTAAGAGGAGACTCTTGTAAAATGTGTTGTAAGAACTAGAGTAAGAGGGGACTCTTTAAAAATGTACTATAAAGTGTAGAGTTGGAGGAGACTCTTGTAAAATGTATTATAAAATGTGGAGTAGGAGGAAATTCTTGTAAAATTAATATAAGGTATATACAACTATTAGAAGATAGTCTAGTTTGGATCCAATAAATACTAAATTAAACAATTAGGAGGAGAATCTTGTAAAATGTGTTGTAAAAACTAGAGTAAGAGGGGACTCTTTAAAAATGTACTATAAAGTCTAGAGTTGGAGGAGTCTCTTGTAAAATGTATTATAAAATCTAGAGTAGGAGAAGACTCTTGTAAAATTAATATAGGTTATATACAACTATTAAAAGATAGTCTAGTTCGGATCCATTAAATACTAAACTAAACAAATCCTATAAAATTTGTTTTAAGAACTAGAGTAATGGAGGGAATCTTTAAAAATGTACTATAAAGTGTAGAGTTGGAGGACACGTTTGTAATATGTACTATAAAGTGTAGAGTTGGAGGAGACTCTTGTAAAATGTATTATAAAATCTAGAGTAGGAGGAAATTCTTGTAAAATCAATATAAGGTATATACAACTATTAGAAGATAGTCTAGTTCGGATTAAATAAATACTAAATTAAACAATTAGGAGGAGACTCTTGTAAAATGTGTTGTAAGAACTAGAGTAAGAGGGGAATCTCTAAAAATGTACTATAAGGTCTAGAGTAGGAGGAGACTCTTGTAAAATGTTTTATAATATCTAGAGTAAGAGGAGACTCTTTTAAAATTAATACAAGGTATATACAACTATTACAAGATAGTCTAGTTCGGATCCAATAAATACTAAGCCAAACAATTCCTATGAAATGTGTTGTAAGAACTAGAGTAAGAGGGGACTCTTTAAAAGTGTACTATAAAGTGTAGAGTGGGAGGAGACCCTTGTAAAATGTATTATAAAATCTAGAGTAGGAGGACACTCTTTTAAAATTAATATAAGGTATATACAACTATTACAAGATAGTCTAGTTCGGATCCAAGAAATACTAAACTAAACAATTCCTATAAAATGTGTTTTAAGAACTAGAGTAAGAGGGGACTCTTTAAAAATGTACTATAAAGTGTAGAGTTGGAGGAGACTCTTGTAAAATGTATTATAAAATCTAGAGTAGGAGGAGACTCTTGTAAAATTCATATAAGTTATACACAACTATTACAAGATAGTCTAGTTAGGATCCCATAAATACTAAGCCAAACAATTCCTATGAAATGTGTTGTAAGAACTAGAGTAAGAGGGGACTCTTTAAAAATGTACTATAAAGTGTAGAGTGGGAGGAGACCCTTGTAAAATGTATTAGAATATCTAGAGTAGGAGGACACTCTTTTAAAATTAATATAAGGTATATACAACTATTACAAGATAGTATAGTTCGGATCCAATCAATACTAAATAACAAAATAGAGGAGACTCTTGTAAAATGTGTTGTAGGAACTAGCTTAAGAGGGGAGTCTTTAAAAATGTACTATAGAGTCTGGAGTAGGAGGAGACTCTTGTAAAATTAATATAAGGTATATACAACTATTAGAAGATAGTCTAGTTCGGATTCAATAAATAATAAATTAAAAAATAGAGGAGACTCTTGTAAAATGTGTTGTAAGAACTAGATTAAGAGGGGAGTCTTTAAAAATGTACTATAGAGTCTAGAGTAGGAGGATAGTCTTGTAAAATTAATATAGGGTAAATACAACTATTGAAAAATGGTCTAGATGGATCCAATAAATACTAAACTAAAAAAATCCTATAAAATTTGTTGTAAGAACTAGAGTAATGGAGGGAATCATTAAAAATGTACTATAAAGTGTAGAGTTGGAGGACACGTTTGTAAAATGTATTATATAATCTAGAGTAGGAGGAGACTCTTGTAAAATTAATATAACGTATATACAACTATTACAAGATAGTCCAGTTCGGATCCAAGAAATACTAAATTAAACAATTAGGAGGAGACTCTTGTAAAATGTGTTGTAAGAACTAGAGTAAGAGGGGACTCTTTAAAAATGTACTATAAAGTGTAGAGTAGGAGGAGACCCTTGTAAAATGTATTATAAAATCTATAGTAGGAGGAGACTCTTGTAAAATTAATATAAGATATATACAACTATTACAAGTTAGTATAGTTCTGATCCAATAAATACTAAACTAAACAAATCCTATAAAATTTGTTTTAAGAACTAGAGTAATGGAGGGAATCTTTAAAAATGTACTATTAAGTGTAGAGTTGGAGGACACGTTTGTAAAATGTATTATAAAATCTAGAGTAGGAGGAGACTCTTGTAAAATGTATTATAAAATCTAGAGTAGGAGGAAATTCTTGTAAAATCAATATAAGGTATATACAACTATTAGAAGATAGTCTAGTTCGGATCCAATAAATACTAAATTAAACAATTAGGAGGAGACTCTTGTAAAATGTGTTGTAAGAACTAGAGTAAGAGGGGACTCTTTAAAAATGTACTATAAAGTGTAGAGTAGGAGGAGACCCTTGTAAAATGTATTATAAAATCTATAGTAGGAGGAGACTCTTGCAAAATTAATATAAGATATATACAACTATTACAAGATAGTATAGTTCTGATCCAATAAATACTAATTTAAACAATTTGGAGGAGACTCTTGTAAAGTATATTGTAAAAACAAGAGTAAGAAGGGACTCTTTAAAAATGTACTCTAGAGGTTAGAGTAGGAGGAGACTATTATAAAATGAATTATGAATTCTAGAGTAGGAGGAGAATCTTGTAAAATTAATATAAGGTATATACAACTATTACAAGATAGTCTAGTTCGGATCCAATAAGTACTAAACTTAACAATTAAGAGGAGACTCTTGTAAAATGTGTTGTAAGAACTAGAGTAAGAGGGGACTCTTTAAAAATGTACTATAAAGTGTAGAGTTGGAGGAGACTCTTGTAAAATGTATTATAAAATGTAGAGTAGGAGGAAATTCTTGTAAAATTAATATAAGGTATATACAACTATTAGAAGATAGTCTAGTTTGGATCCAATAAATACTAAATTAAACAATTAGGAGGAGACTCTTGTAAAATGTGTTGTAAAAACTAGAGTAAGAGGGGACTCTTTAAAAATGTACTATAAAGTCTAGAGTTGGAGGAGTCTCTTGTAAAATGTATTATAAAATCTAGAGTAGGAGAAGACTCTTGTAAAATTAATATAGGTTATATACAACTATTAAAAGATAGTCTAGTTCGGATCCATTAAATACTAAACTAAACAAATCCTATAAAATTTGTTTTAAGAACTAGAGTAATGGAGGGAATCTTTAAAAATGTACTATAAAGTGTAGAGTTGGAGGACACGTTTGTAATATGTACTATAAAGTGTAGAGTTGGAGGAGACTCTTGTAAAATGTATTATAAAATCTAGAGTAGGAGGAAATTCTTGTAAAATCAATATAAGGTATATACAACTATTAGAAGATAGTCTAGTTCGGATCCAATAAATACTAAATTAAACAATTAGGAGGAGACTCTTGTAAAATGTGTTGTAAGAACTAGAGTAAGAGGGGAATCTCTAAAAATGTACTATAAGGTCTAGAGTAGGAGGAGACTCTTGTAAAATGTTTTATAAAATCTAGAGTAAGAGGAGACTCTTTTAAAATTAATACAAGGTATATACAACTATTACAAGATAGTCTAGTTCGGATCCAATAAATACTAAGCCAAACAATTCCTATGAAATGTGTTGTAAGAACTAGAGTAAGAGGGGACTCTTTAAAAGTGTACTATAAAGTGTAGAGTGGGAGGAGACCCTTGTAAAATGTATTATAAAATCTAGAGTAGGAGGACACCCTTTTAAAATTAATATAAGGTATATACAACTATTACAAGATAGTCTAGTTCGGATCCAATAAATACTAAACCAAACAATTCCTATAAAATGTGTTTTAAGAACTAGAGTAAGAGGGGAATCTTTAAAAATGTACTATAAAGTGTAGAGTTGGAGGACACGTTTGTAAAATGTATTATATAATCTAGAGTAGGAGGAGACTCTTGTAAAATTAATATAACGTATATACAACTATTACAAGATAGTCTAGTTCGGATCCAATAAGTACTAAACTTAATAATTAAGAGGAGACACTTGTAAAATGTGTTGTAAGAACTAGAGTAAGAGGGGACTCTTTAAAAATGTACTATAATGTGTAGAGTTGGAGGAGACTCTTGTAAAATGTATTTTATAATCTAGAGTAGGAGGAGACTCTTGTAAAATTTATATAACGTATATACAACTATTACAAGATAGTCCAGTTCGGATCCAATAAATACTAAATTAAACAATTAGGAGGAGACTCTTGTAAAATGTGTTGTAAGAACTAGAGTAAGAGGGGACTCTTTAAAAATGTACTATAAAGTGTAGAGTAGGAGGAGACCCTTGTAAAATGTATTATAAAATCTATAGTAGGAGGAGACTCTTGTAAAATTAATATAAGATATATACAACTATTACAAGTTAGTATAGTTCTGATCCAATAAATACTAAACTAAACAAATCCTATAAAATTTGTTTTAAGAACTAGAGTAATGGAGGGAATCTTTAACAATGAACTATTAAGTGTAGAGTTGGAGGACACGTTTGTAAAATGTATTATAAAATCTAGAGTAGGAGGAGACTCTTGTAAAATGTATTATAAAATCTAGAGTAGGAAGAAATTCTTGTAAAATCAATATAAGGTATATACAACTATTAGAAGATAGTCTAGTTCGGATTCAATAAATACTAAATTAAACAATTTGGAGGAGACTCTTGTAAAATGTGTTGTAAGAACTAGAGTAAGAGGGGATTCTTTAAAAATGTACTATAAAGTGTAGAGTTGGAGAAGACCCTTGTAAAATGTATTATAAAATCTATAGTAGGAGGAGACTCTTGCAAAATTAATATAAGATATATACAACTATTACAAGATAGTATAGTTCTGATCCAATAAATACTAATTTAAACAATTTGGAGGAGACTCTTGTAAAGTATATTGTAAAAACAAGAGTAAGAAGGGACTCTTTAAAAATGTACTCTAGAGGTTAGAGTAGGAGGAGACTATAATAAAATGTATTATGAATTCTAGAGTAGGAGGAGAATCTTGTAAAATTAATATAAGGTATATACAACTATTACAAGATAGTCTAGTTCGGATCCAATAAGTACTAAACTTAACAATTAAGAGGAGACTCTTGTAAAATGTGTTGTAAGAACTAGAGTAAGAGGGGACTCTTTAAAAATGTACTATAAAGTGTAGAGTTGGAGGAGACTCTTGTAAAATGTATTATAAAATGTAGAGTAGGAGGAAATTCTTGCAAAATTAATATAAGTTATATACAACTATTAGAAGATAGTCTAGTTCGGATCCAATAAATACTAAATTAAACAATTAGGAGGAGACTCTTGTAAAATGTGTTGTAAAAACTAGAGTAAGAGGGGACTCTTTAAAATGTACTATAAAGTCTAGAGTTGGAGGAGTCTCTTGTAAAATGTATTATAAAATCTAGAGTAGGAGAAGACTCTTGTAAAATTAATATAGGTTATATACAACTATTAAAAGATAGTCTAGTTCGGATCCATTAAATACTAAACTAAACAAATCCTATAAAATTTTTTTTAAGAACTAGAGTAATGGAGGGAATCTTTAAAAATGTACTATAAAGTGTAGAGTTGGAGGACACGTTTGTAATATGTACTATAAAGTGTAGAGTTGGAGGAGACTCTTGTAAAATGTATTATAAAATCTAGAGTAGGAAGAAATTCTTGTAAAATCAATATAAGGTATATACAACTATTAGAAGATAGTCTAGTTCGGATCCAATAAATACTAAATTAAACAATTTGGAGGAGACTCTTGTAAAATGTGTTGTAAGAACTAGAGTAAGAGGGGACTCTTTATAATGTACTATAAAGTCTAGAGTTGGAGGAGTCTCTTGTAAAATGTATTATAAAATCTAGAGTAGGAGAAGACTCTTGTAAAATTAATATAGGTTATATACAACTATTAAAAGATAGTCTAGTTCGGATCCATTAAATACTAAACTAAACAAATCCTATAAAATTTGTTTTAAGAACTAGAGTAATGGAGGGAATCTTTAAAAATGTACTATAAAGTGTAGAGTTGGAGGACACGTTTGTAATATGTACTATAAAGTGTAGAGTTGGAGGAGACTCTTGTAAAATGTATTATAAAATCTAGAGTAGGAGGAAATTCTTGTAAAATCAATATAAGGTATATACAACTATTAGAAGATAGTCTAGTTCGGATCCAATAAATACTAAGCCAAACAATTCCTATGAAATGTGTTGTAAGAACTAGAGTAAGAGGGGACTCTTTAAAAGTGTACTATAAAGTGTAGAGTGGGAGGAGACCCTTGTAAAATGTATTATAAAATCTAGAGTAGGAGGACACTCTTTTAAAATTAATATAAGGTATATACAACTATTACAAGATAGTCTAGTTCGGATCCAATAAATACTAAACTAAACAATTCCTATAAAATGTGTTTTAAGAACTAGAGTAAGAGGGGAATCTTAAAAAATGTACTATAAAGTGTAGAGTTTGAGGAGACTCTTGTAAAATGTATTATAAAATGTAGAGTAGGAGGAGACTCTTGTAAAATTTATATAAGTTATATACAACTATTACAATATAGTCTAGTTCGGATCCAATTAATACTAAATTAAAAAATAGAGGAGACTCTTGTAAAATGTGTTGTAAGAACTAGATTAAGAGGGGAGTCTTTGAAAATGTACTATAGAGTCTAGAGTAGGAGGAGACTCTTGTAAAATTAATATAGGGTAAATACAACTATTGAAAAATGGTCTAGTTTGGATCCAATAAATACTAAACTAAAAAAACCCTATAAAATTTGTTTTAAGAACTAGAGTAATGGAGGTAATCTTTAAAAATGTACTATAAAGTGTAGAGTTGGAGGACACGTTTGTAAAATGTATTATATAATCTAGAGTAGGAGGAGACTCTTGTAAAGTTAATATAACGTATATACAACTATTACAAGATAGTCTAGTTCGGATCCAATAAGTACTAAACTTAATAATTAAGAGGAGACTCTTGTAAAATGTGTTGTAAGAACTAGAGTAAGAGGGGACTCTTTAAAAATGTACTATAAAGTGTAGAGTAGGATGAGACTCTTGTAAAATGTATTATAAAATCTAGAGTAGGAGGAAACTCTTGAAAAATTAATATAACCTATATACAACTATTACAAGATAGTCTAGTTCGGATCCAATAAATACTAAACTAAACAAATCCTATAAAATTTGTTGTAAGAACTAGAGTAGGAGGGGAATCTTTAAAAATGTACTATAAAGTGTAGAGTTTTAAGAGACTCTTGTAAAATGTATTATAAAATCTAGAGTAGGAGGAAACTCTTGTAAAATTAATATAACCTATATACAACTATTACAAGATAGTCTAGTTCGGATCCAATAAATACTAAATTAAAAAAAGAGGAGACTCTTGTAAAATGTTTTGTAAGAACTAGAGTAAGAGGGGAGTCTTTGAAAATGTACTATAGAGTCTAGAGAAGGAGGAGACTCTTGTAAAATTATTATTAGGTATATACAACTATTAGAATATAGTCTAGTTCGGATTCAATAAATAATAAATTAAAAAATAGAGGAGACTCTTGTAAAATGTGTTGTAAGAACTAGATTAAGAGGGGAGTCTTTGAAAATGTACTATAGAGTCTAGAGTAGGAGGAGACTCTTGTAAAATTAATATAGGGTAAATACAACTATTGAAAAATGGTCTAGTTTGGATCCATTAAATACTAAACTAAAAAAATCCTATAAAATTTGTTTTAAGAACTAGAGTAATGGAGGGAATCTTTAAAAATGTACTATAAAGTGTAGAGTTGGAGGACACGTTTGTAAAATGTATTATAAAATCTAGAGTAGGAGGAGACTCTTGTAAAATTAATATAACGTATGTACAACTATTACAAGATAGTCTAGTTCGGATCCAATAAATACTAAACCAAACAAATCCTATAAAATTTGTTTTAAGAACTAGAGTAATGGAGGGAATCTTTAAAAATGTACTATAAAGTGTAGAGTTGGAGGACACGTTTGTAAAATGTACTATAAAGTGTATAGTAGGAGGAGACTCTTGTAAAATGTATTATAAAATCTAGAGGAAGAGGAAATAAAGGTATATACAACTATTACAAGATAGTCTAGTTCGGATCCAATAAATACTAAATTAAAAAATAAAGGAGACTCTTGTAAAATGTGTTGTAAGAACTAGATTAAGAGGGGACTCTTTAAAAATGTACTATAGAGGTTAGAGTAGGAGGAGACTCTTGTAAAATGTATTATGAAATCTAGAGTAGGAGGAGACTCTTGTAAAATTAATATAAATTATACACAACTATTACAAGATAGTCTAGTTAGGATCCCATAAATACTAAGCCAATTAATTCCTATGAAATGTGTTGTAAGAACTAGAGTAAGAGGGGACTCTTTAAAAATGTACTATAAAGTGTAGAGTAGGAGGAGACCCTTGTTAAATGTATTATAAAATCTATAGTAGGAGGAGACTAAATTAAAAAATAAAGGAGACTCTTGTAAAATGTGTTGTAAGAACTAGATTAAGAGGGGAGTATTTAAAAATGTACTATAGAGTCTAGAATAGGAGGAGACTCTTGTAAAACTAATATAGGGTAAATACAACTATTGAAAGATGGTCTAGTTCGGATCCAATAAATACTTAATTACAAAATAGAGGGGACTCTTGTAAAATGTGTTGTAGGAACTAAATTAAGAGGGGAGTCTTTAAAAATGTACTATAGGGTCTAGAGTAGGAGGAGACTCTTGTAAAATTAATATAAGGTATATACAACTATTAGAAGATAGTCTAGTTCGGATCTCATAAATACTAAATTAAACAATTAGGAGGAGACTCTTGTAAAATGTGTTGTAAGAACTAGAGTAAGAGGGGACTCTTTAAAAATGTACTATAAAGTCTAGAGTTGGAGGAGACTCTTGTAAAATGTATTATAAAATCTAGAGTAGGAGAAGACTCTTGTAAAATTAATATAGGTTATATACAACTATTAAAAGATAGTCTAGTTAGGATCCCATAAATACTGAGCCAAAGAATTCCTATGAAATGTGTTGTAAGAACTAGAGTAAGAGGGGACTCTTTAAAAATGTACTATAAAGTGTAGAGTGGGAGGAGACCCTTGTAAAATGTATTATAAAATCTAGAGTAGGAGGAGACTCTTGTAAAATTAATATAAGGTATATACAACTATTACAAGATAGTATAGTTCTGATCCAATAAATACTAATTTAAACAATTTGGAGGAGACTCTTGTAAAGTATGTTGTAAAAACAAGAGTAAGAGGGGACTCTTTAAAAATGTACTATAGAGGTTAGAGTAGGAGGAGACTCTTGTAAAATGTATTATGAAATCTAGAGTAGGAGGAGAATCTTGTAAAATTAATATAACCTATATACAACTATTACAAGATAGTCTAGTTCGGATCCAATAAATACTAAACCAAACAAATCCTATAAAATTTGTTTTAAGAACTAGAGTAATGGAGGGAATCTTTAAAAATGTACTATAAAATGTAGAGTTGGAGGACACGTTTGTTAAATGTACTATAAAGTGTAGAGTTGGAGGAGACTCTTGTAAAATGTATTATAAAATCTAGGGTAGGAGGAAATTCTTGTAAAATTAATATAAGGTATATACGTCTATTAGAAGATAGTCTAGTTCGGATCCAATAAATACTAAATTAAAAAAAGAGGAGACTCTTGTAAAATGTGTTGTAAGAACTAGAGTAAGAGGGGAATCTCTAAAAATGTACTATAAGGTCTAGAGTAGGAGGAGACTCTTGTAAAATGTATTATAAAATCTAGAGTAAGAGGAGACTCTTTTAAAATTAATACAAGGTATATACAACTATTACAAGATAGTCTAGTTCGGATCCAATAAATACTAAACTAATTAATTCCTGTAAAATGTGTTGTAAGAACTAGAGTAAGAGGGGAATCTTAAAAAATGTACTATAAAGTGTAGAGTTGGAGGAGACTCTCGTAAAATGTATTATAAAATCTAGAGTAGGAGGAAATTCTTGTAAAATTAAAATAAGGTATATACAACTATTACAAGATAGTCTAGTTCGGATTCAATAAATACTAAATTAAAAAATAAAGGAGACTCTTGTAAAATGTGTTGTAAGAACTAGATTAAGAGGGGAGTATTTAAAAATGTACTATAGAGTCTAGAATAGGAGGAGACTCTTGTAAAATTAATATAGGGTAAATACAACTATTGAAAGATGGTCTAGTTCGGATCCGATAAATACTAAATTACAAAATAGAGGAGAATCTTGTAAAATGTGTTGTAAGAACTAGATTAAGAGGGGAGTCTTTAAAAATGTACTATAGAGTCTAGAGTAGGAGGAGACTCTTGTAAAATTAATATAAGGTATATACAACTATTATAAGATAGTATAGTTCTGATCCAATAAATACTAATTTAAACAATTTGGAGGAGACTCTTGTAAAGTATGTTCTAAAAACAAGAGTAAGAGGGGACTCTTTAAAAATGTACTATAGAGGTTAGAGTAGGAGGAGACTCTTGTAAAATGTATTATGAAATCTAGAGTAGGAGGAGAATCTTGTAAAATTAATATAACCTATATACAACTATTACAAGATGGTCTAGTTCGGATCCAATAAATACTAAACTAAACAAATCCTATAAAATTTGTTTTAAGAACTAGAGTAATGGAGGGAATCTTTAAAAATGTACTATAAAGTGGAGTACAGAGTTTGAGGACACGTTTGTAAAATGTATTATAAAATCTATAGTAGGAGGAGTCTCTTGTAGAATTAATATAACGTATATACAACTATTACAAGATAGTCTAGTTCGGATCCAATAAATACTAAACCAAACGAATCCTATAAAATTTGTTTTAAGAACTAGAGTAATAGAGGGAATCTTTAAAAATGTACTATAAAATGTAGAGTTGGAGGACACGTTTGTTAAATGTACTATAAAGTGTAGAGTTGGAGGAGACTCTTGTAAAATGTATTATAAAATCTAGAGTAGGAGGAAATTCTTGTAAAATTAATATAAGGTATATACAACTATTAGAAGATAGTCTAGTTCGGATCCAATAAATACTAAATTAAAAAATACAGGAGACTCTTGTAAAATGTGTTTTAAGAACTAGATTAAGAGGGGAGTCCTTAAAAATGTACTATAGAGTCTAGGGTAGGAGGAGAATCTTGTAAAATTAATATAAGATATATACAACTATTACAAGATAGTATAGTTCTGATCCAATAAATACTAATTTAAACAATTTGGAGGAGACTATTGTAAAATATATTGTAAAAACAAGAGTAAGAGGTGACTCTTTAAAAATGTACTATAGAGGTTAGATTAGGAGGAGACTCTTGTAAAATGTATTATAAAATCTAGAGTAGGAGGAGAATCTTGTAAAATTAATATAAGGTATATACAACTATTACAAGATAGTCTAGTTCGAATCCAATAAATACTAATTTAAACAATTTGGAGGAGACTCTTGTAAAATATATTGTAAAAACAAGAGTAAGAGGGGACTCATTAAAAATGTACTATAGAGGTTAGAGTAGGAGGAGACTCTTGTAAAATGTGTTGTAAGAACTAGAGTAAGAGGAGAATCTCTAAAAATGTACTATAAGGTCTAGAGTAGGAGGAGACTCTTGTAAAATGTATTATATAATCTAGAGATGGAGGAGACTCTTGTAAAATTAATATAAATTATACACAATTATTACAAGATAGTCTAGTTCGGATCCAATAAATACTAAATTAAAAAAAGAGGAGACTCTTGTAAAATGTGTTGTAGGAACTAGATTAAGAGGGGAGTCTTTGAAAATGTACTATAGAGTCTAGAGTAGGAGGAGACTCTTGTAAAATTAATATAGGGTAAATACAACTATTGAAAAATGGTCTAGTTTGGATCCAATAAATACTAACCTAAAAAAATCCTATAAAATTTGTTTTAAGAATTAGAGTAATGGATGGAATCTTTAAAAATGTACTATAAAGTGTAGAGTTGGAGGACACGTTTGTAAAATGTATTATATAATCTAGAGTAGGAGGAGACTCTTGTAAAATTAATGTAACGTATATACAACTATTACAAGATAGTCCAGTTCGGAATCAATAAATACTAAAATAAACAATTAGGAGGAGACTCTTGTAAAATGTGTTGTAAGAAGTAGAGTAAGAGGGGACTCTTTAAAAATGTACTATAAAATCTAGAGTTGGAAGAGACTCTTGTAAAATGTATTATAAAATCTAGAGTAGGAGGAGACTCTTGTAAAATTCATATAAGTTATACACAACTATTACAAAATAGTCTAGTTAGGATCCCATAAATACTAAGCCAATTAATTCCTATGAAATGTGTTGTAAGAACTAGAGTAACAGGGGACTTTTTAAAAATGTACTATAAAGTGTAGAGTAGGAGGAGACCCTTGTAAAATGTATTATAAAATCTATAGTAGGAGGAGACTCTTGTAAAATTAATATAAGATATATACAACTATTACAAGATAGTATAGTTCTGATCCAATAAATACTAATTTAAACAATTTGGAGGAGACTCTTGTAAAGTATATTATAAAAACAAGAGTAAGAGGGGACTCTTTAAAAGTGTACTCTAGAGGTTAGAGTAGGAGGAGACTATTATAAAATGTATTATGAATTCTAGAGTAGGTGGAGAATCTTGTAAAATTAATATAAGGTATATACAACTATTACAAGATAGTCTAGTTCGGGTCCAATAAGTACTAAACTTAACAATTAAGAGGAGACTCTTGTAAAATGTGTTGTAAGAACTAGGGTAAGAGGGGACTTTTTAAAATTGTACTATAAAGTGTAGAGTTGGAGGAGACTCTTGTAAAATGTATTATAAAATCTAGAGTAGGAGGAAATTCTTGTAAAAATAATATAAGGTATATACAACTATTAGAAGATAGTCTAGTTCGGATCCAATAAATACTAAATTAAACAATTAGGAGGAGACTCTTGTAAAATGTGTTGTAATAACTAGAGTAGGAGGGGACTCTTTAAAGATGTACTATAAAATCTAGAATTGGAGGAGACTCTTGTAAAATGTATTATAAAATCTAGAGATGGAGGAGACTCTTGTAAAATTAATATAAATTATACACAACTATTACAAGATACTCTAGTTAGGATCCTATTAATACTAAGCCAATTAATTCCTATGAAATGTGTTGTAAGAACAAGAGTAAGACGGGACTCTTAAGAAATGTACTATAAAGTGTAGAGTAGGAGGAGACCCTTGTAAAATGTATTATAAAATCTATAGTAGGAGGAGACTCTTGTAAAATTAATATAAGATATATACAACTATTACAAGATAGTATAGTTCTGATCCAATAAATACTAATTTAAACAATTTGGAGGAGACTCTTGTAAAGTATATTGTAAAAACAAGAGTAAGAGGGGACTCTTTAAAAATGTACTATAGAGGTTAGAGTAGGAGGAGACTCTTGTAAAATGTATTATGAAATCTAGAGTAGGAGGAGAATCTTGTAAAATGAATATTAGTTATATACAACTATTACAAGATAGTCTAGTTCGGATCCAATAAATACTAAACTTAACATTTAGGAGGAGACTCTTGTAAAATGTGTTGTAAGAACTAGAGTAACAGGGGACTCTTTAAAAATGTAGTATAAAGTGTAGAGTTGGAGGAGACTCTTGTAAAATGTATTATAAAATCTAGAGTAGGAGGAGACTCTAGTAAAATTAATATAAGTTATATACAACTATTACAAGATAGTCTAGTTAGGATCCCATAAATACTAAGCCAAACAATTCCAATGAAATGTGTTGTAAGAACTAGAGTAATAGGGGACTCTTTAAAAATGTATTATAAAGTGTATAGTAGGAGGAGACCCTTTTAAAATGTATTATAAAATCTAGAGTAGGAGGAGACTCTTGTAAAATTAATATAAGGTATATACAACTATTACAAGATAGCAAAGTTCTGATCCATTAAATACTAATTTAAAAAATTTGGGGGAGACTCTTGTAAAGTATGTTGTAAATACAAGAGTAAGAGGGGACTCTTAAAAAATGTACTATAGAGGTTCGAGTAGGAGGAGACTCTTGTAAAATGTATTATGAAATCTAGAGTAGGAGGAGAAACTTGTAAAATTAATATAAGGTATATACAACTATTACAAGATAGTCTAGTTCGGATCTATTAAATACTAAACTTAACAATTAGGAGGAGACTCTTGTAAAATTAATATAAGTTATATACAACTATTACAAGATAGTCTAGTTAGGATCCCATAAATACTAAGCCAAACAATTACAATGAAATGTGTTGTAAAAACTAGAGTAAGATGGGACTCTTTGAAAATGTACTATAAAGTGAAGAGTAGGAGGTGACTCTTGTAAAATGTATTATAAAATCTAGAGTAGGAGGAAATAAAGGTATATACAACTATTACAAGATAGTCTAGTTCGGATCCAATAAATACTAAATTAAAAAATAAAGGAGACTCTTGTAAAATGTGTTGTAAGAACTAGATTAAGAGGGGACTCTTTAAAAATGTACTATAGAGGTTAGAGTAGAAGGAGACTCTTTTAAAATGTATTATGAAATCTAGAGTAGGAGGAGAATCTTGTAAAATTAATATAAGGTATATACAACTATTACAGGATAGTCTAGTTCGGATCCAATAGATACTAAACTTAACAATTAGGAGGAGACACTTGTAAAATGTGTTGTAAGAACTAGAGTAAGAGGGGACTCTTTAAAAATGTACTATAAAGTGTAGAGTAGGATGAGACTCTTGTAAAATGTATTATAAAATCTAGAGTAGGAGGAATATCTTGAAAAATTAATATAACCTATATACAACTATTACAAGATAGTCTAGTTCGGATCCAATAAATACAAAATTAAAAAATAGAGGAGACTCTTGTAAAATGTGTTGTAGGAACTAGATTAAGAGGGTTGTCCTTAAAAATGTACTATAGAGTCTAGAGTAGGAGGAGACTCTTGTAAAATTAATATACGGTAAATAGAACTATTGCAAGATGGTCTAGTTCGGATCCAATAAATACTAAACTAAACAATTCCTATAAAATGTGTTGTAAGAACTAGAGTAGGAGGGGAATCTTTAAAAATGTACTATAAAGTGTAGAGTTTTAGGAGACTCTTGTAAAATGTATTATAAAATCTAGAGTAGGAGGAGATTCTTGTAAAATTAATATAACGTATATACAACTATTACAATATAGTCTAGTTCGGATCCAATAAATACTAAACTAAACTATTCCTATAAAATGTGTTTTAAGAACGAGAAAAAGAGGGGAATCTTTAAAAATGTACTATAAAGTCCAGAGTTTGAGGAGACTCTTGTAAAATGTGTTGTAAGAACTAGAGTAAGAGAGGACTCTTTAAAAATGTACTATAAAGTCTAGAGTTGGAGGAGACTCTTGTAAAATGTATTATAGAATCTAGAGTAGGAGGAGACTCTTGTAAAATTAATATAAGTTATATACAACTATTACAAGATTGTCTAATTCAGATCCAATAAATACTAAATTACAAAATAGAGGAGACTCTTGTAAAATGTTTTGTAGGAACTAGCTTAAGGGGGGAGTCTTTAAAAATGTACTATAGAGTCTAGAGTAGGAGGAGACACTTAAAAAATTAATATAAGGTATATACAACTATTAGAAGATAGTCTAGTTCGGATCCAATAAATACTAAATTAAACAATTAGGAGGAGACTCTTGTAAAATGTGTTGTAAGAACTAGAGTAAGAGGGGACTCTGTAAAAATGTACTACAAAGTCTAGAGTTAGAGGAGACTCTTGTAAAATGTATTATAAAATCTAGAGTAGGAGAAGACTCTTGTAAAATTAATATAGGTTATATACAACTATTAAAAGATAGTCTAGTTAGGATCCCATAAATACTGAGTCAAACAATTCCTATGAAATGTGCTGTAAGAACTAGAGTAACAGGGGACTCTTTAAAAATGTACTATAATTTGTAGAGTGGGAGGAGACCCTTGTAAAATGTATTTTAAAATCTAGAGTAGGAGGAGACTCTTGTAAAATTAATATAAGGTATATACAACTATTACAAGATAGTATAGTTCTGATCCAATAAATACTAATTTAAACCATTTGTAGGAGACTCTTGTAAAGTATGTTGTAAAAACAAGAGTAATAGGGGACTCTTTAAAAATGTACTATAGAGGTTAGAGTAGGAGGAGACTCTTGTAAAATGTATTATGAAATCTAGAGTAGGAGGAGAATCTTGTAAAATTAATATAACCTATATACAACTATTACAAGATAGTCTAGTTCGGATCCAATAAATACTAATTTAAAAAAAGGGGAGACTCTTGTAAAATGTGTTGTAAGAACTAGAGTAAGAGGAGAATCTCTAAAAATGTACTATAAGGTCTAGAGTAGGAGGAGACTCTTGTAAAATTAATATAGGGTATATACAACTATTGAAAGATGGTCTAGTTCGGATCCAATAAATACTAAACCAAACAAATCCTATAACATTTGTTTTAAGAACTAGAGTAATGGAGGGAATCTTTAAAAATGTACTATAAAATGTAGAGTTGGAGGACACGTTTGTTAAATGTACTATAAAGTGTAGAGTTGGAGGAGACTCTTGTAAAATGTATTATAAAATCTAGGGTAGGAGGAAATTCTTGTAAAATTAATATAAGGTATATACGTCTATTAGAAGATAGTCTAGCTCGGATCCAATAAATACTAAATTAAAAAAGAGGAGACTCTTGTAAAATGTGTTGTAAGAACTAGAGTAAGAGGGGAATCTCTAAAAATGTACTATAAGGTCTAGAGTAGGAGGAGACTCTTGTAAAATGTATTATAAAATCTAGAGTAAGAGGAGACACTTTTAAAATTAATACAAGGTATATACAACTATTACAAGATAGTCTAGTTCGGATCCAATAAATACTAAACTAAACAATTAGGAGGAGACTCTTGTAAAATGTGTTGTAAGAACTAGAGTAAGAGGGGACTCTTTAAAAATGTACTATAAAATGTAGAGTAGGAGGAGACTCTTGTAAAATGTATTATCAAATCTAGAGTAGGAGGAAACTCTTGTAAAATTAATATAACCTATATACAACTATTACAAGATAGTCTAGTTCGGATCCAATAAATACTAAATTAAAAAAAGAGGAGACTCTTGTAAAATGTGTTGTAAGAACTAGAATAAGAGGGGAATCTCTAAAAATGTACTATAAGGTCTAGAGTAGGAGGAGACTCTTGTAAAATGTATTATAATATTTAGAGTAAGAGGAGACTCTTTTAAAATTAATACAAGGTATATACAACTATTACAAGATAGTCTAGTTCGGATCCAATAAATACTAAACTAAACAATTCCTGTAAAATGTGTTGTAAGAACTAGAGTAAGAGGGGAATCTTAAAAAATGTACTACAAAGTGTAGAGTTGGAGGAGACTCTCGTAAAATGTATTATAAAATCTAGAGTAGGAGGAAATTCTTGTAAAATTATAATAAGGTATATACAACTATTACAAGATAGTCTAGTTCGGATCCAATAAATACTAAATTAAAAAATAAAGGAGACTCTTGTAAAATGTGTTGTAAGAACTAGATTAAGAGGGGAGTATTTAAAAATGTACTATAGAGTCTAGAATAGGAGGAGACTCTTGTAAAACTAATATAGGGTAAATACAACTATTGAAAGATGGTCTAGTTCGGATCCAATAAATACTAAATTACAAAATAGAGGAGACTCTTGTAAAATGTGTTGTAGGAACTAGATTAAGAGGGGAGTCTTTAAAAATGTACTAAAGAGTCTAGAGTAGGAGGAGACACTTGTAAAATTAATATAAGGTATATACAACTATTAGAAGATAGTCTAGTTCGGATCCAATAAATACTAAATTAAACAATTAGGAGGAGACTCTTGTAAAATGTGTTGTAAGAACTAGAGTAAGAGGGGACTCTTTAAAAATGTACTATAAAGTCTAGAGTTGGAGGAGACTCTTGTAAAATGTATTATAAAATCTAGAGTAGGAGAAGACTCTTGTAAAATTAATATAGGTTATATACAACTATTAAAAGATAGTCTAGTTAGGATCCCATAAATACTGAGCCAAACAATTCCTATGAAATGTGTTGTAAGAACTAGAGTAAGAGGGGAGTCTTTAAAAATGTACTATAGAGTCTAGAGTAGGAGGAGACTCTTGTAAAATTAATATAAGGTATATACAACTATTAGAAAATAGTCTAGTTCGGATCCAATAAATACTAAATTAAACAATTAGGAGGAGACTCTTGTAAAATGTGTTGTAAGAACTAGAGTAAGAGGGGACTCTTTAAAAATGTACTATAAAGTGTAGAGTGGGAGGAGACCCTTGTAAAATGTATTATAAAATCTAGAGTAGGAGGAGACTCTTGTAAAATTAATATAAGGTATATACAAATATTACAAGATAGTATAGTTCTGATCCAATAAATACTAATTTAAACAATTTGGAGGAGACTCTTGTAAAGTATGTTCTAAAAACAAGAGTAAGAGGGGACTCTTTAAAAATGTACTATAGAGGTTAGAGTAGGAGGAGACTCTTGTAAAATGTATTATGAAATCTAGAGTAGGAGGAAACTCTTGTAAAATTAATATAACCTATATACAACTATTACAAGATAGTCTAGTTCGGATCCAATAAATACTAAATGGAAAAAAGAGGAGACTCTTGTAAAATGTGTTTTAAGAACTAGAGAAAGAGGGGAATCTCTAAAAATGTACTATAAGTTCTAGAGTAGGAGGAGACACTTGTTAAATGTATTTAAAATCTAGAGTAAGAGGAGGCTCTTTAAAAATTAATACAAGGTATATACAACTATTACAAGATAGTCTAGTTCGGATCCAATAAATACTAAACTAAACAATTCCTCTAAAATGTGTTGTAAGAACTAGAGTAAGAGGGGAATCTTAAAAAATGTACTATAAAGTGTAGAGTTGGAGAAGACTCTCATAAAATGTATTATAAAATCTAAGGTAGGAGGAAATTCTTGTAAAATTAAAATAAGGTATATACAACTATTACAAGATAATCTAGTTCGGATCCAATAAATACTAAATTAAAAAATAAAGGAGATTCTTGTAAAATGTGTTGTAAGAACTAGATTAAGAGGGGTGTATTTAAAAATGTACTATAGAGTCTAGAGTAGGAGGAGACTCTTGTAAAATTAATATAAGGTATATACAACTATTAGAAGATAGTCTAGTTCGGATCCAATAAATACTAAATTAAACAATTAGGAGGAGACTCTTGTAATGTATGTTGTAAAAACAAGAGTAAGAGGGGACTCTTTAAAAATGTACTATAGAGGTTAGAGTGGGAGGAGACTCTTGTAAAATGTATTATGAAATCTAGAGTAGGAGGAGAATCTTGTAAAATTAATATAACCTATATACAACTATTACAAGATAGTCTAGTTCGGATCCAATAAATACTAATTTAAAAAAAGGGGAGACTCTTGTAAAATGTGTTGTAAGAACTAGAAAAAGAGGAGAATCTCTAAAAATGTACTATAAGGTCTAGAGTAGGAGGAGACTCTTGTAAAATTAATATAGGGTATATACAACTATTGAAAGATGGTCTAGTTCGGATCCAATAAATACTAAACTAAACAAATCCTATAAAATTTGTTTTAAGAACTAGAGTTATGGAGGGAATCTTTAAAAATGTACTATAAAGTGGAGTACAGAGTTTGAGGACACGTTTGTAAAATGTATTATAAAATCTATAGTAGGAGGAGACTCTTGTAAAATTAATATAACGTATATACAACTATTACAAGATAGTCTAGTTCGGATCCAATAAATACTAAACCAAACAAATCCTATAAAATTTGTTTTAAGAACTAGAGTAATAGAGGGAATCTTTAAAAATGTACTATAAAATGTAGAGTTGGAGGACACGTTTGTTAAATGTACTATAAAGTGTAGAGTTGGAGGAGACTCTTGTAAAATGTATTATAAAATCTAGAGTAGGAGGAAATTCTTGTAAAATTAATATAAGGTATATACAACTATTAGAAGATAGTCTAGTTCGGATCCAATAAATACTAAATTAAAAAATACAGGAGACTCTTGTAAAATGTGTTGTAAGAACTAGATTAAGAGGGGAGTCTTTAAAAATGTACTATAGAGTCTAGGGTAGGAGGAGACTCTTGTAAAATTAATATAGGGTAAATACAACTATTGCAAGATGGTCTAGTTCGGACTCAATAAATACTAAATTAAACAATTAGGAGGAGACTCTTGTAAAATGTGTTTTAAGAACTAGAGTAAGAGGGGACTCTTTAAAAATGTACTATAGAGGTTAGAGTAGGAGGAGACTCTTGTAAAATGTATTATGAAATCAAGAGTAGGAGGAGAATCCTGTAAAATTAATATAAGATATATACAACTATTACAAGATAGTATAGTTCTGATCCAATAAATACTAATTTAAACAATTTGGAGGAGACTCTTGTAAAATATATTGTAAAAACAAGAGTAAGAGGGGACTCTTTAAAAATGTACTATAGAGGTTAGAGTAGGAGGAGACTCTTGTAAAATGTATTATGAAATCAAGAGTAGGAGGAGAATCTTGTAAAATTAATATAAGGTATATACAACTATTACAAGATAGTCTAGTTCGGATCCAATAAATACTAATTTAAACAATTTGGAGGAGACTCTTGTAAAATATATTGTAAAAACAAGAGTAAGAGGGGACTCTTTAAAAATGTACTATAGAGATTAGAGTAGGAGGAGACTCTTGTAAAATGTATTATGAAATCTATAGTAGGAGAAGAGTCTTGTAAAATTAATATAAGGTATATACAACTATTAGAAGATAGTCTAGTTCGGATCCAATAGATACTAAACTTAACAATTAGGAGGAGACTCTTGTAAAATGTGTTGTAAGAACTAGAGTAAGAGGAGAATCTCTAAAAATGTACTATAAGGTCTAGAGTAGGAGGAAACTCTTGTAAAATTAATATTGGGTATATACAACTATTGAAAGATGGTCTAGTTCGGATCCAATAAATACTAAACTAAACAAATCCTATAAAATTAGTTTTAAGAACTAGAGTAATGGAGGGAATCTTTAAAAATGTACTATAAAGTGGAGTACAGAGTTGGAGGACACGTTTGTAAAATGTATTATAAAATCTATAGTAGGAGGAGACTCTTGTAAAATTAATATAACGTATATACAACTATTACAAGATAGTCTAGTTCGGATCCAATAAATACTCAACCAAACAAATCCTATAAAATTTGTTTTAAGAACTAGAGTAATGGAGGGAATCTTTAAAAATGTACTATAAAGTGTAGAGTTGGAGGACACGTTTGTTAAATGTACTATAAAGTGTAGAGTTGGAGGAGACTCTTGTAAAATGTATTATAAAATCTAAAGTAGGAGGATATTCTTGTAAAATTAATATAAGGTATATACAACTATTAGAAGATAGTCTAGTTCGGATTCAATAAATACTAAATTAAACAATTAGGAGGAGACTCTTGTAAAATGTGTTGTAAGAACTAGAGTAAGAGGGGACTCTTTAAAAATATACTATAAAGTGTAGAGTAGGAGGAGACTCTTGTAAAATGTATTATAAAATCTAGAGTAGGAGGAAACTCTTGTAAAATTAATATAACCTATATACAACTATTACAAGATAGTCTAGTTCGGATCCAATAAATACTAAATGGAAAAAAGAGGAGACTCTTGTAAAATGTGTTTTAAGAACTAGAGTAAGAGGGGAATCTCTAAAAATGTACTATAAGTTCTAGAGTAGGAGGAGACACTTGTTAAATGTATTTAAAATCTAGAGTAAGAGGAGACTCTTTTAAAATTAATACAAGGTATATACAACTATTACAAGATAGTCTAGTTCGGATCCAATAAATACTAAACTAAACAATTCCTCTAAAATGTGTTGTAAGAACTAGAGTAAGAGGGGAATCTTTAAAAATGTACTATAAAGTGTAGAGTTGGAGAAGACTCTCGTAAAATGTATTATAAAATCTAAAGTAGGAGGAAATTCTTGTAAAATTAAAATAAGGTATATACAACTATTTCAAGATAGTCTAGTTCGGATCCAATAAATACTAAATTAAAAAATAAAGGAGATTCTTGTAAAATGTGTTGTAAAAACTAGATTAAGAGGGGTGTATTTAAAAATGTACTATAGAGTCTAGAATAGGAGGAGACTCTTGTAAAATTAATATAGGGTAAATACAACTATTGAAAGATGGTCTAGTTTGGATCCAATAAATACTAAACTAAACAATTCCTGTAAAATGTGTTGTATGAACTAGAGTAAGAGGGGACTCTTTAAAAATGAACTATAAAGTCTAGAGTTGGAGGAGACTCTTGTAAAATGTATTATAAAATTTAGAGTAGGAGGAGACTCTTGTAAAACTAATATAAGGTATATACAACTATTAGAAGATAGTCTAGTTCGGATCCAATAAATACTAAATTAAAAAATACAGGAGACTCTTGTAAAATGTGTTGTAAGAACTAGATTAAGAGGAGAGTCTTTAAAAATGTACTATAGAGTCTAGGGTAGGAGGAGACTCTTGTAAAATTAATATAGGGTAAATACAACTATTGAAAGATGGTCTAGTTCGGATCCAACAAATACTAAATTAAATAATTAGGAGGAGACTCTTGTAAAATGTGTTGTAAGAACTAGAGTAAGAGGGGACTCTTTAAAAATGTACTATAAAGTGTAGAGTAGGAGGAGACCCTTGTAAAATGTATTATAAAATCTAGAGTAGGAGGAGGCTCTTGTAAAATTAATATAGGGTATATACAACTATTGAAAGATGGTCTAGTTCGGATCCAATAAATACTAAACCAAACAAATCCTATAACATTTGTTTTAAGAACTAGAGTAATGGAGGGAATCTTTAAAAATGTACTATAAAATGTAGAGTTGGAGGACACGTTTGTTAAATGTACTATAAAGTGTAGAGTTGGAGGAGACTCTTGTAAAATGTATTATAAAATCTAGGGTAGGAGGAAATTCTTGTAAAATTAATATAAGGTATATACGTCTATTAGAAGATAGTCTAGCTCGGATCCAATAAATACTAAATTAAACAATTAGGAGGAGACTCTTGTAAAATGTGTTTTAACAACTAGAGTAAGAGGGGAATCTCTAAAAATGTACTATAAGGTCTAGAGTAGGAGGAGACTCTTGTAAAATGTATTATAAAATCTAGAGTAAGAGGAGACACTTTTAAAATTAATACAAGGTATATACAACTATTACAAGATAGTCTAGTTCGGATCCAATAAATACTAAACTAAACAATTAGGAGGAGACTCTTGTAAAATGTGTTGTAAGAACTAGAGTAAGAGGGGACTCTTTAAAAATGTACTATAAAATGTAGAGTAGGAGGAGACTCTTGTAAAATGTATTATCAAATCTAGAGTAGGAGGAAACTCTTGTAAAATTAATATAACCTATATACAACTATTACAAGATAGTCTAGTTCGGATCCAATAAATACTAAATTAAAAAAAGAGGAGACTCTTGTAAAATGTGTTGTAAGAACTAGAATAAGAGGGGAATCTCTAAAAATGTACTATAAGGTCTAGAGTAGGAGGAGACTCTTGTAAAATGTATTATAATATTTAGAGTAAGAGGAGACTCTTTTAAAATTAATACAAGGTATATACAACTATTACAAGATAGTCTAGTTCGGATCCAATAAATACTAAACTAAACAATTCCTGTAAAATGTGTTGTAAGAACTAGAGTAAGAGGGGAATCTTAAAAAATGTACTACAAAGTGTAGAGTTGGAGGAGACTCTCGTAAAATGTATTATAAAATCTAGAGTAGGAGGAAATTCTTGTAAAATTATAATAAGGTATATACAACTATTACAAGATAGTCTAGTTCGGATCCAATAAATACTAAATTAAAAAATAAAGGAGACTCTTGTAAAATGTGTTGTAAGAACTAGATTAAGAGGGGAGTATTTAAAAATGTACTATAGAGTCTAGAATAGGAGGAGACTCTTGTAAAACTAATATAGGGTAAATACAACTATTGAAAGATGGTCTAGTTCGGATCCAATAAATACTAAATTACAAAATAGAGGAGACTCTTGTAAAATGTGTTGTAGGAACTAGATTAAGAGGGGAGTCTTTAAAAATGTACTAAAGAGTCTAGAGTAGGAGGAGACACTTGTAAAATTAATATAAGGTATATACAACTATTAGAAGATAGTCTAGTTCGGATCCAATAAATACTAAATTAAACAATTAGGAGGAGACTCTTGTAAAATGTGTTGTAAGAACTAGAGTAAGAGGGGACTCTTTAAAAATGTACTATAAAGTCTAGAGTTGGAGGAGACTCTTGTAAAATGTATTATAAAATCTAGAGTAGGAGAAGACTCTTGTAAAATTAATATAGGTTATATACAACTATTAAAAGATAGTCTAGTTAGGATCCCATAAATACTGAGCCAAACAATTCCTATGAAATGTGTTGTAAGAACTAGAGTAAGAGGGGAGTCTTTAAAAATGTACTATAGAGTCTAGAGTAGGAGGAGACTCTTGTAAAATTAATATAAGGTATATACAACTATTAGAAAATAGTCTAGTTCGGATCCAATAAATACTAAATTAAACAATTAGGAGGAGACTCTTGTAAAATGTGTTGTAAGAACTAGAGTAAGAGGGGACTCTTTAAAAATGTACTATAAAGTGTAGAGTGGGAGGAGACCCTTGTAAAATGTATTATAAAATCTAGAGTAGGAGGAGACTCTTGTAAAATTAATATAAGGTATATACAACTATTACAAGATAGTATAGTTCTGATCCAATAAATACTAATTTAAACAATTTGGAGGAGACTCTTGTAAAGTATGTTCTAAAAACAAGAGTAAGAGGGGACTCTTTAAAAATGTACTATAGAGGTTAGAGTAGGAGGAGACTCTTGTAAAATGTATTATGAAATCTAGAGTAGGAGGAAACTCTTGTAAAATTAATATAACCTATATACAACTATTACAAGATAGTCTAGTTCGGATCCAATAAATACTAAATGGAAAAAAGAGGAGACTCTTGTAAAATGTGTTTTAAGAACTAGAGTAAGAGGGGAATCTCTAAAAATGTACTATAAGTTCTAGAGTAGGAGGAGACACTTGTTAAATGTATTTAAAATCTAGAGTAAGAGGAGGCTCTTTAAAAATTAATACAAGGTATATACAACTATTACAAGATAGTCTAGTTCGGATCCAATAAATACTAAACTAAACAATTCCTCTAAAATGTGTTGTAAGAACTAGAGTAAGAGGGGAATCTTTAAAAATGTACTATAAAGTGTAGAGTTGGAGAAGACTCTCGTAAAATGTATTATAAAATCTAAGGTAGGAGGAAATTCTTGTAAAATTAAAATAAGGTATATACAACTATTACAAGATAATCTAGTTCGGATCCAATAAATACTAAATTAAAAAATAAAGGAGATTCTTGTAAAATGTGTTGTAAGAACTAGATTAAGAGGGGTGTATTTAAAAATGTACTATAGAGTCTAGAGTAGGAGGAGACTCTTGTAAAATTAATATAAGGTATATACAACTATTAGAAGATAGTCTAGTTCGGATCCAATAAATACTAAATTAAACAATTAGGAGGAGACTCTTGTAATGTATGTTGTAAAAACAAGAGTAAGAGGGGACTTTTTAAAAATGTACTATAGAGGTTAGAGTAGGAGGAGACTCTTGTAAAATGTATTATGAAATCTAGAGTAGGAGGAGAATCTTGTAAAATTAATATAACCTATATACAACTATTACAAGATAGTCTAGTTCGGATCCAATAAATACTAATTTAAAAAAAGGGGAGACTCTTGTAAAATGTGTTGTAAGAACTAGAAAAAGAGGAGAATCTCTAAAAATATACTATAAGGTCTAGAGTAGGAGGAGACTCTTGTAAAATTAATATAGGGTATATACAACTATTGAAAGATGGTCTAGTTCGGATCCAATAAATACTAAACTAAACAAATCCTATAAAATTAGTTTTAAGAACTAGAGTAATGGAGGGAATCTTTAAAAATGTACTATAAAGTGGAGTACAGAGTTGGAGGACACGTTTGTAAAATGTATTATAAAATCTATAGTAGGAGGAGACTCTTGTAAAATTAATATAAGGTATATACAACTATTAGAAGATAGTCTAGTTCGGATCCAATAAATACTAAATTAAAAAATACAGGAGACTCTTGTAAAATGTGTTGTAAGAACTAGATTAAGAGGGGAGTCTTTAAAAATGTACTATAGAGTCTAGGGTAGGAGGAGACTCTTGTAAAATTAATATAGGGTAAATACAACTATTGCAAGATGGTCTAGTTCGGACCCAATAAATACTAAATTAAACAATTAGGAGGAGACTCTTGTAAAATGTGTTTTAAGAACTAGAGTAAGAGGGGACTCATAAAAATGTACTATAGAGGTTAGAGTAGGAGGAGACTCTTGTAAAATGTATTATGAAATCAAGAGTAGGAGGAGAATCTTGTAAAATTAATATAAGATATATACAACTATTACAAGATAGTATAGTTCTGATCCAATAAATACTAATTTAAACAATTTGGAGGAGACTCTTGTAAAATATATTGTAAAAACAAGAGTAAGAGGGGACTCTTTAAAAATGTACTATAGAGGTTAGAGTAGGAGGAGACTCTTGTACAATGTATTATAAAATCTAGAGTAGGAGGAGAATCTTGTAAAATTAATATAAGGTATATACAACTATTACAAGATAGTCTAGTTCGGATCCAATAAATACTAATTTAAACAATTTGGAGGAGACTCTTGTAAAATATATTGTAAAAACAAGAGTAAGAGGGGACTCTTTAAAAATGTACTATAGAGATTAGAGTAGGAGGAGACTCTTGTAAAATGTATTATGAAATCTATAGTAGGAGAAGAGTCTTGTAAAATTAATATAAGGTATATACAACTATTAGAAGATAGTCTAGTTCGGATCCAATAGATACTAAACTTAACAATTAGGAGGAGACTCTTGTAAAATGTGTTGTAAGAACTAGAGTAAGAGGAGAATCTCTAAAAATGTACTATAAGGTCTAGAGTAGGAGGAAACTCTTGTAAAATTAATATTGGGTATATACAACTATTGAAAGATGGTCTAGTTCGGATCCAATAAATACTAAACTAAACAAATCCTATAAAATTAGTTTTAAGAACTAGAGTAATGGAGGGAATCTTTAAAAATGTACTATAAAGTGGAGTACAGAGTTGGAGGACACGTTTGTAAAATGTATTATAAAATCTATAGTAGGAGGAGACTCTTGTAAAATTAATATAACGTATATACAACTATGACAAGATAGTCTAGTTCGGATCCAATAAATACTCAACCAAACAAATCCTATAAAATTTGTTTTAAGAACTAGAGTAATGGAGGGAATCTTTAAAAATGTACTATAAAGTGTAGAGTTGGAGGACACGTTTGTTAAATGTACTATAAAGTGTAGAGTTGGAGGAGACTCTTGTAAAATGTATTATAAAATCTAAAGTAGGAGGATATTCTTGTAAAATTAATATAAGGTATATACAACTATTAGAAGATAGTCTAGTTCGGATTCAATAAATACTAAATTAAACAATTAGGAGGAGACTCTTGTAAAATGTGTTGTAAGAACTAGAGTAAGAGGGGACTCTTTAAAAATATACTATAAAGTGTAGAGTAGGAGGAGACTCTTGTAAAATGTATTATAAAATCTAGAGTAGGAGGAAACTCTTGTAAAATTAATATAACCTATATACAACTATTACAAGATAGTCTAGTTCGGATCCAATAAATACTAAATGGAAAAAAGAGGAGACTCTTGTAAAATGTGTTTTAAGAACTAGAGTAAGAGGGGAATCTCTAAAAATGTACTATAAGTTCTAGAGTAGGAGGAGACACTTGTTAAATGTATTTAAAATCTAGAGTAAGAGGAGACTCTTTTAAAATTAATACAAGGTATATACAACTATTACAAGATAGTCTAGTTCAGATCCAATAAATACTAAACTAAACAATTCCTCTAAAATGTGTTGTAAGAACTAGAGTAAGAGGGGAATCTTTAAAAATGTACTATAAAGTGTAGAGTTGGAGAAGACTCTCGTAAAATGTATTATAAAATCTAAAGTAGGAGGAAATTCTTGTAAAATTAAAATAAGGTATATACAACTATTTCAAGATAGTCTAGTTCGGATCCAATAAATACTAAATTAAAAAATAAAGGAGATTCTTGTAAAATGTGTTGTAAAAACTAGATTAAGAGGGGTGTATTTAAAAATGTACTATAGAGTCTAGAATAGGAGGAGACTCTTGTAAAATTAATATAGGGTAAATACAACTATTGAAAGATGGTCTAGTTTGGATCCAATAAATACTAAACTAAACAATTCCTGTAAAATGTGTTGTATGAACTAGAGTAAGAGGGGACTCTTTAAAAATGAACTATAAAGTCTAGAGTTGGAGGAGACTCTTGTAAAATGTATTATAAAATTTAGAGTAGGAGGAGACTCTTGTAAAACTAATATAAGGTATATACAACTATTAGAAGATAGTCTAGTTCGGATCCAATAAATACTAAATTAAAAAATACAGGAGACTCTTGTAAAATGTGTTGTAAGAACTAGAGTAAGAGGGGACTCTTTAAAAATGTACTATAAAGTGTAGAGTAGGAGGAGACCCTTGTAAAATGTATTATAAAATCTAGAGTAGGAGGAGGCTCTTGTAAAATTAATATAAGATATATACAACTATTACAAGATAGTATAGTTCTGATCCAATAAATACTAATTTAAACAATTTGGAGGAGACTCTTGTAAAATATATTGTAAAAAACAAGAGTAAGAGGGGACTCTTTAAAAATGTACTATAGAGGTTAGAGTAGGAGGAGACCCTTGTAAAATGTTTTATGAAATCTAGAGTAGGTGGAGAATCTTGTAAAATTAATACAAGTTATATACAAATATTAGAAGATAGTCTAGTTCGGATCCAATAAATACTAAATTAAACAATTAGGAGGAGACTCTTGTAAAATGTGTTGTAAGAACTAGAGTAAGAGGGGACTGTTTAAAAATGTACTATAAAATCTAGAGTTGGAGGAGACTCTTGTAAAATGTATTATAAAATCTAGAGTAGGAGGAGACTCTTGTATAATTAACATAAGTTATATACAACTATTACAAGATAGTCTAGTTAGGATCCCATAAATACTAAGCCAAACAATTCCTATGAAATGTGTTGTAAGAACTAGAGTAAGAGGGAACTCTTTAAAAATGAACTATAAAGTGTAGAGTAGGAGGAGACCCTTGTAAAATGTATTATAAAATCTATAGTAGGAGGAGACTCTTTTAAAATTAATACAAGATATATACAACTATTACAAGATAGTATAGTTCTGATCCAATAAATACTAATTTAAACAATTTGGAGGAGACACTTGTAAAGTATATTGTAAAAACAAGAGTAAGAGGGGACTCTTTAAAAATGTACTATAGAGGTTAGAGTAGGAGGAGACTCTTGTAAAATGTATTATAAAATCTAGAGTAGGGGGAGACTCTTGTAAAATTAATATAAGTTATATACAACTATTACAAAATTGTCTAGTTCGGATTCAATAAATAATAAATTTAAAAATGGAGGAGACTCTTGTAAAATGTGTTGTAAGAACTAGATTAAGAGGGGAGTCTTTAAAAATGTACTATAGAGTCTAGAGTAGGAGGAGACTCTTGTAAAATTAATATAGGGTAAATACAACTATTGAAAGATGGTCTAGTTTGGATCCAATAAATACCAAACTAATCAAATCCTATAAAATTTGTTTTAAGAACTAGAGTAATGGAGTGAATCTTTAAAAATGTACTATAAAGTGTAGAGTTGGAGGACACGTTTGTAAAATGTATTATAAAATCTAAAGTAGGAGGAGACTCTTGTAAAATTAATATAACGTATATACAACTATTACAAGATAGTATAGTTCTGATCCAATAAATACTAAATTAAACAATTAGGAGGAGATTCTTGTAAAATGTGTTGTAAGAACTAGAGTAAGAGGGGAATCTTTAAAAATGTACTATAAAGTGCAGAGTTTGAGGAGACTCTTGTAAAATGTGTTGTAAGAACTAGAGTAAGAGGGGACTCTTTAAAAATGTACTCTAAAGTCTAGAGTTGGAGGAGACTCTTGTAAAATGTATTATAAAATTTAGAGTAGGAGGAGACTCTTGTAAAAATAATATATGTTATATACAACTATTACAAGATTGTCTAGTTCGGATCCAATAAATACTAAATTAAAAAATAGAGAGACTCTTGTAAAATGTGCTGTAGGAACTAGATTAAGAGGGGAGTCTTTAAAAATGTACTATAGAGTCAAGAGTAGGAGGAGACTCTTGTAAAACTAATATAAGGTATATACAACTATTAGAAGATAGTCTAGTTCGGATCCAATAAATACTAAATTAAAAAATACAGAAGACTCTTGTAAAATATGTTGTAAGAACTATATTAAGAGGGGACTCTTTAAAAATGTACTATAGAGGTTAGAGTAGGAGGAGACTCTTGTAAAATTCATATAAGTTATACACAACTATTACAAGATAGTCTAGTTAGGATCCCATAAATACTAAGCCAATTAATTCCTATGAAATGTGTTGTAAGAACTAGAGTAAGAGGGGACTCTTTAAAAATGTACTATAAAGTGTAGAGTAGGAGGAGACCCTTGTAAAATGTATTATAAAATCTATAGTAGGAGGAGACTCTTTTAAATTTAATACAAGATATATACAACTATTACAAGATAGTATAGTTCTGATCCAATAAATACTAATGTAAACAATTTGGAGGAGACTCTTGTAAAGTATATTGTAAAAACAAGAGTAAGAGGGGACTCTTTAAAAATGTACTATAGAGGTTAGAGTAGGAGGAGACTCTTGTAAAATGTATTATGAAATCTAGAGTAGGAGGAGAATCTTGTAAAATTAATATAAGGTATATACAACTATTAGAAGATAGTCTAGTTCGGATTCAATAAATAATAAATTAAAAAATAGAGGAGACTCTTGTAAAATGTGTTGTAAGAACTAGATTAAGAGGGGAGTCTTTAAAAATGTACTATAGAGTCTAGAGTAGGACGAGACTCTTGTAAAATTAATATAGGGTAAATACAACTATTGAAAGATGGTCTAGTTTGGATCCAATAAATACTAAACTAATCAAATCCTATAAAATTTGTTTTAAGAACTAGAGTAATGGAGGGAATCTTTAAAAATGTACTATAAAGTGTAGAGTTGGAGGACACGTTTGTAAAATGTATTATAAAATCTAAAGTAGGAGGAGACTCTTGTAAAATTAATATAACGTATATACAACTATTACAAGATAGTATAGTTCTGATCCAATAAATACTAATTTAAACAATTTGGAGGAGACTCTTGTAAAATATATTGTAAAAACAAGAGTAAAAGGGGACTCTTTAAAAAAGTACTATAGAGGTTAGTGTAGGAGGAGACTCTTGTAAAATGTATTATGAAATCTAGAGTAGGAGGAGAATCTTGTAAAATTAATATAAGGTATATACAACTATTAGAAGATAGTCTAGTTCGGATCCAATAAATACTAAACTTAACAATTAGGAGGAGATTCTTGTAAAATGTGTTGTAAGAACTAGAGTAAGAGGGGACTCTTTAAAAATATACTATAAAGTGTAGAGTAGGAGGAGACTCTTGTAAAATGTATTATAAAATCTAGAGTAGGAGGAAACTCTTGTAAAATTAATATAACCTATATACAACTATTACAAGATAGTCTAGTTCGGATCCAATAAATACTAAATGGAAAAAAGAGGAGACTCTTGTAAAATGTGTTTTAAGAACTAGAGTAAGAGGGGAATCTCTAAAAATGTACTATAAGTTCTAGAGTAGGAGGAGACACTTGTTAAATGTATTTAAAATCTAGAGTAAGAGGAGACTCTTTTAAAATTAATACAAGGTATATACAACTATTACAAGATAGTCTAGTTCAGATCCAATAAATACTAAACTAAACAATTCCTCTAAAATGTGTTGTAAGAACTAGAGTAAGAGGGGAATCTTTAAAAATGTACTATAAAGTGTAGAGTTGGAGAAGACTCTCGTAAAATGTATTATAAAATCTAAAGTAGGAGGAAATTCTTGTAAAATTAAAATAAGGTATATACAACTATTTCAAGATAGTCTAGTTCGGATCCAATAAATACTAAATTAAAAAATAAAGGAGATTCTTGTAAAATGTGTTGTAAAAACTAGATTAAGAGGGGTGTATTTAAAAATGTACTATAGAGTCTAGAATAGGAGGAGACTCTTGTAAAATTAATATAGGGTAAATACAACTATTGAAAGATGGTCTAGTTTGGATCCAATAAATACTAAACTAAACAATTCCTGTAAAATGTGTTGTATGAACTAGAGTAAGAGGGGACTCTTTAAAAATGAACTATAAAGTCTAGAGTTGGAGGAGACTCTTGTAAAATGTATTATAAAATTTAGAGTAGGAGGAGACTCTTGTAAAACTAATATAAGGTATATACAACTATTAGAAGATAGTCTAGTTCGGATCCAATAAATACTAAATTAAAAAATACAGGAGACTCTTGTAAAATGTGTTGTAAGAACTAGATTAAGAGGAGAGTCTTTAAAAATGTACTATAGAGTCTAGGGTAGGAGGAGACTCTTGTAAAATTAATATAGGGTAAATACAACTATTGAAAGATGGTCTAGTTCGGATCCAACAAATACTAAATTAAATAATTAGGAGGAGACTCTTGTAAAATGTGTTGTAAGAACTAGAGTAAGAGGGGACTCTTTAAAAATGTACTATAAAGTGTAGAGTAGGAGGAGACCCTTGTAAAATGTATTATAAAATCTAGAGTAGGAGGAGGCTCTTGTAAAATTAATATAAGATATATACAACTATTACAAGATAGTATAGTTCTGATCCAATAAATACTAATTTTAACAATTTGGAGGAGACTCTTGTAAAATATATTGTAAAAAACAAGAGTAAGAGGGGACTCTTTAAAAATGTACTATAGAGGTTAGAGTAGGAGGAGACCCTTGTAAAATGTTTTATGAAATCTAGAGTAGGTGGAGAATCTTGTAAAATTAATACAAGTTATATACAAATATTAGAAGATAGTCTAGTTCGGATCCAATAAATACTAAATTAAACAATTAGGAGGAGACTCTTGTAAAATGTGTTGTAAGAACTAGAGTAAGAGGGGACTGTTTAAAAATGTACTATAAAATCTAGAGTTGGAGGAGACTCTTGTAAAATGTATTATAAAATCTAGAGTAGGAGGAGACTCTTGTATAATTAACATAAGTTATATAAAACTATTACAAGATAGTCTAGTTAGGATCCCATAAATACTAAGCCAAACAATTCCTATGAAATGTGTTGTAAGAACTAGAGTAAGAGGGAACTCTTTAAAAATGAACTATAAAGTGTAGAGTAGGAGGAGACCCTTGTAAAATGTATTATAAAATCTATAGTAGGAGGAGACTCTTTTAAAATTAATACAAGATATATACAACTATTACAAGATAGTATAGTTCTGATCCAATAAATACTAATTTAAACAATTTGGAGGAGACACTTGTAAAGTATATTGTAAAAACAAGAGTAAGAGGGGACTCTTTAAAAATGTACTATAGAGGTTAGAGTAGGAGGAGACTCTTGTAAAATGTATTATAAAATCTAGAGTAGGGGGAGACTCTTGTAAAATTAATATAAGTTATATACAACTATTACAAAATTGTCTAGTTCGGATTCAATAAATAATAAATTTAAAAATGGAGGAGACTCTTGTAAAATGTGTTGTAAGAACTAGATTAAGAGGGGAGTCTTTAAAAATGTACTATAGAGTCTAGAGTAGGAGGAGACTCTTGTAAAATTAATATAGGGTAAATACAACTATTGAAAGATGGTCTAGTTTGGATCCAATAAATACCAAACTAATCAAATCCTATAAAATTTGTTTTAAGAACTAGAGTAATGGAGTGAATCTTTAAAAATGTACTATAAAGTGTAGAGTTGGAGGACACGTTTGTAAAATGTATTATAAAATCTAAAGTAGGAGGAGACTCTTGTAAAATTAATATAACGTATATACAACTATTACAAGATAGTATAGTTCTGATCCAATAAATACTAAATTAAACAATTAGGAGGAGATTCTTGTAAAATGTGTTGTAAGAACTAGAGTAAGAGGGGAATCTTTAAAAATGTACTATAAAGTGCAGAGTTTGAGGAGACTCTTGTAAAATGTGTTGTAAGAACTAGAGTAAGAGGGGACTCTTTAAAAATGTACTCTAAAGTCTAGAGTTGGAGGAGACTCTTGTAAAATGTATTATAAAATTTAGAGTAGGAGGAGACTCTTGTAAAAATAATATATGTTATATACAACTATTACAAGATTGTCTAGTTCGGATCCAATAAATACTAAATTAAAAAATAGAGAGACTCTTGTAAAATGTGCTGTAGGAACTAGATTAAGAGGGGAGTCTTTAAAAATGTACTATAGAGTCAAGAGTAGGAGGAGACTCTTGTAAAACTAATATAAGGTATATACAACTATTAGAAGATAGTCTAGTTCGGATCCAATAAATACTAAATTAAAAAATACAGAAGACTCTTGTAAAATATGTTGTAAGAACTATATTAAGAGGGGACTCTTTAAAAATGTACTATAGAGGTTAGAGTAGGAGGAGACTCTTGTAAAATTCATATAAGTTATACACAACTATTACAAGATAGTCTAGTTAGGATCCCATAAATACTAAGCCAATTAATTCCTATGAAATGTGTTGTAAGAACTAGAGTAAGAGGGGACTCTTTAAAAATGTACTATAAAGTGTAGAGTAGGAGGAGACCCTTGTAAAATGTATTATAAAATCTATAGTAGGAGGAGACTCTTTTAAATTTAATACAAGATATATACAACTATTACAAGATAGTATAGTTCTGATCCAATAAATACTAATGTAAACAATTTGGAGGAGACTCTTGTAAAGTATATTGTAAAAACAAGAGTAAGAGGGGACTCTTTAAAAATGTACTATAGAGGTTAGAGTAGGAGGAGACTCTTGTAAAATGTATTATGAAATCTAGAGTAGGAGGAGAATCTTGTAAAATTAATATAAGGTATATACAACTATTAGAAGATAGTCTAGTTCGGATTCAATAAATAATAAATTAAAAAATAGAGGAGACTCTTGTAAAATGTGTTGTAAGAACTAGATTAAGAGGGGAGTCTTTAAAAATGTACTATAGAGTCTAGAGTAGGAGGAGACTCTTGTAAAATTAATATAGGGTAAATACAACTATTGAAAGATGGTCTAGTTTGGATCCAATAAATACTAAACTAATCAAATCCTATAAAATTTGTTTTAAGAACTAGAGTAATGGAGGGAATCTTTAAAAATGTACTATAAAGTGTAGAGTTGGAGGACACGTTTGTAAAATGTATTATAAAATCTAAAGTAGGAGGAGACTCTTGTAAAATTAATATAACGTATATACAACTATTACAAGATAGTATAGTTCTGATCCAATAAATACTAATTTAAACAATTTGGAGGAGACTCTTGTAAAATATATTGTAAAAACAAGAGTAAAAGGGGACTCTTTAAAAAAGTACTATAGAGGTTAGTGTAGGAGGAGACTCTTGTAAAATGTATTATGAAATCTAGAGTAGGAGGAGAATCTTGTAAAATTAATATAAGGTATATACAACTATTAGAAGATAGTCTAGTTCGGATCCAATAAATACTAAACTTAACAATTAGGAGGAGATTCTTGTAAAATGTGTTGTAAGAACTAGAGTAAGAGGGGACTCTTTAAAAATGAACTATAAAGTGTAGAGTAGGAGGAGACCCTTGTAAAATGTATTATAAAATCTATAGTAGGAGGAGACTCTTGTAAAATTAATATAAGGTATATACAACTATTAGAAGATAGTCTATTTCGGTTCCAATAAATACTAAACTAAACAATTCCTATAAAATGTGTTTTAAGAACTAGAGTAAGAAGGGACTCTTTAAAATGTAATATAAAGTGTAGAGTTGGAGGAGACTCTTGTAAAATGTATTATAAAATCTAGAGTAGGAGGAGACTCTTGTAAAATTCATATAAGTTATACACAACTATTACAAGATAGTCTAGTTAGGATCCCATAAATACTAAGCCAATTAATTCCTATGAAATGTGTTGTAAGAACTAGAGTAAGAGGGGAATATTTAAAAATGTACTATAAATTGTAGAGTTTTAGGAGACTCTTGTAAAATGTATTAAAAAATCTAGAGTAGGAGAAGACTCTTGTAAAATTAATATAACGTATATACAACTATTACAAGATAGTCTAGTTCGGATCCAATAAATACTAAACTAAACTATTCCTATAAAATGTGTTTTAAGAACTAGAGTAATAGGGGAATCTTTAAAAATGTACTATAAAGTGCAGAGTTTGAGGAGACTTTTGTAAAATGTGTTGTAAGAACTAGAGTAAGAGGGGACTCTTTAAAAATGTACTATAAAGTCTAGAGTTGGAGGAGACTCTTGTAAAATGTATTATAAAATTTAGAGTAGGAGGAGACTCTTGTAAAATTATTATATGTTATATACAACTATTAGAAGATAGTCTAGTTCGGATCCAATAAATACTAAATTAAAAAATACAGAAGACTCTTGTAAAATGTGTTGTAAGAACTAGATTAAGAGGGGAGTCTTTAAAAATGTACTATAGAGTCTAGGGTAGGAGGAGACTCCTGTAAAATTAATATAGGGTAAATACAACTATTGAAAGATGGTCTAGTTCGGATCCAATAAATACTAAATTAAATAATTAGGAGGAGACTCTTGTAAAATGTGTTATAAAATCTAGAGTAGGAGGAGGCTCTTGTATAATTAATATAAGATATATACAACTATTACAAGATAGTATAGTTCTGATCCAATAAATACTAATTTAAACAATTTGGAGGAGACTCTTGTAAAATATATTGTAAAAACAAGAGTAAGAGGGGACTCTTTAAAAATGTACTATAGAGTCTAGAGTAGGAGGAGACTCTTGTAAAATGTATTATGAAATCTAGAGTAGGAGGAGAATCTTGTAAAATTCATATAAGTTATACACAACTATTACAAGATAGTCTAGTTAGGATCCCATAAATACTAAGCCAATTAATTCCTATGAAATGTGTTGTAAGAACTAGAGTAAGAGGGGACTCTTTAAAAATGTACTATAAAGTGTAAAGTAGGAGGAGACCCTTGTAAAATGTATTATAAAATCTATAGTAGGAGGAGACTCTTTTAAAATTAATACAAGATATATACAACTATTACAAGATAGTATAGTTCTGATCCAATAAATACTAATTTAAACAATTTGCAGGAGACTCTTGTAAAGTATATTGTAAAAACAAGAGTAAGAGGGGACTCTTTAAAAATGTACTATAGAGGTTAGAGTAGGAGGAGACTCTTGTAAAATGTATTATGAAATCTAGAGTAGGAGGAGAATCTTGTAAAATTAATATAAGGTATATACAACTATTACAAGATAGTTTAGTTCGGATCCAATAAATACTAAACTTAACAATTAAGAGGAGATTCTTGTAAAATGTGTTGTAAGAACTAGAGTAAGAGGGGACTCTTTAAAAATGTACTATAAAGTGTAGAGTTGGAAGAGACTCTTGTAAAATGTATTATAAAATCTAGAGTAGGAGGAAATTCTTGTAAAATTAATATAAGATATATACAACTATTAGAAGATAGTCTAGTTCGGATCCAATAAATACTAAATCAAACAATTAGGAGGTGACTCTTGTAAAATGTGTTGTAAGAACTAGAGTAAGAGGGGACTGTTTAAAAATGTAGTATAAAGTCTAGAGTTGGAGGAGACTCTTGTAAAATGTATTATAAAATTTAGAGTAGGAGGAGACTCTTGTAAAATTAATATAAGTTATATACAACTATTACAAGATTGTCTAGTTCGGATCCAATAAATACTAAATTACAAAATAGAGGAGACTCTTGTAAAATGTGCTGTAGGAACTAGATTAAGAGGGGAGTATTTAAAAATGTACTATAGAGTCTAGAGTAGGAGGAGACACTTGTAAAATTAATATAAGGTATATACAACTATTAGAAGATAGTTTAGTTCGGATTCAATAAATAATAAATTAAAAAATAGAGGAGACTCTTGTAAAATGTGTTGTAAGAACTAGATTAAGAGGGGAGTCTTTAAAAATGTACTATAGAGTCTAGAGTAGGAGGAGACTCTTGTAAAATTAATACAGGGTAAATACAACTATTGAAAGATGGTCTAGTTTGGATCCAATAAATACTAAACTAATCAAATCCTATAAAATTTGTCTTAAGAACTAGAGTAATGGAGGGAATCCTTAAAAATGTACTATAAAGTGTAAAGTAGGAGGAGACCCTTGTAAAATGTATTATAAAATCTATAGTAGGAGGAGACTCTTTTAAAATTAATACAAGATATATACAACTATTACAAGATAGTATAGTTCTGATCCAATATATACTAATTTAAACAATTTGGAGGAGACTCTTGTAAAGTATATTGTAAAAACAAGAGTAAGAGGGGACTCTTTAAAAATGTACTATAGTGGTTAGAGTAGGAGGAGACTCTTGTAAAATGTATTATGAAATCTAGAGTAGGAGGAGAATCTCGTAAAATTAATATAAGGTATATACAACTATTACAAGATAGTTTAGTTCGGATCCAATAAATACTAAATTAAACAATTAGGAGGAGACTCTTGTAAAATGTGTTGTAAGAACTAGAGTAAGAGGGGACTGTTTAAAAATGTACTATAAAATCTAGAGTTGGAGGAGACTCTTGTAAAATGTATTATAAAATCTAGAGTAGGAGGAGACTCTTGTATAATTAATATAAGTTATATACAACTATTACAAGATAGTCTAGTTAGGATCCCATAAATACTAAGCCAAACAATTCCTATGAAATGTGTTGTAAAAACTAGAGTAAGAGGGAAATCTTTAAAAATGTACTATAAAGTGTAGAGATGGAGGACACGTTTGTAAAATGTATTATAAAAATAAGAGTAGGAGGAGACTCTTGTAAAATTTATATAACGTATATAAAACTATTACAAGATAGTCTAGTTCGGATCCAATAAATACTAAACTAAACTATTCCTATAAAATGTGTTTTAAGAACTAGAGTAATAGGGGATTCTTTAAAAATGTACTATAAAGTGCAGAGTTTGAGGAGACTCTTGTAAAATGTGTTGTAAGAACTAGAGTAAAAGGGGACTCTTTAAAAATGTACTATAGAGTCAAGAGTAGGAGGAGACTCTTGTAAAACTAATATAAGGTATATACAACTATTAGAAGATAGTCTAGTTCGGATCCAATAAATACTAAATTAAAAAATACAGGAGACTCTTGTAAAATGTGTTGTAAGAACTACATTAAGAGGGGAGTCTTTAAAAATGTACGATAGAGTCTAGGGTAGGAGGAGACTCCTGTAAAATTAATATAGGGTAAATACAACTATTGAAAGATGGTCTAGTTCGGATCCAATAAATACTAAATTAAATAATTAGGAGGAGACTCTTGTAAAATGTGTTATAAAATCTAGAGTAGGAGGAGGCTCTTGTAAAATTAATATAAGATATATACAACTATTACAAGATAGTAGAGTTCTGATCCAATAAATACTAATTTAAACAATTTGGAGGAGACTCTTGTAAAATATATTGTAAAAACAAGAGTAAGAGGGGACTCTTTAAAAATGTACTATAGAGGTTAGAGTAGGAGGAGACTCTTGTAAAATGTATTATGAAATCTAGAGTAGGAGGAGAATCTTGTAAAATTAATATACGGTATATACAACTATTAGAAGATAGTCTAGTTCGGATCCAATAAATACTAAACTTAACAATTAGGAGGAGATTCTTGTAAAATGTGTTGTAGGAACTAGAGTAAGAGGGGACTCTTAAAAAATGTACTATAAAGTGTAGAGTTGGAAGAGACTCTTGTAAAATGTATTAAAAAATCTAGAGTAGGAGGAAATTCTTGTAAAATTAATATAAGATATATACAACTATAAGAAGATAGTCTAGTTCGGTTCCAATAAATACTAAACTAAACAATTCCTATAAAATGTGTTTTAAGAACTAGAGTAAGAGGGGACTCTTTAAAAATGTACTATAAAGTGTAGAGTTGGAGGAGACTCTTGTAAAATGTATTATAAAATCTAGAGTAGGAGGAGACTCTTGTAAAATTCATATAAGTTATACACAACTATTACAAGATAGTTTAGTTCGGATCCAATAAATACAAAACTTAACAATTAGGAGGAGATTCTTGTAAAATGTGTTGTAAGAACTAGAGTAAGAGGGGACTGTTTAAAAATGTAGTATAAAGTCTAGAGTTGGAGGAGACTCTTGTAAAATGTATTATAAAATTTAGAGTAGGAGGAGACTCTTGTAAAATTAATATAAGTTATATACAACTATTACAAGATTGTCTAGTTCGGATCCAATAAATACTAAATTACAAAATAGAGGAGACTCTTGTAAAATGTGCTGTAGGAACTAGATTAAGAGGGGAGTCTTTAAAAATGTACTATAGAGTCTAGAGTAGGAGGAGACTCTTGTAAAATTAATATAAGGTATATACAAATATTAGAAGATAGTCTAGTTCGGATTCAATAAATAATAAATTAAAAAATAGAGGAGACTCTTGTAAAATGTGTTGTAAGAACTAGATTAAGAGGGGAGTCTTTAAAAATGTACTATAGAGTCTAGAGTAGGAGGAGACTCTTGTAAAATTAATACAGGGTAAATACAACTATTGAAAGATGGTCTAGTTTGGATCCAATAAATACTAAACTAATCAAATCCTATAAAATTTGTTTTAAGAACTAGAGTAATGGAGGGAATCTTTAAAAATGTACTATAAAGTGTAAAGTAGGAGGAGACCCTTGTAAAATGTATTATAAAATCTATAGTAGGAGGAGACTCTTTTAAAATTAATACAAGATATATACAACTATTACAAGATAGTATAGTTTTGATCCAATAAATACTAATTTAAACAATTTGGAGGAGACTCTTGTAAAGTATATTGTAAAAACAAGAGTAAGAGGGGACTCTTTAAAAATTTACTATAGAGGTTAGAGTAGGAGGAGACTCTTGTAAAATGTATTATGAAATCTAGAGTAGGAGGAGAATCTTGTAAAATTAATATAAGGTATATACAACTATTACAAGATAGTTTAGTTCGGATCCAATAAATACTAAATTAAACAATTAGGAGGAGACTCTTGTAAAATGTGCTGTAAGAACTAGAGTAAGAGGGGACTGTTTAAAAATGTACTATAAAATCTAGAGTTGGAGGAGACTCTTGTAAAATGTATTATAAAATCTAGAGTAGGAGGAGACTCTTGTATAATTAATATAAGTTATATACAACTATTACAAGATAGTCTAGTTAGGATCCCATAAATACTAAGCCAAACAATTCCTATGAAATGTGTTGTAAGAACTAGAGTAAGAGGGGAATCTTTAAAAATGTACTTTAAAGTGTAGAGTTGGAGGAGACTCTTGTAAAATGTATTATAAAATCTAGAGTAGGAGGAGACTCTTGTAAAATTCATATAAGTTATACACAACTATTACAAGATAGTCTAGTTAGGATCCCATAAATACTAGGCCAATTAATTCCTATGAAATGTGTTGTAAGAACTAGAGTAAGAGGGGACTCTTTAAAAATGTACTATAAGGTGTAGAGTAGGAGGAGACCCTTGTAAAATGTATTATAAAATCTATAGTAGGAGGAGACTCTTGTAAATTTAATATAGTGTATATACAACTATTACAAGATAGTCTAGTTCGGATCCAATAAATAATACACTAAACAATTCCTATAAAATGTGTTGTAAGAACTAGAGTAAGAGGGGAATCTTTAAAAATGTATTATAAATTGTAGAGTTTTAGGAGACTCTTGTAAAATGTATTATAAAATCTAGAGTAGGAGGAGACTCTTGTAAAATTAATATAACGTATATACAACTATTACAAGAGAGTCTAGTTCGGATCCAATAAATACTAAACTAAACTATTCCTATAAAATGTGTTTTAAGAACTAGAGTAATAGGGGAATCTTTAAAAATGTACTATAAAGTGCAGAGTTTGAGGAGACTCTTGTAAAATGTGTTGTAAGAACTAGATTAAGAGGGGAGTCTTTAAAAATGTACTATAGAGTCTAGGGTAGGAGGAGACTCCTGTAAAATTAATATAGGCTAAATACAACTATTGAAAGATGGTCTAGTTCGGATCCAATAAATACTAAATTAAATAATTAGGAGGAGACTCTTGTAAAATGTGTTATAAAATCTAGAGTAGGAGGAGGCTCTTAAAAAATTAATATAAGATATATACAACTATTACAAGATAGTATAGTTCTGATCCAATAAATACTAATTTAAACAATTTGGAGGAGACTCTTGTAAAATATATTGTAAAAACAAGAGTAAGAGGGGACTTTTTAAAAATGTACTATAGAGGTTAGAGTAGGAGGAGACTCTTGTAAAATGTATTATGAAATCTAGAGTAGGAGGAGAATCTTGTAAAATTAATATAAGGTATATACAACTATTAGAAGATAGTCTAGTTCGGATCCAATAAATACTAAATCAAATAATTAGGAGGAGACTCTTGTAAAATGTGTTGTAAGAACTAGAGTAAGAGGGGACTGTTTAAAAATGTACTATAAAATCTAGAGTTGGAGAAGACTCTTGTAAAATGTATTATAAAATCTAGAGTAGGAGGAGACTCTTGTATGGTTAATATAAGTTATATACAACTATTACAAGATAGTCTAGTTAGGATCCCATAACTACTAAGCCAAACAATTTCTATGAAATGTGTTGTAAGAACTAGAGTAAGAGGGGACTCTTTAAAAATGTACTATAAAGTGTATTCTAGAAGGAGACCCTTGTAAAATGTATTATAAAATCTAGAGTAGGAGGACACTCTCGTAAAATTAATATAAGGTATATACAACTATTACAAGATAGTATAGTTCTGATCCAATAAATACTTAATTAAACAATTGAGGGGAGACTCTTGTAAAGTATGTTGTAAAAACAAGAGTAAGAGGGGACTCTTAAAAAATGTACTATAGAGGTTCGAGTAGGAGGAGACTCTTGTAAAATGTATTATGAAATCTAGAGTAGGAGGAGATTCTTGTAAAATTAATATAAGGTATATACAACTATTACAAGATAGTCTAGTTCGGATCTATTAAATACTAAACTCAACAATTAAGAGGAGACTCTTGTAAAATGTGTTGTAAGAACTAGAGTAAAAGGGGACTCTTTAAAAATGTACTATAAAGTCTAGAGTAGGAGGAGACTCTTGTAAAATGTATTATGAAATCTATAGTAGGAGGAGAGTCTTGTAAAATTAATATAAGGTATATACAACTATTAGAAGATAGTCTAGTTCGGATCCAATAAATAATAATTTAAAAAATAGAGGAGACTCTTGTAAAATGTGCTGTAAGAACTAGATTAAGAGGGGAGTCTTTAAAAATGTACTATAGAGTCTAGAGTAGGAGGAGACTCTTGTAAAATTAATATAGGTTAAATACAACTATTGAAAGATGGTCTAGTTTGGATCCAATAAATACTAAACTAAACAAATCCTTTAAAAGTTGTTTTAAGAACTAGAGTAATGGAGGGAATCTTTAAAAATGTACTATAAAGTGAAGAGTTGGAGGACACGTTTGTAAAATGTATTATAAAATCTAGAGTAGGAGGAGACTCTTGTAAAATTAATATAACGTATGTACAACTATTACAAGATAGTCTAGTTCGGATCCAATAAATACTAAACTAAACAAATCCTTTAAAAGTTGTTTTAAGAACTAGAGTAATGGAGGGAATCTTTAAAAATGTACTATAAAGTGTAGAGTTGGAGGACACGTTTGTAAAATGTACTATAAAGTGTAGAGTTGGAGGAGACTCTTGTAAAATGTATTATAAAATTTAGAGTAGGAGGAGACTCTTGTAAAATTAATATAAGTATATACAACTATTACAAGATAGTTTAGTTCGGATCCAATAAATACTAAACTTAACAATTAGGAGGAGATTCTTGTAAAATGTGTTGTAAGAACTAGAGTAAGAGGGGACTCTTTAAAAATGTACTATAAAGTGTAGAGTTGGAGGAGACCCTTGTAAAATGTATTATAAAATCTATAGTAGGAGGAGACTCTTTTAAAATTAATACAAGATATATACAACTATTACAAGATAGTATAGTTCTGATCCAATAAATACTAATTTAAACAATTTGGAGGAGACTCTTGCAAAGTATATTGTAAAAACAAGAGTAAGAGGGGACTCTTTAAAAATGTACTATAGAGGTTAGAGTAGGAGGAGACTCTTTTAAAATGTATTATGAAATCTAGAGTAGGAGGAGAATCTTGTAAAATTAATATAAGGTATATACAATTATTACAAGATAGTTTAGTTCGGATCCAATAAATACTAAACTTAACAATTAGGAGGAGATTCTTGTAAAATGTGTTGTAAGAACTAGAGTAAGAGGGGACTCTTTAAAAATGTACTATAAAGTGTAGAGTTGGAGGAGACCCTTGTAAAATGTATTATAAAATCTATAGTAGGAGGAGACTCTTTTAAAATTAATACAAGATATATACAACTATTACAAGATAGTATAGTTCTGATCCAATAAATACTAATTTAAACAATTTGGAGGAGACTCTCGCAAAGTATATTGTAAAAACAAGAGTATGAGGGGACTCTTTAAAAATGTACTATAGAGGTTAGAGTAGGAGGAGACTCTTGTAAAATGTATTATGAAATCTAGAGAAGGAGGAAATTCTAGTAAAATTAATATAAGATATATACAACTATTAGAAGATAGTCTAGTTCGGATCCAATAAACACTAAATTACAAAATAGAGGAGACTCTTGTAAAATGTGTTGTAGGAACTAGATTAAGAGGGGAGTCTTTAAAAATGTACTTTAGAGTCTAGAGTAGGAGGAGACTCTTGTAAAATTAATATAAGGTATATACAACTATTACAAGATAGTCTAGTTCGGATCCAATAAATAATAAATTAAAAAATAGAGGAGACTCTTATAAAATGTGCTGTAAGAACTAGATTAAGAGGGGAGTCTTTAAAAATGTACTATAGAGTCTAGAGTAGGAGGAGACTCTTGTAAAATTAATATAGGGTAAATACAACTATTGAAAGATGGTCTAGTTTGGATCCAATAAATACTAAACTAATCAAATCCTATAAAATTTATTTTAAGAACTAGAGTAATGGAGGGAATCTTTAAAAATGTACTATAAAGTGTAGAGTTGGAGGACACGTTTGTAAAATGTATTATAAAATCTAGAGTAGGAGGAGACTCTTGTAAAATTAATATAACGTATATACAACTATTACAAGATAGTATAGTTCTCATCCAATAAATACTAATTTAAACAATTTGGAGGAGACTCTTGTAAAATATATTGTAAAAACAAGAGTAAGAGGGGACTCTTTAAAAATGTACTATAGAGGTTAGAGTAGGAGGAGACTCTTGTAAAATGTATTATGAAATCTAGAGTAGGAGGAGAATCTTGTAAAATTAATATAAGGTATATACAACTATTAGAAGATAGTCTAGTTCGGATCCAATAAATACTAAACTTAACAATTAGGAGGAGATTTTGTAAAATGTGTTGTAAGAACTAGAGTAAGAGGGGACTCTTTAAAAATGTACTATAAAGTCTAGAGTTGGAGGAGACTCTTGTAAAATATATTATAAAATCTAGAGTAGGAGGAGACTCTTGTAAAATTAATATAAGTTATATACAACTATTACAAGATAGTCTAGTTAGGATCTCATAAATACTAAGCCAAACAATTCCTATGAAATGTGTTGTAAGAACTAGAGTAAGAGGGGACTCTTTAAAAATGTACTATAAAGTGTAGAGTAGGAGGAGACCCTTTTAAAATGTATTATAAAATCTAGAGTAGGAGGAGACTCTTGTAAAATTAATATAAGGTATATACAACTATTACAAGATAGCATAGTTCTGATCCAATAAATACTAAATTAAACAATTGAGGGGAGACTCTTGTAAAGTATGTTGTAAAAACAAGAGTAAGAGGGGACTCTTAAAAAAGGTACTATAGAGGTTCGAGTAGGAGGAGACTCTTGTAAAATGTATTATGAAATCTAGAGTAGGAGGAGATTCTTGTAAAATTAATATAAGGTATATACAACTATTACAAGATAGTCTAGTTCGGATCTATTAAATACTAAACTCAACAATTAAGAGGAGACTCTTGTAAAATGTGTTGTAAGAACTAGAGTAAAAGGGGACTCTTTAAAAATGTACTATAAAGTCTAGAGTAGGAGGAGACTCTTGTAAAATGTATTATAACATCTAGAGTAAGAGGAGACTCTTTTAAAATTAATACAAGGTATATACAACTATTACAAGATAGTCTAAGTTCGGATCCAATGAATACTAAATTACAAAATAGAGGAGACTCTTGTAAAATGTGTTGTAGGAACTAGATTAAGAGGGGAGTCTTTAAAAATGTACTATAGAGTCTAGAGTAGGAGGAGACTCTTGTAAAATGAATATAAGGTATATACAACTATTAGAAGATAGTCTAGTTCGGATCCAATAAATAATAAATTAAAAAATAGAGGAGACTCTTGTAAAATGTGCTGTAAGAACTAGATTAAGAGGGGAGTCTTTAAAAATGTACTATAGAGTCTAGAGTAGGAGGAGACTCTTGTAAAATTAATATAGGGTAAATACAACTATTGAAAGATGGTCTAGTTTGGATCCAATAAATACTAAACTAAAAAAATCCTATAAAATTGGTTTTAAGAACTAGAGTAATGAAGGGAATCTTTAAAAATGTACTATAAAGTGAAGAGTTGGAGGACACGTTTGTAAAATGTATTATAAAATCTAGAGTAGGAGGAGACTCTTGTAAAATTAATATAACGTATGTACAACTATTACAAGATAGTCTAGTTCGGATCCAATAAATACTAAACTAAACAAATCCTTTAAAAGTTGTTTTAAGAACTAGAGTAATGGAGGGAATCTTTAAAAATGTACTATAAAGTGTAGAGTTGGAGGAGACTTTTGTAAAATGTATTATAAAATCTAGAGTAGGAGGAAATTCTTGTAAAATTAATATAAGGTATATACAACTATTAGAAGATAGTCTAGTTCGGATCCAATAAATACTAAACTAAACAATTAGGAGGAGACTCTTGTAAAATGTGTTGTAAGAACTAGAGTAAGAGGGGACTCTTTAAAAATGGACTATAAAGTCTAGAGTTGGAGGAGACTCTTATAAAATGTATTAAAAAATTTAGAGTAGGAGGAGACTCTTGTAAAATTAATATAAGTTATATACAACTATTACAAGATAGTTTAGATCGGATCCAATAAATACTAAATTAAACAATTAGGAGGAGACTCTTGTAAAATGTGTTGTATAAACTAGAGTAAGAGGGGACTGTTTAAATATGTACTATAAAATCTAGAGTTGGAGGAGACTCTTGTAAAATGTATTATAAAATCTAGAGTAGGAGGAGACTCTTGTATAGTTAATATAAGTTATATACAACTATTACAAGATAGTCTAGTTAGGATCCCATAAATACTAAGCCAAACAATTCCTATGAAATGTGTTGTAAGAACTAGAGTAAGAGGGGACTCTTTAAAAATGTACTATAAAGTGTATTCTAGGAGGAGACCCTTGTAAAATGTATTATAAAATCTAGAGTAGGAGGACACTCTCGTAAAATTAATATAAGGTATATACAACTATTACAAGATAGTCTAATTCGGATCCAATAAATACTAAACTAATCAAATCCTATAAAATTTATTTTAAGAACTAGAGTAATGGAGGGAATCTTTAAAAATGTACTATAAAGTGTAGAGTTGGAGGACACGTTTGTAAAATGTACTATAAAGTGTAGAGTTGGAGGAGACTCTTGTAAAATGTATTATAAAATTTAGAGTAGGAGGAGACTCTTGTAAAATTAATATAAGTATATACAACTATTACAAGATAGTTTAGTTCGGATCCAATAAATACTAAACTTAACAATTAGGAGGAGATTCTTGTAAAATGTGTTGTAAGAACTAGAGTAAGAGGGGACTCTTTAAAAATGTACTATAAAGTGTAGAGTTGGAGGAGACCCTTGTAAAATGTATTATAAAATCTATAGTAGGAGGAGACTCTTTTAAAATTAATACAAGATATATACAACTATTACAAGATAGTATAGTTCTGATCCAATAAATACTAATTTAAACAATTTGGAGGAGACTCTTGCAAAGTATATTGTAAAAACAAGAGTAAGAGGGGACTCTTTAAAAATGTACTATAGAGGTTAGAGTAGGAGGAGACTCTTTTAAAATGTATTATGAAATCTAGAGTAGGAGGAGAATCTTGTAAAATTAATATAAGGTATATACAATTATTACAAGATAGTTTAGTTCGGATCCAATAAATACTAAACTTAACAATTAGGAGGAGATTCTTGTAAAATGTGTTGTAAGAACTAGAGTAAGAGGGGACTCTTTAAAAATGTACTATAAAGTGTAGAGTTGGAGGAGACCCTTGTAAAATGTATTATAAAATCTATAGTAGGAGGAGACTCTTTTAAAATTAATACAAGATATATACAACTATTACAAGATAGTATAGTTCTGATCCAATAAATACTAATTTAAACAATTTGGAGGAGACTCTCGCAAAGTATATTGTAAAAACAAGAGTATGAGGGGACTCTTTAAAAATGTACTATAGAGGTTAGAGTAGGAGGAGACTCTTGTAAAATGTATTATGAAATCTAGAGAAGGAGGAAATTCTAGTAAAATTAATATAAGATATATACAACTATTAGAAGATAGTCTAGTTCGGATCCAATAAACACTAAATTACAAAATAGAGGAGACTCTTGTAAAATGTGTTGTAGGAACTAGATTAAGAGGGGAGTCTTTAAAAATGTACTTTAGAGTCTAGAGTAGGAGGAGACTCTTGTAAAATTAATATAAGGTATATACAACTATTACAAGATAGTCTAGTTCGGATCCAATAAATAATAAATTAAAAAATAGAGGAGACTCTTATAAAATGTGCTGTAAGAACTAGATTAAGAGGGGAGTCTTTAAAAATGTACTATAGAGTCTAGAGTAGGAGGAGACTCTTGTAAAATTAATATAGGGTAAATACAACTATTGAAAGATGGTCTAGTTTGGATCCAATAAATACTAAACTAATCAAATCCTATAAAATTTATTTTAAGAACTAGAGTAATGGAGGGAATCTTTAAAAATGTACTATAAAGTGTAGAGTTGGAGGACACGTTTGTAAAATGTATTATAAAATCTAGAGTAGGAGGAGACTCTTGTAAAATTAATATAACGTATATACAACTATTACAAGATAGTATAGTTCTCATCCAATAAATACTAATTTAAACAATTTGGAGGAGACTCTTGTAAAATATATTGTAAAAACAAGAGTAAGAGGGGACTCTTAAAAAATGTACTATAAAGTCTAGAGTTGGAGGAGACTCTTGTAAAATATATTATAAAATCTAGAGTAGGAGGAGACTCTTGTAAAATTAATATAAGGTATATACAACTATTACAAGATAGCATAGTTCTGATCCAATAAATACTAAATTAAACAATTGAGGGGAGACTCTTGTAAAGTATGTTGTAAAAACAAGAGTAAGAGGGGACTCTTAAAAAAGGTACTATAGAGGTTCGAGTAGGAGGAGACTCTTGTAAAATGTATTATGAAATCTAGAGTAGGAGGAGATTCTTGTAAAATTAATATAAGGTATATACAACTATTACAAGATAGTCTAGTTCGGATCTATTAAATACTAAACTCAACAATTAAGAGGAGACTCTTGTAAAATGTGTTGTAAGAACTAGAGTAAAAGGGGACTCTTTAAAAATGTACTATAAAGTCTAGAGTAGGAGGAGACTCTTGTAAAATGTATTATAACATCTAGAGTAAGAGGAGACTCTTTTAAAATTAATACAAGGTATATACAACTATTACAAGATAGTCTAGTTCGGATCCAATGAATACTAAATTACAAAATAGAGGAGACTCTTGTAAAATGTGTTGTAGGAACTAGATTAAGAGGGGAGTCTTTAAAAATGTACTATAGAGTCTAGAGTAGGAGGAGACTCTTGTAAAATGAATATAAGGTATATACAACTATTAGAAGATAGTCTAGTTCGGATCCAATAAATAATAAATTAAAAAATAGAGGAGACTCTTGTAAAATGTGCTGTAAGAACTAGATTAAGAGGGGAGTCTTTAAAAATGTACTATAGAGTCTAGAGTAGGAGGAGACTCTTGTAAAATTAATATAGGGTAAATACAACTATTGAAAGATGGTCTAGTTTGGATCCAATAAATACTAAACTAAAAAAATCCTATAAAATTGGTTTTAAGAACTAGAGTAATGAAGGGAATCTTTAAAAATGTACTATAAAGTGAAGAGTTGGAGGACACGTTTGTAAAATGTATTATAAAATCTAGAGTAGGAGGAGACTCTTGTAAAATTAATATAACGTATGTACAACTATTACAAGATAGTCTAGTTCGGATCCAATAAATACTAAACTAAACAAATCCTTTAAAAGTTGTTTTAAGAACTAGAGTAATGGAGGGAATCTTTAAAAATGTACTATAAAGTGTAGAGTTGGAGGAGACTTTTGTAAAATGTATTATAAAATCTAGAGTAGGAGGAAATTCTTGTAAAATTAATATAAGGTATATACAACTATTAGAAGATAGTCTAGTTCGGATCCAATAAATACTAAACTAAACAATTAGGAGGAGACTCTTGTAAAATGTGTTGTAAGAACTAGAGTAAGAGGGGACTCTTTAAAAATGGACTATAAAGTCTAGAGTTGGAGGAGACTCTTATAAAATGTATTAAAAAATTTAGAGTAGGAGGAGACTCTTGTAAAATTAATATAAGTTATATACAACTATTACAAGATAGTTTAGATCGGATCCAATAAATACTAAATTAAACAATTAGGAGGAGACTCTTGTAAAATGTGTTGTATAAACTAGAGTAAGAGGGGACTGTTTAAATATGTACTATAAAATCTAGAGTTGGAGGAGACTCTTGTAAAATGTATTATAAAATCTAGAGTAGGAGGAGACTCTTGTATAGTTAATATAAGTTATATACAACTATTACAAGATAGTCTAGTTAGGATCCCATAAATACTAAGCCAAACAATTCCTATGAAATGTGTTGTAAGAACTAGAGTAAGAGGGGACTCTTTAAAAATGTACTATAAAGTGTATTCTAGGAGGAGACCCTTGTAAAATGTATTATAAAATCTAGAGTAGGAGGACACTCTCGTAAAATTAATATAAGGTATATACAACTATTACAAGATAGTCTAATTCGGATCCAATAAATACTAAACTAATCAAATCCTATAAAATTTATTTTAAGAACTAGAGTAATGGAAGGAATCTTTAAAAATGTACTATAAAGTGTAGAGTTGGAGGACACGTTTGTAAAATGTATTATGAAATCTAGAGTAGGAGGAGACTCTTGTAAAATTAATATAACGTATATACAACTATTACAAGATAGTATAGTTCTGATCCAATAAATACTAATTTAAACAATTTGGAGGAGACTCTTGTAAAATATATTGTAAAAACAAGAGTAAGAGGGGACTCTTTAAAAATGTACTATAGAGGTTAGAGTAGGAGGAGACTCTTGTAAAATGTATTATGAAATCTAGAGTAGGAGGAGAATCTTGTAAAATTAATATAAGGTATATACAACTATTAGAAGATAGTCTAGCTCGGATCCAATAAATACTAAACTTAACAATTAGGAGGAGATTCTTGTAAAATGTGTTGTAAGAACTAGAGTAAGAGGGGACTCTTTAAAAATGTACTATAAAGTGTAGAGTTGGAAGAGACTCTTTTAAAATGTATTATAAAATCTAGAGTAGGAGGAAATTCTTGTAAAATTAATATAAGATATATACAACTATTAGAAGATAGTCTAGTTCGGTTCCAATAAATACTAAACTAAACAATTCCTATAAAATGTGTTTTAAGAACTAGAGTATGAGGGGACTCTTTAAAAATGTACTATAAAGTGTAGAGTTGGAGGAGACTCTAGTAAAATGTATTATAAAATCTAGAGTAGGAGGAGACTCTTGTAAAATTCATATAAGTTATACACAACTATTACAAGATAGTCTAGTTAGGATCCCATAAATACTAAGCCAATTAATTCCTATGAAATGTGTTGTAAGAACTAGAGTAAGAGGGGACCCTTTAAAAATGTACTATAAAGTGTAGAGTAGGAGGAGACCCTGGTAAAATGTATTATAAAATCTATAGTAGGAGGAGACTCTTTTAAAATTAATACAAGATATATACAACTATTACAAGATAGTATAGTTCTGATCCAATAAATACTAATTTAAACAATTTGGAGGAGACTGTTGTAAAATGTGTTGTAAGAACTAGAGTAAGAGGGGACTCTTTAAAAATGTACTATAAAGTGTAGAGTTGGAAGAGACTCTTGTAAAATGTATTATAAAATCTAGAGTAGGAGGAAATTCTTGTAAAATTAATATAAGATATATACAACTATTAGAAGATAGTCTAGTTCGGATCCAATAAATACTAAATCAAACAATTAGGAGGTGACTCTTGTAAAATGTGTTGTAAGAACTAGAGTAAGAGGGGACTGTTTAAAAATGTACTATAAAATCTAGAGTTGGAGGAGACTCTTGTAAAATGTATTATGAAATATAGAGTAGGAGGAGACTCTTGTAAAATTAATATAAGTTATATACAACTATTACAAGATATTCTAGTTAGGATCTCATAAATACTAAGCCAAACAATCCCTATGAAATGTGTTGTAAGAACTAGAGTAAGAGGGGACTCTTTAAAAATGTACTATAAAGTGTAGAGTAGGAGGAGACCCTTTTAAAATGTATTATAAAATCTAGAGTAGGAGGAGACTCTTGTAAAATTAATATAAGGTATATACAATTATTACAAGATAGCATAGTTCTGATCCAATAAATACTAAATTAAACAATCGAGGGGAGACTCTTGTAAAGTATGTTGTAAAAACAAGAGAAAGAGGGGACTCTTAAAAAATGTACTATAGAGGTTCGAGTAGGAGGAGACTCTTGTAAAATGTATTATGAAATCTAGAGTAGGAGGAGATTCTTGTAAAATTAATATAAGGTATATACAACTATTACAAGATAGTCTAGTTCGGATCTATTAAATACTAAACTCAACAATTAAGAGGAGACTCTTGTAAAGTGTGTTGTAAGAACTAGAGTAAAAGGGGACTCTTTAAAAATGTACTATAAAGTCTAGAGTAGGAGGAGACTCTTGTAAAATGTACTATAAAATCTAGAGTAAGAGGAGACTCTTTTAAAATTAATACAAGGTATATACAACTATTACAAGATAGTCTAGTTCGGATCCAATAAATACTAAATTACAAAATAGAGGAGACTCTTGTAAAATATATTGTAAAAACAAGAGTAAGAGGGGACTCTTTAAAAATGTACTATAGAGGTTAGAGTAGGAGGAGACTCTTGTAAAATGTATTATGAAATCTAGAGTAGGAGGAGAATCTTGTAAAATTAATATAAGGTATATACAACTATTAGAAGATAGTCTAGTTCGGATCCAATAAATACTAAACTTAACAATTAGGAGGAGATTCTTGTAAAATGTGTTGTAAGAACTAGAGTAAGAGGGGACTCTTTAAAAATGTACTATAAAGTGTAGAGTAGGAGGAGACTCTTGTAAAATGTATTATAAAATCTATAGTAGGAGGAGACTCTTGTAAAATTCATATAAGTTATACACAACTATTACAAGATAGTCTAGTTAGGATCCCATAAATACTAAGCCAAACAATTCCTATGAAATGTGTTGTAAGAACTAGAGTAAGAGGGGACTCTTTAAAAATGTACTATAAAGTGTATTCTAGGAGGAGACCCTTGTAAAATGTATTATAAAATCTAGAGTAGGAGGACACTCTCGTAAAATTAATATAAGGTATATACAACTATTACAAGATAGTCTAATTCGGATCCAATAAATACTAAACTTAACAATTAGGAGGAGATTCTTGTAAAATGTGTTGTAAGAACTAGAGTAAGAGGGGACTCTTTAAAAATGGACTATAAAGTCTAGAGTTGGAGGAGACTCTTATAAAATGTATTAAAAAATTTAGAGTAGGAGGAGACTCTTGTAAAATTAATATAAGTTATATACAACTATTACAAGATAGTTTAGATCGGATCCAATAAATACTAAATTAAACAATTAGGAGGAGACTCTTGTAAAATGTGTTGTAAGAACTAGAGTAAGAGGGGACTGTTTAAATATGTACTATAAAATCTAGAGTTGGAGGAGACTCTTGTAAAATGTATTATAAAATCTAGAGTAGGAGGAGACTCTTGTATAGTTAATATAAGTTATATACAACTATTACAAGATAGTCTAGTTAGGATCCCATAAATACTAAGCCAAACAATTCCTATGAAATGTGTTGTAAGAACTAGAGTAAGAGGGGACTCTTTAAAAATGTACTATAAAGTGTATTCTAGGAGGAGACCCTTGTAAAATGTATTATAAAATCTAGAGTAGGAGGACACTCTCGTAAAATTAATATAAGGTATATACAACTATTACAAGATAGTCTAATTCGGATCCAATAAATACTAAACTAATCAAATCCTATAAAATTTATTTTAAGAACTAGAGTAATGGAAGGAATCTTTAAAAATGTACTATAAAGTGTAGAGTTGGAGGACACGTTTGTAAAATGTATTATGAAATCTAGAGTAGGAGGAGACTCTTGTAAAATTAATATAACGTATATACAACTATTACAAGATAGTATAGTTCTGATCCTATAAATACTAATTTAAACAATTTGGAGGAGACTCTTGTAAAATATATTGTAAAAACAAGAGTAAGAGGGGACTCTTTAAAAATGTACTATAGAGGTTAGAGTAGGAGGAGACTCTTGTAAAATGTATTATGAAATCTAGAGTAGGAGGAGAATCTTGTAAAATTAATATAAGGTATATACAACTATTAGAAGATAGTCTAGCTCGGATCCAATAAATACTAAACTTAACAATTAGGAGGAGATTCTTGTAAAATGTGTTGTAAGAACTAGAGTAAGAGGGGACTCTTTAAAAATGTACTATAAAGTGTAGAGTTGGAAGAGACTCTTTTAAAATGTATTATAAAATCTAGAGTAGGAGGAAATTCTTGTAAAATTAATATAAGATATATACAACTATTAGAAGATAGTCTAGTTCGGTTCCAATAAATACTAAACTAAACAATTCCTATAAAATGTGTTTTAAGAACTAGAGTATGAGGGGACTCTTTAAAAATGTACTATAAAGTGTAGAGTTGGAGGAGACTCTAGTAAAATGTATTATAAAATCTAGAGTAGGAGGAGACTCTTGTAAAATTCATATAAGTTATACACAACTATTACAAGATAGTCTAGTTAGGATCCCATAAATACTAAGCCAATTAATTCCTATGAAATGTGTTGTAAGAACTAGAGTAAGAGGGGACCCTTTAAAAATGTACTATAAAGTGTAGAGTAGGAGGAGACCCTGGTAAAATGTATTATAAAATCTATAGTAGGAGGAGACTCTTTTAAAATTAATACAAGATATATACAACTATTACAAGATAGTATAGTTCTGATCCAATAAATACTAATTTAAACAATTTGGAGGAGACTGTTGTAAAATGTGTTGTAAGAACTAGAGTAAGAGGGGACTCTTTAAAAATGTACTATAAAGTGTAGAGTTGGAAGAGACTCTTGTAAAATGTATTATAAAATCTAGAGTAGGAGGAAATTCTTGTAAAATTAATATAAGATATATACAACTATTAGAAGATAGTCTAGTTCGGATCCAATAAATACTAAATCAAACAATTAGGAGGTGACTCTTGTAAAATGTGTTGTAAGAACTAGAGTAAGAGGGGACTGTTTAAAAATGTACTATAAAATCTAGAGTTGGAGGAGACTCTTGTAAAATGTATTATGAAATATAGAGTAGGAGGAGACTCTTGTAAAATTAATATAAGTTATATACAACTATTACAAGATATTCTAGTTAGGATCTCATAAATACTAAGCCAAACAATCCCTATGAAATGTGTTGTAAGAACTAGAGTAAGAGGGGACTCTTTAAAAATGTACTATAAAGTGTAGAGTAGGAGGAGACCCTTTTAAAATGTATTATAAAATCTAGAGTAGGAGGAGACTCTTGTAAAATTAATATAAGGTATATACAATTATTACAAGATAGCATAGTTCTGATCCAATAAATACTAAATTAAACAATCGAGGGGAGACTCTTGTAAAGTATGTTGTAAAAACAAGAGAAAGAGGGGACTCTTAAAAAATGTACTATAGAGGTTCGAGTAGGAGGAGACTCTTGTAAAATGTATTATGAAATCTAGAGTAGGAGGAGATTCTTGTAAAATTAATATAAGGTATATACAACTATTACAAGATAGTCTAGTTCGGATCTATTAAATACTAAACTCAACAATTAAGAGGAGACTCTTGTAAAGTGTGTTGTAAGAACTAGAGTAAAAGGGGACTCTTTAAAAATGTACTATAAAGTCTAGAGTAGGAGGAGACTCTTGTAAAATGTACTATAAAATCTAGAGTAAGAGGAGACTCTTTTAAAATTAATACAAGGTATATACAACTATTACAAGATAGTCTAGTTCGGATCCAATAAATACTAAATTACAAAATAGAGGAGACTCTTGTAAAATATATTGTAAAAACAAGAGTAAGAGGGGACTCTTTAAAAATGTACTATAGAGGTTAGAGTAGGAGGAGACTCTTGTAAAATGTATTATGAAATCTAGAGTAGGAGGAGAATCTTGTAAAATTAATATAAGGTATATACAACTATTAGAAGATAGTCTAGTTCGGATCCAATAAATACTAAACTTAACAATTAGGAGGAGATTCTTGTAAAATGTGTTGTAAGAACTAGAGTAAGAGGGGACTCTTTAAAAATGTACTATAAAGTGTAGAGTAGGAGGAGACTCTTGTAAAATGTATTATAAAATCTATAGTAGGAGGAGACTCTTGTAAAATTCATATAAGTTATACACAACTATTACAAGATAGTCTAGTTAGGATCCCATAAATACTAATCCAATTAATTCCTATGAAATGTGTTGTAAGAACTAGAGTAAGAGGGGACCCTTTAAAAATGTACTGTAAAGTGTAGAGTAGGAGGAGACCCTGGTATAATGTATTATAAAATCTATAGTAGGAGGAGACTCTTTTAAAATTAATACAAGATATATACAACTATTACAAGATAGTATAGTTCTGATCCAATAAATACTAATTTAAACAATTTGGAGGAGACTCTTGTAAAGTATATTGTAAAAACAAGAGTAAGAGGGGACTCTTTAAAAATGTACTATAGAGGTTAGAGTAGGAGGAGACTCTTGTAAAATGTACTATAAAATCTAGAGTAAGAGGAGACTCTTTTAAAATTAATACAAGGTATATACAACTATTACAAGATAGTCTAGTTCGGATCCAATAAATACTAAACTTAACAATAAGGAGGAGATTCTTGTAAAATGTGTTGTAAGAACTAGAGTAAGAGGGGACTCTTTAAAAATGTACTATAAAGTGTAGAGTTGGAAGAGACTCTTGTAAAATGTATTATGAAATCTAGAGTAGGAGGAGAATCTTGTAAAATTAATATAAGGTATATACAACTATTACAAGATAGTTTAGTTCGGATCCAATAAATACTAAACTTAACAATTAGGAGGAGATTCTTGTAAAATGTGTTGTAAGAACTAGAGTAAGAGGGGACTCTTTAAAAATGTACTATAAAGTGTAGAGTTGAAAGAGACTCTTGTAAAATGTATTATAAAATCTAGAGTAGGAGGAAAATTCTTGTAAAATTAATATAAGATATATACAACTATTAGAAGATAGTCTAGTTCGGATCCAATAAATACTAAATCAAACAATTAGGAGGTGACTCTTGTAAAATGTGTTGTAAGAACTAGAGTAAGAGGGGACTGTTTAAAAATGTACTATAAAGTCTAGAGTTGGAGGAGACTCTTGTAAAATGTATTATAAAATCTAGAGTAGGAGGAGACTCTTGTAAAATTAATATAAGTTATATACAACTATTACAAGATAGTCTAGTTAGGATCTCATAAATACTAAGCCAAATAATTCCTATGAAATGTGTTGTAAGAACTAGAGTAAGAGGGGACTCTTTAAAAATGTACTATAAAGTGTAGAGTTGGAGGAGACTCTTGTAAAATGTATAATAAAATCTAGAGTAGGAGGAGACTCTTGTAAAATTCATATAAGTTATACACAACTATTACAAGATAGTCTAGTTAGGATCCCATAAATACTAAGCCAATTAATTCCTATGAAATGTGTTGTAAGAACTAGAGTAAGAGGGGACCCTTTAAAAATGTACTATAAAGTGTAGAGTAGGAGGAGACCCTGGTAAAATGTATTATAAAATCTATAGTAGGAGGAGACTCTTTTAAAATTAATACAAGATATATACAACTATTACAAGATAGTATAGTTCTGATCCAATAAATACTAATTTAAACAATTTGGAGGAGACTCTTGTAAAGTATATTGTAAAAAGAAGAGTAAGAGGGGACTCTTTAAAAATGTACTATAGAGGTTAGAGTAGGAGGAGACTCTTGTGAAATGTATTATGAAATCTAGAGTAGGAGGAGAATCTTGTAAAATTAATATAAGGTATATACAACTATTACAAGATAGTTTAGTTCGGATCCAATAAATACTAAACTTAACAATTAGGAGGAGATTCTTGTAAAATGTGTTGTAAGAATTAGAGTAAGAGGGGACTCTTTAAAAATGTACTATAAAGTGTAGAGTTGGAAGAGACTCTTGTAAAATGTATTATAAAATCTAGAGTAGGAGGAAATTCTTGTAAAATTAATATAAGATATATACAACTATTAGAAGATAGTCTAGTTCGGATCCAATAAATACTAAATCAAACAATTAGGAGGTGACTCTTGTAAAATGTGTTGTAAGAACTAGAGTAAGAGGGGACTGTTTAAAAATGTACTATAAAGTCTAGAGTTGGAGGAGACTCTTGTAAAATGTATTATAAAATCTAGAGTAGGAGAAGACTCTTGTAAAATTAATATAAGTTATATACAACTATTACAAGATAGTCTAGTTAGGATCTCATAAATACTAAGCCAAACAATTCCTATGAAATGTGTTGTAAGAACTAGAGTAAGAGGGGACTCTTTAAAAATGTACTATAAAGTGTAGAGTTGGAGGAGACTCTTGTAAAATGTATTATAAAATCTATAGTAGGAGGAGACTCTTGTAAAATTCATATAAGTTATACACAACTATTACAAGATAGTCTAGTTAGGATCCCATAAATACTAAGCCAATTAATTCCTATGAAATGTGTTGTAAGAACTAGAGTAAGAGGGGACCCTTTAAAAATGTACTGTAAAGTGTAGAGTAGGAGGAGACCCTGGTATAATGTATTATAAAATCTATAGTAGGAGGAGACTCTTTTAAAATTAATACAAGATATATACAACTATTACAAGATAGTATAGTTCTGATCCAATAAATACTAATTTAAACAATTTGGAGGAGACTCTTGTAAAGTATATTGTAAAAAGAAGAGTAAGAGGGGACTCTTTAAAAATGTACTATAGAGGTTAGAGTAGGAGTAGACTCTTGTGAAATGTATTATGAAATCTAGAGTAGGAGGAGAATCTTGTAAAATTAATATAAGGTATATACAACTATTACAAGATAGTTTAGTTCGGATCCAATAAATACTAAACTTAACAATTAGGAGGAGATTCTTGTAAAATGTGTTGTAATAACTAGAGTAAGAGGGGACTCTTTAAAAATGTACTATAAAGTGTAGAGTTGGAAGAGACTCTTGTAAAATGTATTATAAAATCTAGAGTAGGAGGAAATTCTTGTAAAATTAATATAAGATATATACAACTATTAGAAGATAGTCTAGTTCGGATCCAATAAATACTAAATCAAACAATTAGGAGGTGACTCTTGTAAAATGTGTTGTAAGAACTAGAGTAAGAGGGGACTGTTTAAAAATGTACTATAAAGTCTAGAGTTGGAGGAGACTCTTGTAAAATGTATTATAAAATCTAGAGTAGGAGAAGACTCTTGTAAAATTAATATAAGTTATATACAACTATTACAAGATAGTCTAGTTAGGATCTCATAAATACTAAGCCAAACAATTCCTATGAAATGTGTTGTAAGAACTAGAGTAAGAGGGGACTCTTTAAAAATGTACTATAAAGTGTAGAGTAGGAGGAGACTCTTGTAAAATGTATTATAAAATCTATAGTAGGAGGAGACTCTTGTAAAATTCATATAAGTTATACACAACTATTACAAGATAGTCTAGTTAGGATCCCATAAATACTAAGCCAATTAATTCCTATGAAATGTGTTGTAAGAACTAGAGTAAGAGGGGACCCTTTAAAAATGTACTGTAAAGTGTAGAGTAGGAGGAGACCCTGGTATAATGTATTATAAAATCTATAGTAGGAGGAGACTCTTTTAAAATTAATACAAGATATATACAACTATTACAAGATAGTATAGTTCTGATCCAATAAATACTAATTTAAACAATTTGGAGGAGACTCTTGTAAAGTATATTGTAAAAAGAAGAGTAAGAGGGGACTCTTTAAAAATGTACTATAGAGGTTAGAGTAGGAGTAGACTCTTGTGAAATGTATTATGAAATCTAGAGTAGGAGGAGAATCTTGTAAAATTAATATAAGGTGTATACAACTATTACAAGATAGTTTAGTTCGGATCCAATAAATACTAAACTTAACAATTAGGAGGAGATTCTTGTAAAATGTGTTGTAAGAACTAGAGTAAGAGGGGACTCTTTAAAAATGTACTATAAAGTGTAGAGTTGGAAGAGACTCTTGTAAAATGTATTATAAAATCTAGAGTAGGAGGAAATTCTTGTAAAATTAATATAAGATATATACAACTATTAGGAGATAGTCTAGTTCGGATCCAATAAATACTAAATCAAACAATTAGGAGGTAACTCTTGTAAAATGTGTTGTAAGAACTAGAGTAAGAGGGGACTGTTTAAAAATGTACTATAAAGTCTAGAGTTGGAGGAGACTCTTGTAAAATGTATTATAAAATATAGAGTAGGAGGAGACTCTTGTAAAATTAATATAAGTTATATACAACTATTACAAGATAGTCTAGTTAGGATCTCATAAATACTAAGCCAAACAATTCCTATGAAATGTGTTGTAAGAACTAGAGTAAGAGGGGACTCTTTAAAAATGTACTATAAAGTGTAGAGTAGGAGGAGACCCTTTTAAAATGTATTATAAAATCTAGAGTAGGAGGAGACTCTTGTAAAATTAAAATAAGGTATATACAATTATTACAAGATAGCATAGTTCTGATCCAATAAATACTAAATTAAACAATCGAGGGCAGACTCTTGTAAAGTATGTTGTAAAAACAAGAGTAAGAGGGGACTCTTAAAAAATGTACTATAGAGGTTCGAGTAGGAGGAGACTCTTGTAAAATGTATTATGAAATCTAGAGTAGGAGGAGATTCTTGTAAAATTAATATAAGGTATATACAACTATTACAAGATAGTCTAGTTCGGATCTATTAAATACTAAACTCAACAATTAAGAGGAGACTTGTAAAATGTGTTGTAAGAACTAGAGTAAAAGGGGACTCTTTAAAAATGTACTATAAAGTCTAGAGTAGGAGGAGACTCTTGTAAAATGTATTATAAAATCTAGAGTAAGAGGAGACTCTTTTAAAATTAATACAAGTTATATACAACTATTACAAGATAGTCTAGTTCGGATCCAATAAATACTAAATTACAAAATAGAGGAGACTCTTGTAAAATGTGTTGTAGGAACTAGATTAAGAGGGGAGTCTTTAAAAATGTACTATAGAGTCTAGAGTAGGAGGAGACTCTTGTAAAATGAATATAAGGTATATACAACTGTTAGAAGATAGTCTAGTTCGGATCCAATAAATAATAAATAAAAAAATAGAGGAGACTCTTGTAAAATGTGCTGTAAGAACTAGATTAAGAGGGGAGTCTTTAAAAATGTACTATAGAGTCTAGAGTAGGAGGAGACTCTTGTAAAATTAATATAGGGTAAATAAAACTATTGAAAGATGGTCTAGTTTGGATCCAATAAATACTAAACTAAAAAAGTCCTATAAAATTGGTTTTAAGGACTAGAGTAATGAAGGGAATCTTTAAAAATGTACTATAAAGTGAAGAGTTGGAGGACACGTTTGTAAAATGTATTATAAAATCTAGAGTAGGAGGAGACTCTTGTAAAATTAATATAACGTATGTACAACTATTACAAGATAGTCTAGTTCGGATCCAATAAATACTAAACTAAACAAATCCTTTAAAAGTTGTTTTAAGAACTAGAGTAATGGAGGGAATCTTTAAAAATGTACTATAAAGTGTAGAGTTGGAGGACACGTTTGTAAAATGTACTATAAAGTGTAGAGTTGGAGGAGACTCTTGTAAAATGTATTATAAAATCTAGAGTAGGAGGAAATTCTTGTAAAATTAATATAAGGTATATACAACTATTAGAAGATAGTCTAGTTCGGATCCAATAAATAATAAATTAAACAATTAGGGGTAGACTCTTGTAAAATGTGTTGTAAGAACTAGAGTAAGAGGGGACTCTTTAAAAATGTATTATAAAGTCTAGAGTTGGAGGAGACTCTTGTAAAATGTATTATAAAATTTAGAGTAGGAGGAGACTCTTGTAAAATTAATATAAGTTATATACAACTATTACAAGATAGTTTAGTTCGGATCCAATAAATACTAAATTAAACAATTAGGAGGAGACTCTTGTAAAATGTGTTGCAAGAACTAGAGTAAGAATGGACTGTTTAAAAATGTACTATAAAATCTAGAGTTGGAGGAGACTCTTGTAAAATGTATTATAAAATCTAGAGTAGGGGGAGACTCTTGTATAATTAATATAAGTTATATACAACTATTACAAGATAGTCTAGTTAGGATCCCATAAATACTAAGCCAAACAATTCCTATGAAATGTGTTGTAAGAACTTGAGTAAGAGGGGAATCTTTAAAAATGTACTATAAAGTGTAGAGTTGGAGGAGACTCTTGTAAAGTGAATTATAAAATCTAGAGTAGGAGGAGACTCTTGTAAAATTCATATAAGTAATACACAACTATTACAAGATAGTCTAGTTAGGATCCCATAAATACTAAGCCAATTAATTCCTATGAAATGTGTTGTAAGAACTAGAGTAAGAGGGGACTCTTTAAAAATGTACTATAAAGTGTAGAGTAGGAGGAGACCCTTGTAAAATGTATTATAAAATCTATAGTAGGAGGAGACTCTTTTAAAATTAATACAAGATATATACAACTATTACAAGATAGTATAGTTCTGATCCAATAAATACTAATTTAAACAATTTGGAGGAGACTCTTGTAAAGTATATCGTAAAAACAAGAGTAAGAGGGGACTCTTTAAAAATGTACTATAGAGGTTAGAGTAGGAGGAGACTCTTTTAAAATGTATTATGAAATCTAGAGTAGGAGGAGAATCTTGTAAAATTAATATAAGGTATATACAACTATTACAAGATAGTTTAGTTCGGATCCAATAAATACTAAACTTAACAATTAGGAGGAGATTCTTGTAAAATGTGTTGTAAGAACTAGAGTAAGAGGGGACTCTTTAAAAATGTGCTATAAATTGTTGAGTTGGAAGAGACTCTTGTAAAATGTATTTATAAAATCTAGAGTAGGAGGAAATTCTTGTAAAATTAATATAAAATATATACAACTATTAGAAGATAGTCTAGTTCGGATCCAATAAACACTAAATTACAAAATAGAGGAGACTCTTGTAAAATGTGTTGTAGGAACTAGATTAAGAGGGGAGTCTTTAAAAATGTACTATAGAGTCTAGAGTAGGAGGAGACTCTTGTAAAATTAATATAAGGTATATACAACTATTAGAAGATAGTCTAGTTCGGATCCAATAAATAATAAATTAAAAAATAGAGGAGACTCTTATAAAATGTGCTGTAAGAACTAGATTAAGAGGGGAGTCTTTAAAAATGTACTATAGAGTCTAGAGTAGGAGGAGACTCTTGTAAAATTAATATAGGGTAAATACAACTATTGAAAGATGGTCTAGTTTGGATCCAATAAACACTAAACTAATCAAATCCTATAAAATTTATTTTAAGAACTAGAGTAATGGAAGGAATCTTTAAAAATGTACTATAAAGTGTAGAGTTGGAGGACACGTTTGTAAAATGTATTATAAAATCTAGAGTAGGAGGAGACTCTTGTAAAATTAATATAACGTATATACAACTATTACAAGATAGTATAGTTCTGATCCAATAAATACTAATTTAAACAATTTGGAGGAGACTCTTGTAAAATATATTGTAAAAACAAGAGTAAGAGGGGACTCTTTAAAAATGTACTATAGAGGTTAGAGTAGGAGGAGACTCTTGTAAAATGTATTATGAAATCTAGAGTAGAAGGAGAATCTTGTAAAATTAATATAAGATATATACAACTATTAGAAGATAGTCTACTTCGGATCCAATAAATACTAAACTTAACAATTAGGAGGAGATTCTTGTAAAATGTGTTGTAAGAACTAGAGTAAGAGGGGACTGTTTAAAAATGTACTATAAAATCTAGAGTTGGAGGAGACTCTTGTAAAATGTATTATAAAATCTAGAGTAGGAGGAAATTCTTGTAAAATTAATATAAGATATATACAATTATTAGAAGATAGTCTAGATCGGTTCCAATAAATACTAAACTAAACAATTCCTATAAAATGTGTTTTAAGAACTAGACTAAGAGGGGACTCTTTAAAAATGTACTATAAAGTGTAGAGTTGGAGGAGACTCTTGTAAAATGTATTATAAAATCTAGAGTAGGAGGAGACTCTTGTAAAATTCATATAAGTTATACACAACTATTACAAGATAGTCTAGTTAGGATCCCATAAATACTAAGCCAATTAATTCCTATGAAATATGTTGTAAGAACTAGATTAAGAGGGGAGTATTTAAAAATGTACTATAGAGTCTAGAGTAGGAGGAGACTCTTGTAAAATTAATATAAGGTATATACAACTATTAGAAGATAGTCTAGTTCGGATCCAATAAATACTAAACTTAACAATTAGGAGGAGATTTTGTAAAATGTGTTGTAAGAACTAGAGTAAGAGGGGACTCTTTAAAAATGTACTATAAAGTCTAGAGTTGGAGGAGACACTTGTAAAATGTATTATAACATCTAGAGTAAGAGGAGACTCTTTTAAAATTAATACAAGGTATATACAACTATTACAAGATAGTCTAGTTCGGATCCAATAAATACTAAATTACAAAATAGAGGAGACTCTTGTGAAATGTGTTGTAGGAACTAGATTAAGAGGGGAGTCTTTAAAAATGTACTATAGAGTCTAGAGTAGGAGGAGACTCTTGTAAAATGAATATAAGGTATATACAACTATTAGAAGATAGTCTAGTTCGGATCCAATAAATAATAAATTAAAAAATAGAGGAGACTCTTGTAAAATGTGCTGTAAGAACTAGATTAAGAGGGGAGTCTTTAAAAAGGTACTATAGAGTCTAGAGTAGGAGGAGACTCTTGTAAAATTAATATAGGGTAAATACAACTATTGAAAGATGGTCTAGTTTGGATCCAATAAAAACTAAACTAAAAAAATCCTATAAAATTGGTTTTAAGAACTAGAGTAATGAAGGGAATCTTTAAAAATGTACTATAAAGTGAAGAGTTGGAGGACACGTTTGTAAAATGTATTATAAAATCTAGAGTAGGAGGAGACTCTTGTAAAATTAATATAACGTATGTACAACTATTACAAGATAGTCTAGTTCGGATCCAATAAATACTAAACTAAACAAATCCTTTAAAAGTTGTTTTAAGAACTAGAGTAATGGAGGGAATCTTTAAAAATGTACTATAAAGTGTAGAGTTGGAGGAGACTTTTGTAAAATGTATTATAAAATCTAGAGTAGGAGGAAATTCTTGTAAAATTAATATAAGGTATATACAACTATTAGAAGATAGTCTAGTTCGGATCCAATAAATACTAAACTAAACAATTAGGAGGAGACTCTTGTAAAATGTGTTGTAAGAACTAGAGTAAGAGGGGACTGTTTAAAAATGTACTATAAAGTCTAGAGTTGGAGGAGACTCTTGTAAAATGTATTATAAAATCTAGAGTAGGAGGAGACGCTTGTAAAATTAATATAAGTTATATACAACTATTACAAGATAGTCTAGTTAGGATCTCATAAATACTAAGCCAAACAATTCCTATGAAATGTGTTGTAAGAACTAGAGTAAGAGGGGACTCTTTAAAAATGTACTATAAAGTGTAGAGTTGGAGGAGACTCTTGTAAAATGTATTATAAAATCTAGAGTAGGAGGAGACTCTTGTAAAATTCATATAAGTTATACACAATAAATACTAAATTACAAAATAGAGGAGACTCTTTTAAAATGTGTTGTAGGAACTAGATTAAGAGGGGAGTCTTTAAAAATGTACTATAGAGTCTAGAGTAGGAGGAGACTCTTGTAAAATGAATATAAGGTATATACAACTATTAGAAGATAGTCTAGTTCGGATCCAATAAATAATAAATTAAAAAATAGAGGAGACTCTTGTAAAATGTGCTGTAAGAACTAGATTGAGAGGGGAGTCTTTAAAAATGTACTATAGAGTCTAGAGTAGGAGGAGACTCTTGTAAAATTAATATAGGGTAAATACAACTATTGAAAGATGGTCTAGTTTGGATCCAATAAATACTAAACTAAAAAAATCCTATAAAATTGGTTTTAAGAACTAGAGTAATGAAGGGAATCTTTAAAAATGTACTATAAAGTGAAGAGTTGGAGGACACGTTTGTAAAATGTATTATAAAATCTAGAGTAGGAGGAGACTCTTGTAAAATTAATATAACGTATGTACAACTATTACAAGATAGTCTAGTTCGGATCCAATAAATACTAAACTAAACAAATCCTTTAAAAGTTGTTTTAAGAACTAGAGTAATGGAGGGAATCTTTAAAAATGTACTATAAAGTGTAGAGTTGGAGGAGACTTTTGTAAAATGTATTATAAAATCTAGAGTAGGACGAAATTCTTGTAAAATTAATATAAGGTATATACAACTATTAGAAGATAGTCTAGTTCGGATCCAATAAATACTAAACTAAACAATTAGGAGGAGACTCTTGTAAAATGTGTTGTAAGAACTAGAGTAAGAGGGGACTCTTTAAAAATGTACTATAAAGTCTAGAGTTGGAGGAGACTCTTGTAAAATGTATTATAAAATTTAGAGTAGGAGGAGACTCTTGTAAAATTAATATAAGTTATATACAACTATTACGAGATAGTTTAGTTCGGATCCAATAAATACTAAATTAAACAATTAGGAGGAGACTCTTGTAAAATGTGTTGTAAGAACTAGAGTAAGAGGGGACTGTTTAAATATGTACTATAAAATCTAGAGTTGGAGGAGACTCTTGTAAAATGTATTATAAAATCTAGAGTAGGAGGAGACTCTTGTATAGTTAATATAAGTTATATACAACTATTACAAGATAGTCTAGTTAGGATCCCATAAATACTAAGCCAAACAATTCCTATGAAATGTGTTGTAAGAACTAGAGTAAGAGGGGACTCTTTAAAAATGTACTATAAAGTGTATTCTAGGAGGAGACCCTTGTAAAATGTATTATAAAATCTAGAGTAGGAGGACACTCTCGTAAAATTAATATAAGGTATATACAACTATTACAAGATAGTCTAATTCGGATCCAATAAATACTAAACTAATCAAATCCTATAAAATTTATTTTAAGAACTAGAGTAATGGAGGGAATCTTTAAAAATGTACTATAAAGTGTAGAGTTGGAGGACACGTTTGTAAAATGTATTATGAAATCTAGAGTAGGAGGAGACTCTTGTAAAATTAATATAACGTATATACAACTATTACAAGATAGTATAGTTCTGATCCAATAAATACTAATTTAAACAATTTGGAGGAGACTCTTGTAAAATATATTGTAAAAACAAGAGTAATAGGGGACTCTTTAAAAATGTACTATAGAGGTTAGAGTAGGAGGAGACTCTTGTAAAATGTATTATGAAATCTAGAGTAGGAGGAGAATCTCGTAAAATTAATATAAGGTATATACAACTATTAGAAGATAGTCTAGTTCGGATCCAATAAATACTAAACTTAACAATTAGGAGGAGATTCTTGTAAAATGTGTTGTAAGAACTAGAGTAAGAGGGGACTCTTTAAAAATGTACTATAAAGTGTAGAGTTGGAAGAGACTCTTTTAAAATGTATTATAAAATCTAGAGTAGGAGGAAATTCTTGTAAAATTAATATAAGATATATACAACTATTAGAAGATAGTCTAGTTCGGATCCAATAAATACTAAATCAAACAACTAGGAGGTGACTCTTGTAAAATGTGTTGTAAGAACTAGAGTAAGAGGGGACTGTTTAAAAATGTACTATAAAGTCTAGAGTTGGAGGAGACTCTTGTAAAATGTATTATAAAATCTAGAGTAGGAGGAGACGCTTGTAAAATTAATATAAGTTATATACAACTATTACAAGATAGTCTAGTTAGGATCTCATAAATACTAAGCCAAACAATTCCTATGAAATGTGTTGTAAGAACTAGAGTAAGAGGGGACTCTTTAAAAATGTACTATAAAGTGTAGAGTTGGAGGAGACTCTTGTAAAATGTATTATAAAATCTAGAGTAAGAGGAGACTCTTGTAAAATTCATATAAGTTATACACAACTATTACAAGATAGTCTAGTTAGGATCCCATAAATACTAAGCCAATTAATTCCTATGAAATGTGTTGTAAGAACTAGAGTAAGAGGGGACCCTTTAAAAATGTACTATAAAGTGTAGAGTAGGAGGAGACCCTGGTAAAAGGTATTATAAAATCTATAGTAGGAGGATACTCTTTTAAAATTAATACAAGATATATACAACTATTACAAGATAGTATAGTTCTGATCCAATAAATACTAATTTAAACAATTTGGAGGAGACTCTTGTAAAGTATATTGTAAAAAGAAGAGTAAGAGGGGACTCTTTAAAAATGTACTATAGAGGTTAGAGTAGGAGGAGACTCTTGTGAAATGTATTATGAAATTTAGAGTAGGAGGAGAATCTTGTAAAATTAATATAAGGTATATACAACTATTAAAAGATAGTTTAGTTCGGATCCAATAAATACTAAACTTAACAATTAGGAGGAGATTCTTGTAAAATGTGTTGTAAGAACTAGAGTAAGAGGGGACTCTTTAAAAATGTACTATAAAGTCTAGAGTTGGAGGAGACTCTTGTAAAATGTATTATAAAATCTAGAGTAGGAGGAAATTCTTGTAAAATTAATATAAGATATATACAACTATTACAAGATAGTCTAGTTAGGATCCCATAAATACTAAGCCAATTAATTCCTATGAAATATGTTGTAAGAACTAGATTAAGAGGGGAGTATTTAAAAATGTACTATAGAGTCTAGAGTAGGAGGAGACTCTTGTAAAATTAATATAAGGTATATACAACTATTAGAAGATAGTCTAGTTCGGATCCAATAAATACTAAACTTAACAATTAGGAGGAGATTTTGTAAAATGTGTTGTAAGAACTAGAGTAAGAGGGGACTCTTTAAAAATGTACTATAAAGTCTAGAGTTGGAGGAGACTCTTGTAAAATGTATTATAACATCTAGAGTAAGAGGAGACTCTTTTAAAATTAATACAAGGTATATACAACTATTACAAGATAGTCTAGTTCGGATCCAATAAATACTAAATTACAAAATAGAGGAGACTCTTGTAAAATGTGTTGTAGGAACTAGATTAAGAGGGGAGTCTTTAAAAATGTACTATAGAGTCTAGAGTAGGAGGAGACTCTTGTAAAATGAATATAAGGTATATACAACTATTAGAAGATAGTCTAGTTCGGATCCAATAAATAATAAATTAAAAAATAGAGGAGACTCTTGTAAAATGTGCTGTAAGAACTAGATTAAGAGGGGAGTCTTTAAAAAGGTACTATAGAGTCTAGAGTAGGAGGAGACTCTTGTAAAATTAATATAGGGTAAATACAACTATTGAAAGATGGTCTAGTTTGGATCCAATAAATACTAAACTAAAAAAATCCTATAAAATTGGTTTTAAGAACTAGAGTAATGAATGGAATCTTTAAAAATGTACTATAAAGTGAAGAGTTGGAGGACACGTTTGTAAAATGTATTATAAAATCTAGAGTAGGAGGAGACTCTTGTAAAATTAATATAACGTATGTACAACTATTACAAGATAGTCTAGTTCGGATCCAATAAATACTAAACTAAACAAATCCTTTAAAAGTTGTTTTAAGAACTAGAGTAATGGAGGGAATCTTTAAAAATGTACTATAAAGTGTAGAGTTGGAGGAGACTTTTGTAAAATGTATTATAAAATCTAGAGTAGGAGGAAATTCTTGTAAAATTAATATAAGGTATATACAACTATTAGAAGATAGTCTAGTTCGGATCCAATAAATACTAAACTAAACAATTAGGAGGAGACTCTTGTAAAATGTGTTGTAAGAACTAGAGTAAGAGGGGACTGTTTAAAAATGTACTATAAAGTCTAGAGTTGGAGGAGACTCTTGTAAAATGTATTATAAAATCTAGAGTAGGAGGAGACGCTTGTAAAATTAATATAAGTTATATACAACTATTACAAGATAGTCTAGTTAGGATCTCATAAATACTAAGCCAAACAATTCCTATGAAATGTGTTGTAAGAACTAGAGTAAGAGGGGACTCTTTAAAAATGTACTATAAAGTGTAGAGTTGGAGGAGACTCTTGTAAAATGTATTATAAAATCTAGAGTAGGAGGAGACTCTTGTAAAATTCATATAAGTTATACACAATAAATACTAAATTACAAAATAGAGGAGACTCTTTTAAAATGTGTTGTAGGAACTAGATTAAGAGGGGAGTCTTTAAAAATGTACTATAGAGTCTAGAGTAGGAGGAGACTCTTGTAAAATGAATATAAGGTATATACAACTATTAGAAGATAGTCTAGTTCGGATCCAATAAATAATAAATTAAAAAATAGAGGAGACTCTTGTAAAATGTGCTGTAAGAACTAGATTGAGAGGGGAGTCTTTAAAAATGTACTATAGAGTCTAGAGTAGGAGGAGACTCTTGTAAAATTAATATAGGGTAAATACAACTATTGAAAGATGGTCTAGTTTGGATCCAATAAATACTAAACTAAAAAAATCCTATAAAATTGGTTTTAAGAACTAGAGTAATGAAGGGAATCTTTAAAAATGTACTATAAAGTGAAGAGTTGGAGGACACGTTTGTAAAATGTATTATAAAATCTAGAGTAGGAGGAGACTCTTGTAAAATTAATATAACGTATGTACAACTATTACAAGATAGTCTAGTTCGGATCCAATAAATACTAAACTAAACAAATCCTTTAAAAGTTGTTTTAAGAACTAGAGTAATGGAGGGAATCTTTAAAAATGTACTATAAAGTGTAGAGTTGGAGGAGACTTTTGTAAAATGTATTATAAAATCTAGAGTAGGACGAAATTCTTGTAAAATTAATATAAGGTATATACAACTATTAGAAGATAGTCTAGTTCGGATCCAATAAATACTAAACTAAACAATTAGGAGGAGACTCTTGTAAAATGTGTTGTAAGAACTAGAGTAAGAGGGGACTCTTTAAAAATGTACTATAAAGTCTAGAGTTGGAGGAGACTCTTGTAAAATGTATTATAAAATTTAGAGTAGGAGGAGACTCTTGTAAAATTAATATAAGTTATATACAACTATTACGAGATAGTTTAGTTCGGATCCAATAAATACTAAATTAAACAATTAGGAGGAGACTCTTGTAAAATGTGTTGTAAGAACTAGAGTAAGAGGGGACTGTTTAAATATGTACTATAAAATCTAGAGTTGGAGGAGACTCTTGTAAAATGTATTATAAAATCTAGAGTAGGAGGAGACTCTTGTATAGTTAATATAAGTTATATACAACTATTACAAGATAGTCTAGTTAGGATCCCATAAATACTAAGCCAAACAATTCCTATGAAATGTGTTGTAAGAACTAGAGTAAGAGGGGACTCTTTAAAAATGTACTATAAAGTGTATTCTAGGAGGAGACCCTTGTAAAATGTATTATAAAATCTAGAGTAGGAGGACACTCTCGTAAAATTAATATAAGGTATATACAACTATTACAAGATAGTCTAATTCGGATCCAATAAATACTAAACTAATCAAATCCTATAAAATTTATTTTAAGAACTAGAGTAATGGAGGGAATCTTTAAAAATGTACTATAAAGTGTAGAGTTGGAGGACACGTTTGTAAAATGTATTATGAAATCTAGAGTAGGAGGAGACTCTTGTAAAATTAATATAACGTATATACAACTATTACAAGATAGTATAGTTCTGATCCAATAAATACTAATTTAAACAATTTGGAGGAGACTCTTGTAAAATATATTGTAAAAACAAGAGTAATAGGGGACTCTTTAAAAATGTACTATAGAGGTTAGAGTAGGAGGAGACTCTTGTAAAATGTATTATGAAATCTAGAGTAGGAGGAGAATCTCGTAAAATTAATATAAGGTATATACAACTATTAGAAGATAGTCTAGTTCGGATCCAATAAATACTAAACTTAACAATTAGGAGGAGATTCTTGTAAAATGTGTTGTAAGAACTAGAGTAAGAGGGGACTCTTTAAAAATGTACTATAAAGTGTAGAGTTGGAAGAGACTCTTTTAAAATGTATTATAAAATCTAGAGTAGGAGGAAATTCTTGTAAAATTAATATAAGATATATACAACTATTAGAAGATAGTCTAGTTCGGATCCAATAAATACTAAATCAAACAACTAGGAGGTGACTCTTGTAAAATGTGTTGTAAGAACTAGAGTAAGAGGGGACTGTTTAAAAATGTACTATAAAGTCTAGAGTTGGAGGAGACTCTTGTAAAATGTATTATAAAATCTAGAGTAGGAGGAGACGCTTGTAAAATTAATATAAGTTATATACAACTATTACAAGATAGTCTAGTTAGGATCTCATAAATACTAAGCCAAACAATTCCTATGAAATGTGTTGTAAGAACTAGAGTAAGAGGGGACTCTTTAAAAATGTACTATAAAGTGTAGAGTTGGAGGAGACTCTTGTAAAATGTATTATAAAATCTAGAGTAAGAGGAGACTCTTGTAAAATTCATATAAGTTATACACAACTATTACAAGATAGTCTAGTTAGGATCCCATAAATACTAAGCCAATTAATTCCTATGAAATGTGTTGTAAGAACTAGAGTAAGAGGGGACCCTTTAAAAATGTACTATAAAGTGTAGAGTAGGAGGAGACCCTGGTAAAAGGTATTATAAAATCTATAGTAGGAGGATACTCTTTTAAAATTAATACAAGATATATACAACTATTACAAGATAGTATAGTTCTGATCCAATAAATACTAATTTAAACAATTTGGAGGAGACTCTTGTAAAGTATATTGTAAAAAGAAGAGTAAGAGGGGACTCTTTAAAAATGTACTATAGAGGTTAGAGTAGGAGGAGACTCTTGTGAAATGTATTATGAAATTTAGAGTAGGAGGAGAATCTTGTAAAATTAATATAAGGTATATACAACTATTAAAAGATAGTTTAGTTCGGATCCAATAAATACTAAACTTAACAATTAGGAGGAGATTCTTGTAAAATGTGTTGTAAGAACTAGAGTAAGAGGGGACTCTTTAAAAATGTACTATAAAGTCTAGAGTTGGAGGAGACTCTTGTAAAATGTATTATCAAATCTAGAGTAGGAGGAAATTCTTGTAAAATTAATATAAGATATATACAACTATTACAAGATAGTCTAGTTAGGATCCCATAAATACTAAGCCAATTAATTCCTATGAAATATGTTGTAAGAACTAGATTAAGAGGGGAGTATTTAAAAATGTACTATAGAGTCTAGAGTAGGAGGAGACTCTTGTAAAATTAATATAAGGTATATACAACTATTAGAAGATAGTCTAGTTCGGATCCAATAAATACTAAACTTAACAATTAGGAGGAGATTTTGTAAAATGTGTTGTAAGAACTAGAGTAAGAGGGGACTCTTTAAAAATGTACTATAAAGTCTAGAGTTGGAGGAGACTCTTGTAAAATGTATTATAACATCTAGAGTAAGAGGAGACTCTTTTAAAATTAATACAAGGTATATACAACTATTACAAGATAGTCTAGTTCGGATCCAATAAATACTAAATTACAAAATAGAGGAGACTCTTGTAAAATGTGTTGTAGGAACTAGATTAAGAGGGGAGTCTTTAAAAATGTACTATAGAGTCTAGAGTAGGAGGAGACTCTTGTAAAATTAATATAGGGTAAATACAACTATTGAAAGATGGTCTAGTTTGGATCCAATAAATACTAAACTAAAAAAATCCTATAAAATTGGTTTTAAGAACTAGAGTAATGAAGGGAATCTTTAAAAATGTACTATAAAGTGAAGAGTTGGAGGACACGTTTGTAAAATGTATTATAAAATCTAGAGTAGGAGGAGACTCTTGTAAAATTAATATAACGTATGTACAACTATTACAAGATAGTCTAGTTCGGATCCAATAAATACTAAACTAAACAAATCCTTTAAAAGTTGTTTTAAGAACTAGAGTAATGGAGGGAATCTTTAAAAATGTACTATAAAGTGTAGAGTTGGAGGAGACTTTTGTAAAATGTATTATAAAATCTAGAGTAGGACGAAATTCTTGTAAAATTAATATAAGGTATATACAACTATTAGAAGATAGTCTAGTTCGGATCCAATAAATACTAAACTAAACAATTAGGAGGAGACTCTTGTAAAATGTGTTGTAAGAACTAGAGTAAGAGGGGACTCTTTAAAAATGTACTATAAAGTCTAGAGTTGGAGGAGACTCTTGTAAAATGTATTATAAAATTTAGAGTAGGAGGAGACTCTTGTAAAATTAATATAAGTTATATACAACTATTACGAGATAGTTTAGTTCGGATCCAATAAATACTAAATTAAACAATTAGGAGGAGACTCTTGTAAAATGTGTTGTAAGAACTAGAGTAAGAGGGGACTGTTTAAATATGTACTATAAAATCTAGAGTTGGAGGAGACTCTTGTAAAATGTATTATAAAATCTAGAGTAGGAGGAGACTCTTGTATAGTTAATATAAGTTATATACAACTATTACAAGATAGTCTAGTTAGGATCCCATAAATACTAAGCCAAACAATTCCTATGAAATGTGTTGTAAGAACTAGAGTAAGAGGGGACTCTTTAAAAATGTACTATAAAGTGTATTCTAGGAGGAGACCCTTGTAAAATGTATTATAAAATCTAGAGTAGGAGGACACTCTCGTAAAATTAATATAAGGTATATACAACTATTACAAGATAGTCTAATTCGGATCCAATAAATACTAAACTAATCAAATCCTATAAAATTTATTTTAAGAACTAGAGTAATGGAGGGAATCTTTAAAAATGTACTATAAAGTGTAGAGTTGGAGGACACGTTTGTAAAATGTATTATGAAATCTAGAGTAGGAGGAGACTCTTGTAAAATTAATATAACGTATATACAACTATTACAAGATAGTATAGTTCTGATCCAATAAATACTAATTTAAACAATTTGGAGGAGACTCTTGTAAAATATATTGTAAAAACAAGAGTAATAGGGGACTCTTTAAAAATGTACTATAGAGGTTAGAGTAGGAGGAGACTCTTGTAAAATGTATTATGAAATCTAGAGTAGGAGGAGAATCTCGTAAAATTAATATAAGGTATATACAACTATTAGAAGATAGTCTAGTTCGGATCCAATAAATACTAAACTTAACAATTAGGAGGAGATTCTTGTAAAATGTGTTGTAAGAACTAGAGTAAGAGGGGACTCTTTAAAAATGTACTATAAAGTGTAGAGTTGGAAGAGACTCTTTTAAAATGTATTATAAAATCTAGAGTAGGAGGAAATTCTTGTAAAATTAATATAAGATATATACAACTATTAGAAGATAGTCTAGTTCGGATCCAATAAATACTAAATCAAACAACTAGGAGGTGACTCTTGTAAAATGTGTTGTAAGAACTAGAGTAAGAGGGGACTGTTTAAAAATGTACTATAAAGTCTAGAGTTGGAGGAGACTCTTGTAAAATGTATTATAAAATCTAGAGTAGGAGGAGACGCTTGTAAAATTAATATAAGTTATATACAACTATTACAAGATAGTCTAGTTAGGATCTCATAAATACTAAGCCAAACAATTCCTATGAAATGTGTTGTAAGAACTAGAGTAAGAGGGGACTCTTTAAAAATGTACTATAAAGTGTAGAGTTGGAGGAGACTCTTGTAAAATGTATTATAAAATCTAGAGTAAGAGGAGACTCTTGTAAAATTCATATAAGTTATACACAACTATTACAAGATAGTCTAGTTAGGATCCCATAAATACTAAGCCAATTAATTCCTATGAAATGTGTTGTAAGAACTAGAGTAAGAGGGGACCCTTTAAAAATGTACTATAAAGTGTAGAGTAGGAGGAGACCCTGGTAAAAGGTATTATAAAATCTATAGTAGGAGGATACTCTTTTAAAATTAATACAAGATATATACAACTATTACAAGATAGTATAGTTCTGATCCAATAAATACTAATTTAAACAATTTGGAGGAGACTCTTGTAAAGTATATTGTAAAAAGAAGAGTAGGAGGGGACTCTTTAAAAATGTACTATAGAGGTTAGAGTAGGAGGAGACTCTTGTGAAATGTATTATGAAATTTAGAGTAGGAGGAGAATCTTGTAAAATTAATATAAGGTATATACAACTATTAAAAGATAGTTTAGTTCGGATCCAATAAATACTAAACTTAACAATTAGGAGGAGATTCTTGTAAAATGTGTTGTAAGAACTAGAGTAAGAGGGGACTCTTTAAAAATGTACTATAAAGTCTAGAGTTGGAGGAGACTCTTGTAAAATGTATTATAAAATCTAGAGTAGGAGGAAATTCTTGTAAAATTAATATAAGATATATACAACTATTACAAGATAGTCTAGTTAGGATCCCATAAATACTAAGCCAATTAATTCCTATGAAATATGTTGTAAGAACTAGATTAAGAGGGGAGTATTTAAAAATGTACTATAGAGTCTAGAGTAGGAGGAGACTCTTGTAAAATTAATATAAGGTATATACAACTATTAGAAGATAGTCTAGTTCGGATCCAATAAATACTAAACTTAACAATTAGGAGGAGATTTTGTAAAATGTGTTGTAAGAACTAGAGTAAGAGGGGACTCTTTAAAAATGTACTATAAAGTCTAGAGTTGGAGGAGACTCTTGTAAAATGTATTATAACATCTAGAGTAAGAGGAGACTCTTTTAAAATTAATACAAGGTATATACAACTATTACAAGATAGTCTAGTTCGGATCCAATAAATACTAAATTACAAAATAGAGGAGACTCTTGTAAAATGTGTTGTAGGAACTAGATTAAGAGGGGAGTCTTTAAAAATGTACTATAGAGTCTAGAGTAGGAGGAGACTCTTGTAAAATGAATATAAGGTATATACAACTATTAGAAGATAGTCTAGTTCGGATCCAATAAATAATAAATTAAAAAATAGAGGAGACTCTTGTAAAATGTGCTGTAAGAACTAGATTAAGAGGGGAGTCTTTAAAAAGGTACTATAGAGTCTAGAGTAGGAGGAGACTCTTGTAAAATTAATATAGGGTAAATACAACTATTGAAAGATGGTCTAGTTTGGATCCAATAAATACTAAACTAAAAAAATCCTATAAAATTGGTTTTAAGAACTAGAGTAATGAATGGAATCTTTAAAAATGTACTATAAAGTGAAGAGTTGGAGGACACGTTTGTAAAATGTATTATAAAATCTAGAGTAGGAGGAGACTCTTGTAAAATTAATATAACGTATGTACAACTATTACAAGATAGTCTAGTTCGGATCCAATAAATACTAAACTAAACAAATCCTTTAAAAGTTGTTTTAAGAACTAGAGTAATGGAGGGAATCTTTAAAAATGTACTATAAAGTGTAGAGTTGGAGGAGACTTTTGTAAAATGTATTATAAAATCTAGAGTAGGAGGAAATTCTTGTAAAATTAATATAAGGTATATACAACTATTAGAAGATAGTCTAGTTCGGATCCAATAAATACTAAACTAAACAATTAGGAGGAGACTCTTGTAAAATGTGTTGTAAGAACTAGAGTAAGAGGGGACTGTTTAAAAATGTACTATAAAGTCTAGAGTTGGAGGAGACTCTTGTAAAATGTATTATAAAATCTAGAGTAGGAGGAGACGCTTGTAAAATTAATATAAGTTATATACAACTATTACAAGATAGTCTAGTTAGGATCTCATAAATACTAAGCCAAACAATTCCTATGAAATGTGTTGTAAGAACTAGAGTAAGAGGGGACTCTTTAAAAATGTACTATAAAGTGTAGAGTTGGAGGAGACTCTTGTAAAATGTATTATAAAATCTAGAGTAGGAGGAGACTCTTGTAAAATTCATATAAGTTATACACAATAAATACTAAATTACAAAATAGAGGAGACTCTTTTAAAATGTGTTGTAGGAACTAGATTAAGAGGGGAGTCTTTAAAAATGTACTATAGAGTCTAGAGTAGGAGGAGACTCTTGTAAAATGAATATAAGGTATATACAACTATTAGAAGATAGTCTAGTTCGGATCCAATAAATAATAAATTAAAAAATAGAGGAGACTCTTGTAAAATGTGCTGTAAGAACTAGATTGAGAGGGGAGTCTTTAAAAATGTACTATAGAGTCTAGAGTAGGAGGAGACTCTTGTAAAATTAATATAGGGTAAATACAACTATTGAAAGATGGTCTAGTTTGGATCCAATAAATACTAAACTAAAAAAATCCTATAAAATTGGTTTTAAGAACTAGAGTAATGAAGGGAATCTTTAAAAATGTACTATAAAGTGAAGAGTTGGAGGACACGTTTGTAAAATGTATTATAAAATCTAGAGTAGGAGGAGACTCTTGTAAAATTAATATAACGTATGTACAACTATTACAAGATAGTCTAGTTCGGATCCAATAAATACTAAACTAAACAAATCCTTTAAAAGTTGTTTTAAGAACTAGAGTAATGGAGGGAATCTTTAAAAATGTACTATAAAGTGTAGAGTTGGAGGAGACTTTTGTAAAATGTATTATAAAATCTAGAGTAGGACGAAATTCTTGTAAAATTAATATAAGGTATATACAACTATTAGAAGATAGTCTAGTTCGGATCCAATAAATACTAAACTAAACAATTAGGAGGAGACTCTTGTAAAATGTGTTGTAAGAACTAGAGTAAGAGGGGACTCTTTAAAAATGTACTATAAAGTCTAGAGTTGGAGGAGACTCTTGTAAAATGTATTATAAAATTTAGAGTAGGAGGAGACTCTTGTAAAATTAATATAAGTTATATACAACTATTACGAGATAGTTTAGTTCGGATCCAATAAATACTAAATTAAACAATTAGGAGGAGACTCTTGTAAAATGTGTTGTAAGAACTAGAGTAAGAGGGGACTGTTTAAATATGTACTATAAAATCTAGAGTTGGAGGAGACTCTTGTAAAATGTATTATAAAATCTAGAGTAGGAGGAGACTCTTGTATAGTTAATATAAGTTATATACAACTATTACAAGATAGTCTAGTTAGGATCCCATAAATACTAAGCCAAACAATTCCTATGAAATGTGTTGTAAGAACTAGAGTAAGAGGGGACTCTTTAAAAATGTACTATAAAGTGTATTCTAGGAGGAGACCCTTGTAAAATGTATTATAAAATCTAGAGTAGGAGGACACTCTCGTAAAATTAATATAAGGTATATACAACTATTACAAGATAGTCTAATTCGGATCCAATAAATACTAAACTAATCAAATCCTATAAAATTTATTTTAAGAACTAGAGTAATGGAGGGAATCTTTAAAAATGTACTATAAAGTGTAGAGTTGGAGGACACGTTTGTAAAATGTATTATGAAATCTAGAGTAGGAGGAGACTCTTGTAAAATTAATATAACGTATATACAACTATTACAAGATAGTATAGTTCTGATCCAATAAATACTAATTTAAACAATTTGGAGGAGACTCTTGTAAAATATATTGTAAAAACAAGAGTAATAGGGGACTCTTTAAAAATGTACTATAGAGGTTAGAGTAGGAGGAGACTCTTGTAAAATGTATTATGAAATCTAGAGTAGGAGGAGAATCTCGTAAAATTAATATAAGGTATATACAACTATTAGAAGATAGTCTAGTTCGGATCCAATAAATACTAAACTTAACAATTAGGAGGAGATTCTTGTAAAATGTGTTGTAAGAACTAGAGTAAGAGGGGACTCTTTAAAAATGTACTATAAAGTGTAGAGTTGGAAGAGACTCTTTTAAAATGTATTATAAAATCTAGAGTAGGAGGAAATTCTTGTAAAATTAATATAAGATATATACAACTATTAGAAGATAGTCTAGTTCGGATCCAATAAATACTAAATCAAACAACTAGGAGGTGACTCTTGTAAAATGTGTTGTAAGAACTAGAGTAAGAGGGGACTGTTTAAAAATGTACTATAAAGTCTAGAGTTGGAGGAGACTCTTGTAAAATGTATTATAAAATCTAGAGTAGGAGGAGACGCTTGTAAAATTAATATAAGTTATATACAACTATTACAAGATAGTCTAGTTAGGATCTCATAAATACTAAGCCAAACAATTCCTATGAAATGTGTTGTAAGAACTAGAGTAAGAGGGGACTCTTTAAAAATGTACTATAAAGTGTAGAGTTGGAGGAGACTCTTGTAAAATGTATTATAAAATCTAGAGTAAGAGGAGACTCTTGTAAAATTCATATAAGTTATACACAACTATTACAAGATAGTCTAGTTAGGATCCCATAAATACTAAGCCAATTAATTCCTATGAAATGTGTTGTAAGAACTAGAGTAAGAGGGGACCCTTTAAAAATGTACTATAAAGTGTAGAGTAGGAGGAGACCCTGGTAAAAGGTATTATAAAATCTATAGTAGGAGGATACTCTTTTAAAATTAATACAAGATATATACAACTATTACAAGATAGTATAGTTCTGATCCAATAAATACTAATTTAAACAATTTGGAGGAGACTCTTGTAAAGTATATTGTAAAAAGAAGAGTAAGAGGGGACTCTTTAAAAATGTACTATAGAGGTTAGAGTAGGAGGAGACTCTTGTGAAATGTATTATGAAATTTAGAGTAGGAGGAGAATCTTGTAAAATTAATATAAGGTATATACAACTATTAAAAGATAGTTTAGTTCGGATCCAATAAATACTAAACTTAACAATTAGGAGGAGATTCTTGTAAAATGTGTTGTAAGAACTAGAGTAAGAGGGGACTCTTTAAAAATGTACTATAAAGTCTAGAGTTGGAGGAGACTCTTGTAAAATGTATTATAAAATCTAGAGTAGGAGGAAATTCTTGTAAAATTAATATAAGATATATACAACTATTACAAGATAGTCTAGTTAGGATCCCATAAATACTAAGCCAATTAATTCCTATGAAATATGTTGTAAGAACTAGATTAAGAGGGGAGTATTTAAAAATGTACTATAGAGTCTAGAGTAGGAGGAGACTCTTGTAAAATTAATATAAGGTATATACAACTATTAGAAGATAGTCTAGTTCGGATCCAATAAATACTAAACTTAACAATTAGGAGGAGATTTTGTAAAATGTGTTGTAAGAACTAGAGTAAGAGGGGACTCTTTAAAAATGTACTATAAAGTCTAGAGTTGGAGGAGACTCTTGTAAAATGTATTATAACATCTAGAGTAAGAGGAGACTCTTTTAAAATTAATACAAGGTATATACAACTATTACAAGATAGTCTAGTTCGGATCCAATAAATACTAAATTACAAAATAGAGGAGACTCTTGTAAAATGTGTTGTAGGAACTAGATTAAGAGGGGAGTCTTTAAAAATGTACTATAGAGTCTAGAGTAGGAGGAGACTCTTGTAAAATGAATATAAGGTATATACAACTATTAGAAGATAGTCTAGTTCGGATCCAATAAATAATAAATTAAAAAATAGAGGAGACTCTTGTAAAATGTGCTGTAAGAACTAGATTAAGAGGGGAGTCTTTAAAAAGGTACTATAGAGTCTAGAGTAGGAGGAGACTCTTGTAAAATTAATATAGGGTAAATACAACTATTGAAAGATGGTCTAGTTTGGATCCAATAAATACTAAACTAAAAAAATCCTATAAAATTGGTTTTAAGAACTAGAGTAATGAATGGAATCTTTAAAAATGTACTATAAAGTGAAGAGTTGGAGGACACGTTTGTAAAATGTATTATAAAATCTAGAGTAGGAGGAGACTCTTGTAAAATTAATATAACGTATGTACAACTATTACAAGATAGTCTAGTTCGGATCCAATAAATACTAAACTAAACAAATCCTTTAAAAGTTGTTTTAAGAACTAGAGTAATGGAGGGAATCTTTAAAAATGTACTATAAAGTGTAGAGTTGGAGGAGACTTTTGTAAAATGTATTATAAAATCTAGAGTAGGAGGAAATTCTTGTAAAATTAATATAAGGTATATACAACTATTAGAAGATAGTCTAGTTCGGATCCAATAAATACTAAACTAAACAATTAGGAGGAGACTCTTGTAAAATGTGTTGTAAGAACTAGAGTAAGAGGGGACTGTTTAAAAATGTACTATAAAGTCTAGAGTTGGAGGAGACTCTTGTAAAATGTATTATAAAATCTAGAGTAGGAGGAGACGCTTGTAAAATTAATATAAGTTATATACAACTATTACAAGATAGTCTAGTTAGGATCTCATAAATACTAAGCCAAACAATTCCTATGAAATGTGTTGTAAGAACTAGAGTAAGAGGGGACTCTTTAAAAATGTACTATAAAGTGTAGAGTTGGAGGAGACTCTTGTAAAATGTATTATAAAATCTAGAGTAGGAGGAGACTCTTGTAAAATTCATATAAGTTATACACAATAAATACTAAATTACAAAATAGAGGAGACTCTTTTAAAATGTGTTGTAGGAACTAGATTAAGAGGGGAGTCTTTAAAAATGTACTATAGAGTCTAGAGTAGGAGGAGACTCTTGTAAAATGAATATAAGGTATATACAACTATTAGAAGATAGTCTAGTTCGGATCCAATAAATAATAAATTAAAAAATAGAGGAGACTCTTGTAAAATGTGCTGTAAGAACTAGATTGAGAGGGGAGTCTTTAAAAATGTACTATAGAGTCTAGAGTAGGAGGAGACTCTTGTAAAATTAATATAGGGTAAATACAACTATTGAAAGATGGTCTAGTTTGGATCCAATAAATACTAAACTAAAAAAATCCTATAAAATTGGTTTTAAGAACTAGAGTAATGAAGGGAATCTTTAAAAATGTACTATAAAGTGAAGAGTTGGAGGACACGTTTGTAAAATGTATTATAAAATCTAGAGTAGGAGGAGACTCTTGTAAAATTAATATAACGTATGTACAACTATTACAAGATAGTCTAGTTCGGATCCAATAAATACTAAACTAAACAAATCCTTTAAAAGTTGTTTTAAGAACTAGAGTAATGGAGGGAATCTTTAAAAATGTACTATAAAGTGTAGAGTTGGAGGAGACTTTTGTAAAATGTATTATAAAATCTAGAGTAGGACGAAATTCTTGTAAAATTAATATAAGGTATATACAACTATTAGAAGATAGTCTAGTTCGGATCCAATAAATACTAAACTAAACAATTAGGAGGAGACTCTTGTAAAATGTGTTGTAAGAACTAGAGTAAGAGGGGACTCTTTAAAAATGTACTATAAAGTCTAGAGTTGGAGGAGACTCTTGTAAAATGTATTATAAAATTTAGAGTAGGAGGAGACTCTTGTAAAATTAATATAAGTTATATACAACTATTACGAGATAGTTTAGTTCGGATCCAATAAATACTAAATTAAACAATTAGGAGGAGACTCTTGTAAAATGTGTTGTAAGAACTAGAGTAAGAGGGGACTGTTTAAATATGTACTATAAAATCTAGAGTTGGAGGAGACTCTTGTAAAATGTATTATAAAATCTAGAGTTGGAGGAGACTCTTGTATAGTTAATATAAGTTATATACAACTATTACAAGATAGTCTAGTTAGGATCCCATAAATACTAAGCCAAACAATTCCTATGAAATGTGTTGTAAGAACTAGAGTAAGAGGGGACTCTTTAAAAATGTACTATAAAGTGTATTCTAGGAGGAGACCCTTGTAAAATGTATTATAAAATCTAGAGTAGGAGGACACTCTCGTAAAATTAATATAAGGTATATACAACTATTACAAGATAGTCTAATTCGGATCCAATAAATACTAAACTAATCAAATCCTATAAAATTTATTTTAAGAACTAGAGTAATGGAGGGAATCTTTAAAAATGTACTATAAAGTGTAGAGTTGGAGGACACGTTTGTAAAATGTATTATGAAATCTAGAGTAGGAGGAGACTCTTGTAAAATTAATATAACGTATATACAACTATTACAAGATAGTATAGTTCTGATCCAATAAATACTAATTTAAACAATTTGGAGGAGACTCTTGTAAAATATATTGTAAAAACAAGAGTAATAGGGGACTCTTTAAAAATGTACTAAAGAGGTTAGAGTAGGAGGAGACTCTTGTAAAATGTATTATGAAATCTAGAGTAGGAGGAGAATCTCGTAAAATTAATATAAGGTATATACAACTATTAGAAGATAGTCTAGTTCGGATCCAATAAATACTAAACTTAACAATTAGGAGGAGATTCTTGTAAAATGTGTTGTAAGAACTAGAGTAAGAGGGGACTCTTTAAAAATGTACTATAAAGTGTAGAGTTGGAAGAGACTCTTTTAAAATGTATTATAAAATCTAGAGTAGGAGGAAATTCTTGTAAAATTAATATAAGATATATACAACTATTAGAAGATAGTCTAGTTCGGATCCAATAAATACTAAATCAAACAACTAGGAGGTGACTCTTGTAAAATGTGTTGTAAGAACTAGAGTAAGAGGGGACTGTTTAAAAATGTACTATAAAGTCTAGAGTTGGAGGAGACTCTTGTAAAATGTATTATAAAATCTAGAGTAGGAGGAGACGCTTGTAAAATTAATATAAGTTATATACAACTATTACAAGATAGTCTAGTTAGGATCTCATAAATACTAAGCCAAACAATTCCTATGAAATGTGTTGTAAGAACTAGAGTAAGAGGGGACTCTTTAAAAATGTACTATAAAGTGTAGAGTTGGAGGAGACTCTTGTAAAATGTATTATAAAATCTAGAGTAAGAGGAGACTCTTGTAAAATTCATATAAGTTATACACAACTATTACAAGATAGTCTAGTTAGGATCCCATAAATACTAAGCCAATTAATTCCTATGAAATGTGTTGTAAGAACTAGAGTAAGAGGGGACCCTTTAAAAATGTACTATAAAGTGTAGAGTAGGAGGAGACCCTGGTAAAAGGTATTATAAAATCTATAGTAGGAGGATACTCTTTTAAAATTAATACAAGATATATACAACTATTACAAGATAGTATAGTTCTGATCCAATAAATACTAATTTAAACAATTTGGAGGAGACTCTTGTAAAGTATATTGTAAAAAGAAGAGTAAGAGGGGACTCTTTAAAAATGTACTATAGAGGTTAGAGTAGGAGGAGACTCTTGTGAAATGTATTAAGAAATTTAGAGTAGGAGGAGAATCTTGTAAAATTAATATAAGGTATATACAAATATTAAAAGATAGTTTAGTTCGGATCCAATAAATACTAAACTTAACAATTAGGAGGAGATTCTTGTAAAATGTGTTGTAAGAACTAGAGTAAGAGGGGACTCTTTAAAAATGTACTATAAAGTCTAGAGTTGGAGGAGACTCTTGTAAAATGTATTATAAAATCTAGAGTAGGAGGAGACTCTTGTAAAATTAATATAAGTTATATACAACTATTACAAGATAGTCTAGTTAGGATCTCATAAATACTAAGCCAAACAATTCCTATGAAATGTGTTGTAAGAACTAGAGTAAGAGGGGACTCTTTAAAAATGTACTATAAAGTGTAGAGTTGGAGGAGACTCTTGTAAAATGTATTATAAAATCTATAGTAGGAGGAGACTCTTGTAAAATTCATATAAGTTATACACAACTATTACAAGATAGTCTAGTTAGGATCCCATAAATACTAAGCCAATTAATTCCTATGAAATGTGTTGTAAGAACTAGAGTAAGAGGGGACCCTTTAAAAATGTACTATAAAGTGTAGAGTAGGAGGAGACCCTGGTAAAATGTATTATAAAATCTATAGTAGGAGGAGACTCTTTTAAAGTTAATACAAGATATATACAACTATTACAAGATAGTATAGTTCTGATCCAATAAATACTAATTTAAACAATTTGGAGGAGACTCTTGTAAAGTATATTGTAAAAAGAAGAGTAAGAGGGGACTCTTTAAAAATGTACTATAGAGGTTAGAGTAGGAGTAGACTCTCGTGAAATGTATTATGAAATCTAGAGTAGGAGGAGAATCTTGTAAAATTAATATAAGTTATATACAACTATTACAAGATAGTTTAGTTCGGATCCAATAAATACTAAACTTAACAATTAGGAGGAGATTCTTGTAAAATGTGTTGTAAGAACTAGAGTAAGAGGGGACTCTTTAAAAATGTACTATAAAGTGTAGAGTTGGAAGAGACTCTTGTAAAATGTATTATAAAATCTAGAGTAGGAGGAAATTCTTGTAAAATTAATACAAGGTATATACAACTATTACAAGATAGTCTAGTTCGGATCCAATAAATACTAAATTACAAAATAGAGGAGACTCTTGTAAAATATATTGTAAAAACAAGAGTAAGAGGGGACTCTTTAAAAATGTACTATAGAGGTTAGAGTAGGAGGAGACTCTTGTAAAATGTATTATGAAATCTAGAGTAGGAGGAGAATCTTGTAAAATTAATATAAGGTATATACAACTATTAGAAGATAGTCTAGTTCGGATCCAATAAATACTAAACTTAACAATTAGGAGGAGATTCTTGTAAAATGTGTTGTAAGAACTAGAGTAAGAGGGGACTCTTTAAAAATGTACTATAAAGTGTAGAGTTGGAAGAGACTCTTGTAAAATGTATTATAAAATCTAGAGTAGGAGGAAATTCTTGTAAAATTAATATAAGATATATACAACTATTAGAAGATAGTCTAGTTCGGATCCAATAAATACTAAATCAAACAACTAGGAGGTGACTCTTGTAAAATATGTTGTAAGAACTAGAGTAAGAGGGGACTGTTTAAAAATGTACTATAAAGTCTAGAGTTGGAGGAGACTCTTGTAAAATGTATTATAAAATCTAGAGTAGGAGGAGACGCTTGTAAAATTAATATAAGTTATATACAACTATTACAAGATAGTCTAGTTAGGATCTCATAAATACTAAGCCAAACAATTCCTATGAAATGTGTTGTAAGAACTAGAGTAAGAGGGGACTCTTTAAAAATGTACTATAAAGTGTAGAGTTGGAGGAGACTCTTGTAAAATGTATTATAAAATCTAGAGTAAGAGGAGACTCTTGTAAAATTCATATAAGTTATACACAACTATTACAAGATAGTCTAGTTAGGATCCCATAAATACTAAGCCAATTAATTCCTATGAAATGTGTTGTAAGAACTAGAGTAAGAGGGGACCCTTTAAAAATGTACTATAAAGTGTAGAGTAGGAGGAGACCATGGTAAAAGGTATTATAAAATCTATAGTAGGAGGAGACTCTTTTAAAATTAATACAAGATATATACAACTATTACAAGATAGTATAGTTCTGATCCAATAAATACTAATTTAAACAATTTGGAGGAGACTCTTGTAAAGTATATTGTAAAAAGAAGAGTAAGAGGGGACTCTTTAAAAATGTACTATAGAGGTTAGAGTAGGAGGAGACTCTTGTGAAATGTATTATGAAATTTAGAGTAGGAGGAGAATCTTGTAAAATTAATATAAGGTATATACAACTATTACAAGATAGTTTAGTTCGGATCCAATAAATACTAAACTTAACAATTAGGAGGAGATTCTTGTAAAATGTGTTGTAAGAACTAGAGTAAGAGGGGACTCTTTAAAAATGTACTATAAAGTCTAGAGTTGGAGGAGACTCTTGTAAAATGTATTATAAAATCTAGAGTAGGAGGAGACTCTTGTAAAATTAATATAAGTTATATACAACTATTACAAGATAGTCTAGTTAGGATCTCATAAATACTAAGCCAAACAATTCCTATGAAATGTGTTGTAAGAACTAGAGTAAGAGGGGACTCTTTAAAAATGTACTATAAAGTGTAGAGTTGGAGGAGACTCTTGTAAAATGTATTATAAAATCTATAGTAGGAGGAGACTCTTGTAAAATTCATATAAGTTATACACAACTATTACAAGATAGTCTAGTTAGGATCCCATAAATACTAAGCCAATTAATTCCTATGAAATGTGTTGTAAGAACTAGAGTAAGAGGGGACCCTTTAAAAATGTACTATAAAGTGTAGAGTAGGAGGAGACCCTGGTAAAATGTATTATAAAATCTATAGTAGGAGGAGACTCTTTTAAAATTAATACAAGATATATACAACTATTACAAGATAGTATAGTTCTGATCCAATAAATACTAATTTAAACAATTTGGAGGAGACTCTTGTAAAGTATATTGTAAAAAGAAGAGTAAGAGGGGACTCTTTAAAAATGTACTATAGAGGTTAGAGTAGGAGTAGACTCTCGTGAAATGTATTATGAAATCTAGAGTAGGAGGAGAATCTTGTAAAATTAATATAAGTTATATACAACTATTACAAGATAGTTTAGTTCGGATCCAATAAATACTAAACTTAACAATTAGGAGGAGATTCTTGTAAAATGTGTTGTAAGAACTAGAGTAAGAGGGGACTCTTTAAAAATGTACTATAAAGTGTAGAGTTGGAAGAGACTCTTGTAAAATGTATTATAAAATCTAGAGTAGGAGGAAATTCTTGTAAAATTAATACAAGGTATATACAACTATTACAAGATGGTCTAGTTCGGATCCAATAAATACTAAATTACAAAATAGAGGAGACTCTTGTAAAATATATTGTAAAAACAAGAGTAAGAGGGGACTCTTTAAAAATGTACTATAGAGGTTAGAGTAGGAGGAGACTCTTGTAAAATGTATTATGAAATCTAGAGTAGGAGGAGAATCTTGAAAAATTAATATAAGGTATATACAACTATTAGAAGATAGTCTAGTTCGGATCCAATAAATACTAAACTTAACAATTAGGAGGAGATTCTTGTAAAATGTGTTGTAAGAACTAGAGTAAGAGGGGACTCTTTAAAAATGTACTATAAAGTGTAGAGTTGGAAGAGACTCTTGTAAAATGTATTATAAAATCTAGAGTAGGAGGAAATTCTTGTAAAATTAATATAAGATATATACAACTATTAGAAGATAGTCTAGTTCGGATCCAATAAATACTAAATCAAACAATTAGGAGGTGACTCTTGTAAAATGTGTTGTAAGAACTAGAGTAAGAGGGGACTGTTTAAAAATGTACTATAAAGTCTAGAGTTGGAGGAGACTCTTGAAAAATGTATTATGAAATATAGAGTAGGAGGAGACTCTTGTAAAATTAATATAAGTTATATACAACTATTACAAGATAGTCTAGTTAGGATCTCATAAATACTAAGCCAAACAATTCCTATGAAATGTGTTGTAATAACTAAGGTAAGAGGGGACTCTTTAAAAATGTACTATAAAGTGTAGAGTAGGAGGAGACCCTTTTAAAATGTATTATAAAATCTAGAGTAGGAGGAGACTCTTGTAAAATTAATATAAGGTATATACAATTATTACAAAATAGCATAGTTCTGATCCAATAAATACTAAATTAAACAATCGAGGGGAGACTCTTGTAAAGTATGTTGTAAAAACAAGAGTAAGAGGGGACTCTTAAAAAATGTACTATAGAGGTTCGAGTAGGAGGAGACTCTTGTAAAATGTATTATGAAATCTAGAGTAGGAGGAGATTCTTGTAAAATTAATATAAGGTATATACAACTATTACAAGATAGTCTAGTTCGGATCTATTAAATACTAAACTCAACAATTAAGAGGAGACTCTTGTAAAGTGTGTTGTAAGAACTAGAGTAAAAGGGGACTCTTTAAAAATGTACTATAAAGTCTAGAGTAGGAGGAGACTCTTGTAAAATATATTATAAAATCTAGAGTAAGAGGAGACTCTTTTAAAATTAATACAAGGTATATACAACTATTACAAGATAGTCTAGTTCGGATCCAATAAATACTAAATTACAAAATAGAGGAGACTCTTGTAAAATATATTGTAAAAACAAGAGTAAGAAGGGACTCTTTAAAAATGTACTATAGAGGTTAGAGTAGGAGGAGACTCTTGTAAAATGTATTATGAAATCTAGAGTAGGAGGAGAATCTTGTAAAATTAATATAAGGTATATACAACTATTAGAAGATAGTCTAGTTCGGATCCAATAAATACTAAATTACAAAATAGAGGAGACTCTTGTAAAATATATTGTAAAAACAAGAGTAAGAAGGGACTCTTTAAAAATGTACTATAGAGGTTAGAGTAGGAGAAGACTCTTGTAAAATGTATTATGAAATCTAGAGTAGGAGGAGAATCTTGTAAAATTAATATAAGGTATATACAACTATTAGAAGATAGTCTAGTTCGGATCCAATAAATACTAAACTTAACAATTAGGAGGAGATTCTTGTAAAATGTGTTGTAAGAACTAGAGTAAGAGGGGACTCTTTAAAAATGTACTATAAAGTGTAGAGTTGGAAGAGACTCTTGTAAAATGTATTATAAAATCTAGAGTAGGAGGAAATTCTTGTAAATATAATATAAGATATATACAACTATTAGAAGATAGTCTAGTTCGGTTCCAATAAATACTAAACTAAACAATTCCTATAAAATGTGTTTTAAGAACTAGAGTAAGAGGGGACTCTTTAAAAATGTACTATAAAGTGTAGAGTTGGAGGAGACTCTTGTAAAATGTATTATAAAATCTAGAGTAGGAGGAGACTCTTGTAAAATTCATATAAGTTATACACAACTATTACAAGATAGTCTAGTTAGGATCCCATAAATACTAAGCCAATTAATTCCTATGAAATGTGTTGTAAGAACTAGAGTAAGAGGGGACCCTTTAAAAATGTACTATAAAGTGTAGAGTAGGAGGAGACCCTGGTAAAATGTATTATAAAATCTATAGTAGGAGGAGACTCTTTTAAAATTAATACAAGATATATACAACTATTACAAGATAGTATAGTTCTGATCCAATAAATACTAATTTAAACAATTTAGAGGAGACTCTTGTAAAGTATATTGTAAAAAGAAGAGTAAGAGGGGACTCTTTAAAAATGTACTATAGAGGTTAGATTAGGAGGAGACTCTTGTGAAATGTATTATGAAATCTAGAGTAGGAGGAGAATCTTGTAAAATTAATATAAGGTATATACAACTATTACAAGATAGTTTAGTTCGGATCCAATAAATACTAAACTTAACAATTAGGAGGAGATTCTTGTAAAATGTGTTGTAAGAACTAGAGTAAGAGGGGACTCTTTAAAAATGTACTATAAAGTGTAGAGTTGAAAGAGACTCTTGTAAAATGTATTATAAAATCTAGAGTAGGAGGAAAATTCTTGTAAAATTAATATAAGATATATACAACTATTAGAAGATAGTCTAGTTCGGATCCAATAAATACTAAATCAAACAATTAGGAGGTGACTCTTGTAAAATGTGTTGTAAGAACTAGAGTAAGAGGGGACTGTTTAAAAATGTACTATAAAGTCTAGAGTTGGAGGAGACTCTTGTAAAATGTATTATAAAATCTAGAGTAAGAGGAGACTCTTTTAAAATTAATACAAGGTATATACAACTATTACAAGATAGTCTAGTTCGGATCCAATAAATACTAAACTAATTAATTCCTGTAAAATGTGTTGTAAGAACTAGAGTAAGAGGGGACTCTTTAAAAATGTACTATAAAGTGTAGAGTAGGAGGAGACCCTTTTAAAATGTATTATAAAATCTAGAGTAGGAGGAGACTCTTGTAAAATTAATATAAGGTATATACAATTATTACAAGATAGCATAGTTCTGATCCAATAAATACTAAATTAAACAATCGAGGGGAGACTCTTGTAAAGTATGTTGTAAAAACAAGAGTAAGAGGGGACTCTTAAAAAATGTACTATAGAGGTTCGAGTAGGAGGAGACTCTTGTAAAATGTATTATGAAATCTAGAGTAGGAGGAGATTCTTGTAAAATTAATATAAGGTATATACAACTATTACAAGATAGTCTAGTTCGGATCTATTAAATACTAAACTCAACAATTAAGAGGAGACTTGTAAAATGTGTTGTAAGAACTAGAGTAAAAGGGGACTCTTTAAAAATGTACTATAAAGTCTAGAGTAGGAGGAGACACTTGTAAAATGTATTATAAAATCTAGAGTAAGAGGAAATTCTTGTAAAATTAATATAAGATATATACAATTATTAGAAGATAGTCTAGATCGGTTCCAATAAATACTAAACTAAACAATTCCTATAAAATGTGTTTTAAGAACTAGAGTAAGAGGGGACTCTTTAAAAATGTACTATAAAGTGTAGAGTTGGAGGAGACTCTTGTAAAATGTATTATAAAATCTAGAGTAGGAGGAGACTCTTGTAAAATTCATATAAGTTATACACAACTATTACAAGATAGTCTAGTTAGGATCCCATAAATACTAAGCCAATTAATTCCTATGAAATATGTTGTAAGAACTAGATTAAGAGGGGAGTATTTAAAAATGTACTATAGAGTCTAGAGTAGGAGGAGACTCTTGTAAAATGTATTATAAAATATAGAGTAGGAGGAGACTCTTGTAAAATTAATATAAGTTATATACAACTATTACAAGATAGTCTAGTTAGGATCTCATAAATACTAAGCCAAACAATTCCTATGAAATGTGTTGTAAGAACTAGAGTAAGAGGGGACTCTTTAAAAATGTACTATAAAATCTAGAGTTGGAGGAGACTCTTGTAAAATGTATTATAAAATCTAGAGTAGGAGGAAATTCTTGTAAAATTAATATAAGATATATACAATTATTAGAAGATAGTCTAGATCGGTTCCAATAAATACTAAACTAAACAATTCCTATAAAATGTGTTTTAAGAACTAGAGTAAGAGGGGACTCTTTAAAAATGTACTATAAAGTGTAGAGTTGGAGGAGACTCTTGTAAAATGTATTATAAAATCTAGAGTAGGAGGAGACTCTTGTAAAATTCATATAAGTTATACACAACTATTACAAGATAGTCTAGTTAGGATCCCATAAATACTAAGCCAATTAATTCCTATGAAATATGTTGTAAGAACTAGATTAAGAGGGGAGTATTTAAAAATGTACTATAGAGTCTAGAGTAGGAGGAGACGCTTGTAAAATTAATATAGGGTAAATACAACTATTGAAAGATGGTCTAGTTTGGATCCAATAAATACTAAACTAATCAAATCCTATAAAATTTGTTTAAAGAACTAGAGTAATGGAGGGAATCTTTAAAAATGTACTATAAAGTGTAGAGTTGGAGGACACGTTTGTAAAATGTATTATAAAATCTAGAGTAGGAGGAGACTCTTGTAAAATTAATATAACGTATATACAACTATTACAAGATAGTCTAGTTCGGATCCAATAAATACTAAATTAAACAATTAGGAGGAGACTCTTGTAAAATGTGTTGTAAGAACTAGAGTAAGAGGGGACTCTTTAAAAATGTACTATAAAGTCTAGAGTTGGAGGAGACTCTTGTAAAATGTATTATAAAATCTAGAGTAGGAGGAGACTCTTGTAAAATTCATATAAGTTATACACAACTATTACAAGATAGTCTAGTTAGGATCCCATAAATACTAAGCCAATTAATTCCTATGAAATGTTTTGTAAGACCTAGAGTAAGAGGGGACTCTTTAAAAATGTACTATAACGTGTAAAGTAGGAGGAGACCCTTGTAAAATGTATTATATAATCTATAGTAGGAGGAGACTCTTTTAAAATTAATACAAGATATATACAACTATTACAAGATAGTATAGTTCTGATCCAATAAATACTAATTTAAACAATTTAGAGGAGACTCTTGTAAAGTATATTGTAAAAACAAGAGTAAGAGGGGCCTCTTTAAAAATGTACTATAGAGGTTAGAGTAGGAGGAGACTCTTGTAAAATGTATTATGAAATCTAGAGTAGGAGGAGAATCTTGTAAAATTAATATAAGGTATATACAACTATTACAAGATAGTTTAGTTCGGATCCAATAAATACTAAATTAAACAATTAGGAGGAGACTCTTGTAAAATGTGTTGTAAGAACTAGAGTAAGAGGGGACTGTTTAAAAATGTACTATAAAATCTAGAGTTGGAGGAGACTCTTGTAAAATGTATTATAAAATCTAGAGTAGGAGGAGAATCTTGTATAATTAATATAAGTTATATACAACTATTACAAGATAGTCTAGTTAGGATCCCATAAATACTAAGCCAATCAATTCCTATGAAATGTGTTGTAAGAACTAGAGTAAGAGGGGAATCTTTAAATATGTACTATAAAGTGTAGAGTTGGAGGAGACTCTTGTAAAATGTATTATAAAATCTAGAGTAGGAGGAGACTCTTGTAAAATTCATATAAGTTATACACAACTATTACAAGATAGTCTAGTTAGGATCCCATAAATACTAAGCCAATTAATTCCTATGAAATGTGTTGTATGAACTAGAGTAAGAGGGGACTCTTTAAAAATGTACTATAAAGTATAGAGTAGGAGGAGACCCTTGTAAAATGTATTATAAAATCTATAGTAGGAGGAGACTCTTTTAAAATTAATACAAGATACATAAAACTATTACAAAATAGTATAGTTCTGATCCAATAAATACTAATTTAAACAATTTGGAGGAGACTCTTGTAAAGTATATTGTAAAAACAAGAGTAAGAGGGGACTCTTTAAAAATGTACTATAGAGGTTAGAGTAGGAGGAGACTCTTGTAAAATGTATTATGAAATCTAGAGTAGGAGGAGAATCTTGTAAAATTAATATAAGGTATATACAACTATTACAAGATAGTTTAGTTCGGATCCAATAAATACTAAACTTAACAGTTAGGAGGAGATTCTTGTAAAATGTGTTGTACGAACTAGAGTAACAGGAGACTCTTTAAAAATGTACTATAAAGTGTAGAGTTGGAAGAAACTCTTGTAAAATGTATTATAAAATCTAGAGTAGGAGGAAATTCTTGTAAAATTAATATAAGATATGTACAACTATTAGAAGATAGTCTAGTTCGGATCCAATAAATACTAAATCAAACAATTAGGAGGTGACTCTTGTAAAATGTGTTGTAAGAACTAGAGTAAGAGGGGACTGTTTAAAAATGTACTATAAAGTCTAGAGTTGGAGGAGACTCTTGTAAAATGTATTATAAAATATAGAGTAGGAGGAGACTCTTGTAAAATCAATATAAGTTATATACAACTATTACAAGATAGTCTAGTTAGGATCTCATAAATACTAAGCCAAACAATTCCTATGAAATGTGTTGTAAGAACTAGAGTAAGAGGGGACTCTTTAAAAATGTACTATAAAGTGTAGAGTAGGAGGAGACCCTTTTAAAATGTATTATAAAATCTAGAGTAGGAGGAGACTCTTGTAAAATTAATATAAGGTATATACAATTATTACAAGATAGCATTTTTCTGATACAATAAATACTAAATTAAACAATCGAGGGGAGACTCTTGTAAAGTATGTTGTAAAAACAAGAGTAAGAGGGTCTCTTAAAAAATGTACTATAGAGGTTCGAGTAGGAGGAGACTCTTGTAAAATGTATTATGAAATCTAGAGTAGGAGGAGATTCTTGTAAAATTAATATAAGTTATATACAACTATTACAAGATAGTCTAGTTCGGATCTATTAAATACTAAACTCAACAATTAAGAGGAGACTTGTAAAATGTGTTGTAAGAACTAGAGTAAAAGGGGACTCTTTAAAAATGTACTATATAGTCTAGAGTAGGAGGAGACACTTGTAAAATGTATTATAAAATCTAGAGTAAGAGGAGACTCTTTTAAAATTAATACAAGTTATATACAACTATTACAAGATAGTCTAGTTCGGATCCAATAAATACTAAATTACAAAATAGAGGAGACTCTTGTAAAATGTGTTGTAGGAACTAGATTAAGAGGGGAGTCTTTAAAAATGTACTATAGAGTCTAGAGTAGGAGGAGACTCTTGTAAAATGAATATAAGGTATATACAACTGTTAGAAGATAGTCTAGTTCGGATCCAATAAATAATAAATTAAAAAATAGAGGAGACTCTTGTAAAATGTGCTGTAAGAACTAGATTAAGAGGGGAGTCTTTAAAAATGTACTATACAGTCTAGAGTAGGAGGAGACTCTTGTAAAATTAATATAAGGTAAATACAACTATTGAAAGATGGTCTAGTTTGGATCCAATAAATACTAAACTAAAAAAGTCCTATAAAATTGGTTTTAAGAACTAGAGTAATGAAGGGAATCTTTAAAAATGTACTATAAAGTGAAGAGTTGGAGGACACGTTTGTAAAATGTATTATAAAATCTAGAGTAGGAGGAGACTCTTGTAAAATTAATATAACGTATATACAACTATTACAAGATAGTCTAGTTCGGATCCAATAAATACTAAATTAAACAATTAGGAGGAGACTCTTGTAAAATGTGTTGTAAGAACTAGAGTAAGAGGGGACTCTTTAAAAATGTACTATAAAGTGTAGAGTTGGAGGAGACTCTTGTAAAATGTATTATAAAATCTAGAGTAGGAGGAGACTCTTGTAAAATTCATATAAGTTATACACAACTATTACAAGATAGTCTAGTTAGGATCCCATAAATACTAAGCCAATTAATTCCTATGAAATATGTTGTAAGAACTAGATTAAGAGGGGAGTATTTAAAAATGTACTATAGAGTCTAGAGTAGGAGGAGACGCTTGTAAAATTAATATAGGGTAAATACAACTATTGAAAGATGGTCTAGTTTGGATCCAATAAATACTAAACTAATCAAATCCTATAAAATTTGTTTAAAGAACTAGAGTAATGGAGGGAATCTTTAAAAATGTACTATAAATTGTAGAGTTGGAGGACACGTTTGTAAAATGTATTATAAAATCTAGAGTAGGAGGAGACTCTTGTAAAATTAATATAACGTATATACAACTATTACAAGATAGTCTAGTTCGGATCCAATAAATAGTAAATTAAACAATTAGGAGGAGACTCATGTAAAATGTGTTGTAAGAACTAGAGTAAGAGGGGACTCTTTAAAAATGTACTATAAAGTCTAGAGTTGGAGGAGACTCTTGTAAAATGTATTATAAAATCTAGAGTAGGAGGAGACTCTTGTAAAATTCATATAAGTTATACACAACTATTACAAGATAGTCTAGTTAGGATCCCATAAATACTAAGCCAATTAATTCCTATGAAATGTTTTGTAAGAACTAGAGTAAGAGGGGCCTCTTTAAAAATGTACTATAACGTGTAAAGTAGGAGGAGACCCTTGTAAAATGTATTATATAATCTATAGTAGGAGGAGACTCTTTTAAAATTAATACAAGATATATACAACTATTACAAGATAGTATAGTTCTGATCCAATAAATACTAATTTAAACAATTTAGAGGAGACTCTTGTAAAGTATATTGTAAAAACAAGAGTAAGAGGGGACTCTTTAAAAATGTACTATAGAGGTTAGAGTAGGAGGAGACTCTTGTAAAATGTATTATGAAATCTAGAGTAGGAGGAGAATCTTGTAAAATTAATATAAGGTATATACAACTATTACAAGATAGTTTAGTTCGGATCCAATAAATACTAAATTAAACAATTAGGAGGAGACTCTTGTAAAATGTGTTGTAAGAACTAGAGTAAGAGGGGACTGTTTAAAAATGTACTATAAAATCTAGAGTTGGAGGAGACTCTTGTAAAATGTATTATAAAATCTAGAGTAGGAGGAGACTCTTGTAAAATTCATATAAGTTATACACAACTATTACAAGATAGTCTAGTTAGGATCCCATAAATACTAAGCCAATTAATTCCTATGAAATGTGTTGTATGAACTAGAGTAAGAGGGGACTCTTTAAAAATGTACTATAAAGTGTAGAGTAGGAGGAGACCCTTGTAAAATGTATTATAAAATCTATAGTAGGAGGAGACTCTTTTAAAATTAATACAAGATACATAAAACTATTACAAGATAGTATAGTTCTGATCCAATAAATACTAATTTAAACAATTTGGAGGAGACTCTTGTAAAGTATATTGTAAAAACAAGAGTAAGAGGGGACTCTTTAAAAATGTACTATAGAGGTTAGAGTAGGAGGAGACTCTTGTAAAATGTATTATGAAATCTAGAGTAGGAGGAGAATCTTGTAAAATTAATATAAGGTATATACAACTATTACAAGATAGTTTAGTTCGGATCCAATAAATACTAAACTTAACAGTTAGGAGGAGATTCTTGTAAAATGTGTTGTACGAACTAGAGTAACAGGAGACTCTTTAAAAATGTACTATAAAGTGTAGAGTTGGAAGAGACTCTTGTAAAATGTATTATAAAATCTAGAGTAGGAGGAAATTCTTGTAAAATTAATATAAGATATATACAACTATTAGAAGATAGTCTAGTTCGGATCCAATAAATACTAAATCAAACAATTAGGAGGTGACTCTTGTAAAATGTGTTGTAAGAACTAGAGTAAGAGGGGACTGTTTAAAAATGTACTATAAAGTCTAGAGTTGGAGGAGACTCTTGTAAAATGTATTATAAAATATAGAGTAGGAGGAGACTCTTGTAAAATTAATATAAGTTATATACAACTATTACAAGATAGTCTAGTTAGGATCTCATAAATACTAAGCTAAACAATTCCTATGAAATGTGTTGTAAGAACTAGAGTAAGAGGGGACTCTTTAAAAATGTACTATAAAGTGTAGAGTAGGAGGAGACCCTTTTAAAATGTATTATAAAATCTAGAGTAGGAGGAGACTCTTGTAAAATTAATATAAGGTATATACAATTATTACAAGATAGCATAGTTCTGATCCAATAAATACTAAATTAAACAATCGAGGGGAGACTCTTGTAAAGTATGTTGTAAAAACAAGAGTAAGAGGGTCTCTTAAAAAATGTACTATAGAGGTTCGAGTAGGAGGAGACTCTTGTAAAATGTATTATGAAATCTAGAGTAGGAGGAGATTCTTGTAAAATTAATATAAGGTATATACAACTATTACAAGATAGTCTAGTTCGGATCTATTAAATACTAAACTCAACAATTAAGAGGAGACTTGTAAAATGTGTTGTAAGAACTAGAGTAAAAGGGGACTCTTTAAAAATGTACTATAAAGTCTAGAGTAGGAGGAGACACTTGTAAAATGTATTATAAAATCTAGAGTAAGAGGAGACTCTTTTAAAATTAATACAAGTTATATACAACTATTACAAGATAGTCTAGTTCGGATCCAATAAATACTAAGTTACAAAATAGAGGAGACTCTTGTAAAATGTGTTGTAGGAACTAGATTAAGAGGGGAGTCTTTAAAAATGTACTATAGAGTCTAGAGTAGGAGGAGACTCTTGTAAAATGAATATAAGGTATATACAACTGTTAGAAGATAGTCTAGTTCGGATCCAATAAATAATAAATTAAAAAATAGAGGAGACTCTTGTAAAATGTGCTGTAAGAACTAGATTAAGAGGGGAGTCTTTAAAAATGTACTATAGAGTCTAGAGTAGGAGGAGACTCTTGTAAAATTAATATAGGGTAAATACAACTATTGAAAGATGGTCTAGTTTGGATCCAATAAATACTAAACTAAAAAAGTCCTATAAAATTGGTTTTAAGAACTAGAGTAATGAAGGGAATCTTTAAAAATGTACTATAAAGTGAAGAGTTGGAGGACACGTTTGTAAAATGTATTATAAAATCTAGAGTAGGAGGAGACTCTTGTAAAATTAATATAACGTATGTAAAACTATTACAAGATAGTCTAGTTCGGATCCAATAAATACTAAACTAAACAAATCCTTTAAAAGTTGTTTTAAGAACTAGAGTAATGGAGGGAATCTTTAAAAATGTACTATAAAGTGTAGAGTTGGAGGACACGTTTGTAAAATGTACTATAAAGTGTAGAGTTGGAGGAGACTCTTGTAAAATGTGTTGTAAGAACTAGAGTAAGAGGGGACTCTTTAAAAATGTACTATAAAGTCTAGAGTTGGAGGAGACTCTTGTAAAATGTATTATAAAATCTAGAGTAGGGGGAGACTCTTGTATAATTAATATAAGTTATATACAACTATTACAAGATAGTTTAGTTCGGATCCAATAAATACTAAATTAAACAATTAGGAGGAGACTCTTGTAAAATGTGTTGCAAGAACTAGAGTAAGAGGGGACTGTTTAAAAATGTACTATAAAATCTAGAGTTGGAGGAGACTCTTGTAAAATGTATTATAAAATCTAGAGTAGGGGGAGACTCTTGTATAATTAATATAAGTTATATACAACTATTACAAGATAGTCTAGTTAGGATCCCATAAATACTAAGCCAAACAATTCCTATGAAATGTGTTGTAAGAACTTGAGTAAGAGGGGAATCTTTAAAAATGTACTATAAAGTGTAGAGTTGGAGGAGACTCTTTTAAAATGAATTATAAAATCTAGAGTAGGAGGAGACTCTTGTAAAATTCATATAAGTAATACACAACTATTACAAGATAGACTAGTTAGGATCCCATAAATACTAAGCCAATTAATTCCTATGAAATGTGTTGTAAGAGCTAGAGTAAGAGGGGACTCTTTAAAAATGTACTATAAAGTGTAGAGTAGGAGGAGACCCTTGTAAAATGTATTATAAAATCTATAGTAGGAGGAGACTCTTTTAAAATTAATACAAGATATATACAACTATTACAAGATAGTATAGTTCTGATCCAATAAATACTAATTTAAACAATTTGGAGGAGATTCTTGTAAAATGTGTTGTAAGAACTAGTGTAAGAGGGGACTCTTTAAAAATGTACTATGAATTGTTGAGTTGGAAGAGACTCTTGTAAAATGTATTTATAAAATCTAGAGTAGGAGGAAATTCTTGTAAAATTAATATAAAATATATACAACTATTAGAAGATAGTCTAGTTCGGATCCAATAAACACTAAATTAAAAAATAGAGGAGACTCTTGTAAAATGTGTTGTAGGAACTAGATTAAGAGGGGAGTCTTTAAAAATGTACTATAGAGACTAGAGTAGGAGGAGACTCTTGTAAAATTAATATAAGGTATATACAACTATTAGAAGATAGTCTAGTTCGGATCCAATAAATAATAAATTAAAAAATAGAGGAGACTCTTATAAAATGTGCTGTAAGAACTAGATTAAGAGGGGAGTCTTTAAAAATGTACTATAGAGTCTAGAGTAGGAGGAGACTCTTGTAAAATTAATATAGGGTAAATACAACTATTGAAAGATGGTCTAGTTTGGATCCAATAAATACTAAACTAATCAAATCCTATAAAATTTATTTTAAGAACTAGAGTAATGGAAGGAATCTTTAAAAATGTACTATAAAGTGTAGAGTTGGAGGACACGTTTGTAAAATGTACTATAAAATCTAGAGTAGGAGGAGACTCTTGTAAAATTAATATAACGTATATACAACTATTACAAGATAGTATAGTTCTGATCCAATAAATACTAATTTAAACAATTTGGAGGAGACTCTTGTAAAATATATGGTAAAAACAAGAGTAAGAGGGGACTCTTTAAAAATGTACTATAGAGGTTAGAGTAGGAGGAGACTCTTGTAAAATGTATTATGAAATCTAGAGTAGAAGGAGAATCTTGTAAAATTAATATAAGGTATATACAACTATTAGAAGATAGTCTACTTCGGATCCAATAAATACTAAACTTAACAATTAGGAGGAGATTCTTGTAAAATGTGTTGTAAGAACTAGAGTAAGAGGGGACTGTTTAAAAATGTACTATAAAATCTAGAGTTGGAGGAGACTCTTGTAAAATGTATTATAAAATCTAGAGTAGGAGGAAATTCTTGTAAAATTAATATAAGATATATACAATTATTAGAAGATAGTCTAGATCGGTTCCAATATATACTAAACTAAACAATTCCTATAAAATGTGTTTTAAGAACTAGAGTAAGAGGGGACTCTTTAAAAATGTACTATAAAGTGTAGAGTTGGAGGAGACTCTTGTAAAATGTATTATAAAATCTAGAGTAGGAGGAGACTCTTGTAAAATTCATATAAGTTATACACAACTATTACAAGATAGTCTAGTTAGGATCCCATAAATACTAAGCCAATTAATTCCTATGAAATATGTTGTAAGAACTAGATTAAGAGGGGAGTATTTAAAAATGTACTATAGAGTCTAGAGTAGGAGGAGACGCTTGTAAAATTAATATAGGGTAAATACAACTATTGAAAGATGGTCTAGTTTGGATCCAATAAATACTAAACTAATCAAATCCTATAAAATTTGTTTAAAGAACTAGAGTAATGGAGGGAATCTTTAAAAATGTACTATAAATTGTAGAGTTGGAGGACACGTTTGTAAAATGTATTATAAAATCTAGAGTAGGAGGAGACTCTTGTAAAATTAATATAACGTATATACAACTATTACAAGATAGTCTAGTTCGGATCCAATAAATAGTAAATTAAACAATTAGGAGGAGACTCATGTAAAATGTGTTGTAAGAACTAGAGTAAGAGGGGACTCTTTAAAAATGTACTATAAAGTCTAGAGTTGGAGGAGACTCTTGTAAAATGTATTATAAAATCTAGAGTAGGAGGAGACTCTTGTAAAATTCATATAAGATATACACAACTATTACAAGATAGTCTAGTTAGGATCCCATAAATACTAAGCCAATTAATTCCTATGAAATGTTTTGTAAGAACTAGAGTAAGAGGGGCCTCTTTAAAAATGTACTATAACGTGTAAAGTAGGAGGAGACCCTTGTAAAATGTATTATATAATCTATAGTAGGAGGAGACTCTTTTAAAATTAATACAAGATATATACAACTATTACAAGATAGTATAGTTCTGATCCAATAAATACTAATTTAAACAATTTAGAGGAGACTCTTGTAAAGTATATTGTAAAAACAAGAGTAAGAGGGGACTCTTTAAAAATGTACTATAGAGGTTAGAGTAGGAGGAGACTCTTGTAAAATGTATTATGAAATCTAGAGTAGAAGGAGAATCTTGTAAAATTAATATAAGGTATATACAACTATTACAAGATAGTTTAGTTCGGATCCAATAAATACTAAATTAAACAATTAGGAGGAGACTCTTGTAAAATGTGTTGTAAGAACTAGAGTAAGAGGGGACTGTTTAAAAATGTACTATAAAATCTAGAGTTGGAGGAGACTCTTGTAAAATGTATTATAAAATCTAGAGTAGGAGGAGACTCTTGTAAAATTCATATAAGTTATACACAACTATTACAAGATAGTCTAGTTAGGATCCCATAAATACTAAGCCAATTAATTCCTATGAAATGTGTTGTATGAACTAGAGTAAGAGGGGACTCTTTAAAAATATACTATAAAGTGTAGAGTAGGAGGAGACCCTTGTAAAATGTATTATAAAATCTATAGTAGGAGGAGACTCTTTTAAAATTAATACAAGATACATAAAACTATTACAAGATAGTATAGTTCTGATCCAATAAATACTAATTTAAACAATTTGGAGGAGACTCTTGTAAAGTATATTGTAAAAACAAGAGTAAGAGGGGACTCTTTAAAAATGTACTATAGAGGTTAGAGTAGGAGGAGACTCTTGTAAAATGTATTATGAAATCTAGAGTAGGAGGAGAATCTTGTAAAATTAATATAAGGTATATACAACTATTACAAGATAGTTTAGTTCGGATCCAATAAATACTAAACTTAACAGTTAGGAGGAGATTCTTGTAAAATGTGTTGTACGAACTAGAGTAACAGGAGACTCTTTAAAAATGTACTATAAAGTGTAGAGTTGGAAGAGACTCTTGTAAAATGTATTATAAAATCTAGAGTAGGAGGAAATTCTTGTAAAATTAATATAAGATATATACAACTATTAGAAGATAGTCTAGTTCGGATCCAATAAATACTAAATCAAACAATTAGGAGGTGACTCTTGTAAAATGTGTTGTAAGAACTAGAGTAAGAGGGGACTGTTTAAAAATGTACTATAAAGTCTAGAGTTGGAGGAGACTCTTGTAAAATGTATTATAAAATATAGAGTAGGAGGAGACTCTTGTAAAATTAATATAAGTTATATACAACTATTACAAGATAGTCTAGTTAGGATCTCATAAATACTAAGCTAAACAATTCCTATGAAATGTGTTGTAAGAACTAGAGTAAGAGGGGACTCTTTAAAAATGTACTATAAAGTGTAGAGTAGGAGGAGACCCTTTTAAAATGTATTATAAAATCTAGAGTAGGAGGAGACTCTTGTAAAATTAATATAAGGTATATACAATTATTACAAGATAGCATAGTTCTGATCCAATAAATACTAAATTAAACAATCGAGGGGAGACTCTTGTAAAGTATGTTGTAAAAACAAGAGTAAGAGGGTCTCTTAAAAAATGTACTATAGAGGTTCGAGTAGGAGGAGACTCTTGTAAAATGTATTATGAAATCTAGAGTAGGAGGAGATTCTTGTAAAATTAATATAAGGTATATACAACTATTACAAGATAGTCTAGTTCGGATCTATTAAATACTAAACTCAACAATTAAGAGGAGACTTGTAAAATGTGTTGTAAGAACTAGAGTAAAAGGGGACTCTTTAAAAATGTACTATAAAGTCTAGAGTAGGAGGAGACACTTGTAAAATGTATTATAAAATCTAGAGTAAGAGGAGACTCTTTTAAAATTAATACAAGTTATATACAACTATTACAAGATAGTCTAGTTCGGATCCAATAAATACTAAGTTACAAAATAGAGGATACTCTTGTAAAATGTGTTGTAGGAACTAGATTAAGAGGGGAGTCTTTAAAAATGTACTATAGAGTCTAGAGTAGGAGGAGACTCTTGTAAAATGAATATAAGGTATATACAACTGTTAGAAGATAGTCTAGTTCGGATCCAATAAATAATAAATTAAAAAATAGAGGAGACTCTTGTAAAATGTGCTTTAAGAACTAGATTAAGAGGGGAGTCTTTAAAAATGTACTATAGAGTCTAGAGTAGGAGGAGACTCTTGTAAAATTAATATAGGGTAAATACAACTATTGAAAGATGGTCTAGTTTGGATCCAATAAATACTAAACTAAAAAAGTCCTATAAAATTGGTTTTAAGAACTAGAGTAATGAAGGGAATCTTTAAAAATGTACTATAAAGTGTAGAGTTGGAGGACACGTTTGTAAAATGTACTATAAAGTCTAGAGTTGGAGGAGACTCTTGTAAAATGTATTATAAAATTTAGAGTAGGAGGAGACTCTTGTAAAATTAATATAAGTTATATACAACTATTACAAGATAGTTTAGTTCGGATCCAATAAATACTAAATTAAACAATTAGGAGGAGACTCTTGTAAAATGTGTTGCAAGAACTAGAGTAAGAGGGGACTGTTTAAAAATGTACTATAAAATCTAGAGTTGGAGGAGACTCTTGTAAAATGTATTATAAAATCTAGAGTAGGGGGAGACTCTTGTATAATTAATATAAGTTATATACAACTATTACAAGATAGTCTAGTTAGGATCCCATAAATACTAAGCCAAACAATTCCTATGAAATGTGTTGTAAGAACTTGAGTAAGAGGGGAATCTTTAAAAATGTACTATAAAGTGTAGAGTTGGAGGAGACTCTTGTAAAATGAATTATAAAATCTAGAGTAGGAGGAGACTCTTGTAAAATTCATATAAGTAATACACAACTATTACAAGATAGACTAGTTAGGATCCCATAAATACTAAGCCAATTAATTCCTATGAAATGTGTTGTAAGAACTAGAGTAAGAGGGGACTCTTTAAAAATGTACTATAAAGTGTAGAGTAGGAGGAGACCCTTGTAAAATGTATTATAAAATCTATAGTAGGAGGAGACTCTTTTAAAATTAATACAAGATATATACAACTATTACAAGATAGTATAGTTCTGATCCAATAAATACTAATTTAAACAATTTGGAGGAGATTCTTGTAAAATGTGTTGTAAGAACTAGTGTAAGAGGGGACTCTTTAAAAATGTACTATAAATTGTTGAGTTGGAAGAGACTCTTGTAAAATGTATTTATAAAATCTAGAGTAGGAGGAAATTCTTGTAAAATTAATATAAAATATATACAACTATTAGAAGATAGTCTAGTTCGGATCCAATAAACACTAAATTACAAAATAGAGGAGACTCTTGTAAAATGTGTTGTAGGAACTAGATTAAGAGGGGAGTCTTTAAAAATGTACTATAGAGACTAGAGTAGGAGGAGACTCTTGTAAAATTAATATAAGGTATATACAACTATTAGAAGATAGTCTAGTTCGGATCCAATAAATAATAAATTAAAAAATAGAGGAGACTCTTATAAAATGTGCTGTAAGAACTAGATTAAGAGGGGAGTCTTTAAAAATGTACTATAGAGTCTAGAGTAGGAGGAGACTCTTGTAAAATTAATATAGGGTAAATACAACTATTGAAAGATGGTCTAGTTTGGATCCAATAAATACTAAACTAATCAAATCCTATAAAATTTATTTTAAGAACTAGAGTAATGGAAGGAATCTTTAAAAATGTACTATAAAGTGTAGAGTTGGAGGACACGTTTGTAAAATGTACTATAAAATCTAGAGTAGGAGGAGACTCTTGTAAAATTAATATAACGTATATACAACTATTACAAGATAGTATAGTTCTGATCCAATAAATACTAATTTAAACAATTTGGAGGAGACTCTTGTAAAATATATTGTAAAAACAAGAGTAAGAGGGGACTCTTTAAAAATGTACTATAGAGGTTAGAGTAGGAGGAGACTCTTGTAAAATGTATTATGAAATCTAGAGTAGAAGGAGAATCTTGTAAAATTAATATAAGGTATATACAACTATTAGAAGATAGTCTACTTCGGATCCAATAAATACTAAACTTAACAATTAGGAGGAGATTCTTGTAAAATGTGTTGTAAGAACTAGAGTAAGAGGGGACTGTTTAAAAATGTACTATAAAATCTAGAGTTGGAGGAGACTCTTGTAAAATGTATTATAAAATCTAGAGTAGGAGGAAATTCTTGTAAAATTAATATAAGATATATACAATTATTAGAAGATAGTCTAGATCGGTTCCAATATATACTAAACTAAACAATTCCTATAAAATGTGTTTTAAGAACTAGAGTAAGAGGGGACTCTTTAAAAATGTACTATAAAGTGTAGAGTTGGAGGAGACTCTTGTAAAATGTATTATAAAATCTAGAGTAGGAGGAGACTCTTGTAAAATTCATATAAGTTATACACAACTATTACAAGATAGTCTAGTTAGGATCCCATAAATACTAAGCCAATTAATTCCTATGAAATATGTTGTAAGAACTAGATTAAGAGGGGAGTATTTAAAAATGTACTATAGAGTCTAGAGTAGGAGGAGACGCTTGTAAAATTAATATAGGGTAAATACAACTATTGAAAGATGGTCTAGTTTGGATCCAATAAATACTAAACTAATCAAATCCTATAAAATTTGTTTAAAGAACTAGAGTAATGGAGGGAATCTTTAAAAATGTACTATAAAGTGTAGAGTTGGAGGACACGTTTGTAAAATGTATTATAAAATCTAGAGTAGGAGGAGACTCTTGTAAAATTAATATAACGTATATACAACTATTACAAGATAGTCTAGTTCGGATCCAATAAATACTAAATTAAACAATTAGGAGGAGACTCTTGTAAAATGTGTTGTAAGAACTAGAGTAAGAGGGGACTCTCTAAAAATGTACTATGAAGTCTAGAGTTGGAGGAGACTCTTGTAAAATGTATTATAAAATCTAGAGTAGGAGGAGAATCTTGTAAAATTAATATAAGGTATATACAACTATTACAAGATAGTTTAGTTCGGATCCAATAAATACTAAACCTAACAATTAGGAGGAGATTCTTGTAAAATGTGTTGTAAGAACTAGAGTAAGAGGGGACTCTTTAAAAATGTACTATAAAGTGTAGAGTAGGAGGAGACCCTGGTAAAATGTATTATAAAATCTATAGTAGGAGGAGACTCTTTTAAAATTAATACAAGATATATACAACTATTACAAGATAGTATAGTTCTGATCCAATAAATACTAATTTAAAAAATTTGGAGGAGACTCTTGTAAAGTATATTGTAAAAAGAAGAGTAAGAGGGGACTCTTTAAAAATGTACTATAAAGTGTAGAGTTGGAAGAGACTCTTGTAAAATGTATTATAAAATCTAGAGTAGGAGGAAATTCTTGTAAAATTAATATAAGATATATACAACTATTAGAAGATAGTCTAGTTCGGATCCAATAAATACTAAATCAAACAATTAGGAGGTGACACTTGTAAAATGTGTTGTAAGAACTAGAGTAAGAGGGGACTGTTTAAAAATGTACTATAAAGTCTAGAGTTGGAGGAGACTCTTGTAAAATGTATTATAAAATATAGAGTAGGAGGAGACTCTTGTAAAATTAATATAAGTTATATACAACTATTACAAGATAGTCTAGTTAGGATCTCATAAATACTAAGCCAAACAATTCCTATGAAATGTGTTGTAAGTACTAGAGTAAGAGGGGACTCTTTAAAAATGTACTATAGAGGTTCGAGTAGGAGGAGACTCTTGTAAAATGTATTATGAAATCTAGAGTAGGAGGAGATTCTTGTAAAATTAATATAAGGTATATACAACTATTACAAGATAGTCTAGTTCGGATCTATTAAATACTAAACTCAACAATTAAGAGGAGACTCTTGTAAAATGTGTTGTAAGAACTAGAGTAAAAGGGGACTCTTTAAAAATGTACTATAAAGTCTAGAGTAGGAGGAGACTCTTGTAAAATGTATTATAAAATCTAGAGTAAGAGGAGACTCTTTTAAAATTAATACAAGGTATATACAACTATTACAAGATAGTCTAGTTCGGATCTATTAAATACTAAACTCAACAATTAAGAGGAGACTCTTGTAAAATGTGTTGTAAGAACTAGAGTAAAAGGGGACTCTTTAAAAATGTACTATAGAGTGTAGAGTAGGAGGAGACTCTTGTAAAATGAATATAAGGTATATACAACTATTAGATGATAGTCTAGTTCGGATCCAATAAATAATAAATTAAAAAATAGAGGAGACTTGTAAAATGTGCTGTAAGAACTAGATTAAGAGGGGAGTCTTTAAAAATGTACTATAGAGTCTAGAGTAGGAGGAGACTCTTGTAAAATTAATATAGGGTAAATACAACTATTGAAAGATGGTCTAGTTTGGATCCAATAAATACTAAACTAAAAAAAATTCTATAAAATTGGTTTTATGAACTAGAGTAATGAAAGGAATCTTTAAAAATGTACTATAAAGTGAAGAGTTGGAGGACATGTTTGTAAAATGTATTATAAAATCTAGAGTAGGAGGAGACTCTTGTAAAATTAATATAACGTATGTACAACTATTACAAGATAGTCTAGTTCGGATCCAATAAATACTAAACAAAACAAATCCTTTAAAAGTTGTTTTAAGAACTAGAGTAATGGAGGGAATCTTTAAAAATATACTATAAAGTGTAGAGTTGGAGGAGACTCTTGTAAAATGTATTATAAAATCTAGAGTAGGAGGAAATTCTTGTAAAATTAATATAAGTTATATACAACTATTAGAAGATAGTCTAGTTCGGATCCAATAAATACTAAATTAAACAATTAGGAGGAGACTCTTGTAAAATGTGTTGTAAGAACTAGAGTAAGAGGGGACTCTTTAAAATGTACTATAAAGTCTAGAGTTGGAGGAGACTCTTGTAAAATGTATTATACAATTTAGAGTAGGAGGAGACTCTTGTAAAATTAATATAAGTTATATACAACTATTACAAGATAGTTTAGTTCGGATCCAAGAAATACAAAATTAAACAATTAGGAGGAGACTCTTGTAAAATGTGTTGTAAGAACTAGAGTAAGAGGGGACTCTTTAAAAATGTACTATAAAGTCTAGAGTTGGAGGAGACTCTTGTAAAATGTATTATAAAATCTAGAGTAGGAGGAGACTCTTGTAAAATTCATATAAGTTATACACATCTATTACAAGATAGTCTAGTTAGGATCCCATAAATACTAAGCCAATTAATTCCTATGAAATGTGTTGTAAGAACTAGAGTAAGAGGGGACTCTTTAAAAATGTACTATAAAGTGTAAAGTAGGAGGAGACCCTTGTAAAATGTATTATATAATCTATAGTAGGAGGAGACTCTTTTAAATTTAATACAAGATATATACAACTATTACAAGATAGTATAGTTCTGATCCAATAAATACTAATTTAAACAATTTAGAGGAGACTCTTGTAAAGTATATTGTAAAAACAAGAGTAAGAGGGGACTCTTTAAAAATGTACTATAGAGGTTAGAGTAGGAGGAGACTCTTGTAAAATGTATTATGAAATCTAGAGTAGGAGGAGAATCTTGTAAAATTAATATAAGGTATATACAACTATTACAAGATATTTTAGTTCGGATCCAATAAATACTAAATTAAACAATTAGGAGGAGACTCTTGTAAAATGTGTTGTAAGAACTAGAGTAAGAGGGGACTGTTTAAAAATGTACTATAAAATCTAGAGTTGGAGGAGACTCTTGTAAAATGTATTATAAAATCTAGAGTAGGAGGAGACTCTTGTAAAATTCATATAAGTTATACACAACTATTACAAGATAGTCTAGTTAGGATCCCATAAATACTAAGCCAATTAATTCCTATGAAATGTGTTGTATGAACTAGAGTAAGAGGGGACTCTATAAAAATGTACTATAAAGTGTAGAGTAGGAGGAGACCCTTGTAAAATGTATTATAAAATCTATAGTAGGAGGAGACTCTTTTAAAATGAATACAAGATACATACAACTATTACAAGATAGTATAGTTCTGATCCAATAAATACTAATTTAAACAATTTGGAGGAGACTCTTGTAAAGTATATTGTAAAAACAAGAGTAAGAGGGGACTCTTTAAAAATGTACTCTAAAGTAGGAGGAGACTCTTGTAAAATGTATTATGAAATCTAGAGTAGGAGGAGAATCTTGTAAAATTAATATAAGGTATATACAACTATTACAAGATAGTTTAGTTCGGATCCAATAATTACTAAACTTAACAGTTAGGAGGAGATTCTTGTAAAATGTGTTGTAAGAACTAGAGTAACAGGAGACTCTTTAAAAATGTACTATAAAGTGTAGAGTTGGAAGAGACTCTTGTAAAATGTATTACAAAATCTAGAGTAGGAGGAAATTCTTGTAAAATTAATATAAGATATATACAACTATTACAAGATAGTCTAGTTCGGTTCTATTAAATACTAAACTCAAAAATTAGGAGGAGACTCTTGTAAAATGTGTTGTAAGAACTAGAGTAAGAGGGGACTCTTTAAAAATGTACTATAAAGTCTAGAGTAGGAGGAGACCCTGGTAAAATGTATTATAAAATCTATAGTAGGAGGAGACTCTTTTAAAATTAATACAAGATATATACAACTATTACAAGATAGTATAGTTCTGATCCAATAAATACTAATTTAAAAAATTTGGAGGAGACTCTTGTAAAGTATATTGTAAAAAGAAGAGTAAGAGGGGACTCTTTAAAAATGTACTATAAAGTGTAGAGTTGGAAGAGACTCTTGTAAAATGTATTATAAAATCTAGAGTAGGAGGAAATTCTTGTAAAATTAATATAAGATATATACAACTATTAGAAGATAGTCTAGTACGGATCCAATAAATACTAAATCAAACAATTAGGAGGTGACACTTGTAAAATGTGTTGTAAGAACTAGAGTAAGAGGGGACTGTTTAAAAATGTACTATAAAGTCTAGAGTTGGAGGAGACTCTTGTAAAATGTATTATAAAATATAGAGTAGGAGGAGACTCTTGTAAAATTAATATAAGTTATATACAACTATTACAAGATAGTCTAGTTAGGATCTCATAAATACTAAGCCAAACAATTCCTATGAAATGTGTTGTAAGTACTAGAGTAAGAGGGGACTCTTTAAAAATGTACTATAGAGGTTCGAGTAGGAGGAGACTCTTGTAAAATGTATTATGAAATCTAGAGTAGGAGGAGATTCTTGTAAAATTAATATAAGGTATATACAACTATTACAAGATAGTCTAGTTCGGATCTATTAAATACTAAACTCAACAATTAAGAGGAGACTCTTGTAAAATGTGTTGTAAGAACTAGAGTAAAAGGGGACTCTTTAAAAATGTACTATAAAGTCTAGAGTAGGAGGAGACTCTTGTAAAATGTATTATAAAATCTAGAGTAAGAGGAGACTCTTTTAAAATTAATACAAGGTATATACAACTATTACAAGATAGTCTAGTTCGGATCTATTAAATACTAAACTCAACAATTAAGAGGAGACTCTTGTAAAATGTGTTGTAAGAACTAGAGTAAAAGGGGACTCTTTAAAAATGTACTATAGAGTGTAGAGTAGGAGGAGACTCTTGTAAAATGAATATAAGGTATATACAACTATTAGAAGATAGTCTAGTTCGGATCCAATAAATAATAAATTAAAAAATAGAGGAGACTTGTAAAATGTGCTGTAAGAACTAGATTAAGAGGGGAGTCTTTAAAAATGTACTATAGAGTCTAGAGTAGGAGGAGACTCTTGTAAAATTAATATAGGGTAAATACAACTATTGAAAGATGGTCTAGTTTGGATCCAATAAATACTAAACTAAAAAAAATTCTATAAAATTGGTTTTATGAACTAGAGTAATGAAAGGAATCTTTAAAAATGTACTATAAAGTGAAGAGTTGGAGGACATGTTTGTAAAATGTATTATAAAATCTAGAGTAGGAGGAGACTCTTGTAAAATTAATATAACGTATGTACAACTATTACAAGATAGTCTAGTTCGGATCCAATAAATACTAAACAAAACAAATCCTTTAAAAGTTGTTTTAAGAACTAGAGTAATGGAGGGAATCTTTAAAAATATACTATAAAGTGTAGAGTTGGAGGAGACTCTTGTAAAATGTATTATAAAATCTAGAGTAGGAGGAAATTCTTGTAAAATTAATATAAGTTATATACAACTATTAGAAGATAGTCTAGTTCGGATCCAATAAATACTAAATTAAACAATTAGGAGGAGACTCTTGTAAAATGTGTTGTAAGAACTAGAGTAAGAGGGGACTCTTTAAAATGTACTATAAAGTCTAGAGTTGGAGGAGACTCTTGTAAAATGTATTATACAATTTAGAGTAGGAGGAGACTCTTGTAAAATTAATATAAGTTATATACAACTATTACAAGATAGTTTAGTTCGGATCCAAGAAATACAAAATTAAACAATTAGGAGGAGACTCTTGTAAAATGTGTTGTAAGAACTAGAGTAAGAGGGGACTCTTTAAAAATGTACTATAAAGTCTAGAGTTGGAGGAGACTCTTGTAAAATGTATTATAAAATCTAGAGTAGGAGGAGACTCTTGTAAAATTCATATAAGTTATACACATCTATTACAAGATAGTCTAGTTAGGATCCCATAAATACTAAGCCAATTAATTCCTATGAAATGTGTTGTAAGAACTAGAGTAAGAGGGGACTCTTTAAAAATGTACTATAAAGTGTAAAGTAGGAGGAGACCCTTGTAAAATGTATTATATAATCTATAGTAGGAGGAGACTCTTTTAAATTTAATACAAGATATATACAACTATTACAAGATAGTATAGTTCTGATCCAATAAATACTAATTTAAACAATTTAGAGGAGACTCTTGTAAAGTATATTGTAAAAACAAGAGTAAGAGGGGACTCTTTAAAAATGTACTATAGAGGTTAGAGTAGGAGGAGACTCTTGTAAAATGTATTATGAAATCTAGAGTAGGAGGAGAATCTTGTAAAATTAATATAAGGTATATACAACTATTACAAGATAGTTTAGTTCGGATCCAATAAATACTAAATTAAACAATTAGGAAGAGACTCTTGTAAAATGTGTTGTAAGAACTAGAGTAAGAGAGGACTGTTTAAAAATGTACTATAAAATCTAGAGTTGGAGGAGACTCTTGTAAAATATATTATAAAATCTAGAGTAGGAGGAGACTCTTGTATAATTAATATAAGTTATATACAACTATTACAAGATAGTCTAGTTAGGATCCCATAACTACTAAGCCAATCAATTCCTATGAAATGTGTTGTAAGAACTAGAGTAAGAGGGGAATCTTTAAATATGTACTATTAAGTGTAGAGTTGGAGGAGACTCTTGTAGAATGTATTATAAAATCTAGAGTAGGAGGAGACTCTTGTAAAATTCATATAAGTTATACACAACTATTACAAGATAGTCTAGTTAGGATCCCATAAATACTAAGCCAATTAATTCCTATGAAATGTGTTGTATGAACTAGAGTAAGAGGGGACTCTATAAAAATGTACTATAAAGTGTAGAGTAGGAGGAGACCCTTGTAAAATGTATTATAAAATCTATAGTAGGAGGAGACTCTTTTAAAATGAATACAAGATACATACAACTATTACAAGATAGTATAGTTCTGATCCAATAAATACTAATTTAAACAATTTGGAGGAGACTCTTGTAAAGTATATTGTAAAAACAAGAGTAAGAGGGGACTCTTTAAAAATGTACTCTAAAGTAGGAGGAGACTCTTGTAAAATGTATTATGAAATCTAGAGTAGGAGGAGAATCTTGTAAAATTAATATAAGGTATATACAACTATTAGAAGATAGTCTAGTTCGGATCCAATAAATAATAAATTAAAAAATAGAGGAGACTCTTATAAAATGTGCTGTAAGAACTAGATTAAGAGGGGAGTCTTTAAAAATGTACTATAGAGTCTAGAGTAGGAGGAGACTCTTGTAAAATTAATATAGGGTAAATACAACTATTGAAAGATGGTCTAGTTTGGATCCAATAAATACTAAACTAATCAAATCCTATAAAATTTATTTTAAGAACTAGAGTAATGGAAGGAATCTTTAAAAATGTACTATAAAGTGTAGAGTTGGAGGACACGTTTGTAAAATGTACTATAAAATCTAGAGTAGGAGGAGACTCTTGTAAAATTAATATAACGTATATACAACTATTACAAGATAGTATAGTTCTGATCCAATAAATACTAATTTAAACAATTTGGAGGAGACTCTTGTAAAATATATTGTAAAAACAAGAGTAAGAGGGGACTCTTTAAAAATGTACTATAGAGGTTAGAGTAGGAGGAGACTCTTGTAAAATGTATTATGAAATCTAGAGTAGAAGGAGAATCTTGTAAAATTAATATAAGGTATATACAACTATTAGAAGATAGTCTACTTCGGATCCAATAAATACTAAACTTAACAATTAGGAGGAGATTCTTGTAAAATGTGTTGTAAGAACTAGAGTAAGAGGGGACTGTTTAAAAATGTACTATAAAATCTAGAGTTGGAGGAGACTCTTGTAAAATGTATTATAAAATCTAGAGTAGGAGGAAATTCTTGTAAAATTAATATAAGATATATACAATTATTAGAAGATAGTCTAGATCGGTTCCAATATATACTAAACTAAACAATTCCTATAAAATGTGTTTTAAGAACTAGAGTAAGAGGGGACTCTTTAAAAATGTACTATAAAGTGTAGAGTTGGAGGAGACTCTTGTAAAATGTATTATAAAATCTAGAGTAGGAGGAGACTCTTGTAAAATTCATATAAGTTATACACAACTATTACAAGATAGTCTAGTTAGGATCCCATAAATACTAAGCCAATTAATTCCTATGAAATATGTTGTAAGAACTAGATTAAGAGGGGAGTATTTAAAAATGTACTATAGAGTCTAGAGTAGGAGGAGACGCTTGTAAAATTAATATAGGGTAAATACAACTATTGAAAGATGGTCTAGTTTGGATCCAATAAATACTAAACTAATCAAATCCTATAAAATTTGTTTAAAGAACTAGAGTAATGGAGGGAATCTTTAAAAATGTACTATAAAGTGTAGAGTTGGAGGACACGTTTGTAAAATGTATTATAAAATCTAGAGTAGGAGGAGACTCTTGTAAAATTAATATAACGTATATACAACTATTACAAGATAGTCTAGTTCGGATCCAATAAATACTAAATTAAACAATTAGGAGGAGACTCTTGTAAAATGTGTTGTAAGAACTAGAGTAAGAGGGGACTCTCTAAAAATGTACTATGAAGTCTAGAGTTGGAGGAGACTCTTGTAAAATGTATTATAAAATCTAGAGTAGGAGGAGAATCTTGTAAAATTAATATAAGGTATATACAACTATTACAAGATAGTTTAGTTCGGATCCAATAAATACTAAACCTAACAATTAGGAGGAGATTCTTGTAAAATGTGTTGTAAGAACTAGAGTAAGAGGGGACTCTTTAAAAATGTACTATAAAGTGTAGAGTAGGAGGAGACCCTGGTAAAATGTATTATAAAATCTATAGTAGGAGGAGACTCTTTTAAAATTAATACAAGATATATACAACTATTACAAGATAGTATAGTTCTGATCCAATAAATACTAATTTAAAAAATTTGGAGGAGACTCTTGTAAAGTATATTGTAAAAAGAAGAGTAAGAGGGGACTCTTTAAAAATGTACTATAAAGTGTAGAGTTGGAAGAGACTCTTGTAAAATGTATTATAAAATCTAGAGTAGGAGGAAATTCTTGTAAAATTAATATAAGATATATACAACTATTAGAAGATAGTCTAGTTCGGATCCAATAAATACTAAATCAAACAATTAGGAGGTGACACTTGTAAAATGTGTTGTAAGAACTAGAGTAAGAGGGGACTGTTTAAAAATGTACTATAAAGTCTAGAGTTGGAGGAGACTCTTGTAAAATGTATTATAAAATATAGAGTAGGAGGAGACTCTTGTAAAATTAATATAAGTTATATACAACTATTACAAGATAGTCTAGTTAGGATCTCATAAATACTAAGCCAAACAATTCCTATGAAATGTGTTGTAAGTACTAGAGTAAGAGGGGACTCTTTAAAAATGTACTATAGAGGTTCGAGTAGGAGGAGACTCTTGTAAAATGTATTATGAAATCTAGAGTAGGAGGAGATTCTTGTAAAATTAATATAAGGTATATACAACTATTACAAGATAGTCTAGTTCGGATCTATTAAATACTAAACTCAACAATTAAGAGGAGACTCTTGTAAAATGTGTTGTAAGAACTAGAGTAAAAGGGGACTCTTTAAAAATGTACTATAAAGTCTAGAGTAGGAGGAGACTCTTGTAAAATGTATTATAAAATCTAGAGTAAGAGGAGACTCTTTTAAAATTAATACAAGGTATATACAACTATTACAAGATAGTCTAGTTCGGATCTATTAAATACTAAACTCAACAATTAAGAGGAGACTCTTGTAAAATGTGTTGTAAGAACTAGAGTAAAAGGGGACTCTTTAAAAATGTACTATAGAGTGTAGAGTAGGAGGAGACTCTTGTAAAATGAATATAAGGTATATACAACTATTAGAAGATAGTCTAGTTCGGATCCAATAAATAATAAATTAAAAAATAGAGGAGACTTGTAAAATGTGCTGTAAGAACTAGATTAAGAGGGGAGTCTTTAAAAATGTACTATAGAGTCTAGAGTAGGAGGAGACTCTTGTAAAATTAATATAGGGTAAATACAACTATTGAAAGATGGTCTAGTTTGGATCCAATAAATACTAAACTAAAAAAAATTCTATAAAATTGGTTTTATGAACTAGAGTAATGAAAGGAATCTTTAAAAATGTACTATAAAGTGAAGAGTTGGAGGACATGTTTGTAAAATGTATTATAAAATCTAGAGTAGGAGGAGACTCTTGTAAAATTAATATAACGTATGTACAACTATTACAAGATAGTCTAGTTCGGATCCAATAAATACTAAACAAAACAAATCCTTTAAAAGTTGTTTTAAGAACTAGAGTAATGGAGGGAATCTTTAAAAATATACTATAAAGTGTAGAGTTGGAGGAGACTCTTGTAAAATGTATTATAAAATCTAGAGTAGGAGGAAATTCTTGTAAAATTAATATAAGTTATATACAACTATTAGAAGATAGTCTAGTTCGGATCCAATAAATACTAAATTAAACAATTAGGAGGAGACTCTTGTAAAATGTGTTGTAAGAACTAGAGTAAGAGGGGACTCTTTAAAATGTACTATAAAGTCTAGAGTTGGAGGAGACTCTTGTAAAATGTATTATACAATTTAGAGTAGGAGGAGACTCTTGTAAAATTAATATAAGTTATATACAACTATTACAAGATAGTTTAGTTCGGATCCAAGAAATACAAAATTAAACAATTAGGAGGAGACTCTTGTAAAATGTGTTGTAAGAACTAGAGTAAGAGGGGACTCTTTAAAAATGTACTATAAAGTCTAGAGTTGGAGGAGACTCTTGTAAAATGTATTATAAAATCTAGAGTAGGAGGAGACTCTTGTAAAATTCATATAAGTTATACACATCTATTACAAGATAGTCTAGTTAGGATCCCATAAATACTAAGCCAATTAATTCCTATGAAATGTGTTGTAAGAACTAGAGTAAGAGGGGACTCTTTAAAAATGTACTATAAAGTGTAAAGTAGGAGGAGACCCTTGTAAAATGTATTATATAATCTATAGTAGGAGGAGACTCTTTTAAATTTAATACAAGATATATACAACTATTACAAGATAGTATAGTTCTGATCCAATAAATACTAATTTAAACAATTTAGAGGAGACTCTTGTAAAGTATATTGTAAAAACAAGAGTAAGAGGGGACTCTTTAAAAATGTACTATAGAGGTTAGAGTAGGAGGAGACTCTTGTAAAATGTATTATGAAATCTAGAGTAGGAGGAGAATCTTGTAAAATTAATATAAGGTATATACAACTATTACAAGATAGTTTAGTTCGGATCCAATAAATACTAAATTAAACAATTAGGAGGAGACTCTTGTAAAATGTGTTGTAAGAACTAGAGTAAGAGGGGACTGTTTAAAAATGTACTATAAAATCTAGAGTTGGAGGAGACTCTTGTAAAATGTATTATAAAATCTAGAGTAGGAGGAGACTCTTGTATAATTAATATAAGTTATATACAACTATTACAAGATAGTCTAGTTAGGATCCCATAACTACTAAGCCAATCAATTCCTATGAAATGTGTTGTAAGAACTAGAGTAAGAGGGGAATCTTTAAATATGTACTATTAAGTGTAGAGTTGGAGGAGACTCTTGTAGAATGTATTATAAAATCTAGAGTAGGAGGAGACTCTTGTAAAATTCATATAAGTTATACACAACTATTACAAGATAGTCTAGTTAGGATCCCATAAATACTAAGCCAATTAATTCCTATGAAATGTGTTGTATGAACTAGAGTAAGAGGGGACTCTATAAAAATGTACTATAAAGTGTAGAGTAGGAGGAGACCCTTGTAAAATGTATTATAAAATCTATAGTAGGAGGAGACTCTTTTAAAATGAATACAAGATACATACAACTATTACAAGATAGTATAGTTCTGATCCAATAAATACTAATTTAAACAATTTGGAGGAGACTCTTGTAAAGTATATTGTAAAAACAAGAGTAAGAGGGGACTCTTTAAAAATGTACTCTAAAGTAGGAGGAGACTCTTGTAAAATGTATTATGAAATCTAGAGTAGGAGGAGAATCTTGTAAAATTAATATAAGGTATATACAACTATTACAAGATAGTTTAGTTCGGATCCAATAATTACTAAACTTAACAGTTAGGAGGAGATTCTTGTAAAATGTGTTGTAAGAACTAGAGTAACAGGAGACTCTTTAAAAATGTACTATAAAGTGTAGAGTTGGAAGAGACTCTTGTAAAATGTATTACAAAATCTAGAGTAGGAGGAAATTCTTGTAAAATTAATATAAGATATATACAACTATTACAAGATAGTCTAGTTCGGTTCTATTAAATACTAAACTCAAAAATTAGGAGGAGACTCTTGTAAAATGTGTTGTAAGAACTAGAGTAAGAGGGGACTCTTTAAAAATGTACTATAAAGTCTAGAGTAGGAGGAGACTCTTGTAAAATGTATTGTAAATCTAGAGTAAGAGGAGACTCTTTTAAAAGAAATACAAGGTATATACAACCTAGGTACCTAGGTCTAGTTCGGATCCAATAAATACTAAATTGTAAAAATGACTCTTGTAAAATGTGTTGTAGGAACTAGATTAAGAGGGGAGTCTTTAAAAATGTACTATAGAGTCTAGAGTAGGAGGAGACTCTTGTAAAATTAATATAGGGTAAATACAACTATAGAAAGATGGTCTAGTTTGGATCCAATAAATACTAAACTAAAAAAAAATCCTATAAAATTTGTTTTAAGAACTAGAGTAATGAAGGGTATCTTTAAAAATGTACTATAAAGTGAAGAGTTGGAGGACACGTTTGTAAAATGTATTATAAAATCTAGAGTAGGAGGAGACTCTTGTAAAATTAATATAACGTATGCACAACTATTACAAGATAGTCTAGTTCGGATCCAATAAATACTAAACTAAACAAGTCCTATAAAAGTTGTTTTAAGAACTAGAGTAATGGAGGGAATCTTTAAAAATGTACTATAAAGTGTAGAGTTGGAGGAGACTCTTATAAAATGTATTATAAAATCTAGAGTAGGAGGGAATTCTTGTAAAATTAATATAAGGTATATACAACTATTAGAAGATAGTCTAGTTCGGATCCAATAAATACTAAATTAAATAATTAGGAGGAGACTCTTGTAAAATGTGTTGTAAGAACTAGAGTAAGAGGGGACTCTTTAAAAATGTACTATAAAGTCTAGAGTTGGAGGAGACTCTTGTAAAATGTATTATAAAATCTAGAGTAGGAGGAGACACTTGTAAAATTATTATAAGTTATACACAACTATTACAAGATAGTCTAGTTAGGATCCCATAAATACTAAGCCAAACAATTCCTATGAAATGTGTTGTAAGAACTAGAGTAAGAGGGGACTCTTTAAAAATGTACTATAAAGTGTAGAGTAGGAGGAGACCCTGGTAAAATGTATTATAAAATCTATAGTAGGAGGAGACTCTTTTAAAATTAATACAAGATATATACAACTATTACAAGATAGTATAGTTCTGATCCAATAAATACTAATTTAAACAATTTGGAGGAGACTCTTGTAAAGTATATTGTAAAAAGAAGAGTAAGAGGGGACTCTTTAAAAATGTACTATAGAGGTTAGAGTAGGAGTAGACTCTTGTGAAATGTATTATGAAATCTAGAGTAGGAGGAGAATCTTGTAAAATTAATATAAGGTATATACAACTATTACAAGATAGTTTAGTTCGGATCCAATAAATACTAAACCTAACAATTAGGAGGAGATTCTTGTAAAATGTGTTGTAAGAACTAGAGTAAGAGGGGACTCTTTAAAAATGTACTATAAAGTGTAGAGTTGGAAGAGACTCTTGTAAAATGTATTATAAAATCTAGAGTAGGAGGAAATTCTTGTAAAATTAATATAAGATATATACAACTATTAGAAGATAGTCTAGTTCGGATCCAATAAATACTAAATCAAACAATTAGGAGGTGACTCTTGTAAAATGTGTTGTAAGAACTAGAGTAAGAGGGGACTGTTTAAAAATGTACTATAAAGTCTAGAGTTGGAGGAGACTCTTGTAAAATGTATTATAAAATATAGAGTAGGAGGAAATTCTTGTAAAATTAATATAAGTTATATACAACCATTACAAGATAGTCTAGTTAGGATCTCATAAATACTAAGCCAAACAATTCCTATGAAATGTGTTGTAAGAACTAGAGTAAGAGGGGACTCTTTAAAAATGTACTATAAAGTGTAGAGTTGGAGGAGACTCTTGTAAAATGTATTATAAAATCTAGAGTAGGAGGAGACTCTTGTAAAATTCATATAAGTTATACACAACTATTACAAGATAGTCTAGTTAGGATCCCATAAATACTAAGCCAATTAATTCCTATGAAATGTGTTGTAAGAACTAGAGTAAGAGGGGACTCTTTAAAAATGTACTATAAAGTCTAGAGTAGGAGGAGACTCTTGTAAAATGTATTGTAAATCTAGAGTAAGAGGAGACTCTTTTAAAAGAAATACAAGGTATATACAACCTAGGTACCTAGGTCTAGTTCGGATCCAATAAATACTAAATTACAAAATAGAGGAGACTCTTGTAAAATGTGTTGTAGGAACTAGATTAAGGGGGGAGTCTTTAAAAATGTACTATAGAGTCTAGAGTAGGAGGAGACTCTTGTAAAATTAATATAGGGTAAATACAACTATTGAAAGATGGTCTAGTTTGGATCCAATAAATACTAAACTAAAAAAAATCCTATAAAATTTGTTTTCAGAACTAGAGTAATGAAGGGAATCTTTAAAAATGTACTATAAAGTGAAGAGTTGGAGGAGACTCTTGTAAAATGTATTATAAAATCTAGAGTAGGAGGAAATTCTTGTAACATTAATATAAGGTATATACAACTATTAGAAGATAGTCTAGTTCGGATCCAATAAATACTAAACTAAACAAGTCCTATAAAAGTTGTTTTAAGAACTAGAGTAATGGAGGGAATCTTTAAAAATGTACTATAAAGTGTAGAGTTGGAGGAGACTCTTGTAAAATGTATTATAAAATCTAGAGTAGGAGGAAATTCTTGTAACATTAATATAAGGTATATACAACTATTAGAAGATAGTCTAGTTCGGATCCAATAAATACTAAATTAAATAATTAGGAGGAGACTCTTGTAAAATGTGTTGTAAGAACTAGAGTAAGAGGGGACTCTTTAAAAATGTACTATAAAGTCTAGAGTTGGAGGAGACTCTTGTAAAATGTATTATAAAATCTAGAGTAGGAGGAGACTCTTGTAAAATAAATATAAGGTATATATAACTATTACAAGATAGCATAGTTCTGATCCAATAAATACTAAATTGAACAATTGAGGGGAGACTATTGTAAAGTATGTTGTAAAAACAAGAGTAAGAGGGGACTCTTAAAAAATGTACTATAGAGGTTCGAGTAGGAGGAGACTCTTGTGAAATGTATTATGAAATCTAGAGTAGGAGGAGAATCTTGTAAAATTAATATAAGTTATATACAACGATTACAAGATAGTTTAGTTCGGATCCAATAAATACTAATTTAAACAATTTGGAGGAGACTCTTGTAAAGTATATTGTAAAAAGAAGAGTAAGAGGGGACTCTTTAAAAATGTACTATAGAGGTTAGAGTAGGAGTAGACTCTTGTGAAATGTATTATGAAATCTAGAGTAGGAGGAGAATCTTGTAAAATTAATATAAGGTATATACAACTATTACAAGATAGTTTAGTTCGGATCCAATAAATACTAAACTTAACAATTAGGAGTAGATTCTTGTAAAATGTGTTGTAAGAACTAGAGTAAGAGGGGACTCTTTAAAAATGTACTATAAAGTGTAGAGTTGGAAGAGACTCTTGTAAAATGTATTATAAAATCTAGAGTAGGAGGAAATTCTTGTAAAATTAATATAAGATATATACAACTATTAGAAGATAGTACTAGTTCGGATCCAATAAATACTAAATCAAACAATTAGGAGGTGACTCTTGTAAAATGTGTTGTAAGAACTAGAGTAAGAGGGGACTGTTTAAAAATGTACTATAAATTCTAGAGTTGCAGGAGACTCTTGTAAAATGTATTATAAAATATAGAGTAGGAGGAGACTCTTGTAAAATTAATATAAGTTATATACAACTATTACAAGATAGTCTAGTTAGGATCTCATAAATACTAAGCCAAACAATTCCTATGAAATGTTTTGTAAGTACTAGAGTAAGAGGGGACTCTTTAAAAATGTACTATAAAGTGTAGAGTAGGAGGAGACCCTTTTAAAATGTATTATAAAATCTAGAGTAGGAGGAGACTCTTGTAAAATTAATATAAGGTATATACAACTATTACAAGATAGCATAGTTCTGATCCAATAAATACTAAATTAAACAATTGAGGGGAGACTCTTGTAAAGTATGTTGTAAAAACAAGAGTAAGAGGGGACTCTTAAAAAATGTACTATAGAGGTTCGAGTAGGAGGAGACTCTTGTAAAATGTACTATGAAATCTAGAGTAGGAGGAGATTCTTGTAAAATTAATATAAGGTATATACAACTATTACAAGATAGTCTAGTTCGGATCTATTAAATACTAAACTCAACAATTAAGAGGAGACTCTTGTAAAATGTGTTGTAAGAACTAGAGTAAAAGGGGACTCTTTAAAAATGTACTATAAAGTCTAGAGTAGGAGGAGACTCTTGTAAAATGTATTATAAAATCTAGAGTAAGAGGAGACTCTTTTAAAATTAATACAAGGTATATACAACTATTACAAGATAGTCTAGTTCGGATCCAATAAATACTAAATTACAAAATAGAGGAGACTCTTGTAAAATGTGTTGTAGGAACTAGATTAAGAGGGGAGTCTTTAAAAATGTACTATAGAGTCTAGAATAGGAGGAGACTCTTGTAAAATGAATATAAGGTATATACAACTATTAGAAGATAGTCTAGTTCGGATCCAATAAATAATAAATTAAAAAATAGAGGAGACTCTTGTAAAATGTGCTGTAAGAACTAGATTAAGAGGGGAGTCTTTAAAAATGTACTATAGAGTCTAGAGTAGGAGGAGACTCTTGTAAAATTAATATAGGGTAAATACAACTATTGAAAGATGGTCTAGTTTGGATCCAATAAATACTAAACTAAAAAAATCCTATAAATTGGTTTTAAGAACTAGAGTAATGAAGGGAATCTTTAAAAATGTACTATAAAGTGAAGAGTTGGAGGACATGTTTGTAAAATGTATTATAAAATCTAGAGTAGGAGGAGACTCTTGTAAAATTAATATAACGTATGTACAACTATTACAAGATAGTCTAGTTCGGATCCAATAAATACTAAACTAAACAAATCCTTTAAAAGTTGTTTTAAGAACTAGAGTAATGGAGGGAATCTTTAAAAATGTACTATAAAGTGTAGAGTTGGAGGACACGTTTGTAAAATGTACTATAAAGTGTAGAGTTGGAGGAGACTCTTGTAAAATGTATTATAAAATCTAGAGTAGGAGGAAATTCTTGTAAAATTAATATAAGTTATATACAACTATTAGAAGATAGTCTAGTTCAGATCCAATAAATACTAAATTAAACAATTAGGAGGAGACTCTTGTAAAATGTGTTGTAAGAACTAGAGTAAGAGGGGACTCTTTAAAAATGTACTATAAAGTCTAGAGTTGGAGGAGACTCTTGTAAAATGTATTATAAAATTTAGAGTAGGAGGAGACTCTTGTAAAATTAATATAAGTTATATACAACTATTACAAGATAGTTTAGTTCGGATCCAATAAATACTAAATTAAACAATTAGGAGGAGACTCTTGTAAAATGTGTTGTAAGAACTAGAGTAAGAGGGGACTCTTTAAAAATGTACTATAAAATCTAGAGTTGGAGGAGACTCTTGTAAAATGTATTATAAAATCTAGAGTAGGGGGAGACTCTTGTATAATTAATATAAGTTATATACAACTATTACAAGATAGTCTAGTTAGGATCCCATAAATACTAAGCCAAACAATTCCTATGAAATGTGTTGTAAGAACTAGAGTAAGAGGGGAATATTTAAAAATGTACTATAAAGTGTAGAGTTGGAGGAGACTCTTGTAAAATGTATTATAAAATCTAGAGTAGGAGGAGACTCTTGTAAAATTCATATAAGTAATACACAACTATTACAAGATAGTCTAGTTAGGATCCCATAAATACTAAGCCAATTAATTCCTATGAAATGTGTTGTAAGAACTAGAGTAAGAGGGGACTCTTTAAAAATGTACTATAAAGTGTAGAGTAGGAGGAGACCCTTGTAAAATGTATTATAAAATCTATAGTAGGTGGAGACTCTTTTAAAATTAATACAAGATATATACAACTATTACGAGATATTATAGTTCTGATCCAATAAATACTAATTTAAACAATTTGGAGGAGACTCTTGTAAAGTATATTGTAAAAACAAGAGTAAGAGGGGATTCTTTAAAAATGTACTATAGAGGTTAGAGTAGGAAGAGACTCTTTTAAAATGTATTATGAAATCTAGAGTAGGAGGAGAATCTTGTAAAATTAATATAATGTATATAAGACTATTACAAGATAGTTTAGTTCGGATCCAATAAATACTAAACTTAACAATTAGGAGGAGATTCTTGTAAAATGTGTTGTAAGAACTAGAGTAAGAGGGGACTCTTTAAAAATGTACTATAAATTGTAGAGTTGGAAGAGACTCTTGTAAAATGTATTTATAAAATCTAGAGTAGGAGGAAATTCTTGTAAAATTAATATAAGATATATACAACTATTAGAAGATAGTCTAGTTCGGATCCAATAAACACTAAATTACAAAATAGAGGAGACTCTTGTAAAATGTGTTGTTGGAACTAGATTAAGAGGGGAGTCTTTAAAAATGTACTATAGAGTCTAGAGTAGGAGGAGACTCTTGTAAAATTAAAATAAGGTATATACAACTATTAGAAGATAGTCTAGTTCGGTTCCAATAAATAATAAATTAAAAAATAGAGGAGACTCTTATAAAATGTGCTGTAAGAACTAGATTAAGTGGGGAGTCTTTAAAAATGTACTATAGAGTCTAGAGTAGGAGGAGACTCTTGTAAAATTAATATAGGGTAAATACAACTATTGAAAGATGGTCTAGTTTGGATCCAATAAATACTAAACTAATCAAATCCTATAAAATTTATTTTAAGAACTAGAGTAATGGAAGGAATCTTTAAAAATGTACTATAAAGTGTAGAGTTGGAGGACACGTTTGTAAAATGTATTATAAAATCTAGAGTAGGAGGAGACTCTTGTAAAATTAATATAACGTATATACAACTATTACAAGATAGTATAGTTCTGATCCAATAAATACTTATTTAAACAATTTGGAGGAGACTCTTGTAAAATATATTGTAAAAACAAGAGTAAGAGGGGACTCTTTAAAAATGTACTATAGAGGTTAGAGTAGGAGGAGACTCTTGTAAAATGTATTATGAAATCTAGAGTAGGAGAAGAATCTTGAAAAATTAATATAAGGTATATACAACTATTAGAAGATAGTCTACTTCGGATCCAATAAATACTAAACTTAACAATTAGGAGGAGATTCTTGTAAAATGTGTTGTAAGAACTAGAGTAAGAGGGGACTCTTTAAAAATATACTATAAAGTGTAGAGTTGGAAGAGACTATTGTAAAATGTATTATAAAATCTAGAGTAGGAGGAAATTCTTGTAAAATTAATATAAGATATATACAACTATTAGAAGATAGTCTAGTTCGGTTCCAATAAATACTAAACTAAACAATTCCCATAAAATGTGTTTTAAGAACTAGAGTAAGAGGGGACTCTTTAAAAATGTACTATAAAGTGTAGAGTTGGATGAGACTCTTGTAAAATGTATTATAAAATCTAGAGTGGGAGGAGACTATTGTAAAATTCATATAAGTTATACACAACTATTACAAGATAGTCTAGTTAGGATCCCATAAATACTAAGCCAATTAATTCCTATGAAATATGTTGTAAGAACTAGATTAAGAGGGGAGTCTTTAAAAATGTACTATAGAGTCTAGAGTAGGAGGAGACTCTTGTAAAATTAATATAGGGTAAATACAACTATTGAAAGATGGTCTAGTTTGGATCCAATAAATACTAAACTAATCAAATCCTATAAAATTTGTTTTAAGAACTAGAGTAATGGAGGGAATCTTTAAAAATGTACTATAAAGTGTAGAGTTGGAGGACACGTTTGTAAAATGTATTATAAAATCTAGAGTAGGAGGAGACTCTTGTAAAATTAATATAACGTATATACAACTATTACAAGATAGTCTAGTTCGGATCCAATAAATACTAAATTAAACAATTAGGAGGAGACTCTTGTAAAATGTGTTGTAAGAACTAGAGTAAGAGGGGACTCTTTAAAAATGTACTATAAAATGTAAAGTAGGAGGAGACCCTTGTAAAATGTATTATAAAATCTATAGTAGGAGGAGACTCTTTTAAAATTAATACAAGATATATACAACTATTACAAGATAGTATAGTTCTGATCCAATAAATACTAATTTAAACAATTTGGAGGAGACTCTTGTAAAGTATATTGAGTAAGAGGGGACTCTTTAAAAATGTACTATAGATGTTAGAGTAGGAGGAGACTCTTGTAAAATGTATTATGAAATCTAGAATAGGAGGAGAATCTTGTAAAATTAATATAAGGTATATACAACTATTACAAGATAGTTTAGTTCGGATCCAATAAATACTAAATTAAACAATTAGGAGGAGACTCTTGTAAAATGTGTTGTAAGAACTAGAGTAAGAGGGGACTGTTTAAAAATGTACTATAAAATCTAGAGTTGGAGGAGACTCTTGTAAAATGTATTATAAAATCTAGAGTAGGAGGAGACTCTTTTATAATTAATATAAGTTATATACAACTATTACAAGATAGTCTAGTTAGGATCCCATAAATACTAAGCCAAACAATTCCTATGAAATGTGTTGTAAGAACTAGAGTAAAAGGGGAATCTTTAAAAATGTACTATAAAGTGTAGAGTTGGAGGAGACTCTTGTAAAATGTATTATAAAATCTAGAGTAGGAGGAGACTCTTGTAAAATTCATATAAGTTATACACAACTATTACAAGATAGTCTAGTTAGGATCCCATAAATACTAAGCCAATTAATTCCTATGAAATGTGTTGTAAGAACTAGAGTAAGAGGGGACTCTTTAAAAATGTACTATAAAGTGTAGAGTAGGAGGAGACCCTTGTAAAATGTATTATAAAATCTATAGTAGGAGGCGACTCTTTTAAAATTAATACAAGATATATACAACTATTACAAGATAGTATAGTTCTGATCCAATAAATACTAATTTAAACAATTTGGAGGAGACTCTTGTAAAGTATATTGTAAAAACAAGAGTAAGAGGGGACTCTTTAAAAATGTACTATAGAGGTTAGAGTAGGAGGAGACTCTTGTAAAATGTATTATGAAATCTAGAGTAGGAGGAGAATCTTGTAAAATTTATATAAGGTATATACAACTATTACAAGATAGTTTAGTTCGGATCCAATAAATACCAAACTTAACAATTAGGAGGAGATTCTTGTAAAATGTGTTGTAAGAACTAGAGTAACAGGGGACTCTTTAAAAATGTACTATAAAGTCTAGAGTTGGAGGAGACTCTTGTAAAATGTATTATAAAATCTAGAGTAGGAGGAGACTCTTGTAAAATTCATATAAGTTATACACAACTATTACAAGATAGTCTAGTTAGGATCCCATAAATACTAAGCCAATTAATTCCTATGAAATGTGTTGTAAGAACTAGAGTAAGAGGGGACTCTTTAAAAATGTACTATAAAGTGTAAAGTAGCAGGAGACCCTTGTAAAATGTATTATAAAATCTATAGTAGGAGGAGACTCTTTTAAAATTAATACAAGATATATACAACTATTACAAGATAGTATAGTTCTGGTCCAATAAATACTAATTTAAACAATTTGGAGGAGACTCTTGTAAAGTATATTGTATAAACAAGAGTAAGAGGGGACTCTTTAAAAATGTACTATAGAGGTTAGAGTAGGAGGAGACTCTTGTAAAATGTATTATGAAATCTAGAGTAGGAGGAGAATCTTGTAAAATTTATATAAGGTATATACAACTATTACAAGATAGTTTAGTTCGGATCCAATAAATACTAAACTTAACAATTAGGAGGAGATTCTTGTAAAATGTGTTGTAAGAACTAGAGTAAGAGGGGACTGTTTAAAAATGTACTATAAAGTCTAGAGTTGGAGGAGACTCTTGTAAAATGTATTATAAAATCTAGAGTAGGAGGAGACTCTTGTAAAATTAATATAAGTTATATACAACTATTACAAGATAGTCTAGTTAGGATCTCATAAATACTAAGCCAAACAATTCCTATGAAATGTGTGGTAAGAACTAGAGTAAGAGGGGACTCTTTAAAAATGTACTATAAAGTGTAGAGTAGGAGGAGACCCTTGTAAAATGTATTATAAAATCTATAGTAGGAGGAGACTCTTTTAAAATTAATACAAGATATATACAACTATTACAAGATAGTATAGTTCTGATCCAATAAATACTAATTTAAACAATTTGGAGGAGACTCTTGTAAAGTATATTGTAAAAACAAGAGTAAGAGGGGACTTTTTTAAAATGTACTATAGAGGTTAGAGTAGGAGGAGACTCTTGTAAAATGTATTACAAAATCTTGAGTAGGAGGAAATTCTTGTAAAATTAATATAAGATATATACAACTATTAGAAGATAGTCTATTTCGGATCCAATAAATACTAAATCAAACAATTAGGAGGTGACTCTTTTAAAATGTGTTGTAAGAACTAGTATAAAATTAATATAAGGTATATACAACTATTAGAAGATAGTCTAGTTCGGATCCAATAAATACTAAATTAAACAATTAGGAGGAGACTCTTGTAAAATGTGTTGTAAGAACTAGAGTAAGAGGGGACTCTTTAAAAATGTACTATAAAGTCTAGAGTTGGAGGAGACTCTTGTAAAATGTATTATAAAATCTAGAGGAGGAGGAGAGGCTTGTAAAAGTAATATAAGTTATATACAACTATTACAAGATAGTCTAGTTAGGATCCCATAAATACTAAGCCAAACAATTCCTATGAAATGTGTTGTAAGAACTAGAGTAAGAGGGGACTCTTTAAAAATGTACTATAAAGTGTAGAGTAGGAGGAGACCCTTGTAAAATGTATTATAAAATTTAGAGTAGGAGGAGACTCTTGTAAAATTAATATAAGTTATATACAACTATTACAAGATTGTCTAGTTCGGATCCAATCAATACTAAATTACAAAATAGAGGAGACTCTTGTAAAATGTGTTGTAGGAACTAGATTAAGAGGGGAGTCTTTAAAAATGTACTATAGAGTCTAGAGTAGGAGGAGTAGGAGGAGACTCTTGTAAAATTAATATAAGGTATATACAACTATTAAAAGATAGTCTAGTTCGGATTCAATAAATAATAAATTAAAAAATAGAGGAGACTCTTGTAAAATGTGTTGTAAGAACTAGATTAAGAGGGGAGTATTTAAAAATGTACTATAGAGTCTAGAGTAGGAGGAGACTCTTGTAAAATTAATATAGCGTAAATACAACTATTGAAAGATGGTCTAGTTTGGATCCAATAAATACTAAACTAAAAAAATCCTATAAAATTTGTTTTAAGAACTAGAGTAATGGAGGGAATCTTTAAAAATGTACTATAAAGTGTAGAGTTGGAGGACACGTTTGTAAAATTTATTATAAAATCTAGAGTAGGAGGAGACTCTTGTAAAATTAATATAACGTATATACAACTATTACAAGATTGTCCAGTTCAGATCCAATAAATACTAAATTAAACAATTAGGAGGAGACTCTTGTAAAATGTGTTGTAAGAACTAGAGTAAGAGGGGACTCTTTAAAAATGTACTATAAGGTCTAGAGTTGGAGGAGACTCTTGTAAAATGTATTATAAAATCTAGAGTAGGAGGAGACTCTTGTAAAATTTATATAAGTTATACACAACTATTACAAGATAGTCTAGTTAGGATCCCATAAATACTAAGCCAATTAATTCCTGTGAAATGTGTTGTAAGAACTAGAGTAAGAGGGGACTCTTTAAAAATGTACTATAAGGTCTAGAGTTGGAGGAGACTCTTGTAAAATGTATTATAAAATCTAGAGTAGGAGGAGACTCTTGTAAAATTTATATAAGTTATACACAACTATTACAAGATAGTCTAGTTAGGATCCCATAAATACTAAGCCAATTAATTCCTATGAAATGTGTTGTAAGAACTAGAGTAAGAGGGGACTCTTTAAAAATGTACTATAAAGTGTAGAGTAGGAGGAGACCCTTGTAAAATGTATTATAGAATCTATAGTAGGAGGACACTCTTGTAAAATTAATATAAGATATATACAACTATTACAAGATAGTATAGTTCTGATCCAATAAATACTAATTTAAACAATTTGGAGGAGACTCTTGTAAAGTATATTGTAAAAACAAGAGTAAGAGGGGACTCTTTAAAAATGTACTATAGAGGTTAGAGTAGGAGGAGACTCTTGTAAAATGTATTATGAAATCTAGAGTAGGAGGAGAATCTTGTAAAATTTATATAAGGTATATACAACTATTACAAGATAGTTTAGTTCGGATCCAATAAATACTAAACTTAACAATTAGGAGGAGATTCTTGTAAAATGTGTTGTAAGAACTAGAGTAAGAGGGGACTGTTTAAAAATGTACTATAAAGTCTAGAGTTGGAGGAGACTCTTGTAAAATGTATTATAAAATCTAGAGTAGGAGGAGACTCTTGTAAAATTAATATAAGTTATATACAACTATTACAAGATAGTCTAGTTAGGATCTCATAAATACTAAGCCAAACAATTCCTATGAAATGTGTGGTAAGAACTAGAGTAAGAGGGGACTCTTTAAAAATGTACTATAAAGTGTAGAGTAGGAGGAGACCCTTGTAAAATGTATTATAAAATCTATAGTAGGAGGAGACTCTTTTAAAATTAATACAAGATATATACAACTATTACAAGATAGTATAGTTCTGATCCAATAAATACTAATTTAAACAATTTGGAGGAGACTCTTGTAAAGTATATTGTAAAAACAAGAGTAAGAGGGGACTTTTTTAAAATGTACTATAGAGGTTAGAGTAGGAGGAGACTCTTGTAAAATGTATTACAAAATCTTGAGTAGGAGGAAATTCTTGTAAAATTAATATAAGATATATACAACTATTAGAAGATAGTCTATTTCGGATCCAATAAATACTAAATCAAACAATTAGGAGGTGACTCTTTTAAAATGTGTTGTAAGAACTAGTATAAAATTAATATAAGGTATATACAACTATTAGAAGATAGTCTAGTTCGGATCCAATAAATACTAAATTAAACAATTAGGAGGAGACTCTTGTAAAATGTGTTGTAAGAACTAGAGTAAGAGGGGACTCTTTAAAAATGTACTATAAAGTCTAGAGTTGGAGGAGACTCTTGTAAAATGTATTATAAAATCTAGAGGAGGAGGAGAGGCTTGTAAAAGTAATATAAGTTATATACAACTATTACAAGATAGTCTAGTTAGGATCCCATAAATACTAAGCCAAACAATTCCTATGAAATGTGTTGTAAGAACTAGAGTAAGAGGGGACTCTTTAAAAATGTACTATAAAGTGTAGAGTAGGAGGAGACCCTTGTAAAATGTATTATAAAATTTAGAGTAGGAGGAGACTCTTGTAAAATTAATATAAGTTATATACAACTATTACAAGATTGTCTAGTTCGGATCCAATCAATACTAAATTACAAAATAGAGGAGACTCTTGTAAAATGTGTTGTAGGAACTAGATTAAGAGGGGAGTCTTTAAAAATGTACTATAGAGTCTAGAGTAGGAGGAGACTCTTGTAAAATTAATATAAGGTATATACAACTATTAAAAGATAGTCTAGTTCGGATTCAATAAATAATAAATTAAAAAATAGAGGAGACTCTTGTAAAATGTGTTGTAAGAACTAGATTAAGAGGGGAGTATTTAAAAATGTACTATAGAGTCTAGAGTAGGAGGAGACTCTTGTAAAATTAATATAGCGTAAATACAACTATTGAAAGATGGTCTAGTTTGGATCCAATAAATACTAAACTAAAAAAAATCCTATAAAATTTGTTTTAAGAACTAGAGTAATGGAGGGAATCTTTAAAAATGTACTATAAAGTGTAGAGTTGGAGGACACGTTTGTAAAATTTATTATAAAATCTAGAGTAGGAGGAGACTCTTGTAAAATTAATATAACGTATATACAACTATTACAAGATTGTCCAGTTCGGATCCAATAAATACTAAATTAAACAATTAGGAGGAGACTCTTGTAAAATGTGTTGTAAGAACTAGAGTAAGAGGGGACTCTTTAAAAATGTACTATAAGGTCTAGAGTTGGAGGAGACTCTTGTAAAATGTATTATAAAATCTAGAGTAGGAGGAGACTCTTGTAAAATTTATATAAGTTATACACAACTATTACAAGATAGTCTAGTTAGGATCCCATAAATACTAAGCCAATTAATTCCTATGAAATGTGTTGTAAGAACTAGAGTAAGAGGGGACTCTTTAAAAATGTACTATAAAGTGTAGAGTAGGAGGAGACCCTTGTAAAATGTATTATAGAATCTATAGTAGGAGGACACTCTTGTAAAATTAATATAAGATATATACAACTATTACAAGATAGTATAGTTCTGATCCAATAAATACTAATTTAAACAATTTGGAGGAGACTCTTGTAAAGTATATTGTAAAAACAAGAGTAAGAGGGGTCTCTTTAAAAATGTACTCTAGAGGTTAGAGTAGGAGGAGACTATTATAAAATGTATTATGAATTCTAGAGTAGGAGGAGAATCTTGTAAAATTAATATAAGGTATATACAACTATTACAAGATAGTCTAGTTCGGATCCAATAAATACTAAACTTAACAATTGGGGGGAGACTCCTGTAAAATGTGTTGTACGAACTAGAGTAAGAGGGGACTCTTTAAAAATGTACTATAAAGTGTAGAGTTGGAGGAGACTCTTGTAAAATGTATTATAAAATCTAGAGTAGGAGGAAATTCTTGTAAAATTAATATAAGGTATATACAACTATTAGAAGATAGTCTAGTTCGGATCCAATAAATACTAAATTAAACAATTAGGAGGAGACTCTTGTAAAATGTGTTGTAAGAACTAGAGTAAGAGGGGACTCTATAAAAATGTACTATAAAGTCTAGAGTTGGAGGAGACTCTTTAAAAATGTACTTTAAAGTCTAGAGTAGGAGGAGACTCTTGTAAAATGTATTATAAAATCTAGAGTAAGAGGAGACTCTTTTAAAATTAATACAAGTTATATACAACTATTACAAGATAGTCTAGTTCGGATCCAATAAATACTAAATTACAAAATAGAGGAGACTCTTGTAAAATGTGTTGTAAGAACTAGAGTAGGAGGGGACTCTTTAAAAATGTACTATAAAGTGTAGAGTTTGAGGAGACTCTTGTAAAATGTATTATAAAATCTAGAGTAGGAGGAAATTCATGTAAAATTAATATAAGGTATATACAACTATTAGAAGATAGTCTAGTTCGGATCCAATAAATACTAAATTAAAATATAGAGGAGACTCTTGTAAAATCTAGAGTAGGAGGAGACTCTTGTAAAATTAATATAAGTCATATACAACTATTACAAGATTGTTTATTTCGGATCCAATCAATACTAAATTACAAAATAGAGGAGACTCTTGTAAAATGTGTTGTAGGAACTAGATTAAGAGGGGAGTCTTTAAAAATGTACTTTAGAGTCTAGAGTAGGAGGAGACTCTTGTAAAATTAATATAAGGTATATACAACTATTAGAAGATAGTCTAGTTCGGATTCAATAAATAATAAATTAAAAAATAGAGGAGACTCTTGTAAAATGTGTTGTAAGAACTAGATTAAGAGGGGAGTATATAAAAATGTACTATAGAGTCTAGAGTAGGAGGAGACTCTTGTAAAATTAATATAGCGTAAACACAACTATTGAAAGATGGTCTAGTTTGGATCCAATAAATACTAAACTATAAAAATCCTATAAAATTTGTTTTAAGAACTAGAGTAATGGAGGGAATCTTTAAAAATGTACTATAAAGTGTAGAGTTGGAAGACTCGTTTGTAAAATGTATTATAAAATCTAGAGTAGGAGAAGACTCTTGTAAAATTAATATAACGTATATACAACTATTACAAGATTGTCCAGTTCGGATCCAATAAATACTAAACTAAACAATTCCTATAAAATGTGTTTTAAGAAATAGAGTAAGAGGGGAATCTTAAAAAATTTACTATAAAGTGTAGAGTTTCAGGAGACTCTTGTAAAATGTATTATAAAATTTAGAGTAGGAGGAGACTCTTGTAAAATTAATATAAGGTATATACAACTATTACAAGATTGTCTAGTTCGGATCCAATCAATACTAAATTACAAAATAGAGGAGACTCTTGTAAAATGTGTTGTAGGAACTAGATTAAGAGGGGAGTCTTTAAAAATGTACTATAGAGTCTAGAGTAGGAGGAGACTCTTGTAAAATTAATATAAGGTATATACAACTATTAAAAGATAGTCTAGTTCGGATTCAATAAATAATAAATTAAAAAATAGAGGAGACTCTTGTAAAATGTGTTGTAAGAACTAGATTAAGAGGGGAGTATTTAAAAATGTACTATAGAGTCTAGAGTAGGAGGAGACTCTTGTAAAATTAATATAGCGTAAATACAACTATTGAAAGATGGTCTAGTTTGGATCCAATAAATACTAAACTAATCAAATCCTATAAAATTTATTTTAAGAACTAGAGTAATGGAAGGAATCTTTAAAAATGTACTATAAAGTGTAGAGTTGGAGGACACGTTTGTAAAATGTATTATAAAATCTAGAGTAGGAGGAGACTCTTGTAAAATTAATATAACGTATATACAACTATTACAAGATAGTATAGTTCTGATCCAATAAATACTTATTTAAACAATTTGGAGGAGACTCTTGTAAAATATATTGTAAAAACAAGAGTAAGAGGGGACTCTTTAAAAATGTACTATAGAGGTTAGAGTAGGAGGAGACTCTTGTAAAATGTATTATGAAATCTAGAGTAGGAGAAGAATCTTGAAAAATTAATATAAGGTATATACAACTATTAGAAGATAGTCTACTTCGGATCCAATAAATACTAAACTTAACAATTAGGAGGAGATTCTTGTAAAATGTGTTGTAAGAACTAGAGTAAGAGGGGACTCTTTAAAAATGTACTATAAAGTGTAGAGTTGGAAGAGACTATTGTAAAATGTATTATAAAATCTAGAGTAGGAGGAAATTCTTGTAAAATTAATATAAGATATATACAACTATTAGAAGATAGTCTAGTTCGGTTCCAATAAATACTAAACTAAACAATTCCCATAAAATGTGTTTTAAGAACTAGAGTAAGAGGGGACTCTTTAAAAATGTACTATAAAATGTAGAGTTGGATGAGACTCTTGTAAAATGTATTATAAAATCTAGAGTGGGAGGAGACTATTGTAAAATTCATATAAGTTATACACAACTATTACAAGATAGTCTAGTTAGGATCCCATAAATACTAAGCCAATTAATTCCTATGAAATATGTTGTAAGAACTAGATTAAGAGGGGAGTCTTTAAAAATGTACTATAGAGTCTAGAGTAGGAGGAGACTCTTGTAAAATTAATATAGGGTAAATACAACTATTGAAAGATGGTCTAGTTTGGATCCAATAAATACTAAACTAATCAAATCCTATAAAATTTGTTTTAAGAACTAGAGTAATGGAGGGAATCTTTAAAAATGTACTATAAAGTGTAGAGTTGGAGGACACGTTTGTAAAATGTATTATAAAATCTAGAGTAGGAGGAGACTCTTGTAAAATTAATATAACGTATATACAACTATTACAAGATAGTCTAGTTCGGATCCAATAAATACTAAATTAAACAATTAGGAGGAGACTCTTGTAAAATGTGTTGTAAGAACTAGAGTAAGAGGGGACTCTTTAAAAATGTACTATAAAGTCTAGAGTTGGAGGAGACTCTTGTAAAATGTATTATAAAATCTAGAGTAGGAGGAGACTCTTGTAAAATTCATATAAGTTATACACAACTATTACAAGATAGTCTAGTTAGGATCCCATAAATACTAAGCCAATTAATTCCTATGAAATGTGTTGTAAGAACTAGAGTAAGAGGGGACTCTTTAAAAATGTACTATAAAATGTAAAGTAGGAGGAGACCCTTGTAAAATGTATTATAAAATCTATAGTAGGAGGAGACTCTTTTAAAATTAATACAAGATATATACAACTATTACAAGATAGTATAGTTCTGATCCAATAAATACTAATTTAAACAATTTGGAGGAGACTCTTGTAAAGTATATTGAGTAAGAGGGGACTCTTTAAAAATGTACTATAGATGTTAGAGTAGGAGGAGACTCTTGTAAAATGTATTATGAAATCTAGAATAGGAGGAGAATCTTGTAAAATTAATATAAGGTATATACAACTATTACAAGATAGTTTAGTTCGGATCCAATAAATACTAAATTAAACAATTAGGAGGAGACTCTTGTAAAATGTGTTGTAAGAACTAGAGTAAGAGGGGACTGTTTAAAAATGTACTATAAAATCTAGAGTTGGAGGAGACTCTTGTAAAATGTATTATAAAATCTAGAGTAGGAGGAGACTCTTTTATAATTAATATAAGTTATATACAACTATTACAAGATAGTCTAGTTAGGATCCCATAAATACTAAGCCAAACAATTCCTATGAAATGTGTTGTAAGAACTAGAGTAAAAGGGGAATCTTTAAAAATGTACTATAAAGTGTAGAGTTGGAGGAGACTCTTGTAAAATGTATTATAAAATCTAGAGTAGGAGGAGACTCTTGTAAAATTCATATAAGTTATACACAACTATTACAAGATAGTCTAGTTAGGATCCCATAAATACTAAGCCAATTAATTCCTATGAAATGTGTTGTAAGAACTAGAGTAAGAGGGGACTCTTTAAAAATGTACTATAAAGTGTAGAGTAGGAGGAGACCCTTGTAAAATGTATTATAAAATCTATAGTAGGAGGCGACTCTTTTAAAATTAATACAAGATATATACAACTATTACAAGATAGTATAGTTCTGATCCAATAAATACTAATTTAAACAATTTGGAGGAGACTCTTGTAAAGTATATTGTAAAAACAAGAGTAAGAGGGGACTCTTTAAAAATGTACTATAGAGGTTAGAGTAGGAGGAGACTCTTGTAAAATGTATTATGAAATCTAGAGTAGGAGGAGAATCTTGTAAAATTTATATAGGGTATATACAACTATTACAAGATAGTTTAGTTCGGATCCAATAAATACCAAACTTAACAATTAGGAGGAGATTCTTGTAAAATGTGTTGTAAGAACTAGAGTAACAGGGGACTCTTTAAAAATGTACTATAAAGTCTAGAGTTGGAGGAGACTCTTGTAAAATGTATTATAAAATCTAGAGTAGGAGGAGACTCTTGTAAAATTCATATAAGTTATACACAACTATTACAAGATAGTCTAGTTAGGATCCCATAAATACTAAGCCAATTAATTCCTATGAAATGTGTTGTAAGAACTAGAGTAAGAGGGGACTCTTTAAAAATGTACTATAAAGTGTAAAGTAGCAGGAGACCCTTGTAAAATGTATTATAAAATCTATAGTAGGAGGAGACTCTTTTAAAATTAATACAAGATATATACAACTATTACAAGATAGTATAGTTCTGGTCCAATAAATACTAATTTAAACAATTTGGAGGAGACTCTTGTAAAGTATATTGTATAAACAAGAGTAAGAGGGGACTCTTTAAAAATGTACTATAGAGGTTAGAGTAGGAGGAGACTCTTGTAAAATGTATTATGAAATCTAGAGTAGGAGGAGAATCTTGTAAAATTTATATAAGGTATATACAACTATTACAAGATAGTTTAGTTCGGATCCAATAAATACTAAACTTAACAATTAGGAGGAGATTCTTGTAAAATGTGTTGTAAGAACTAGAGTAAGAGGGGACTGTTTAAAAATGTACTATAAAGTCTAGAGTTGGAGGAGACTCTTGTAAAATGTATTATAAAATCTAGAGTAGGAGGAGACTCTTGTAAAATTAATATAAGTTATATACAACTATTACAAGATAGTCTAGTTAGGATCTCATAAATACTAAGCCAAACAATTCCTATGAAATGTGTGGTAAGAACTAGAGTAAGAGGGGACTCTTTAAAAATGTACTATAAAGTGTAGAGTAGGAGGAGACCCTTGTAAAATGTATTATAAAATCTATAGTAGGAGGAGACTCTTTTAAAATTAATACAAGATATATACAACTATTACAAGATAGTATAGTTCTGATCCAATAAATACTAATTTAAACAATTTGGAGGAGACTCTTGTAAAGTATATTGTAAAAACAAGAATAAGAGGGGACTTTTTTAAAATGTACTATAGAGGTTAGAGTAGGAGGAGACTCTTGTAAAATGTATTACAAAATCTTGAGTAGGAGGAAATTCTTGTAAAATTAATATAAGATATATACAACTATTAGAAGATAGTCTATTTCGGATCCAATAAATACTAAATCAAACAATTAGGAGGTGACTCTTTTAAAATGTGTTGTAAGAACTAGTATAAAATTAATATAAGGTATATACAACTATTAGAAGATAGTCTAGTTCGGATCCAATAAATACTAAATTAAACAATTAGGAGGAGACTCTTGTAAAATGTGTTGTAAGAACTAGAGTAAGAGGGGACTCTTTAAAAATGTACTATAAAGTCTAGAGTTGGAGGAGACTCTTGTAAAATGTATTATAAAATCTAGAGGAGGAGGAGAGGCTTGTAAAAGTAATATAAGTTATATACAACTATTACAAGATAGTCTAGTTAGGATCCCATAAATACTAAGCCAAACAATTCCTATGAAATGTGTTGTAAGAACTAGAGTAAGAGGGGACTCTTTAAAAATGTACTATAAAGTGTAGAGTAGGAGGAGACCCTTGTAAAATGTATTATAAAATTTAGAGTAGGAGGAGACTCTTGTAAAATTAATATAAGTTATATACAACTATTACAAGATTGTCTAGTTCGGATCCAATCAATACTAAATTACAAAATAGAGGAGACTCTTGTAAAATGTGTTGTAGGAACTAGATTAAGAGGGGAGTCTTTAAAAATGTACTATAGAGTCTAGAGTAGGAGGAGACTCTTGTAAAATTAATATAAGGTATATACAACTATTAAAAGATAGTCTAGTTTTGATTCAATAAATAATAAATTAAAAAATAGAGGAGACTCTTGTAAAATGTGTTGTAAGAACTAGATTAAGAGGGGAGTATTTAAAAATGTACTATAGAGTCTAGAGTAGGAGGAGACTCTTGTAAAATTAATATAGCGTAAATACAACTATTGAAAGATGGTCTAGTTTGGATCCAATAAATACTAAACTAAAAAAATCCTATAAAATTTGTTTTAAGAACTAGAGTAATGGAGGGAATCTTTAAAAATGTACTATAAAGTGTAGAGTTGGAGGACACGTTTGTAAAATTTATTATAAAATCTAGAGTAGGAGGAGACTCTTGTAAAATTAATATAACGTATATACAACTATTACAAGATTGTCCAGTTCAGATCCAATAAATACTAAATTAAACAATTAGGAGGAGACTCTTGTAAAATGTGTTGTAAGAACTAGAGTAAGAGGGGACTCTTTAAAAATGTACTATAAGGTCTAGAGTTGGAGGAGACTCTTGTAAAATGTATTATAAAATCTAGAGTAGGAGGAGACTCTTGTAAAATTTATATAAGTTATACACAACTATTACAAGATAGTCTAGTTAGGATCCCATAAATACTAAGCCAATTAATTCCTATGAAATGTGTTGTAAGAACTAGAGTAAGAGGGGACTCTTTAAAAATGTACTATAAGGTCTAGAGTTGGAGGAGACTCTTGTAAAATGTATTATAAAATCTAGAGTAGGAGGAGACTCTTGTAAAATTTATATAAGTTATACACAACTATTACAAGATAGTCTAGTTAGGATCCCATAAATACTAAGCCAATTAATTCCTATGAAATGTGTTGTAAGAACTAGAGTAAGAGGGGACTCTTTAAAAATGTACTATAAAGTGTAGAGTAGGAGGAGACCCTTGTAAAATGTATTATAGAATCTATAGTAGGAGGACACTCTTGTAAAATTAATATAAGATATATACAACTATTACAAGATAGTATAGTTCTGATCCAATAAATACTAATTTAAACAATTTGGAGGAGACTCTTGTAAAGTATATTGTAAAAACAAGAGTAAGAGGGGACTCTTTAAAAATGTACTATAGAGGTTAGAGTAGGAGGAGACTCTTGTAAAATGTATTATGAAATCTAGAGTAGGAGGAGAATCTTGTAAAATTTATATAAGGTATATACAACTATTACAAGATAGTTTAGTTCGGATCCAATAAATACTAAACTTAACAATTAGGAGGAGATTCTTGTAAAATGTGTTGTAAGAACTAGAGTAAGAGGGGACTGTTTAAAAATGTACTATAAAGTCTAGAGTTGGAGGAGACTCTTGTAAAATGTATTATAAAATCTAGAGTAGGAGGAGACTCTTGTAAAATTAATATAAGTTATATACAACTATTACAAGATAGTCTAGTTAGGATCTCATAAATACTAAGCCAAACAATTCCTATGAAATGTGTGGTAAGAACTAGAGTAAGAGGGGACTCTTTAAAAATGTACTATAAAGTGTAGAGTAGGAGGAGACCCTTGTAAAATGTATTATAAAATCTATAGTAGGAGGAGACTCTTTTAAAATTAATACAAGATATATACAACTATTACAAGATAGTATAGTTCTGATCCAATAAATACTAATTTAAACAATTTGGAGGAGACTCTTGTAAAGTATATTGTAAAAACAAGAGTAAGAGGGGACTTTTTTAAAATGTACTATAGAGGTTAGAGTAGGAGGAGACTCTTGTAAAATGTATTACAAAATCTTGAGTAGGAGGAAATTCTTGTAAAATTAATATAAGATATATACAACTATTAGAAGATAGTCTATTTCGGATCCAATAAATACTAAATCAAACAATTAGGAGGTGACTCTTTTAAAATGTGTTGTAAGAACTAGTATAAAATTAATATAAGGTATATACAACTATTAGAAGATAGTCTAGTTCGGATCCAATAAATACTAAATTAAACAATTAGGAGGAGACTCTTGTAAAATGTGTTGTAAGAACTAGAGTAAGAGGGGACTCTTTAAAAATGTACTATAAAGTCTAGAGTTGGAGGAGACTCTTGTAAAATGTATTATAAAATCTAGAGGAGGAGGAGAGGCTTGTAAAAGTAATATAAGTTATATACAACTATTACAAGATAGTCTAGTTAGGATCCCATAAATACTAAGCCAAACAATTCCTATGAAATGTGTTGTAAGAACTAGAGTAAGAGGGGACTCTTTAAAAATGTACTATAAAGTGTAGAGTAGGAGGAGACCCTTGTAAAATGTATTATAAAATTTAGAGTAGGAGGAGACTCTTGTAAAATTAATATAAGTTATATACAACTATTACAAGATTGTCTAGTTCGGATCCAATCAATACTAAATTACAAAATAGAGGAGACTCTTGTAAAATGTGTTGTAGGAACTAGATTAAGAGGGGAGTCTTTAAAAATGTACTATAGAGTCTAGAGTAGGAGGAGACTCTTGTAAAATTAATATAAGGTATATACAACTATTAAAAGATAGTCTAGTTCGGATTCAATAAATAATAAATTAAAAAATAGAGGAGACTCTTGTAAAATGTGTTGTAAGAACTAGATTAAGAGGGGAGTATTTAAAAATGTACTATAGAGTCTAGAGTAGGAGGAGACTCTTGTAAAATTAATATAGCGTAAATACAACTATTGAAAGATGGTCTAGTTTGGATCCAATAAATACTAAACTAAAAAAATCCTATAAAATTTGTTTTAAGAACTAGAGTAATGGAGGGAATCTTTAAAAATGTACTATAAAGTGTAGAGTTGGAGGACACGTTTGTAAAATTTATTATAAAATCTAGAGTAGGAGGAGACTCTTGTAAAATTAATATAACGTATATACAACTATTACAAGATTGTCCAGTTCGGATCCAATAAATACTAAATTAAACAATTAGGAGGAGACTCTTGTAAAATGTGTTGTAAGAACTAGAGTAAGAGGGGACTCTTTAAAAATGTACTATAAGGTCTAGAGTTGGAGGAGACTCTTGTAAAATGTATTATAAAATCTAGAGTAGGAGGAGACTCTTGTAAAATTTATATAAGTTATACACAACTATTACAAGATAGTCTAGTTAGGATCCCATAAATACTAAGCCAATTAATTCCTATGAAATGTGTTGTAAGAACTAGAGTAAGAGGGGACTCTTTAAAAATGTACTATAAAGTGTAGAGTAGGAGGAGACCCTTGTAAAATGTATTATAGAATCTATAGTAGGAGGACACTCTTGTAAAATTAATATAAGATATATACAACTATTACAAGATAGTATAGTTCTGATCCAATAAATACTAATTTAAACAATTTGGAGGAGACTCTTGTAAAGTATATTGTAAAAACAAGAGTAAGAGGGGTCTCTTTAAAAATGTACTCTAGAGGTTAGAGTAGGAGGAGACTATTATAAAATGTATTATGAATTCTAGAGTAGGAGGAGAATCTTGTAAAATTAATATAAGGTATATACAACTATTACAAGATAGTCTAGTTCGGATCCAATAAATACTAAACTTAACAATTGGGGGGAGACTCCTGTAAAATGTGTTGTACGAACTAGAGTAAGAGGGGAATCTTTAAAAATGTACTATAAAGTGTAGAGTTGGAGGAGACTCTTGTAAAATGTATTATAAAATCTAGAGTAGGAGGAAATTCTTGTAAAATTAATATAAGGTATATACAACTATTAGAAGATAGTCTAGTTCGGATCCAATAAATACTAAATTAAACAATTAGGAGGAGACTCTTGTAAAATGTGTTGTAAGAACTAGAGTAAGAGGGGACTCTTTAAAAATGTACTATAAAGTCTAGAGTTGGAGGAGACTCTTTAAAAATGTACTTTAAAGTCTAGAGTAGGAGGAGACTCTTGTAAAATGTATTATAAAATCTAGAGTAAGAGGAGACTCTTTTAAAATTAATACAAGGTATATACAACTATTACAAGATAGTCTAGTTCGGATCCAATAAATACTAAATTACAAAATAGAGGAGACTCTTGTAAAATGTGTTGTAAGAACTAGAGTAGGAGGGGACTCTTTAAAAATGTACTATAAAGTGTAGAGTTTGAGGAGACTCTTGTAAAATGTATTATAAAATCTAGAGTAGGAGGAAATTCATGTAAAATTAATATAAGGTATATACAACTATTAGAAGATAGTCTAGTTCGGATTCAATAAATAATAAATTAAAAAATAGAGGAGACTCTTGTAAAATGTGTTGTAAGAACTAGATTAAGAGGGGAGTATATAAAAATGTACTATAGAGTCTAGAGTAGGAGGAGACTCTTGTAAAATTAATATAGCGTAAACACAACTATTGAAAGATGGTCTAGTTTGGATCCAATAAATACTAAACTATAAAAATCCTATAAAATTTGTTTTAAGAACTAGAGTAATGGAGGGAATCTTTAAAAATGTACTATAAAGTGTAGAGTTGGAAGACTCGTTTGTAAAATGTATTATAAAATCTAGAGTAGGAGAAGACTCTTGTAAAATTAATATAACGTATATACAACTATTACAAGATTGTCCAGTTCGGATCCAATAAATACTAAACTAAACAATTCCTATAAAATGTGTTTTAAGAAATAGAGTAAGAGGGGAATCTTAAAAAATTTACTATAAAGTGTAGAGTTTCAGGAGACTCTTGTAAAATGTATTATAAAATTTAGAGTAGGAGGAGACTCTTGTAAAATTAATATAAGGTATATACAACTATTACAAGATTGTCTAGTTCGGATCCAATCAATACTAAATTACAAAATAGAGGAGACTCTTGTAAAATGTGTTGTAGGAACTAGATTAAGAGGGGAGTCTTTAAAAATGTACTATAGAGTCTAGAGTAGGAGGAGACTCTTGTAAAATTAATATAAGGTATATACAACTATTAAAAGATAGTCTAGTTCGGATTCAATAAATAAAAAATTAAAAAATAGAGGAGACTCTTGTAAAATGTGTTGTAAGAACTAGATTAAGAGGGGAGTATTTAAAAATGTACTATAGAGTCTAGAGTAGGAGGAGACTCTTGTAAAATTAATATAGCGTAAATACAACTATTGAAAGATGGTCTAGTTTGGATCCAATAAATACTAAACTAAAAAAATCCTATAAAATTTGTTTTAAACTAGAGTAATGGAGGGAATCTTTAAAAATGTACTATAAAGTGTAGAGTTGGAGGACACGTTTGTAAAATGTATTATAAAATCTAGAGTAGGAGGAGACTCTTGTAAAATTCATATAAGTTATACACAACTATTACAAGATAGTCTAGTTAGGATCCCATAAATACTAAGCCAATTAATTCCTATGAAATGTGTTGTAAGAACTAGAGTAAGAGGGGACTCTTTAAAAATGTACTATAAAGTGCAGAGTAGGAGGAGACCCTTGTAAAATGTATTATAAAATCTATAGTAGGAGGAGACTCTTGTAAAATTAATATAAGATATATACAACTATTACAAGATAGTATAGTTCTGATCCAAAAAATACTAATTTAAATAATTTGGAGGAGACTCTTGTAAAGTATATTGTAAAAACAAGAGTAAGAGGGGACTCTTTAAAAATGTACTCTAGAGGTTAGAGTAGGAGGAGACTATTATAAAATGTAATATGAATTCTAGAATAGGAGGAGAATCTTGTAAAATTAATATAAGGTATATACAACTATTACAAGATAGTCTAGTTCGGATCCAATAAATACTAAATTAAACAATTAGGAGGAGACTCTTGTAAAATGTGTTGTTTGAACTAGAGTAAGAGAGGACTCTTTAAAAATGTACTATAAAGTCTAGAGTTGGAGGAGACTCTTGTAAAATGTATTATGAAATCTAGAGTAGGAGGAGATTCTTGTAAAATTAATATAAGGTATATACAACTATTACAAGATAGTCTAGTTCGGATCTATTAAATACTAAACTTAACAATTAGGAGGAGACTCTTGTAAAATGTGTTGTAAGAACTAGCGTAAGAGGGGACTCTTTAAAAATGTACTGTAAAGTCTAGAGTAGGAGGAGACTCTTGTTAAATGTATTAAAAAATCTAGGGTAAGAGGAGACTCTTTTAAAATTAATATAAGGTATATACAACTATTACAAGATAGTCTAGTTCGGATCCAATAAATAATAAATTACAAAATAGAGGAGACTCTTGTAAAATGTGTTGTAGGAACTAGATTAAGAGAGGACTCTTTAAAAATGTACTATAAAGTCTAGAGTTGGAGGAGACTCTTGTAAAATGTATTATAAAATTTAGAGTAGGAGGAGACTCTTGTAAAATTAATATAAGTTATATACAACTATTACAAGATAGTTTAGTTCGGATCCAATAAAAACTAAACTAAACAATTAGGAGGAGACTCTTGTAAAATGTGTTGTAAGAACTAGAGTAAGAGGGGACTGTTTAAAAATGTACTATAAAATCTAGAGTTGGAGGAGACTCTTGTAGAATGTATTATAAAATCTAGAGTAGGGGGAGACTCTTGTATAATTAATATAAGTTATATACAACTATTACAAGATAGTCTAGTTAGGATCCCATAAATACTAAGCCAAACAATTCCTATGAAATGTGTTGTAAGAACTAGAGTAAGAGGGGAATCTTTAAAAATGTACTATAAAGTGTAGAGTTGGAGGAGACTCTTGTAAAATGTATTATAAAATCTAGAGTAGGAGGAGACTCTTGTAAAATTCATATAAGTAATACACAACTATTACAAGATAGTCTAGTTAGGATCCCATAAATACTAAGCCAATTAATTACTATGAAATGTGTTGTAAGAACTAGAGTAAGAGGGGACTCTTTAAAAATGTACTATAAAGTGTAGAGTAGGAGGAGACCCTTGTAAAATGTATTATAAAATCTATAGTAGGAGGAGACTCTTTTAAAATTAATACAAGATATATACAACTATTACGAGATAGTATAGTTCTGATCCAATAAATACTAATTTAAACAATTTGGAGGAGACTCTTGTAAAGTATATTGTAAAAACAAGAGTAAGAGGGGACTCTTTAAAAATATATTATAGAGGTTAGAGTAGGAGGAGACTCTTTTAAAATGTATTATGAAATCTAGAGTAGGAGGAGAATCTTGTAAAATTAATATAAGGTATATAAGACTATTACAAGATAGTTTAGTTCGGATCCAATAAATACTAAACTTAACAATTAGGAGGAGATTCTTGTAAAATGTGTTGTAAGAACTAGAGTAAGAGGGGACTCTTTAAAAATGTACTATAAATTGTAGAGTTGGAAGAGACTCTTGTAAAATGTATTTATAAAATCTAGAGTAGGAGGAAATTCTTGTAAAATTAATATAAGATATATACAACTATTAGAAGATAGTCTAGTTCGGATCCAATAAACACTAAATTACAAAATAGAGGAGACTCTTGTAAAATGTGTTGTAGGAACTAGATTAAGAGGGGAGTCTTTAAAAATGTACTATAGAGTCTAGAGTAGGAGGAGACTCTTGTAAAATTAATATAAGGTATATACAACTATTAGAAGATAGTCTAGTTCGGATCCAATAAATAATAAATTAAAAAATAGAGGAGACTCTTATAAAATGTGCTGTAAGAACTAGATTAAGAGGGGAGTCTTTAAACATGTACTATAGAATCTAGAGTAGGAGGAGACTCTTGTCAAATTAATATAGGGTAAATACAACTATTGAAAGATGGTCTAGTTTGGATCCAATAAATACTAAACTAATCAAATCCTATAAAATTTATTTTAAGAACTAGAGTAATGGAAGGAATCTTTAAAAATGTACTATAAAGTGTAGAGTTGGAGGACACGTTTGTAAAATGTATTATAAAATCTAGAGTAGGAGGAGACTCTTGTAAAGTTAATATAACGTATATACAACTATTACAAGATAGTATAGTTCTGATCTGACAAATTTTATTACTTTACTTTAGTTTAGGTCTTATATCTTTGTATAGAATTCGCTTATTTTATTACACCATACTAAGTAAGTTTAATTATATTACTTTTTTAAGCTTAGGAGATGATATTAAAGATATAAAATATAGCCTGTTTATATTGAGAGTCTTTTCTTTATTTTTTGGTTGTAGATATTTGTGGTTTGTTAATTTAGACATGTCTTTTTTAATTTTTCCTTTTGGTTTAAAAATTTTAACTATTACCATAGTTTTTATAGGGTTATACTTAGGTTATGAATTTATTAATATTAAAAATTCTATAAGCAATATTTTTTATTATTTTAATGGTTCAATATGGTTTATATACAGATATTTCTATAAAATGTATTATTTAAATTATTATTATAGAATTAATTTAGGTTCAAGTTTAAATTGAGGTGAATATTACGGAGAGTCAGGTTTATCATATTATTTATTAAAGATTTCTAATTTTATACAGTTTTATTCAATAAGTTCAATCAAGTTTTTCTTTATCGTTTTTATTTTCTGAGTTTTATTTTTCTTATAGTTTTTATAGCTTAAATAGAGCATTTCAGTGAAGTTGAAAGGGAGGCTAAGGCCTAAAAACATTCACAATCAATTAATGATATTTTTTTAATGAAAATAAAATGTTTTATTAAACTATATGAATTAAGAAGAAAACGGAATTTAACCGCATAAGAAATTAGTTAGCAGCTATTTCTTTGACTTACCTTCTTTTAATTGGATTATTAAAATCAATGTCCTTATTAACATTAAGGTGCCTCCTCCTTTTGGCTTCAATTAAAACATGGGGTTTATCCCTAATCTTAGGCCGAAACTAAGTGTAAATTTTACTTCTTTGTTAAGGTCAACCTAGTTGGTACCTTTTGATTGCAATTCAAATATTATATTTAACTATGACCCTACTTTATTGAGTTCAGTTAATTATTCCATTTTTTCATTCGTGATATAATCCTCAAATTAAAATCGTGATAAATGAACAAGAAGTAATGATTCAGAATTTAATAATTGATATTTTTAGAGTAATAATTATAGGTATCACTAAAATAATTTCAATGTCAAAGATTAAGAAAATAACTGCAATTATAAAAAAGTGGATTGAGAATGGAATTCGAGGATATGTTATAGGATTAAATCCACATTCAAATGGAGTAGCCTTTTGTCTATCAATTGTCATCTTTTTTCTGACAGATAAAATAATTATAGAAATTGCTATAATGATTATGATAACAATTATCATTGACGAAATTGTAAGTTTAATTATTCATTCATATTTTGATGACCTTTAAGTTGGAAGCTTAATATACTTATTTATACTAAATGAATATATTAACATTATCTTCCTCATCAATAAATTGAAATATATAAGAATAATCATACAACGTCAACAAAATGTCAGTATCATGCTGATGCTTCAAATCCTATATGATGACTATTAGTTATATGAAGTTTGAAGATTCGATATGTTGACACTATAATAAAAATAGTACCAATAATTACGTGGATTCCATGAAATCCAGTTCTTATAAAGAACGATGATCCATAAACTGAGTCTGAAATAGTTAATGGGGCTTCATAATATTCAATTCCTTGAAGGATTGTAAAGTAAATTCCTAATATGATTGTGATAATTATTCTTTGTATTGTTTGGGAGTAGTTTTTGTTAATTATTGCATTGTGGGCTCATGTAATAGAAATTCCTGAGGATAGTAAAATTATTGTGTTAAGTATTGGAATACTTAGAGGGTTGAATGGTTTAATACCTGCAGGAGGTCATTGTATTCCGATTTCTACAGCGGGTGAAAGACTACTATGGAAGAAAGCTCAGAAAAAGGATGAGAAGAATAATACTTCTGAGGTAATAAATAGAATTATTCCTCACTTCATTCTTTTAACTACTTTTTTAGTGTGTAGTCCTTGAAATGTAGATTCTCGTACGATATCTCGTCATCATTGAAACATGGTTAATAAAATAATTATGGTTCCTATCAGCATTAGTCAAATTTCATTATAATGGAATCATATTACTACTCCGGATGTTATAGTTATAAGCCCTATTGATCCTGTTAGTGGTCAGGGGCTATTATCTACTAAGTGAAAGGGGTGATTTTTCATATTATACTTCTCTAGAGTAAAGTGTAGATAATGTTATAAATACATATGATTGAATAAATGCTACGGCTAGTTCAAATATTATTAGTCCTATAAATAACCATATCATAAACACTATTATAATAGGGGTTTCAATTAGATTATTGCCTAGAAGTCTTATTAGAATATGCCCAGCAATTATGTTTGCTCTTAATCGGACAGCTAATGACCCAGGTCGGATAATATTTCTAATTGATTCAATCATAACTATGAAAGGTATTAAGGGGTAAGGAGTTCCTACTGGGACAAGATGAATAAACATATGGTTAGTTTTCTTTATTCACCCAAAAATTATTAAGGATATTCATAGAGATAGTGCTATAGATAATGAAACTACTAAATGTGAAGTTGCTGTGAAGACATATGGTAGTAACCCAAATATATTATTAATAAGAATAAATATAAATATTCTAACAAATAAGATTGTTGGTTCAATTTTATTAATATGTATCACAATTTCATTTATTAATTTCTTCAGTAGAATTATTATTATAAGTACAAGCTTATTTGGGGAATTCCAGTAAGGTTGTGGGATAAATATAATAATTAATAATCTTTTTCAGTTTAATGAAAGGTTTCCTGTTGTTGGGTCAAATACGGAAAATAAATTTGTTATCACTTTCAGTTAATTATTTTGTTAGTTTTTTTGAGGTTAATATTGATTTTTTTATACATTAAGAAATAATTAGAAATTATAACTATTAATATAATGGATATTGTTACTAAGAAAATTGTTGTTCATCATATTGGTGATATTTGTGGTATTAAGTGGTATCTTAAAAAGATATTTTTAACTTGACAAATTAGTGTTTTATTTTAAACTAACCTCTTCCGCTGAGAGTATTCGCTATTTACCTTAATTTGGTTTAAGAGACCAACACTTGCATTTAAGTAACTCAACGAGCTAAAGTTTTTAATTCAATTTGTGAATGATTTAATATTAATTGATTCTATTACGATAGGCATAAATCTGTGATTAGCACCACAAATCTCTGAACATTGTCCATAGAATACTCCAGGTCGTAAAAGTATAAGTCTTCTCTGGTTAATTCGTCCCGGGGATCCATCAACCTTAATTCCTAACGAAGGAATTGTTCATGAGTGAATTACATCATATGATGTTACTAGGATTCGTGATTTAACATCGTAGGGTATCATAATTCGGTTGTCAACTTCTAACAACCGAAACTCATTATCTTCAATAGAATTAGTTTGTTTTATATATGAGTCGAATTAAATTTTTTTGAAATCAGAATATTCATATCTTCAGTATCATTGGTGTCCAATAGCCTTTATTGTAATTAATGGTTTACTAATTTCTTCAAGTAGGTACAGAATTTTGAGTGAGGGTAGTGCAATAGCAATTAGTATTAATGCCGGTATTAGAGTTCAAATTAGTTCAATCATTTGTCCTTCTAGTAAGAATCGGTTAGATATTTTATTTATTGTTAAAGATACTAATATATACAGTACGGATACTGTAATTATGATTAGGATTATTATTGTATGATCATGAAATATAATTAGTTGTTCTTTAATGGGTGAAACAGCGTCTTGAAATCTTAATATTTTTCATGTTGCTATTTCCAGCGAGATATAAGTTATCTGTATATGAATTTTAAGCTCATTGCACTAATCTGCCACACTGAGCGGTATTGATACAATATTTTAATGAATTATGATTGGTAGTTCATTATATGAATGTTCCTGAGGGGGGGTTAATTGAAGTCATTCAATAGAAGAATATGTATTAAATTTAAATAGTGGGATTCGCTTAGAAATTATTCTTTCTCACATGATAAAAATCATTAATAAAATTCTAAGCAATGAAATTATTCTACCAATAGAGGATATTACATTTCATGTTGTGTATATATCTGGATAGTCAGAGTATCGCCGAGGTATTCCTCTTAATCCAAGAAAATGTTGAGGGAAGAATGTTGTGTTTACCCCAATAAATATTACTATAAATTGGATTTTAAGTCACTTAGGATTTATTATTATTCCTGTAAATAAAGGATATCATTGAATAAACCCTGCTATGATAGCAAATACCGCTCCTATTGATAAAACATAATGGAAATGTGCTACTACATAGTATGTGTCATGTAAGATAATATCGATTGATGAATTTGACAGAATAATTCCTGTTAATCCCCCTAGAGTAAATAAGAATACAAATCCTATAGCTCATAATATTGAGACAGATATTTTGATTGATATTCCGTGCATAGTTGCTATTCAACTAAAAATTTTAATTCCTGTAGGAACAGCAATGATTATAGTTGCTGATGTGAAATAAGCACGAGTGTCTACATCTATCCCTACTGTAAATATATGGTGGGCTCATACAACAAATCCTAATACTCCGATTGATATTATTGCATAGATTATTCCAATGTATCCGAATGATTCAGACTTTCCTCTTTCTTGACTAATAATATGGGAAATTAAACCAAATCCAGGAAGAATAAGAATATAGACTTCTGGGTGACCAAAGAATCAAAATAAGTGTTGGTATAATACGGGGTCCCCCCCTCCAGCTGGGTCAAAGAATGTAGTGTTAATGTTACGGTCAGTTAGAAGTATAGTAATTGCTCCTGCTAATACAGGTAAAGATTGTAATAGTAATACAGCTGTAATAAGTACAGATCAAACAAATAGTGGAGTTCAGTCCATTGTTATTCCTGCAGGTCGTATATTTATTACTGTGGAGATAAAGTTAACAGCTCCTAAAATAGATGAAATACCAGCCAAATGGAGTGAGAAAATAGATATGTCCACTCTCGGCCCTGCGTGAGCAATATTTCTAGATAGAGGTGGGTATACAGTTCATCCCGTTCCTACACCTATTTCAATAATTGAACTTATTATTAGTAGAGTCAATGATGGTGGGAGAAGTCAAAATCTTATATTGTTTAGTCGTGGAAATGCTATATCGGGTGCCCCAATTATTAAAGGAAGTAGTCAATTACCAAATTCCCCAATTATGATTAGCATAACTATGAAGAAAATTATAATAAATGCATGTGATGTAACAATAACATTATATGCTTGATCATTATTGATGAATGATCCTGGTTGAGCTAGTTCAATTCGAATAATTATTCTTAGTATTATTCCTACTATTCCTGATCAAATCCCAAATAGAAAATATAAAGTTCCAATATCTTTGTGGTTTGTAGAGTATAATCATTTAACCATTTTGAGTAATTTATTGGTTGATTATAACTCTATTAAGATGGCTGAGATTAAGCGGTGAGCTGTAAATTCACTAACGAATATTAATTCTCTTAATATAAGTTTGGTCTTATAGTTTAATAAAAACTTTAAATTGCAAGTTTAACAATGATTTTTTTTCTAAGACTTACCAAAATCTTAGATATTTGTAGCTTTGAAGGCCACTAGTTTAAATCTTAACTTAAAGTCTCCTAGAGGATACTTTTAATTGTTAAGATTATTGGAGTAATAGTAATATTTATTCTTATTATGAATTTGGTTTGTTTAGATTTTCTAATAATTCATTTTTTGAATGAGGAATTTCTAATTATTGAAGTAAATGTTAATCGTATGTAAAATATTATAACTAAGATTGAAGTTATAAATATTACTGATCTTAGTGTAATTTGATTTAATCTTAGTATATTTTGTAAAATGATAATTTTATTGAGAAATCCTATTAGTGGGGGGAATCCACCCAAGGACAGTATATTAATTCACATATTGATTTTTATTCAAATTGAGAATTCATTAAATACTATTTGATTGATAAAGTTAATTTTTATTGAGTTTAAAATTATTATTAAAGGTATTATGATAATTGAGTAGATAACTATATAAGTTACTATTAAGTTAAGTTTATTCATAGAGGTTATTATTAGTCTTAAATTATAGATTGAGGAGAATCCTAACGTTTTGCGTAAAGATGATTGATTTAAGCATATAATTGAGCTAATAATTATTCTTATTAGGATAGGAATTAGTAGAATTTCTCTATTAATTTGGTACAGGATTGAAAGAGGTGGAATTTTCAATATAGTAAATAAGTTAAATATTACTATATAAGTTATATTTTCAATGATTATTAGCACTCAATTATGAAATGGAGCTGCCCCCAATTTAATTAACATTGAAATTGTTATAATAATTTCATTTAGTATATTAACCCCAATTAATATACAAATTACTCTAAGAAGGAATATGGTTGAAGCGATTCTCTGAATGATAAAGTATTTTATTATTGATTCTGAACTTGTTTTTACTCTATTTTGAATTTCCCGTGTTGGGCCGGGACAGAATGTCCAACAGTATCCCCTGCTTGTCGTAAGAGCCGACTAAAAGGGGAGGGGGGCGCACTGGTCCTTTTTCGCGTCTCCTTTTCACAACTCCATTTTCCGTTTAATTTCAATAGCCCGGTTGTTTTTTCTAAATCATTCTGGCCTATTCGCCGGGGTGACTCTGTGTTCTTCAGCCTCCATTGCGCTGGAGGTCTGGGACGAGCAGAGGGTACAGCTTAAAAACTGGGTTCTGCACCTCCCAGGCTGCCGGATAGTACAGGGGCCCGGGTCAGCTCAGCCAACTGACCTGGCTGCCCTATCAGCCGGCGAAAATCCCCTTGGCCGTGGCGGTGCCGGTTGGCGACCGGATAGGGCCCTGCTGCGGTCACGGGGGGGCTCTGCCGAGGCCACTGCTCGTCTGGGACCGCCGGTGTTTTGGAGGCGGTCGAACACGGATATAGTTTCTCTGGTGATGGGTCGGTCTGACTTTCTCATCGGGGTACTATTGGGGGGTCAATGCCCAGTCTCGGGGGCTAAGCCAGACACTATGGACAACACTGAAGGAAAAGAGACTCAAAAGGTGCAAGAATCAAAACGGGGTACCCTAACCCCACAAAGTAACCAGTCGCATAACCGCTCTTCACTGAGCGGGCCCGGTGACAAGGTGGCAAGCCCCTTCGAAAGAAGGTCGCGCATTGGAAGATCGCCGCCGAGCCGTGCCGTGACACCTGCCTCATCGGGGGCCAAAACACCTGTGGCCATCGATGAGACACCCACTGTAAATGAGCGGATGGATGATGGGTCGTCTCCCTTCGAGGCGGTCATCGCGCTCGCCAGGCAGCAGGAGGAGGAGCACATCAAAAAGTGCTTCGACACCCTCGCTGTGATGAAGGCCGCGACCACCCGGCAGAAGAACATCAGTCAGGATGTGAAGGATGGCATCGTCCAATTGGAGGCCAGCCTTCACCACATAATCCAGCTGAGGAGGTCGTGGCAGTCATGTGAGTCGGTGACTGCGTCGACGCAGACGACCCCATCACTGCGGGTGAAGGCTCAGCCGGCCGGTGGGAAGCGGGCTGCTTCCAGCCCCGCCCAACCGGAGGCTGAGAAGAAACCGAGAGGTGACGGTCCAGGAAAGACATCGGACCCCGAAAAATGGACGGACGTCGTTAGGAAACGACGGAAGAAGAGAGACCCTCCCGAGGAGCCTGGAAGCCAGCCCGGCGGACAAGAGAAGAAGAAGGCGCCAAAGAAGAGGCCCCGCAAGCAGCGGCCGGACGCTCTTCTCATCAAGCCGTCGGAGGGGAAATCTTACGCCGACGTGCTGGGCGAAATTCGCAGCAAAGCGAAGCCCGATGAGAAGGGCGCCGTCATCAAGGGCATGAGAAAGACTCGAGCCGGCGATCTTCTGGTCGAACTCGGGGACGCCTCCAAATGCAAGTCCGCTTTCAGCGAGGACTTGAGGACTCTTCTGGGAGCGAACGCAACCGTCCGCGTTCTCGAACCAAAGACGACGCTGGAGGTGCGAGACCTCGACGAGCTGACGACCGAGGCGGAAGTGACCGCTGCCGTCAAAGCCGTTCTCGGAGAATCCGTCGAGGTAAAAACCTTCCTCTCAAAGGCGAATGCTCGGGGACAGAAGGTGGCGATCCTGACGCTGGGAGCCAGAGCTGCCGCGAAGCTCCTGGAGAAGGGCCACCTCAAAGTCTGGTATGTGAGCTGTCGGGTGCGCGAGAAGCTCGTGGCCTCCAGATGTTTTAAATGTCTGGGGTTCGGTCACGTAGCTAATCGCTGCCCTGGACCCGATAGAAGCAAGCTCTGCTTCAAGTGCGGCGGCCAGGACCACAGGGCCAGCGCGTGCAATGCAGTGTTGTCCTGTGTCCTGTGTACAGAAGCCGGCTTGAAGGGCGACCAGGTCAAGCATTCCGCTGGGTCTGGTCGTTGCGGGCAGTACAGGCGGGCCATCCAGGAGCTTCGCCAGAAACAACAGAAATGATCAGTGTTCTGCAACTTAATATGCAGAGGAGCAGGACAGCAAACGACTTGCTGTTCCAATTCGCCACGGAGCAGGGTGCTGACCTACTGCTTCTCAGTGAGCAGTACCAGAACCGACGCTCCGCGCAGTGGTTCTCGGATCCCTCCGGCACTGCGGCAATATGGATCTTGGACCTCGGGAAGGTGCCTGTTCTCGATTCCGGATCGGGCAACGGCTTCGTTTGGGTGAGGAGCAGGGGTTTCACCGTCTTCTCCTGTTACCTCACGCCAAACCAACCGATCGGAGACTACCGCCACATGGTCGATTCCATTGAGGATGAGATCATGAAAATCTCTGGCGGGGTCTTAGTCGGTGGCGATTTTAACGCAAAAGCCGTGGAATGGGGTTCCCCGCGGACCGACACTCGAGGTCGTTACGTCCTCGAGTCGGCTGCCAGGTCGGGCCTCTGTATCCTTAATACAGGCGGCATTTCCACCTTTCGCCGTCCGGGGTGCAGAGAGACGATCCCTGACATATCCCTTGCCTCTGAAGGGATTGTCCAGCGGATCTCCGACTGGCGTGTCTGCGAGGAGTATTCCTCTAGCGACCACCAGGGGATCCTCTTCAAGGTCCTTCCCGAGGGTGCGCGCTTGCGCGCTGAACCTGCTCCTCTGGCTCGACGCTGGAACACCAGTCGTCTGAGCAAAGACACTTTTAAAGAAGTAATCAAAGACCAGAGCATTGTGAATTTCACAGGTGCCGAAGATCTGGCAGCATCGACGATGCGTCTCATCGCGACCGCGTGTGAGCAGTCGATGCCCGGAGTTTCCCGCCGCCACAGGAAGAAGCCGGTTTACTGGTGGACGCCTGAAATCGCGGAACTCCGGAGGAGATGCCTTGGTCTTCGACGAGCTGCGCAGCGAGCCAGGAACCGCCCTGATGCAAATGCCAGATCGGCTGAGCACAGAGCGGCCCGCCGAGAGCTCCGCGGTGCCATCAACCGGAGTAAAGTCAGGTGCTGGAAGCAGCTGTGTCAGGATATCGACAACGACCCCTGGGGGATGGGCTACAAACTTGTAACCCAGAAGCTAGGGGCTCGCTCACCACCTGCGGTCATGGAACCACAAGCCATGGCCGTCGACGTCGATACACTGTTTCCCAGCCACCCAGTTCGGCCAGTCAGGGAATTAGGAGAGGTAGGCGCCTTCCCAGTTTTCCGGGAAGAGGAGCTCACCGCCGCCGTCCGATCCCTACGACCCAGAAGAGCGCCCGGTCCCGATGGCATTCCGGCGGAGGTGCTCAAGCTCGCTGCGGAGGTGAATCCAAGGCTTCTGCTCGATATGTTCAACGCGTGTCTGGCGGAAGGCGTTTTCTTTTCTTCGTGGAAGGTTGCCCGCCTTGTTCTTATCCCGAAGGCGAAGAGCACACCGGGGACCCCTTCTTCTTTCCGACCCCTGTGTATGCTCGACACGGCCGGAAAAGTGCTTGAAAAGCTCTTGCGCGTCAGGCTGACCGAGGCCATCGTCTCTGCGGGGGACTTGTCCCCGCAGCAGTACGGCTTCAGATCCGGTCGCTCTACCATCGACGCTATCCAGGAGGTAGTTGAGGCAGTGCGGAGGGCGGAGGACCACAACCACTGGTCGCGCCGCGTGGTCCTTCTCGTCACGCTCGACGTGAAGAACGCCTTCAACTCCGCCAGGTGGAGCGATATGCTGTGGGCGCTTGAGCATACGTTCCAAGTTCCCTCTTACCTCCTGCGTATGATCGAGGCGTATTTGTCAGACCGTGTTCTTTTGTACGACACGACCGAAGGCCAGCGGCGCATTCCCATCACTTCCGGGGCTGCGCAGGGGTCCATTCTCGGACCAGATCTCTGGAACGTGTCTTACGACAGTTTGCTGAGGCTAGACATGCCCGATGAGACCCGCCTCGTTGGCTATGCTGACGGCGTCGCTGCCTTGATCGCTGCGAGGAACGTCGAGCAGGCAAAACTGAGGCTCAGCGTGGTAATGGCCAAGGTCAACGGGTGGATGCGAGATCACGGCTTGTCCCTGGCTATCAGTAAGACGGAGATCGTCGTCCTCACCAAAAAGAGGATTAACACCGTGTTCCCGGTGCAGATAGGTGACGTCACACTCGAGACTAAGCCTGCTGCAAAGTACCTGGGAGTCATGGTCGACAGCAGACTGTCTTTCGGCGAGCAGATCCGGCGCGCCGCCGACAAAGCCGCTAAGGGTGTCGCTGCCCTTGGTAGGCTTATGCCCAATGTCGGCGGTCCTCGCTCCTGCAAGCGCCGCCTGCTCATGACTGCCGTCCAGTCAGTCTTGCTGTACGGGGCGGAGGTATGGGCTCACGCACTCGAGAAGCGAGTCTTTCGAGATCGGCTTGCCCGAGTCCAGCGCCGAGGAGCTCTGCGGGTCGCTTCAGCCTACCGCACAGTCTCCGAGCCTGCTGTGATGGTGATCGCCGGAGTCATTCCCGTCCTCTTCCTCGCGAGGGAGAGGCAGGCGATTTACCGGAGGAGGCCTGAAGTGGGCCGGGAAACAGCTGCCAGGGAAGAGCGCGATCGCAGCTTCGACTCCTGGCAGCGCGACTGGGAAGCCGAGCCGAGGGGACGTTGGACCTTCAAGCTCGTACCTTCCGTCCGACCATGGGTGGAACGGCAGCACGGCGAGGTCGATTACTACGTGACCCAGTTTCTTTCTGGGCACGGGTACTTCCGAGCCTATCTGCACCGGATGGGCAAAGTCGCCAGCCCGGACTGTCTGTATTGCCCCGGCATCCCAGACACGTCCGAGCACACCTTCTTTCAGTGCGACCGTTGGCACGTCCGCCGAGCCTCGCTTTCATCTGAGATCGGCGTGATCGTCAGCCCAAACAACATCGTCGGAGCTATGCTCCAGGGAGAGGGCAACTGGAACTGTGTCAAGCACTACGTCCAGGCCATTCTTCGGGCGAAAAAGGTCGACCTCGATCGGCCTTAATCCTCAGCATTTCCCCACGGAGGTTGCCCTAGCGGCGTAATATAAAAGGCCTAGCCCGAAGTAATGTGTGAAACAGTTCCAGGCTAGTGTCCTCGGTGCCGAGGGAGGTGGTTTAGTCGGTAGTTCACGGGACATCGAGCTCGTGGGAGTCCGACACTACTGAGGGGACAACGAGCCCCTCAGTGTGCGTAAACGCATTCCACCTCCAACCAAAAAAAAAAAAAAAAAAAAAAGAACTCTATTTTGAATAAAAGGAATAAAGGATAGTAAGGAAATTTCTAACCCTATTCATATTGAAATTCAATTGTTTGAACAAACTGTTATAATAACCCCAATTATTATAGTGTTTGCCAATGTTAATTTTGTTGAATTTAATGAAATTAGAAAGAAGAATATATTAATTCTATATTTAGGGTATGAACCTAATAGCTTTCTTAGCTTATCTTTCTAATTTGTTTTATAGTGTAAGATGCACATAGAGTTTTGATCTCTAAAGATTAAGTTTAATTCTTAATAATACAATAAGAGTACATTAAGTACATGATTTATTCTATCAAAATAATCCTTTATTCAGGCATCTTATTACTTTTTTTTTAAATAATAAAAAGTGCATTTCTTGAAAGTTTGTTTGGACGGCCTAATTATATTTTTTCGGAAAAAAGTAAGAATTTTTGTAACAATAAATTTATCCAATTTTAAAAAGTTAAAATTTTTCACTAAAAACTGAGTTTTGTTAGACATTCTTTGCTTTTTGAAAATAAGATGGGGTTTTTCTGAATAAACCTATAATTATGATATAAATATAGATTAGTTTTAACAAAAATTAGGAGTTAGTAAAATTTCATTATTTTACTATTCAAGTCTAAGTGCAAGTATAATAAATATTTATATGATATATAGATATTTATTATACAATTATAATAATAAATTTAATTAAAATTAAATAAAATATATAATATTATATATATAATCTAAAAAGAATAAGTATTTAATGTTATATATAATGTATAATAAATATTTATATATCGTATAAATATTTAATATAGTTAAATATAATAAATATATATATATTATATAAATATTTAATATACATTATATATAATATAATAAATATTTATATGATATATAGATATTTATTATACAATTATAATAATAAATTTAATTAAAATTAAATAAAATATATAATATTATATATATAATCTAAAAAGAATAAGTATTTAATGTTATATATAATGTATAATAAATATTTATATATCGTATAAATATTTAATATACTTAAATATAATAAATATATATATATTATATAAATATTTAATATACATTATATATAATATAATAAATATTTATATGATATATAGATATTTATTATACAATTATAATAATAAATTTAATTAAAATTAAATTAAATATATAATATTATATATATAATCTAAAAAGAATAAGTATTTAATGTTATATATAATGTATAATAAATATTTATATATCGTATAAATATTTAATATACTTAAATATAATAAATATATATATATTATATAAATATTTAATATACATTATATATAATATAATAAATATTTATATGATATATAGATATTTATTATACAATTATAATAATAAATTTAATTAAAATTAAATAAAATATATAATATTATATATATAATCTAAAAAGAATAAGTATTTAATGTTATATATAATGTATAATAAATATTTATATATCGTATAAATATTTAATATACTTAAATATAATAAATATTTATATATCGTATAAATATTTAATATACTTATAAATAATTTATTAATGTGAATGATTTAAATAATTTAAATTATAAACAATATCTGTATAGGAATTCCTTCTTTCTTAAAAGAAGAAAAAAGAAAGAAGGAATTCCTTAGTTTTATATATTATTTATTAATTTTATAATTAACAATAAGTTTTTAATATATAATATTAAAAATTTCTATTATGGCTATTTAATTTTGTTAGGAATTTGTATATATAAAAAGTTAGGCCCTCCATATTTTTTTTTTAATAAATTTAAAAAAATGTTGTTTTTGTTAGTATAATTTTAACTTTTTGATAGTAAAATTTTTTATATTTACTTAAGGATTTTTATTGATTTGAATTTAAAGTTAGAAATTTCTATTAAATTTAAATTAGGCTAACCCCAATTAGCTGTTTGAATCACATTTTTTATTACTAACCCCAATTAGTAGTAATTATTGTTGAGGATTATTTTAAATTTGATTGTAAAAGCTTAAATTCTCTAAGATATTAATGGATCTTATACATTATTCTATTAATTTGGTTAGTTCAGGAGTTTATTCAGAGATTTTCATGGAGCTAGATTTAAGGTTAAAAATTTCTCTTAAATTTCCCATATTGAGCTTTCTTTAGGAGAAATTTAATATTTCTATTAAATTTAAATTAGGCTAACCCCAATTAGCTGTTTGAATCACATTTTTTATTACTAACCCTAATTAGTAGTAATTATTGTTGAGGATTATTTTAAATTTGATTGTAAAAGCTTAAATTCTCTAAGATATTAATGGATCTTATACATTATTCTATTAATTTGGTTAGTTCAGGAGTTTATTCAGAGATTTTCATGGAGCTAGATTTAAGGTTAAAAATTACTCTTAAATTTCCCATATTGAGCTTTCTTTAGGAGAAATTTAATATTTCTATTAAATTTAAATTAGGCTAACCCCAATTAGCTGTTTGAATCAAATTTTTTATTACTAACCCCAATTAGTAGTAATTATTGCTGAGGATTATTTTAAATTTGATTGTAAAAGCTTAAATTCTCTAAGATATCGCTGATTTATGTGAATTTTCTATGTTATTAGGTCAGTTAGATATTTTCATAGAGTCTGAATTTGTATGGGAAATTGCCTTAAAGTCCTAAGTGTTATGGGAGGAAAGAAAATATAGGCCGTTTATTAATTCTATTTTGTGATTTAATTTTAGTTTTAAAATTAGCTTAACCATTAAGTTATATGAATTATTTTAAATTTAGGTTTTTCAGTAATTAATATTAATTTTTAATATAATTTTTGATTTAGTAATTGGTTAAATATTAGGTAAAAATTGTGCCAGCACCCGCGGTTATACAGTTTATTAATGTTAATTTAATTAAGATTTAATATTATAATATTAGATAAATTTAGATTTTCTATATTTAGGTGGAATTTATAAGAATTTAAAATTTTAATTTGATTAATTTAAGAAACTTATATGTTAAACTAGGATTAGATACCCTATTATTTAGAGTGTAAATTTTTTACTTAGAATAGTATTAGCTATGTTCTTTTAAGCTCAAAAAATTTGGCGGTAAAGTATCTTTTTAGAGGAACCTGTTGAGTAATTGATAAACCACGATAGTTTTCACTTTATTTTTATTTGTATACCGCTATATTAAGGAATGTTCTGATAAGTAAAATTTTCTTTAACTATAAAGATATATATTAGGTCAAGGTGCAGTTCTAATAAAGTTTCTGTGGGTTACTTTAATTTTAAATAATAAAAGCTTAATTTTTAATAAAAGTTATAAATTAGGATTTAATAGTAAACTGAATTAATTAGTTCATTTGAATTTTGTTCTACTTTATGTACATATCGCCTGTCACTCCTAAAATTATTTAGGATAAGTCGTAACAAAGTAATTTTACTGGAAAGTGGAGTTAGTAAAATATTTACAGATTATAGCTTATATAAAGCTTTTTAGTTACATTAATAGGAAAATTTAATTATTTAATCTGAAATTATTCTTTAATATAGTTTTTGTATATTCTGTATATTATTTATTTTTATTTTAGTATTTATTAAGACATAATTAATTTTTTATACTGTGAAGGATTTATTTAATATTATATAGAAGATTTTATTAGTACCTTTTGTATCAGGGTAAATTAAATAATTTAATTATTTTTTTGTCCCGAATAAGAAAGTTCAAGTTTGTTATTTATTTATTTATTACAAAAAATTTTATAATAATATTCTGGTAAATATATTTTAATCGCTTTCTTTATATCTGGTTATCAGGGATTTAATTTAATTAAGTACTCATTTTTGTTAATTATTTTAATTAATTTAAGTATAATTCTATATTGGATAATCTATATAGCTTATTACAATGTATATTAATTAGGATTTATTTTCTTTAAAATTTTGTATATAGTTTTTATTAAATTATTTCTTTTTTATATAATTTGCTTTCATTTATTTTATTACTTGATTTTATTAATAAATATCTATTTTTTTATAAAAATGATTTAATTAGTATAATCCTAACTTATTTTTTATGAATTCGACAAATCTTACTTCCAACTGTTTAACAAAAACATTTCTTTTTGATTTTTTAAAAAGTATCTTCTGCCCTATGATTAGTTTTAAATGGCTGCAGTATTTTGACTGTGCAAAGGTAGCATAGTAATTAGTTTCTTAATTAGGAGCTTGAATGAATGGATGGATGAGAGGTATGTTTTATCAATTTTTTTATTAAAAATTTAAATTTAAGTAAAAATGCTTAATTAGTTTTTTGGGACGATAAGACCCTATAGAACTTTATATGTAAACTTATTACTAAGTTTTTAATACAATACTTTATTAATTTGATACGTGTTTTGCTGGGGTGGTAGGTAAATTTAAACTTTATTTAATTATATCAACTATTATTGTTATTAAAGATCTTTATTAAGAATTATAAGAATAAGTTACCTTAGGGATAACAGCGTAATCTTAGTGGAAAGTTCATATTTATACTAAGGTTTGCGACCTCGATGTTGAATTAAGATTAATTAAGGAGGCAGTTCTCTTTATGTTAGGTCTGTTCGACCTTTAAATTCTTACATGATTTGAGTTCAAACCGGCGTGAGCCAGGTTGGTTTCTATCTGAAAACTTTTTAAATTTAATTAGTACGAAAGGACCATTAAATTCATATATTATGTTAAAATTTTAATAGTGATTTGGCAGATTAGTGTATTAAATTTAGAATTTAAGAAAGTGTAATATTATACACATTCACTAATATATTATATTAGATTTTTTTCTCTTCTTTTATTTGTTTTGATTTCTGTCGGGTTTTTCACTCTTTTAGAACGGAAGGTTTTAAGATATATACAATGTCGAAAAGGTCCTAATAAGTTAGGATTTTTAGGGTTATTACAACCTTTTAGAGATGGTATGAAGCTTTTTATAAAGGAGCAATTTTTTCCAATAAATTCAAATTATATAATTTATATGATTTGTCCTGTTTTTAGTATAATTCAGTCGTTATTTATTTGAGTGATTTTTCCTTATTATATTAATTGTTTAGAGATAAGCCTTGGTCTTTTGTTTTTTTTATGTTGTTCAAGATTAGGTATTTACGGCTTAATAATTTGTGGTTGGTCTTCGAATAGAATTTATTCAATGTTAGGTTGTATTCGAAGAATTTCACAGGCTATTTCTTACGAAGTTAGTTTATCATTAATTTTATTATGTTTTTTCTTACTTTTAGATAGATATAGATTTATATCATATTATAATTTTCATTTTTCTTTATGATTAATTTTTATCTCGTTACCTCTCTTTCTTTGTTGGCTTTCATGTTGTATAGCAGAGTCAAATCGTACACCCTTTGATTTTTCTGAGGGAGAGAGTGAGTTGGTTTCAGGCTTTAATGTTGAGTATGGAGGAGGGGGGTTTGCATTATTGTTTATCTCAGAGTATTCTAGAATTATTTTTATTAGTATAATCACTTGTGTAGTTTTTTTAGGTTCAGATCTGTGCAGATTATTATTTTATATTAAGTTGGTTTTTATGTGTTTTCTGTTTATTTGAGTTCGAGCAACTTTACCTCGATTTCGTTATGACAAACTGATGTATTTAGCTTGAAAGTGCTATTTGCCTTTAAGTTTAAATTGTATTCTTTTTTTATTTTTTTTTTAAATCCTATGTTTTTATCATTTTTTTTTTGTAAAGCTATTAAATAACATTTCTTTCTTATATTTTCAAAATATATGCTTTAGTATAAGCTAAATAGCTTAAGGTTATTTAATTAATGTTTCCCAAATTTTTGTTAAGATAGGATCTGTAACAAAATATATGAAATAGATGATTGTTAAAATAAGTCCAGTATCTGAATATGGTATTTCTACTGGTCGAGCCCCAATTCAAGTTAGTAAGATTACTGTAGTGACAAATATTCAAAAGTTTATTTGGCTAATAGGATAAAATTGAATACCCGTGAACTTAGACTTTATTGAAATTGGTAGGATTATCAAAATTAAAATAGAGAACAGTAGAGCTAATACTCCCCCTAACTTGTTAGGGATTGACCGCAAAATTGTGTAAGCGAATAAGAAGTATCATTCTGGTTGAATGTGAACGGGGGTTACTATAGGATTTGCTGGGGTAAAGTTATCTGGGTCAGATAGTAAAAACGGATTAGATAGCGTTAATGTTATAAGTATTAAACATAAACATTAACGATTATAAATAACGATTATAAATAACATTAACGACAATAAATACTAAATTAAACAATTAGGAGGAGACTCTTGTAAAATGTGTTGTTTGAACTAGAGTAAGAGAGGACTCTTTAAAAATGTACTATAAAGTCTAGAGTTGGAGGAGACTCTTGTAAAATGTATTATGAAATCTAGAGTAGGAGGAAATTCTTGTAAAATTAATATAAGGTACTAGATGACCCGGCGAACTTCGTATCGCCTAAGTTATAGGTTTCCCCTAAGACAGACCGATGGAAAGAACAACATGTTGTATGTGTATTGAATTTATTAAACATTAGTCGTTGTTAATTTAGTTGTAGTGAATATTTTGGTAGTCAAAAAGATAGAGTAAGTGTTTGGGGATGTTGATTTATGATTGAAAGGTAATTTAGCAAATTAAATCATGCCGAACTGTACAAAATAATAAAATATCAAAAACAACGAAAATATCGAACTAACTTTCTTGTTTGTTTCGGATCCTGTAGCGGGATCTTTTTGTTTAATATCTATGTAATATCCGTCTTGTCCCTTATAAAACATTAGTGGATATTGTAGAGCGTCGTATGAACGGTGTGTATCAGCAATGAACTCAAGATTGTTATTTCTTTTGCGAATAACAATTTCACGCTTAGCTGTACGGTCGCCAACCATAATTCCAGCAACGTCGTCAACAACAGGTGCATTGAATCTACGAATGTGCTCTCCAGATGGTGTTTTATCAGGATTGATGATAATTGCGTGATTGTCTCTTTGCAATTTGTGCATGTGTGATTTGAACAATTTCAACAATTCATTGTGCTCATTCAATAAATCGTCCAGCTCGCCGAGAATACGTCTGGCAAATTGTGAATTAAGGTTATTGTATTTTAAACGTGCATCCACGCGATTGGCTAGCGCGCTTTCGGTGTCCTCGCCACCCATAAAGTAAATTTGTAAAAATTTATGTGGTTCATTTGGCATAGGAAGCAATGATCCTACTTTGTGGTAAATTTGGCCTTTGATTTTGAACGTTGTATTAAATTGTTGACCATTTGCAGCATTATTGTTAACTATTTCTGTTGCTCCGAACGATGTCATTTGAAAACATGAATTGAATGTTCTAATTGATTTCAGGAACATGTTAGAATCAGGATGCGTACCATTAAGTAAACCTTTCAATGGTTCAGGTGGTGATTCAATTACTGGTAGTTGCACTTTACCTGTGGCGCAACACATCCCGGCTGGCTCATTTTTGAATTTAAGCGCCTTACAATTCGCACATTCATTGTCCATATCACCAATCGCCACTTTGGAATGATCAAAATATTTAACGTCGGGTTCATACTCAAATGCTAGACGACGGAATGTATGCGATATAAAAGCTCGATGCACTTGTTGTCGTCATATGTCATTTTCTCTGCGTGCTTCAACTACGTATCGACGCGCTTGTCTTTGTTGTAGTAGTCTTTCTTCATTTCTTTCAGCGCGATCATCTTGTGACTGTGATGCGCGCAATTGCGACATGTTCACGCGCACAACTTCATTTTCCTGTTGAATTTGGACGTCTGTCCTTTGGGCTCTTAGATTTCGCCTTTGTATAGCTCCAGCCGTTCGACGGCCCAAATTTGACCCTCTTCGCCTTGCTGGCATTGTTCACTGTAAAAACACAGATTAAACTAAAATACTTAACCATACATTTCAAAATTAGTGAACCTCTAACTACATTACAAAACCTGAATAATAACTTCTTAGCAATATAATAACAGCTGTCTTTGTTTTGTTTATAAATATTAAATTACAAATAATAAAAACATGTGATTTAACTTGACATCCAAATGCTCTGTAGAGCCCAAACTTCGAGAATATAGTATTATATGCAGTGTGTTCGGAATTCGTCCGCCATATTGAAACGGATAAGAATTTCGAAACGGGAAATAGTTTACGTCCGATTCGCATACCTACAGAATTTACACACCAAATTTCATAACGATCGGTGAAGTCGTTCCGGAGGAGTTTGCAGACAAACACTGTGACACGAGAATTTTATATATATAGAAGAGATATACAACTATTATAAGATAGTCTAGTTCGGATCCAATAAATACTAAATTAAACAATTAGGAGGAGACTCTTGTAAAATGTGTTGTAAGAACTAGAGTAAGAGGGGACTCTTTAAAAATGTACTATAAAGTCTAGAGTTGGAGGAGACTCTTGTAAAATGTATTATAAAATCTAGAGGAGGAGGAGACGCTTGTAAAAGTAATATAAGTTATATACAACTATTACAAGATAGTCTAGTTAGGATCCCATAAATACTAAGCCAAACAATTCCTATGAAATGTGTTGTAAGAACTAGAGTAAGAGGAGACTCTTTAAAAATGTACTATAAAGTGTAGAGTAGGAGGAGACCCTTGTAAAATGTATTATAAAATCTTGAGTAGGAGGACACTCTTTTAAAATTAATATAAGGTATATACAAACTATCACAAGATAGTCTAGTTCGGATCCAATAAATACTAAACTAAACAATTCCTATAAAATGTGTTTTAAGAAATAGAGTAAGAGGGGAATCTTAAAAAATGTACTATAAAGTGTAGAGTTTCAGGAGACTCTTGTAAAATGTATTATAAAATTTAGAGTAGGAGGAGACTCTTGTAAAATTAATATAAGTTATATACAACTATTACAAGATTGTCTAGTTCGGATCCAATCAATACTAAATTACAAAATAGAGGAGACTCTTGTAAAATGTGTTGTAGGAACTAGATTAAGAGGGGAGTCTTTAAAAATGTACTATAGAGTCTAGAGTAGGAGAAGACTCTTGTAAAATTAATATAAGGTATATACAACTATTAAAAGATAGTCTAGTTCGGATTCAATAAATAATAAATTAAAAAATAGAGGAGACTCTTGTAAAATGTGTTGCAAGAACTAGATTAAGAGGGGAGTATTTAAAAATGTACTATAGAGTCTAGACTAGGAGGAGACTCTTGTAAAATGTATTTTAAAATCTAGAGTAAGAGGAGACTCTTGTAAAATTAATATAAGCTATACACAACTATTACAAGATAGTCTAGTTCGGATCTATTAAATACTAAACATAACAATTAGGAGGAGACTCTTGTAAAATGTGTTTTAAGAACTAGAGTAAGAGGGGACTCTTTAAAAATGTACTATAAAGTGTAGACTAGGAGGAGACTCTTGTAAAATGTATTTTAAAATATAGAGTAGGAGGAGACTCTTGTAAAATTAATATAAGGTATATACAACTATTACAAGATAGTCTAGTTCGGATCCAATAAATACTAAACTAAACAATTCCTATAAAATGTGTTTTAAGAACTAGAGTAAGAGGGGAATCTTAAAAAATGTACTATAAATTGTAAAGTTTGAGGAGACTCTTGTAAAATGTATTATAAAATTTAGAGTAGGAGGAGACTCTTGTAAAATTAATATAAGGTATATACAACTATTAGAAGATAGTCTAGTTCGGATCCAATAAATACTAAATTAAAAAATAGAGGAGATTCTTGTAAAATGTATTGTAAGAACTAGATTAAGAGGGGAGTCTTTAAAAATGTACTAAAGAGTCTAGAGTAGGAGGAGACTCTTGTAAAATTAATGTAGGGTAAATACAACTATTGAAAGATGGTCTAGTTTGGATCCAATAAATACTAAACTAAAAAAATCCTATAAAATTTGTTTTAAGAACTAGAGTAATGGAGGGAATCTTTAAAAATGTACTATAAAGTGTAGAGTTGGAGGACACGTTTGTAAAATTTATTATAAAATCTAGAGTAGGAGGAGACTCTTGTAAAATTAATATAACGTATATACAACTATTACAAGATTGTCCAGTTCGGATCCAATAAATACTAAATTAAACAATTAGGAGGAGACTCTTGTAAAATGTGTTGTAAGAACTAGAGTAAGAGGGGACTCTTTAAAAATGTACTATAAGGTCTAGAGTTGGAGGAGACTCTTGTAAAATGTATTATAAAATCTAGAGTAGGAGGAGACTCTTGTAAAATTTATATAAGTTATACACAACTATTACAAGATAGTCTAGTTAGGATCCCATAAATACTAAGCCAATTAATTCCTATGAAATGTGTTGTAAGAACTAGAGTAAGAGGGGACTCTTTAAAAATGTTCGGATCCAATAAATACTAAATTAAACAATTAGGAGGAGACTCTTGTAAAATGTGTTGTAAGAACTAGAGTAAGAGGGGACTCTTTAAAAATGTACTATAAAGTCTAGAGTTGGAGGAGACTCTTTAAAAATGTACTTTAAAGTCTAGACTAGGAGGAGACTCTTGTAAAATGTATTATAAAATCTAGAGTAAGAGGAGACTCTTTTAAAATTAATACAAGGTATATACAACTATTACAAGATAGTCTAGTTCGGATCCAATAAATACTAAATTACAAAATAGAGGAGACTCTTGTAAAATGTGTTGTAAGAACTAGAGTAGGGGGGGACTCTTTAAAAATGTACTATAAAGTGTAGAGTTGGAGGAGACTCTTGTAAAATGTATTATAAAATCTAGAGTAGGAGGAAATTTATGTAAAATTAATATAAGGTATATACAACTATTAGAAGATAGTCTAGTTCTGATCCAATAAATACTAAATTAAACAATTAGGAGGAGACTCTTGTAAAATGTATTATAAAATCTAGAGGAGGAGGAGACGCTTGTAAAAGTAATATAAGTTATATACAACTATTACAAGATAGTCTAGTTAGGATCTCATAAATACTAAGCCAAACAATTCCTATGAAATGTGTTGTAAGAACTAGAGTAAGAGGGGACTCTTTAAAAATGTACTATAAAGTGTAGAGTAGGAGGAGACCCTTGTAAAATGTATTATAAAATCTATAGTAGGAGGAGACTCTTGTAAAATTAATATAAGATATACAACTATTACAAGATAGTATAGTTCTGATCCAATAAATACTAATTTAAACAATTTGGAGGAGACTCTTGTAAAGTATATTGTAAAAACAAGAGTAAGAGGGGACTCTTTAAAAATGTACTCTAGAGGTTAGAGTAGGAGGAGACTATTATAAAATGTATTATGAATTCTAGAGTAGGAGGAGAATCTTGTAAAATTAATATAAGGTATATACAACTATTACAAGATAGTCTAGTTCGGATCCAATAAATACTAAACTTAACAATTGGGAGGAGACTCTTGTAAAAAGTGTTGTACGAACTAGAGTAAGAGGGGACTCTTTAAAAATGTACTATAAAGTGTAGAGTTGGAGGAGACTCTTGTAAAATGTATTATAAAATCTAGAGTAGGAGGAAATTCTTGTAAAATTAATATAAGGTATATACAACTATTAGAAGATAGTCTAGTTCGGATCCAATAAATACTAAATCAAACAATTAGGAGGTGACTCTTTTAAAATGTGTTGTAAGAACTAGAGTAAGAGGGGACTCTTAAAAAATGTACTATAAAGTCTAGAGTTGGAGGAGACTCTTGTAAAATGTATTATAAAATCTAGAGTAGGGGGAGACTCTTGTAAAATTAATATAAGTTATATACAACTATTACAAGATAGTCTAGTTAGGATCTCATAAATACTAAGCCAAACAATTCCTATGAAATGTGTTGTAAGAACTAGAGTAAGAGGGGACTCTTTAAAAATGTACTATAAAGTGTAGAGTAGGAGGAGACCCTTGTAAAATGTATTATAAAATCTATAGTAGGAGGAGACTCTTGTAAAATTAATATAAGATATATACAACTATTACAAGATAGTATAGTTCTGATCCAATAAATACTAATTTAAACAATTTGGAGGAGACTCTTGTAAAGTATATTGTAAAAACAAGAGTAAGAGGGGACTCTTTAAAAATGTACTCTAGAGGTTAGAGTAGGAGGAGACTATTATAAAATGTATTATGAATTCTAGAGTAGGAGGAGAATCTTGTAAAATTAATATAAGGTATATACAACTATTACAAGATAGTCTAGTTCGGATCCAATAAATACTAAACTTAACAATTGGGAGGAGACTCTTGTAAAAAGTGTTGTACGAACTAGAGTAAGAGGGGACTCTTTAAAAATGTACTATAAAGTGTAGAGTTGGAGGAGACTCTTGTAAAATGTATTATAAAATCAAGAGTAGAAGGAAATTCTTGTAAAATTAATATAAGGTATATACAACTATTAGAAGATAGTCTAGTTCGGATCCAATAAATACTAAATTAAACAATTAGGAGGAGACTCTTGTAAAATGTGTTGTAAGAACTAGAGTAAGAGGGGACTCTTTAAAAATGTACTATAAAGTCTAGAGTTGGAGGAGACTCTTGTAAAATGTATTATAAAATCTAGAGGAGGAGGAGACGCTTGTAAAAGTAATATAAGTTATATACAACTATTACAAGATAGTCTAGTTAGGATCCCATAAATACTAAGCCAAACAATTCCTATGAAATGTGTTGTAAGAACTAGAGTAAGAGGGGACTCTTTAAAAATGTACTATAAAGTGTAGAGTAGGAGGAGACCCTTGTAAAATGTATTATAAAATCTTGAGTAGGAGGACACTCTTTTAAAATTAATATAAGGTATATACAAACTATCACAAGATAGTCTAGTTCGGATCCAATAAATACTAAACTAAACAATTCCTATAAAATGTGTTTTAAGAAATAGAGTAAGAGGGGAATCTTAAAAAATGTACTATAAAGTGTAGAGTTTCAGGAGACTCTTGTAAAATGTATTATAAAATTTAGAGTAGGAGGAGACTCTTGTAAAATTAATATAAGTTATATACAACTATTACAAGATTGTCTAGTTCGGATCCAATCAATACTAAATTACAAAATAGAGGAGACTCTTGTAAAATGTGTTGTAGGAACTAGATTAAGAGGGGAGTCTTTAAAAATGTACTATAGAGTCTAGAGTAGGAGGAGACTCTTGTAAAATTAATATAAGGTATATACAACTATTAAAAGATAGTCTAGTTCGGATTCAATAAATAATAAATTAAAAAATAGAGGAGACTCTTGTAAAATGTGTTGCAAGAACTAGATTAAGAGGGGAGTATTTAAAAATGTACTATAGAGTCTAGAGTAGGAGGAGACTCTTGTAAAATTACAATAGCGTAAATACAACTATTGAAAGATGGTCTAGTTTGGATCCAATAAATACTAAACTAAAAAAATCCTATAAAATTTGTTTTAAGAACTAGAGTAATGGAGGGAATCTTTAAAAATGTACTATAAAGTGTAGAGTTGGAGGACACGTTTGTAAAATTTATTATAAAATCTAGAGTAGGAGGAGACTCTTGTAAAATTAATATAACGTATATACAACTATTACAAGATTGTCCAGTTCGGATCCAATAAATACTAAATTAAACAATTAGGAGGAGACTCTTGTAAAATGTGTTGTAAGAACTAGAGTAAGAGGGGACTCTTTAAAAATGTACTATAAGGTCTAGAGTTGGAGGAGACTCTTGTAAAATGTATTATAAAATCTAGAGTAGGAGGAGACTCTTGTAAAATTTATATAAGTTATACACAACTATTACAAGATAGTCTAGTTAGGATCCCATAAATACTAAGCCAATTAATTCCTATGAAATGTGTTGTAAGAACTAGAGTAAGAGGGGACTCTTTAAAAATGTACTATAAAGTGTAGAGTAGGAGGAGACCCTTGTAAAATGTATTATAAAATCTATAGTAGGAGGAGACTCTTGTAAAATTAATATAAGATATATACAACTATTACAAGATAGTATAGTTCTGGTCCAATAAATACTAATTTAAACAATTTGGAGGAGACTCTTGTAAAGTATATTGTAAAAACAAGAGTAAGAGGAGACTCTTTAAAAATGTACTCTAGAGGTTAGAGTAGGAGGAGACTATTATAAAATGTATTATGAATTCTAGAGTAGGAGGAGAATCTTGTAAAATTAATATAAGGTATATTCAACTATTACAAGATAGTCTAGTTCGGATCCAATAAATACTAAACTTAACAATTGGGAGGAGACTCTTGTAAAATGTGTTGTACGAACTAGAGTAAGAGGGGACTCTTTAAAAATGTACTATAAAGTGTAGAGTTGGAGGAGACTCTTGTAAAATGTATTATAAAATCTAGAGTAGGAGGAAATTCTTGTAAAATTAATATAAGGTATATACAACTATTAGAAGATAGTCTAGTTCGGATCCAATAAATACTAAACTAAACAATTAGGAGGAGACTCTTGTAAAATGTGTTGTAAGAACTAGAGTAAGAGGGGACTCTTTAAAAATGTACTATAAAGTCTAGAGTTGGAGGAGACTCTTTAAAAATGTACTTTAAAGTCTAGAGTAGGAGGAGACTCTTGTAAAATGTATTATAAAATCTAGAGTAAGAGGAGACTCTTTTAAAATTAATACAAGGTATATACAAATATTACAAGATAGTCTAGTTCGGATCCAATAAATACTAAATTACAAAATAGAGGAGACTCTTGTAAAATGTGTTGTAAGAACTAGAGTAGGAGGGGACTCTTTAAAAATGTACTATAAAGTGTAGAGTTGGAGGAGACTCTTGTAAAATGTATTATAAAATCTAGAGTAGGAGGAAATTCATGTAAAATTAATATAAGGTATATACAACTATTAGAAGATAGTCTAGTTAGGATCCCATAAATACTAAGCCAAACAATTCCTATGAAATGTGTTGTAAGAACTAGAGTAAGAGGGGACTCTTTAAAAATGTACTATAAAGTGTAGAGTAGAAGGAGACTCTTGTAAAATTAATATAACGTATATACAACTATTGCAAGATAGTCTAGTTAGGATCCCATAAATACTAAGCCAATTAATTCCTATGAAATATGTTGTAAGAACTACAGTAAGAGGGGACTCTTTAAAAATGTACTATAAAGTGTAGAGTAGGAGGAGACCCTTGTAAAATGTACTATATAAAATATATAGTTGGAGGAGACTCTTGTAAAATTAATATAAGATATATACAACTATTACAAGATAGTATAGTTCTGATCCAATAAATACTAATTTAAACAATTTGGAGGAGACTCTTGTAAAGTATATTGTAAAAACAAGAGTAAGAGGGGACTCTTTAAAAATGTACTATAGAGGTTAGAGTAGGAGGAGACTCTTGTAAAATGTATTATGAAATCTAGAGTAGGAGGAGAATCTTGTAAAATTTATATAAGGTATATACAACTATTACAAGATAGTTTAGTTCGGATCCAATAAATACTAAACTTAACAATTAGGAGGAGATTCCTGTAAAATGTGTTGTAAGAACTAGAGTAACAGGGGACTCTTTAAAAATGTACTATAAAGTGTAGAGTTGGAAGAGACTCTTGTAAAATGTATTACAAAATCTTGAGTAGGAGGAAATTCTTGTAAAATTAATATAAGATATATACAACTATTAGAAGATAGTCTAGTTCGGATCCAATAAATACTAAATCAAACAATTAGGAGGTGACTCTTTTAAAATGTGTTGTAAGAACTAGAGTAAGAGGGGACTCTTAAAAAATGTACTATAAAGTCTAGAGTTGGAGGAGACTCTTGTAAAATGTATTATAAAATCTAGAGTAGGGGGAGACTCTTGTAAAATTAATATAAGTTATATACAACTATTACAAGATAGTCTAGTTAGGATCTCATAAATACTAAGCCAAACAATTCCTATGAAATGTGTTGTAAGAACTAGAGTAAGAGGGGACTCTTTAAAAATGTACTATAAAGTGTAGAGTAGGAGGAGACCCTTGTAAAATGTATTATAAAATCTATAGTAGGAGGAGACTCTTGTAAAATTAATATAAGATATATACAACTATTACAAGATAGTATAGTTCTGATCCAATAAATACTAATTTAAACAATTTGGAGGAGACTCTTGTAAAGTATATTGTAAAAACAAGAGTAAGAGGGGACTCTTTAAAAATGTACTCTAGAGGTTAGAGTAGGAGGAGACTATTATAAAATGTATTATGAATTCTAGAGTAGGAGGAGAATCTTGTAAAATTAATATAAGGTATATACAACTATTACAAGATAGTCTAGTTCGGATCCAATAAATACTAAACTTAACAATTGGGAGGAGACTCTTGTAAAAAGTGTTGTACGAACTAGAGTAAGAGGGGACTCTTTAAAAATGTACTATAAAGTGTAGAGTTGGAGGAGACTCTTGTAAAATGTATTATAAAATCAAGAGTAGAAGGAAATTCTTGTAAAATTAATATAAGGTATATACAACTATTAGAAGATAGTCTAGTTCGGATCCAATAAATACTAAATTAAACAATTAGGAGGAGACTCTTGTAAAATGTGTTGTAAGAACTAGAGTAAGAGGGGACTCTTTAAAAATGTACTATAAAGTCTAGAGTTGGAGGAGACTCTTGTAAAATGTATTATAAAATCTAGAGGAGGAGGAGACGCTTGTAAAAGTAATATAAGTTATATACAACTATTACAAGATAGTCTAGTTAGGATCCCATAAATACTAAGCCAAACAATTCCTATGAAATGTGTTGTAAGAACTAGAGTAAGAGGGGACTCTTTAAAAATGTACTATAAAGTGTAGAGTAGGAGGAGACCCTTGTAAAATGTATTATAAAATCTTGAGTAGGAGGACACTCTTTTAAAATTAATATAAGGTATATACAAACTATCACAAGATAGTCTAGTTCGGATCCAATAAATACTAAACTAAACAATTCCTATAAAATGTGTTTTAAGAAATAGAGTAAGAGGGGAATCTTAAAAAATGTACTATAAAGTGTAGAGTTTCAGGAGACTCTTGTAAAATGTATTATAAAATTTAGAGTAGGAGGAGACTCTTGTAAAATTAATATAAGTTATATACAACTATTACAAGATTGTCTAGTTCGGATCCAATCAATACTAAATTACAAAATAGAGGAGACTCTTGTAAAATGTGTTGTAGGAACTAGATTAAGAGGGGAGTCTTTAAAAATGTACTATAGAGTCTAGAGTAGGAGGAGACTCTTGTAAAATTAATATAAGGTATATACAACTATTAAAAGATAGTCTAGTTCGGATTCAATAAATAATAAATTAAAAAATAGAGGAGACTCTTGTAAAATGTGTTGCAAGAACTAGATTAAGAGGGGAGTATTTAAAAATGTACTATAGAGTCTAGAGTAGGAGGAGACTCTTGTAAAATTAATATAGCGTAAATACAACTATTGAAAGATGGTCTAGTTTGGATCCAATAAATACTAAACTAAAAAAATCCTATAAAATTTGTTTTAAGAACTAGAGTAATGGAGGGAATCTTTAAAAATGTACTATAAAGTGTAGAGTTGGAGGACACGTTTGTAAAATTTATTATAAAATCTAGAGTAGGAGGAGACTCTTGTAAAATTAATATAACGTATATACAACTATTACAAGATTGTCCAGTTCAGATCCAATAAATACTAAATTAAACAATTAGGAGGAGACTCTTGTAAAATGTGTTGTAAGAACTAGAGTAAGAGGGGACTCTTTAAAAATGTACTATAAGGTCTAGAGTTGGAGGAGACTCTTGTAAAATGTATTATAAAATCTAGAGTAGGAGGAGACTCTTGTAAAATTTATATAAGTTATACACAACTATTACAAGATAGTCTAGTTAGGATCCCATAAATACTAAGCCAATTAATTCCTATGAAATGTGTTGTAAGAACTAGAGTAAGAGGGGACTCTTTAAAATTGTACTATAAAGTGTAGAGTAGGAGGAGACCCTTGTAAAATGTATTATAAAATCTATAGTAGGAGGAGACTCTTGTAAAATTAATATAAGATATATACAACTATTACAAGATAGTATAGTTCTGGTCCAATAAATACTAATCTAAACAATTTGGAGGAGACTCTTGTAAAGTATATTGTAAAAACAAGAGTAAGAGGAGACTCTTTAAAAATGTACTCTGGAGGTTAGAGTAGGAGGAGACTATTATAAAATGTATTATGAATTCTAGAGTAGGAGGAGAATCTTGTAAAATTAATATAAGGTATATTCAACTATTACAAGATAGTCTAGTTCGGATCCAATAAATACTAAACTTAACAATTGGGAGGAGACTCTTGTAAAATGTGTTGTACGAACTAGAGTAAGAGGGGACTCTTTAAAAATGTACTATAAAGTGTAGAGTTGGAGGAGACTCTTGTAAAATGTATTATAAAATCTAGAGTAGGAGGAAATTCTTGTAAAATTAATATAAGGTATATACAACTATTAGAAGATAGTCTAGTTCGGATCCAATAAATACTAAACTAAACAATTAGGAGGAGACTCTTGTAAAATGTGTTGTAAGAACTAGAGTAAGAGGGGACTCTTTAAAAATGTACTATAAAGTCTAGAGTTGGAGGAGACTCTTTAAAAATGTACTTTAAAGTCTAGAGTAGGAGGAGACTCTTGTAAAATGTATTATAAAATCTAGAGTAAGAGGAGACTCTTTTAAAATTAATACAAGGTATATACAACTATTACAAGATAGTCTAGTTCGGATCCAATAAATACTAAATTACAAAATAGAGGAGACTCTTGTAAAATGTGTTGTAAGAACTAGAGTAGGAGGGGACTCTTTAAAAATGTACTATAAAGTCTAGAGTTGGAGGAGACTCTTGTAAAATGTATTATAAAATCTAGAGGAGGAGGAGACGCTTGTAAAAGTAATATAAGTTATATACAACTATTACAAGATAGTCTAGTTAGGATCCCATAAATACTAAGCCAAACAATTCCTATGAAATGTGTTGTAAGAACTAGAGTAAGAGGGGACTCTTTAAAAATGTACTATAAAGTGTAGAGTAGGAGGAGACCCTTGTAAAATGTATTATAAAATCTTGAGTAGGAGGACACTCTTTTAAAATTAATATAAGGTATATACAAACTATCACAAGATAGTCTAGTTCGGATCCAATAAATACTAAACTAAACAATTCCTATAAAATGTGTTTTAAGAAATAGAGTAAGAGGGGAATCTTAAAAAATGTACTATAAAGTGTAGAGTTTCAGGAGACTCTTGTAAAATGTATTATAAAATTTAGAGTAGGAGGAGACTCTTGTAAAATTAATATAAGTTATATACAACTATTACAAGATTGTCTAGTTCGGATCCAATCAATACTAAATTACAAAATAGAGGAGACTCTTGTAAAATGTGTTGTAGGAACTAGATTAAGAGGGGAGTCTTTAAAAATGTACTATAGAGTCTAGAGTAGGAGGAGACTCTTGTAAAATTAATATAAGGTATATACAACTATTAAAAGATAGTCTAGTTCAGATTCAATAAATAATAAATTAAAAAATAGAGGAGACTCTTGTAAAATGTGTTGCAAGAACTAGATTAAGAGGGGAGTATTTAAAAATGTACTATAGAGTCTAGAGTAGGAGGAGACTCTTGTAAAATTAATATAGCGTAAATACAACTATTGAAAGATGGTCTAGTTTGGATCCAATAAATACTAAACTAAAAAAATCCTATAAAATTTGTTTTAAGAACTAGAGTAATGGAGGGAATCTTTAAAAATGTACTATAAAGTGTAGAGTTGGAGAACACGTTTGTAAAATTTATTATAAAATCTAGAGTAGGAGGAGACTCTTGTAAAATTAATATAACGTATATACAACTATTACAAGATTGTCCAGTTCGGATCCAATAAATACTAAATTAAACAATTAGGAGGAGACTCTTGTAAAATGTGTTGTAAGAACTAGAGTAAGAGGGGACTCTTTAAAAATGTACTATAAGGTCTAGAGTTGGAGGAGACTCTTGTAAAATGTATTATAAAATCTAGAGTAGGAGGAGACGATTGTAAAAGTAATATAAGTTATATACAACTATTACAAGATAGTCTAGTTAGGATCCCATAAATACTAAGCCAAACAATTCCTATGAAATGTGTTGTAAGAACTAGAGTAAGAGGGGACTCTTTAAAAATGTACTATAAAGTGTAGAGTAGGAGGAGACCCTTGTAAAATGTATTATAAAATCTAGAAAAGGAGGACACTCTTGTAAAATTAATATAAGGTATATACAACTATTACAAGATAGTCTAGTTCGGATCCAATAAATACTAAACTAAACAATTCCTATAAAATGTGTTTTAAGAACTAGAGTAAGAGGGGAATCTTTAAAAATGTACTATAAAGTGTAGAGTTTGAGGAGACTCTTGTAAAATGTATTATAAAACTTAGAGTAGGAGGAGACTCTTGTAAAATTAATATAATTTATATACAACTATTACAAGATAGTCTAGTTCGGATCCAATAAATACTAAATTAAACAATTAGGAGGAGACTCTTGTAAAATTTGTTGTAGGAACTAGATTAAGAGGGGAGTCTTAAAAAATGTACTTTAGAGTCTAGAGTAGGAGGAGACTCTTGTAAAATTAATATAGGGTAAATACAACTATTGAAAGATGGTCTAGTTTGGATCCAATAAATACTAAACTAAAAAAATCCTATAAAATTTGTTTTAAGAACTAGAGTAATGAAGGGAATCTTTAAAAATGTATTATAAAGTGAAGAGTTGGAGGACACGTTTGTAAAATGTATTATAAAAACTAGAGTAGAAGGAGACTCTTGTAAAATTAATATAACGTATATACAACTATTGCAAGATAGTCTAGTTAGGATCCCATAAATACTAAGCCAATTAATTCCTATGAAATATGTAGTAAGAACTACAGTAAGAGGGGACTCTTTAAAAATGTACTATAAAGTGTAGAGTAGGAGGAGACCCTTGTAAAATGTACTATATAAAATATATAGTTGGAGGAGACTCTTGTAAAATTAATATAAGATATATACAACTATTACAAGATAGTATAGTTCTGATCCAATAAATACTAATTTAAACAATTTGGAGGAGACTCTTGTAAAGTATATTGTAAAAACAAGAGTAAGAGGGGACTCTTTAAAAATGTACTATAGAGGTTAGAGTAGGAGGAGACTCTTGTAAAATGTATTATGAAATCTAGAGTAGGAGGAGAATCTTGTAAAATTTATATAAGGTATATACAACTATTACAAGATAGTTTAGTTCGGATCCAATAAATACTAAACTTAACAATTAGGAGGACATTCTTGTAAAATGTGTTGTAAGAACTAGAGTAACAGGGGACTCTTTAAAAATGTACTATAAAGTGTAGAGTTGGAAGAGACTCTTGTAAAATGTATTACAAAATCTTGAGTAGGAGGAAATTCTTGTAAAATTAATATAAGATATATACAACTATTAGAAGATAGTCTAGTTCTGATCCAATAAATACTAATTTAAACAATTTGGAGGAGACTCTTGTAAAGTATATTGTAAAAACAAGAGTAAGAGGGGACTCTTTAAAAGTGTACTCTAGAGGTTAGAGTAGGAGGAGACTATTATAAAATGTATTATGAATTCTAGAGTAGGAGGAGAATCTTGTAAAATTAATATAAGGTATATACAACTATTACAAGATAGTCTAGTTCGGATCCAATAAATACTAAACTTAACAATTGGGAGGAGACTCTTGTAAAATGTGTTGTACGAACTAGAGTAAGAGGGGACTCTTTAAAAATGTACTATAAAGTGTAGAGTTGGAGGAGACTCTTGTAAAATGTATTATAAAATCAAGAGTAGGAGGAAATTCTTGTAAAATTAATATAAGGTATATACAACTATTAGAAGATAGTCTAGTTCGGATCCAATAAATACTAAATTAAACAATTAGGAGGAGACTCTTGTAAAATGTGTTGTAAGAACTAGAGTAAGAGGGGACTCTTTAAAAATGTACTATAAAGTCTAGAGTTGGAGGAGACTCTTGTAAAATGTATTATAAAATCTTGAGTAGGAGGACACTCTTTTAAAATTAATATAAGGTATATACAAACTATCACAAGATAGTCTAGTTCGGATCCAATAAATACTAAACTAAACAATTCCTATAAAATGTGTTTTAAGAAATAGAGTAAGAGGGGAATCTTAAAAAATGTACTATAAAGTGTAGAGTTTCAGGAGACTCTTGTAAAATGTATTATAAAATCTAGAGTAGGAGGAGACTTTTGTAAAATTTATATAAGTTATACACAACTATTACAAGATAGTCTAGTTAGGATCCCATAAATACTAAGCCAATTAATTCCTATGAAATGTGTTGTAAGAACTAGAGTAAGAGGGGACTCTTTAAAAATGTACTATAAAGTGTAGAGTAGGAGGAGACCCTTGTAAAATGTATTATAAAATCTATAGTAGGAGGAGACTCTTGTAAAATTAATATAAGTTATATACAACTATTACAAGATTGTCTAGTTCGGATCCAATCAATACTAATTTACAAAATAGAGGAGACTCTTGTAAAATGTGTTGTAGGATCTAGATTAAGAGGGGAGTCTTTAAAAATGTACTATAGAGTCTAGAGTAGGAGGAGACTCTTGTAAAACTAATATAAGGTATATACAACTATTACAAGATAGTATAGTTCTGATCCAATAAATACTAATTTAAACAATTTGGAGGAGACTCTTGTAAAGTATATTGTAAAAACAAGAGTAAGAGGGGACTCTTTAAAAATGTACTCTAGAGGTTAGAGTAGGAGGAGACTATTATAAAATGTATTATGAATTCTAGAGTAGGAGGAGAATCTTGTAAAATTAATATAAGGTATATACAACTATTACAAGATAGTCTAGTTCGGATCCAATAAATACTAAACTTAACAATTTGGAGGAGACTCTTGTAAAATGTGTTGTACGAACTAGAGTAGGAGGGGACTCTTTAAAAATGTACTATAAAGTGTAGAGTTGGAGGAGACTCTTGTAAAATGTATTATAAAATCTAGAGTAGGAGGAAATTCATGTAAAATTAATATAAGGTATATACAACTATTAGAAGATAGTCTAGTTCGGATCCAATAAATACTAAATTACAAAATAGAGGAGACTCTTGTAAAATGTGTTGTAAGAACAAGAGTAGGAGGGGACTCTATAAAAATGTACTATAAAGTGTAGAGTTGGAGGAGACTCTTTTAAAATGTATTATAAAATCTAGAGTAGGAGGAAATTCATGTAAAATTAATATAAGGTATATACAACTATTAGAAGATAGTCTAGTTCGGATCCAATAAATACTAAATTAAACAATTAGGAGGAGACTCTTGTAAAATGTGTTGTAAGAATTAGAGTAAGAGGGGACTGTTTAAAAATGTATTATAAAATCTAGAGTTGGAGGAGACTCTTGTAAAATGTATTATAAAATCTAGAGTAGGAGGAGACGCTTGTAAAAGTAATATAAGTTATATACAACTATTACAAGATAGTCTAGTTAGGATCCCATAAATACTAAGCCAAACAATTCCTATGAAACGTGTTGTAAGAACTAGAGTAAGAGGGGACTCTTTAAAAATGTACTATAAAGTGTAGAGTAGGAGGAGACCCTTGTAAAATGTATTATAAAATCTAGAAGAGGAGGACACACTTGTAACATTAATATAAGGTATATACAACTATTACAAGATATTCTAGTTCGGATCCAATAAATACTAAACTAAACAATTCCTATAAAATGTGTTTTAAGAACTAGAGTAAGAGGGGAATCTTTAAAAATGTACTATAAAATGTAGAGTTTGAGGAGACTCTTGTAAAATGTATTATAAAACTTAGAGTAGGAGGAGACTCTTGTAAAATTAATATAATTTATATACAACTATTACAAGATAGTCTAGTTCGGATCCAATAAATACTAAATTAAACAATTAGGAGGAGACTCTTGTAAAATGTGTTGTAGGAACTAGATTAAGAGGGGAGTCTTTAAAAATGTACTTTAGAGTCTAGAGTAGGAGGAGACTCTTGTAAAATTAATATAGGGTAAATACAACTATTGAAAGATGGTCTAGTTTGGATCCAATAAATACTAAACTAAAAAAATCCTATAAAATTTGTTTTAAGAACTAGAATAATGAAGGGAATCTTTAAAAATGTATTATAAAGTGAAGAGTTGGAGGACACGTTTGTAAAATGTATTATAAAAACTAGAGTAGAAGGAGACTCTTGTAAAATTAATATAACGTATATACAACTATTACAAGATAGTCTAGTTAGGATCCCATAAATACTAAGCCAATTAATTCCTATGAAATATGTTGTAAGAACTACAGTAAGAGGGGACTCTTTAAAAATGTACTATAAAGTGTAGAGTAGGAGGAGACCCTTGTAAAATGTACTATATAAAATATATAGTAGGAGGAGACTCTTGTAAAATTAATATAAGATATATACAACTATTACAAGATAGTATAGTTCTGATCCAATAAATACTAATTTAAACAATTTGGAGGAGACTCTTGTAAAGTATATTGTAAAAACAAGAGTAAGAGGGGACTCTTTAAAAATGTACTATAGATGTTAGAGTAGGAGGAGACTCTTGTAAAATGTATTATGAAATCTAGAGTAGGAGGAAAATCTTGTAAAATTAATATAAGGTATATACAACTATTACAAGATAGTCTAGTTCGGATCTATTAAATACTAAACTTAACAATTAGGAGGAAACTCTTGTAAAATGTGTTGTAGGAACTAGAGTAAGAGGGAAATATTTAAAAATGTACTATAAAGTCTAGAGTAGGAGGAGACTCTTGTAAAATGTATTATAAAATCTAGAGTAAGAGGAGACTCTTTTAAAATTAATACAAGGTATATACAACTATTACAAGATAGTCTAGTTCGGATCCAATAAATACTAAATTACAAAATAGAGGAGACTCTTGTAAAATGTGTTGTAGGAACTAGATTAAGAGGAGAGTCTTTAAAAATGTACTATAGAGTCTAGAGTAGGAGGAGACTATTGTAAAATTAATATAAGGTATATACAACTATTAGAAGATAGTCTAGTTCGGATCCAATAAATAATAAATTAAAAAATATAGGAGACTCTTGGAAAATGTGCTGTAAGAACTAGATTAAGAGGGGAGTCTTTAAAAATGTACTATAGAGTCTAGAGTAGGAGGAGACTCTTGTAAAATTAATATAGGGTAAATACAACTATTGAAAGATGGTCTAGTTTGGATCCAATAAATACTAAACTAAAAAAATCCTATAAAATTTGTTTTAAGAGCTAGAGTAATGAAGGGAATCTTTAAAAATGTACTATAAAGTGAAGAGTTGGAGCACACGTTTGTAAAATGTATTATAAAATCTAGAGTAGAAGGAGACTCTTGTAAAATTAATATAACGTATGTACAACTATTACAATATAGTCTAGTTCGGATCTATTAAATACTAAACTTAACAATTAGGAGGAGACTCTAGTAAAATGTGTTGTAAGAACAAGAGTAATAGAGAACTCTTTAAAAATGTACTATAAAGTGTAGACTAGGAGGAGAATCTTGTAAAATGTATTTTAAAATCTAGAGTAAGAGGAGACTCTTTTACAATTAATTCAAGGTATATACAACTATTACAAGATAGTCTAGTTCGGATCCAATAAATACTAAATTAAAATATAGAGGAGACTCTTGTAAAATGTGTTGTAGGAACTAGTTTAAGAGGGGAGTCTTTAAAAATGTACTATAAAGTCTAGAGTTCGAGGAGACTCTTGTAAAATGTATTATAAAATCTAGAGTAGGAGGAGACTCTTGTAAAATTAATATAAGTTATACACAACTATTACAAGATAGTCTAGTTAGGATCCCATAAATACTATGCCAAACAATTCCTATGAAATGTGTTGTAAGAACTAGAGTAAGAGGGGACTCTTTAAAAATGTACTATAAAGTGTAGAGTAGGAGGAGACTCTTGTAAAATGTATTATAAAATCTAGAGTAGGAGGACACTCTTTTAAAATTAATATAAGGTATATACAACTATTACAAGATAGTCTAGTTCGGATCCAATAAATACTAAATTAAACAATTCCTATAAAATGTGTTTTAAGAACTAGAGTAAGAGGGGAATCTTAAAAAATGTACTATAAAGTGAAGAGTTTCAGGAGACTCTTGTAAAATGTATTATAAAATTTAGAGTAGGAGGAGACTCTTGTAAAATTAATATAAGTTATATACAACTATTACAAGATTGTCTATTTCGGATCCAATCAATACTAAATTACAAAATAGAGAAGACTCTTGTAAAATGTGTTGTAGGAACTAGATTAAGAGGGGAGTCTTTAAAAATGTACTTTAGAGTCTAGAGTAGGAGGAGACTCTTGTAAAATTAATATAAGGTATATACAACTATTAGAAAATAATCTAGTTCGGATTCAATAAATAATAAATTAAAAAATAGAGGAGACTCTTGTAAAATGTGTTGTAAGAACTAGATAAAGAGGGGAGTATTTAAAAATGTACTATAGAGTCTAGAGTAGGAGGAGACTCTTGTAAAATTAATATAGCGTAAACACAACTATTGAAAGATGGTCTAGTTTAGATCCAATAAATACTAAACTAAAAAAATCCTATAAAATTTGTTTTAAACTAGAGTAATGGAGGGAATCTTTAACAATGTACTATAAAGTGTAGAGTTGGAGGACACGTTTGTAAAATGTATTATAAAATCTAGAGTAGGAGGAGACTCTTGTAAAATTCATATAACGTATATACAACTATTACAAGATTGTCCAGTTCGGATCCAATAAATACTAAATTAAACAATTAGGAGGAGACTCTTGTAAAATGTGTTGTAAGAACTATAGTAAGAGGGGACTCTTTAAAAATGTACTATAAGGTCTAGAGTTGGAGGAGACTCTTGTAAAATGTATTATAAAATCTAGAGTAGGAGGAGACTCTTGTAAAATTCATATAAGTTATACACAACTATTACAAGATAGTCTAGTTAGGATCCCATAAATACTAAGCCAATTAATTCCTATGAAATGTGTTGTAAGAACTAGAGTAAGAGGGGACTCTTTAAAAATGTACTATAAAGTGCAGAGTAGGAGGAGACCCTTGTAAAATGTATTATAAAATCTATAGTAGGAGGAGACTCTTGTAAAATTAATATAAGATATATACAACTATTACAAGATAGTATAGTTCTGATCCAAAAAATACTAATTTAAATAATTTGGAGGAGACTCTTGTAAAGTATATTGTAAAAACAAGAGTAAGAGGGGACTCTTTAAAAATGTACTCTAGAGGTTAGAGTAGGAGGAGACTATTATAAAATGTAATATGAATTCTAGAATAGGAGGAGAATCTTGTAAAATTAATATAAGGTATATACAACTATTACAAGATAGTCTAGTTCGGATCCAATAAATACTAAACTTAACAATTGGGAGGAGACTCTTGTAAAATGTGTTGTACGAACTAGAGTAAGAGGGGACTCTTTAAAAATGTACTATAAAGTGTAGAGTTGGAGGAGACTCTTTAAAATGTATTATAAAATCTAGAGTAGGAGGAAATTCTTGTAAAATTAATATAAGGTATATACAACTATTAGAAGATAGTCTAGTTCGGATCCAATAAATACTAAATTAAACAATTAGGAGGAGACTCTTGTAAAATGTGTTGTTTGAACTAGAGTAAGAGAGGACTCTTTAAAAATGTACTATAAAGTCTAGAGTTGGAGGAGACTCTTGTAAAATGTATTATGAAATCTAGAGTAGGAGGAGATTCTTGTAAAATTAATATAAGGTATATACAACTATTACAAGATAGTCTAGTTCGGATCTATTAAATACTAAACTTAACAATTAGGAGGAGACTCTTGTAAAATGTGTTGTAAGAACTAGCGTAAGAGGGGACTCTTTAAAAATGTACTGTAAAGTCTAGAGTAGGAGGAGACTCTTGTAAAATGTATTAAAAATCTAGAGTAAGAGGAGACTCTTTTAAAATTAATACAAGGTATATACAACTATTACAAGATAGTCTAGTTCGGATCCAATAAATACTAAATTACAAAATAGAGGAGACTCTTGTAAAATGTGTTGTAGGAACTAGATTAAGAGGGGAGTCTTTAAAAATGTACTATAGAGTCTAGAGTAGGAGGAGACTCTTGTAAAATCAATATAAGGTATATACAACTATTGAAAGATGGTCTAGTTTGGATCCAATAAATACTAAACTAAAAAAATCCTATAAAATTTGTTTTAAGAACTAGAGTAATGAAGGGAATCTTTAAAAATGTACTATAAAGTGAAGAGTTGGAGGACACGTTTGTAAAATGTATTATAAAATCTAGAGTAGGAGGAGACTCTTGTAAAATTAATATAACGTATATACAACTATTACAAGATTGTCCAGTTCGGATCCAATAAATACTAAATCAAACAATTAGGAGGAGACTCTTGTAAAATGTGTTGTAAGAACTAGAGTAAGAGGGGACTCTTTAAAAATGTACAATAAGGTCTAGAGTTGGAGGAGACTCTTGTAAAATGTATTATAAAATCTAGAGTAGGAGGAGACTCTTGTAAAATTCATATAAGTTATACACAACTATTACAAGATAGTCTAGTTAGGATCCCATAAATACTAAGCCAAACAATTCCTATGAAATGTGTTGTAAGAACTAGAGTAAGAGGGGACTCTTTAAAAATGTACTATAAAGTGTAGAGTAGGAGGAGACCCTTGTAAAATGTATTATAAAATCTAGAGTAGGAGGACACTCTTTTAAAGTTAATATAAGGTATATACAACCATTACAAGATAGTCTAGTTCGGATCCAATAAATACTAAACTAAACAATTCCTATAAAATGTGTTTTAAGAACTAGAGTAAGAGGGGAATCTTAAAAAATGTACTATAAAGTGTAGAGTTTCAGGAGACTCTTGTAAAATGTATTATAAAATTTAGAGTAGGAGGAGACTCTTGTAAAATTAATATTAGTTATATACAACTATTACAAGATTGTCTAGTTCGGATCCAATCAATACTAAATTACAAAATAGAGGAGACTCTTGTAAAATGTGTTGTAAGAACTAGATTAAGAGGGGAGTATTTAAAAATGTACTATAGAGTCTAGAGTAGGAGGAGACTCTTGTAAAATTAATATAGCGTAAACACAACTATTGAAAGATGGTCTAGTTTGGATCCAATAAATACTAAACTAAAAAAATCCTATAAAATTTGTTTTAAGAACTAGAGTAATGGAGGGAATCTTTAAAAATGTACTATAAAGTGTAGAGTTGGAGGACACGTTTGTAAAATGTATTATAAAATCTAGAGTAGGAGGAGACTCTTGTAAAATTAATATAACGTATATACAACTATTACAAGATTGTCCAGTTCGGATCCAATAAATACTAAATCAAACAATTAGGAGGCGACTCTTGTAAAATGTGTTGTAAGAACTAGAGTAAGAGGGGTCTCTTTAAAAATGTACAATAAGGTCTAGAGTTGGAGGAGACTCTTGTAAAATGTATTATAAAATCTAGAGTAGGAGGAGACTCTTGTAAAATTCATATAAGTTATACACAACTATTACAAGATAGTCTAGTTAGGATCCCATAAATACTAAGCCAATTAATTCCTATGAAATGTGTTGTAAGAACTAGAGTAAGAGGGGACTCTTTAAAAATGTACTATAAAGTGTAGAGTAGGAGGAGACCCTTGTAAATCCCCATAAATACTAAGCCAATTAATTCCTATGAAATGTGTTGTAAGAACTAGAGTAAGAGGGGACTCTTTAAAAATGTACTATAAAGTGTAGAGTAGGAGGAGACCCTTGTAAAATGTATTATAAAATCTATAGTAGGAGGAGAGTCTTGTAAAATTAATATAAGATATATACAACTATTACAAGATAGTATAGTTCTGATCCAATAAATACTAATTTAAACAATTTGGAGGAGACTCTTGTAAAGTATATTGTAAAAACAAGAGTAAGAGGGGACTCTTTAAAAATGTACTCTAGAGTTTTGAGTAGGAGGAGACTATTATAAAATGTATTATGAATTCTAGATTAGGAGGAGAATCTTGTAAAATTAATATAAGGTATATACAACTATTACAAGATAGTCTAGTTCGGATCCAATAAATACTAAACTTAACAAATAGGAGGAGACTCTTGTAAAATGTGTTGTAAGAACTAGCGTAAGAGGGGACTCTTTAAAAATGTACTATAAAGTCTAGAGTAGGAGGAGACTCTTGTAAAATGTATTATAAAATCTAGAGTAAAAAGAGACTCTTTTAAAATTAATACAAGGTATATACAACTATTACAAGATAGTCTAGTTCGGATCCAATAAATACTAAATTAAACAATTAGGAGGAGACCCTTGTAAAATGTATTATAAAATCTAGAGTAGGAGGAGACTCTTGTAAAATTAATATAACGTATATACAACTATTACAAGATTGTCCAGTTCGGATCCAATAAATACTAAATCAAACAATTAGGAGGAGACTCTTGTAAAATGTGTTGTAAGAACTAGAGTAAGAGGGGACTCTTTAAAAATGTACAATAAGGTCTAGAGTTGGAGGAGACTCTTGTAAAATGTATTATAAAATCTAGAGTATGAGGAGACTCTTGTAAAATTCATATAAGTTATACACAACTATTACAAGATAGTCTAGTTAGGATCCCATAAATACTAAGCCAAACAATTCCTATGAAATGTGTTGTAAGAACTAGAGTAAGAGGGGACTTTTTAAAAATGTACTATAAAGTGTAGAGTAGGAGGAGACCCTTGTAAAATGTATTATAAAATCTAGAGTAGGAGGACACTCTTTTAAAGTTAATATAAGGTATATACAACTATTACAAGATAGTCTAATTCGGATCCAATAAATACTAAACTAAACAATTCCTATAAAATGTGTTTTAAGAACTAGAGTAAGAGGGGAATCTTAAAAAATGTACTATAAAGTGTAGAGTTTCAGGAGACTCTTGTAAAATGTATTATAAAATTTAGAGTAGGAGGAGACTCTTGTAAAATTAATATTAGTTATATACAACTATTACAAGATTGTCTTGGTCGGATCCAATCAATACTAAATTACTAAATAGAGGAGACTCTTGTAAAATGTGTTGTAGGAACTAGATTAAGAGGGGAGTCTTTAAAAATGTACTATAGAGTCTAGAGTAGGAGGAGACTCTTGTAAAATCAATATAAGGTATATACAACTATTGAAAGATGGTCTAGTTTGGATCCAATAAATACTAAACTAAAAAAATCCTATAAAATTTGTTTTAAGAACTAGAGTAATGAAGGGAATCTTTAAAAATGTACTATAAAGTGAAGAGTTGGAGGACACGTTTGTAAAATGTATTATAAAATCTAGAGTAGGAGGAGACTCTTGTAAAATTAATATAACGTATATACAACTATTACAAGATTGTCCAGTTCGGATCCAATAAATACTAAATCAAACAATTAGGAGGAGACTCTTGTAAAATGTATTGTAAGAACTAGAGTAAGAGGGGACTCTTTAAAAATGTACAATAAGGTCTAGAGTTGGAGGAGACTCTTGTAAAATGTATTATAAAATCTAGAGTAGGAGGAGACTCTTGTAAAATTAATATAAGGTATATACAACTATTAGAAGATAGTCTAGTTCGGATTCAATAAATAATAAATTAATAAATAGAGGAGACTCTTGTAAAATGTGTTGTAAGAACTAGATTAAGAGGGGAGTATTTAAAAATGTACTATAGAGTCTAGAGTAGGAGGACTCTCTTGTAAAATTAATATAGCGTAAACACAACTATTGAAAGATGGTCTAGTTTGGATCCAATAAATACTAAACTAAAAAAATCCTATAAAATTTGTTTTAAGAACTAGAGTAATGGAGGGAATCTTTAAAAATGTACTATAAAGTGTAGTGTTGGAGGACACGTTTGTAAAATGTATTATAAAATCTAGAGTAGGAGGAGACTCTTGTAAAATCAATATAAGGTATATACAACTATTGAAAGATGGTCTAGTTTGGATCCAATAAATACTAAACTAAAAAAATCTTATAAAATTTGTTTTAAGAACTAGAGTAATGAAGGGAATCTTTAAAAATGTACTATAAAGTGAAGAGTTGGAGGACACGTTTGTAAAATGTATTATAAAATCTAGAGTAGGAGGAGACTCTTGTAAAATTAATATAACGTATGTACAACTATTACAAGATAGTCTAGTTCGGATCTATTAAATACTAAACTTAACAATTAGGAGGAGACTCTTGTAAAATGTGTTGTAAGAACTAGAGTAAGAGGGAACTCTTTAAAAATGTACTATAAAGTGTAGACTAGGAGGAGACTCTTGTAAAATGTATTTTAAAATAAAGAGAAGAGGAGACTCTTTTAAAATTCATACAAGTTATATACAACTATTACAAGATAGTCTAGTTCGGATCCAATAAATACTAAATTAAAAAATAGAGGAGACTCTTGTAAAATGTGTTGTAGGAACTAGATTAAGAGGGGAGTCCTTAAAAATGTACTATAAAGTCTAGAGTTGGAGGAGACTCTTGTAAAATGTATAAAAAAATCTAGAGTAGGAAGAGACTCTTGTAAAATTAATATAAGTTATACACAACTATTACAAGATAGTCTAGTTAGGATCCCATAAATACTAAGCCAAACAATTCCTATGAAATGTGTTGTAAGAACTAGAGTAAGAGGGGACTCTTTAAAAATGTACTATAAAGTGTAGAGTAGGAGGAGACCCTTGTAAAATGTATTATAAAATCTAGAGTAGGAGGACACTCTTTTGAAAAATTAATATAAAGTATATACAACTATTACAAGATAGTCTAGTTCGGATCCAATAAATATTAAACTAAACAATTCCTATAAAATGTGTTTTAAGAACTAGAGTAAGAGGGGAATCTTAAAAAATGTACTATAAAGTGTAGAGTTTCAGGAGACTCTTGTAAAATGTTTTATAAAATTTAGAGTAGGAGGAGACTCTTGTAAAATTAATATAAGTTATATACAACTATTACAAGATTGTCTAGTTCGGATCCAATCAATACTAAATTACAAAATAGAGGAGACTTTTGTAAAATGTGTTGTAGGAACTAGATTAAGAGGGGAGTCTTTAAAAATGTACTATAGAGTCTAGAGTAGGAGGAGACTCTTGTAAAATTAATATAAGGTATATACAACTATTAGAAGATAGTCTAGTTTGGATCCAATAAATACTAAACTAAAAAAATCCTATAAAATTTGTTTTAAGAACTAGAGTAATGGAGGGAATCTTTAAAAATGTACTATAAAGTGTAGAGTTGGAGGACACGTTTGTAAAATGTATTATAAAATCTAGAGTAGGAGGAGACTCTTGTAAAATTAATATAACGTATATACAACTATTACAAGATTGTCCAGTTCGGATCCAATAAATACTAAATTAAACAATTAGGAGGAGACTCTTGTAAAATGTGTTGTAAGAACTAGAGTAAGAGGGGACTCTTTAAAAATGTACAATAAGGTCTAGAGTTGGAGGAGACTCTTGTAAAATGTATTATAAAATCTAGAGTAGGAGGAGACTCTTGTAAAATTCATATAAGTTATACACAACTATTACAAGATAGTCTAGTTAGGATCCCATAAATACTAAGCCAATTAATTCCTATGAAATGTGTTGTAAGAACTAGAGTAAGAGGGGACTCTTTAAAAATGTACTTTAAAGTGTAGAGTAAGAGGAGACCCTTGTAAATCCCTATAAATACTAAGCCAATTAATTCCTATGAAATGTGTTGTAAGAACTAGAGTAAGAGGGGACTCTTTAAAAATGTACTATAAAGTGTAGAGTAGGAGGAGACCCTTGTAAAATGTATTATAAAATCTATAGAAGGAGGAGAGTCTTAATATAAGATTAAATTAATATAAGATATATACAACTATTACAAGATAGTATAGTTCTGATCCAATAAATACTAATTTAAACAATTTGGAGGAGACTCTTGTAAAGTATATTGTAAAAACAAGAGTAAGAGGGGACTCTTTAAAAATGTACTCTAGAGTTTTGAGTAGGAGGAGACTATTATAAAATGTATTATGAATTCTAGATTAGGAGGAGAATCTTGTAAAATTAATATAAGGTATATACAACTATTACAAGATAGTCTAGTTCGGATCCAATAAATACTAAACTTAACAAATAGGAGGAGACTCTTGTAAAATGTGTTGTAAGAACTAGCGTAAGAGGGGACTCTTTAAAAATGTACTATAAAGTCTAGAGTAGGAGGAGACTCTTGTAAAATGTATTATAAAATCTAGAGTAAGAAGAGACTCTTTTAAAATTAATACAAGGTATATACAACTATTACAAGATAGTCTAGTTCGGATCCAATAAATACTAAATTAAACAATTAGGAGGAGACCCTTGTAAAATGTATTATAAAATCTAGAGTAGGAGGAGACTCTTGTAAAATTAATATAACGTATATACAACTATTACAAGATTGTCCAGTTCGGATCCAATAAATACTAAATCAAACAATTAGGAGGAGACTCTTGTAAAATGTGTTGTAAGAACTAGAGTAAGAGGGGACTCTTTAAAAATGTACAATAAGGTCTAGAGTTGGAGGAGACTCTTGTAAAATGTATTATAAAATCTAGAGTAGGAGGAGACTCTTGTAAAATTCATATAAGCTATACACAACTATTACAAGATAGTCTAGTTAGGATCCCATAAATACTAAGCCAAACAATTCCTATGAAATGTGTTGTAAGAACTAGAGTAAGAGGGGACTTTTTAAAAATGTACTATAAAGTGTAGAGTAGGAGGAGACCCTTGTAAAATGTATTATAAAATCTAGAGTAGGAGGACACTCTTTTAAAGTTAATATAAGGTATATACAACTATTACAAGATAGTCTAATTCGGATCCAATAAATACTAAACTAAACAATTACTATAAAATGTGTTTTAAGAACTAGAGTAAGAGGGGAATCTTAAAAAATGTACTATAAAGTGTAGAGTTTCAGGAGACTCTTGTAAAATGTATTATAAAATTTAGAGTAGGAGGAGACTCTTGTAAAATTAATATTAGTTATATACAACTATTACAAGATTGTCTAGGTCGGATCCAATCAATACTAAATTACTAAATAGAGGAGACTCTTGTAAAATGTGTTGTAGGAACTAGATTAAGAGGGGAGTCTTTAAAAATGTACTATAGAGTCTAGAGTAGGAGGAGACTCTTGTAAAATCAATATAAGGTATATACAACTATTGAAAGATGGTCTAGTTTGGATCCAATAAATACTAAACTAAAAAAATCCTATAAAATTTGTTTTAAGAACTAGAGTAATGAAGGGAATCTTTAAAAATGTACTATAAAGTGAAGAGTTGGAGGACACGTTTGTAAAATGTATTATAAAATCTAGAGTAGGAGGAGACTCTTGTAAAATTAATATAACGTATATACAACTATTACAAGATTGTCCAGTTCGGATCCAATAAATACTAAATCAAACAATTAGGAGGAGACTCTTGTAAAATGTATTGTAAGAACTAGAGTAAGAGGGGACTCTTTAAAAATGTACAATAAGGTCTAGAGTTGGAGGAGACTCTTGTAAAATGTATTATAAAATCTAGAGTAGGAGGAGACTCTTGTAAAATTAATATAAGGTATATACAACTATTAGAAGATAGTCTAGTTCGGATTCAATAAATAATAAATTAATAAATAGAGGAGACTCTTGTAAAATGTGTTGTAAGAACTAGATTAAGAGGGGAGTATTTAAAAATGTACTATAGAGTCTAGAGTAGGAGGACTCTCTTGTAAAATTAATATAGCGTAAACACAACTATTGAAAGATGGTCTAGTTTGGATCCAATAAATACTAAACTAAAAAAATCCTATAAAATTTGTTTTAAGAACTAGAGTAATGGAGGGAATCTTTAAAAATGTACTATAAAGTGTAGTGTTGGAGGACACGTTTGTAAAATGTATTATAAAATCTAGAGTAGGAGGAGACTCTTGTAAAATCAATATAAGGTATATACAACTATTGAAAGATGGTCTAGTTTGGATCCAATAAATACTAAACTAAAAAAATCTTATAAAATTTGTTTTAAGAACTAGAGTAATGAAGGGAATCTTTAAAAATGTACTATAAAGTGAAGAGTTGGAGGACACGTTTGTAAAATGTATTATAAAATCTAGAGTAGGAGGAGACTCTTGTAAAATTAATATAACGTATGTACAACTATTACAAGATAGTCTAGTTCGGATCTATTAAATACTAAACTTAACAATTAGGAGGAGACTCTTGTAAAATGTGTTGTAAGAACTAGAGTAAGAGGGAACTCTTTAAAAATGTACTATAAAGTGTAGACTAGGAGGAGACTCTTGTAAAATGTATTTTAAAATAAAGAGAAGAGGAGACTCTTTTAAAATTCATACAAGTTATATACAACTATTACAAGATAGTCTAGTTCGGATCCAATAAATACTAAATTAAAAAATAGAGGAGACTCTTGTAAAATGTGTTGTAGGAACTAGATTAAGAGGGGAGTCCTTAAAAATGTACTATAAAGTCTAGAGTTGGAGGAGACTCTTGTAAAATGTATAAAAAAATCTAGAGTAGGAAGAGACTCTTGTAAAATTAATATAAGTTATACACAACTATTACAAGATAGTCTAGTTAGGATCCCATAAATACTAAGCCAAACAATTCCTATGAAATGTGTTGTAAGAACTAGAGTAAGAGGGGACTCTTTAAAAATGTACTATAAAGTGTAGAGTAGGAGGAGACCCTTGTAAAATGTATTATAAAATCTAGAGTAGGAGGACACTCTTTTGAAAAATTAATATAAGGTATATACAACTATTACAAGATAGTCTAGTTCGGATCCAATAAATATTAAACTAAACAATTCCTATAAAATGTGTTTTAAGAACTAGAGTAAGAGGGGAATCTTAAAAAATGTACTATAAAGTGTAGAGTTTCAGGAGACTCTTGTAAAATGTTTTATAAAATTTAGAGTAGGAGGAGACTCTTGTAAAATTAATATAAGTTATATACAACTATTACAAGATTGTCTAGTTCGGATCCAATCAATACTAAATTACAAAATAGAGGAGACTTTTGTAAAATGTGTTGTAGGAACTAGATTAAGAGGGGAGTCTTTAAAAATGTACTATAGAGTCTAGAGTAGGAGGAGACTCTTGTAAAATTAATATAAGGTATATACAACTATTAGAAGATAGTCTAGTTTGGATCCAATAAATACTAAACTAAAAAAATCCTATAAAATTTGTTTTAAGAACTAGAGTAATGGAGGGAATCTTTAAAAATGTACTATAAAGTGTAGAGTTGGAGGACACGTTTGTAAAATGTATTATAAAATCTAGAGTAGGAGGAGACTCTTGTAAAATTAATATAACGTATATACAACTATTACAAGATTGTCCAGTTCGGATCCAATAAATACTAAATTAAACAATTAGGAGGAGACTCTTGTAAAATGTGTTGTAAGAACTAGAGTAAGAGGGGACTCTTTAAAAATGTACAATAAGGTCTAGAGTTGGAGGAGACTCTTGTAAAATGTATTATAAAATCTAGAGTAGGAGGAGACTCTTGTAAAATTCATATAAGTTATACACAACTATTACAAGATAGTCTAGTTAGGATCCCATAAATACTAAGCCAATTAATTCCTATGAAATGTGTTGTAAGAACTAGAGTAAGAGGGGACTCTTTAAAAATGTACTTTAAAGTGTAGAGTAAGAGGAGACCCTTGTAAATCCCTATAAATACTAAGCCAATTAATTCCTATGACATGTGTTGTAAGAACTAGAGTAAGAGGGGACTCTTTAAAAATGTACTATAAAGTGTAGAGTAGGAGGAGACCCTTGTAAAATGTATTATAAAATCTATAGAAGGAGGAGAGTCTTAATATAAGATTAAATTAATATAAGATATATACAACTATTACAAGATAGTATAGTTCTGATCCAATAAATACTAATTTAAACAATTTGGAGGAGACTCTTGTAAAGTATATTGTAAAAACAAGAGTAAGAGGGGACTCTTTAAAAATGTACTCTAGAGGTTGGAGTAGGAGGAGACTTTTATAAAATGTATTATGAATTCTAGAGTAGGAGGAGAATCTTGTAAAATTAATATAAGGTATATACAACTATTACAAGATAGTCTAGTTCGGATCCAATAAATACTAAACTTAACAATTGGGAGGAGACTCTTGTAAAATGTGTTGTACAAACTAGAGTAAGAGGGGACTCTTTAAAAATGTACTATAAAGTGTAGAGTTGGAGGAGACTCTTGTAAAATGTATTATAAAATCTAGAGTAGGAGGAAATTCTTGTAAAATTAATATAAGGTATATACAACTATTAGAAGATAGTCTAGTTCGGATCCAATAAATACTAAATTAAACAATTAGGAGGAGACTCTTGTAAAATGTGTTGTTTGAACTAGAGTAAGAGGGGACTCTTTAAAAATGTACTATAAAGTCTAGAGTTGGAGGAGACTCTTGTAAAATGTATTATGAAATCTAGAGTAGGAGGAGATTCTTGTAAAATTAATATAAGGTATATACAACTATTACAAGATAGTCTAGTTCGGATCTATTAAATACTAAACTTAACAATTAGGAGGAGACTCTTGTAAAATGTGTTGTAAGAACTAGTGTAAGAGGGGACTCCTTAAAAATGTACTATAAAGTCTAGAGTAGGAGGAGACTCTTGTAAAATGTATCATAAAATCTAGAGTAAGAGGAGACTCTTTTAAAATTAATACAAGGTATATACAACTATTACAAGATAGTCTAGTTCGGATCCAATAAATACTAAATTACAAAATAGAGGAGACTCTTGTAAAATGTGTTGTAGGAACTAGATTAAGAGGGGAGTCTTTAAAAATGTACTATAGAGTCTAGAGTAGGAGGAGACTCTTGTAAAATCAATATAAGGTATATACAACTATTGAAAGATGGTCTAGTTTGGATCCAATAAATAATAAACTAAAAAAATCCTATAAAATTTGTTTTAGGAACTAGAGTAATGAAGGGAATCTTTAAAAATGTACTATAAAGTGAAGAGTTGGAGGACACGTTTGTAAAATGTATTATAAAATCTAGAGTAGGAGGAGACTCTTGTAAAATTAATATAACGTATGTACAACTATTACAAGATAGTCTAGTTCGGATCTATTAAATACTAAACTTAACAATTAGGAGGAGACTCTTGTAAAATGTGTTGTAAGAACTAGAGTAAGAGGGAACTCTTTAAAAATGTACTATAAAGTGTAGACTAGGAGGAGACTCTTGTAAAATGTATTTTAAAATAAAGAGAAGAGGAGACTCTTTTAAAATTCATACAAGTTATATACAACTATTACAAGATAGTCAAGTTCGGATCCAATAAATACTAAATTAAAAAATAGAGGAGACTCTTGTAAAATGTGTTGTAGGAACTAGATTAAGAGGGGAGTTTTTAAAAATGTACTATAAAGTCTAGAGTTGGAGGAGACTCTTGTAAAATTAATATAAGTTATACACAACTATTACAAGATAGTCTAGTTAGGATCCCATAAATACTAAGCCAAACAATTCCTATGAAATGTGTTGTAAGAACTAGAGTAAGAGGGGACTCTTTAAAAATGTACTATAAAGTGTAGAGTAGGAGGAGACCCTTGTAAAATGTATTATAAAATCTAGAGTAGGAGGACACTCTTTTGAAAAATTAATATAAGGTATATACAACTATTACAAGATAGTCTAGTTCGGATCCAATAAATACTAAACTAAACAATTCCTATAAAATGTGTTTTAAGAACTAGAGTAAGAGGGGAATCTTAAAAAATGTACTATAAAGTGTAGAGTTTCAGGAGACTCTTGTAAAATGTTTTATAAAATTTAGAGTAGGAGGAGACTCTTGTAAAATTAATATAAGTTATATACAACTATTACAAGATTGTCTAGTTCGAATCCAATCAATACTAAATTACAAAATAGAGGAGACTTTTGTAAAATGTGTTGTAGGAACTAGATTAAGAGGGGAGTCTTTAAAAATGTACTATAGAGTCTAGAGTAGGAGGAGACTCTTGTAAAATTAATATAAGGTATATACAACTATTAGAAGATAGTCTAGTTTGGATCCAATAAATACTAAACTAAAAAAATCCTATAAAATTTGTTTTAAGAACTAGAGTAATGGAGGGAATCTTTAAAAATGTACTATAAAGTGTAGAGTTGGAGGACACGTTTGTAAAATGTATTATAAAATCTAGAGTAGGAGGAGACTCTTGTAAAATTAATATAACGTATATACAACTATTACAAGATTGTCCAGATCGGATCCAATAAATACTAAATTTAACAATTAGGAGGAGACTCTTGTAAAATGTGTTGTAAGAACTAGAGTAAGAGGGGACTCTTTAAAAATGTACAATAAGGTCTAGAGTTGGAGGAGACTCTTGTAAAATGTATTATGAATTCTAGAGTAGGAGGAGAATCTTGTAAAATTAATATAAGGTATATACAACTATTAAAAGATAGTCTAGTTCGGATCCAATAAATACTAAACTTAACAATTGGGAGGAGACTCTTGTAAAATGTGTTGTACGAACTAGAGTAAAAGGGGACTCTTTAAAAATGTACTATAAAGTGTAGAGTTGGAGGAGACTCTTGTAAAATGTATTATAAAATCTAGAGTAGGAGGAAATTCTTGTAAAATTAATATAAGGTATATACAACTATTAGAAGATAGTCTAGTTCGGATCCAATAAATACTAAATTAAACAATTAGGAGGAGACTCTTGTAAAATGTGTTGTTTGAACTAGAGTAAGAGGGGACTCTTTAAAAATGTACTATAAAGTCTAGAGTTGGAGGAGACTCTTGTAAAATGTATTATGAAATCTAGAGTAGGAGGAGACTCTTTTAAAATTAATACAAGGTATTAACAACTATTACAAGATAGTCTAGTTCGGATCCAATAAATACTAAATTACAAAATAGAGGAGACTCTTGTAAAATGTGTTGTAGGAACTAGATTAAGAGGGGAGTCTTTAAAAATGTACTATAGAGTCTAGAGTAGGAGGAGACTCTTGTAAAATTAATATAAGGTATATACAACTATTGAAAGATGGTCTAGTTTGGATCCAATAAATACTAAACTAAAAAAATCCTATAAAATTTGTTTTAAGAACTAGAGTAATGAAGGGAATCTTTAAAAATGTACTATAAAGTGAACAGTTGGAGGACACGTTTGTAAAATGTATTATAAAATCTAGAGTAGGAGGAGACTCTTGTAAAATTAATATAACGTATGTACAACTATTACAAGATAGTCTAGTTCGGATCTATTAAATACTAAACTTAACAATTAGGAGGAGACTCTTGTAAAATGTGTTGTAAGAACTAGAGTAAGAGGGAACTCTTTAAAAATGTACTATAAAGTGTAGACTAGAAGGAGACTCTTGTAAAATGTATTTTAAAATAAAGAGAAGAGGAGACTCTTTTAAAATTCATACAAGTTATATACAACTATTACAAGATAGTCTAGTTCGGATCCAATAAATACTAAATTAAAAAATAGAGGAGACTCTTGTAAAATGTGTTGTAGGAACTAGATTAAGAGGGGAGTATTTAAAAATGTACTATAAAGTCTAGAGTTGGAGGAGACTCTTGTAAAATGTATTATAAAATCTAGAGTAGGAGGAGACTCTTGTAAAATTAATATAAGTTATACACAACTATTACAAGATAGTCTAGTTAGGATCCCATAAATACTAAGCCAAACAATTCCTATGAAATGTGTTGTAAGAACTAGAGTAAGAGGGGACTCTTTAAAAATGTACTATAAAGTGTAGAGTAGGAGGAGACCCTTGTCAAATGTATTATAAAATCTAGAGTAGGAGGACACTCTTTTAAAATTAATTTGTAAAATGTATTATGAAATCTAGAGTAGGAGGAGACTCTTGTAAAATTAATATAACGTATATACAACTATTACAAGATTGTCCAGTTCGGATCCAATAAATACTAAATTAAACAATTAGGAGGAGACTCTTGTAAAATGTGTTGTAAGAACTAGAGTAAGAGGGGACTCTTTAAAAATGTACAATAAGGTCTAGAGTTGGAGGAGACTCTTGTAAAATGTATTATAAAATCTAGAGTAGGAGGAGACTCTTGTAAAATTCATATAAGTTATACACAACTATTACAAGATAGTAGATTAGATAGTCTAGATAGGATCCCATAAATACTAAGCCAATTAATTCCTATGAAATGTGTTGTAAGAACTAGAGTAAGAGGGGACTCTTTAAAAATGTACTATAAAGTGTAGAGTAAGAGGAGACCCTTGTAAATCCCCATAAATACTAAGCCAATTAATTCCTATGAAATGTGTTGTAAGAACTAGAGTAAGAGGGGACTCTTTAAAAATGTACTATAAAGTGTAGAGTAGGAGGAGACCCTTGGAAAATGTATTATAAAATCTATAGAAGGAGGAGAGTCTTGTAAAATTAATATAAGATATATACAACTATTACAAGATAGTATAGTTCTGATCCAATAAATACTAATTTAAACAATTTGGAGGAGACTCTTGTAAAGTATATTGTAAAAAAGAGTAAGAGAGGACTCTTTAAAAATGTACTCTAGAGGTTGGAGTAGGAAGAGACTATTATAAAATGTATTATGAATTCTAGAGTAGGAGGAGAATCTTGTAAAATTAATATAAGGTATATACAACTATTACAAGATAGTCTAGTTCGGATCTAATAAATACTAAACTTAACAATTGGGAGGAGACTCTTGTAAAATGTGTTGTACGAACTAGAGTAAGAGGGGACTCTTTAAAAATGTACTATAAAGTGTAGAGTTGGAGGAGACTCTTGTAAAATGTATTATAAAATCTAGAGTAGGAGGAAATTCTTGTAAAATTAATATAAGGTATATACAACTATTAGAAGATAGTGTAGTTCGGATCCAATAAATACTAAATTAAACAATTAGGAGGAGACTCTTGTAAAATGTATTGTTTGAACTAGAGTAAGAGGGGACTCTTTAAAAATGTACTATAAAGTGTAGAGTAGGAGGAGACCCTTGTAAGATGTATTATAAAATCTAGAGTAGGAGGACACTCTTTTAAAATTAATATAAGGTATATACAACTATTACAAGATAGTCTAGTTCGGATCCAATAAATACTAAATTAAACAATTAGGAGGAGACTCTTGTAAAATGTGTTGTTTGAACTAGAGTAAGAGAGGACTCTTTAAAAATGTACTATAAAGTCTAGAGTTGGAGGAGACTCTTGTAAAATGTATTATAAAATCTAGAGTAGGAGGAGATTCTTGTAAAATTAATATAAGGTATATACAACTATTACAAGATAGTCTAGTTCGGATCTATTAAATACTAAACTTAACAATTAGGAGGAGACTCTTGTAAAATGTGTTGTAAGAACTAGCGTAAGAGGGGACTCTTTAAAAATGTACTGTAAAGTCTAGAGTTTCAGGAGACTCTTGTAAAATGTTTTATAAAATTTAGAGTAGGAGGAGATTCTTGTAAAATTAATATAAGTTATATACAACTATTACAAGATTGTCTAGTTCGGATCCAATCAATACTAAATTACAAAATAGAGGAGACTTTTGTAAAATGTGTTGTAGGAACTAGATTAAGAGGGGAGTCTTTAAAAATGTACTATAGAGTCTAGAGTAGGAGGAGACTCTTGTAAAATTAATATAAGGTATATACAACTATTAGAAGATAGTCTAGTTTGGATCCAATAAATACTAAACTAAAAAAACCCTATAAAATTTGTTTTAAGAACTAGAGTAATGGAGGGAATCTTTAAAAATGTACTATAAAGTGTAGAGTTGGAGGACACGTTAGTAAAATGTATTATAAAATCTAGAGTAGGAGGAGACTCTTGTAAAATTAATATAACGTATGTACAACTATTACAAGATAGTCTAGTTCGGATCTATTAAATACTAAACTTAACAATTAGGAGGAGACTCTTGTAAAATGTGTTGTAAGAACTAGTGTAAGAGGGAACTCTTTAAAAATGTACTATAAAGTGTAGACTAGGAGGAGACTCTTGTAAAATGTATTTTAAAATAAAGAGAAGAGGAGACTCTTTTAAAATTCATACAAGTTATATACAACTATTACAAGATAGTCTAGTTTGGATCCAATAAATACTAAATTAAAAAATTGAGGAGACTCTTGTAAAATGTGTTGTAGGAACTAGATTAAGAGGGGAGTCTTTAAAAATGTACTATAAAGTCTAGAGTTGGAGGAGACTCTTGTAAAATGTATTATAAAATCTAGATTAGGAGGAGACTCTTGTAAAATTAATATAAGTTATACACAACTATTACAAGATAGTCTAGTTAGGATCCCATAAATACTAAGCCAAACAATTCCTATGAAATGTGTTGTAAGAACTAGAGTAAGAGGGGACTCTTTAAAAATGTACTATAAAGTGTAGAGTAGGAGGAGACCCTTGTAAAATGTATTATAAAATCTAGAGTAGGAGGACACTCTTTTATAATTAATATAAGGTATATACAACTATTACAAGATAGTCTAGTTCGGATCCAATAAATACTAAACTAAACAATTCCTATAAAATGTGTTTTAAGAACTAGAGTAAGAGGGGAATCTTAAAAAATGTACTATAAAGTGTAGAGTTTCAGGAGACTCTTGTAAAATGTTTTATAAAATTTAGAGTAGGAGGAGACTCTTGTAAAATTAATATAAGTTATATAACCTAATTACAAGATTGTCTAGTTCGGATCCGATCAATACTAAATTACAAAATAGAGGAGACTTTTGTAAAATGTGTTGTAGGAACTAGATTAAGAGGGGAGTCTTTAAAAATGTACTATAGAGTCTAGAGTAGGAGGAGACTCTTGTAAAATTAATATAGCGTAAATACAACTATTAGAAGATAGTCTAGTTCGGATTCAATAAATAATAAATTTAAAAATAGAGGAGACTCTTGTAAAATGTGTTGCAAGAACTAGATTAAGAGGGGAGTCTTTAAAAATGTACTATAGAGTCTAGAGTAGGAGGAGACTCTTGTAAAATTAATATAGCGTAAATACAACTATTGAAAGATGGTCTAGTTTGGATCCAATAAATACTAAACTAAAAAAATCCTATAAAATTTGTTTTAAGAACTAGAGTAATGGAGGGAATCTTTAAAAATGTACTATAAAGTGTAGAGTTGGAGGAGACTCTTGTAAAATGTTTTATAAAATTTAGAGTAGGAGGAGACTCTTGTAAAATTAATATAAGTTATACACAACTATTACAAGATAGTCTAGTTAGGATCCCATAAATACTAAGCCAATTAATTCCTATGAAATGTGTTGTAAGAACTAGAGTAAGAGGGGACTCTTTAAAAATGTAATTTAAAGTGTAGAGTAAGAGGAGACCCTTGTAAATCCCCATAAATACTAAGCCAATTAATTCCTATGAAATGTGTTGTAAGAACTAGAGTAAGAGGGGACTCTTTAAAAATGTACTATAAAGTGTAGAGTAGGAGGAGACCCTTGTAAAATGTATTATAAAATCTATAGAAGGAGGAGAGTCTTGTAAAATTAATATAAGATATATACAACTATTACAAGATAGTATAGTTCTGATCCAATAAATACTAATTTAAACAATTTGGAGGAGACTCTTGTAAAGTATATTGTAAAAACAAGAGTAAGAGGGGACTCTATAAAAATGTACTCTAGAGGTTGGAGTAGGAGGAGACTATTATAAAATGTATTATGAATTCTAGAGTAGGAGGAGAATCTTGTAAAATTAATATAAGGTATATACAACTATTACAAGATAGTCTAGTTCGGATCCAATATATACTAAACTTTACAATTGGGAGGAGACACTTGTAAAATGTGTTGTACGAACTAGAGTAAAAGGGGACTCTTTAAAAATGTACTATAAAGTGTAGAGTTGGAGGAGACTCTTGTAAAATGTATTATAAAATCTAGAGTAGGAGGAAATTCTTGTAAAATTAATATAAGGTATATACAACTATTAGAAGATAGTCTAGTTCGGATCCAATAAATACTAAATTAAACAATTAGGAGGAGACTCTTGTAAAATGTGTTGTTTGAACTAGAGTAAGAAGGGACTCTTTAAAAATGTACTATAAAGTCTAGAGTTGGAGGAGACTCTTGTAAAATGTATTATGAAATCTAGAGTAGGAGGAGATTCTTGTAAAATTAATATAAGGTATATACAACTATTACAAGATAGTCTAGTTCGGATCTATTAAATACTAAACTTAACAATTAGGAGGAGACTCTTGTAAAATGTGTTGTAAGAACTAGCGTAAGAGGGGACTCCTTAAAAATGTACTATAAAGTCTAGAGTAGGAGGAGACTCTTGTAAAATGTATTATAAAATCTAGAGTAGGAGGAGACTCTTTTAAAATTAATACAAGGTATTTACAACTATTACAAGATAGTCTAGTTCGGATCCAATAAATACTAAATTACAAAATAGAGGAGACTCTTGTAAAATGTGTTGTAGGAACTAGATTAAGAGGGGAGTCTTTAAAAATGTACTATAGAGTCTAGAGTAGGAGGAGACTCTTGTAAAATTAATATAAGGTATATACAACTATTGAAAGATGGTCTAGTTTGGATCCAATAAATACTAAATTAAAAAAATCCTATAAAATTTGTTTTAAGAACTAGAGTAATGAAGGGAATCTTTAAAAATGTACTATAAAGTGAAGAGTTGGAGGACACGTTTGTAAAATGTATTATAAAATCTAGAGTAGGAGGAGACTCTTGTAAAATTAATATAACGTATGTACAACTATTACAAGATAGTCTAGTTCGGATCTATTAAATACTAAACTTAACAATTAGGAGGAGACTCTTGTAAAATGTGTTGTAAGAACTAGAGTAAGAGGGAACTCTTTAAAAATGTACTATAAAGTGTAGACTAGAAGGAGACTCATGTAAAATGTATTTTAAAATAAAGAGAAGAGGAGACTCTTTTAAAATTCATACAAGTTATATACAACTATTACAAGATAGTCTAGTTCGGATCCAATAAATACTAAATTAAAAAATAGAGGAGACTCTTGTAAAATGTGTTGTAGGAACTAGATTAAGAGGGGAGTATTTAAAAATGTACTATAAAGTCTAGAGTTGGAGGAGACTCTTGTAAAATGTATTATAAAATCTAGAGTAGGAGGAGACTCTTGTAAAATTAATATAAGTTATACACAACTATTACAAGATAGTCTAGTTAGGATCCCATAAATACTAAGCCAAACAATTCCTATGAAATGTGTTGTAAGAACTAGAGTAAGAGGGGACTCTTTAAAAATGTACTATAAAGTGTAGAGTAGGAGGAGACCCTTGTAAAATGTATTATAAAATCTAGAGTAGGAGGACACTCTTTTAAAATTAATATAAGTTATATACAACTATTACAAGATAGTCTAGTTCGGATCCAATAAATACTAAACTAAACAATTCCTATAAAATGTGTTTTAAGAACTAGAGTAAGATGGGAATCTTAAAAAATGTACTATAAAGTGTAGAGTTTCAGGAGACTCTTGTAAAATGTTTTATAAAATTTAGAGTAGGAGGAGACTCTTGTAAAATTAATATAAGTTATATACAACTATTACAAGATTGTCTAGTTCGGATCCAATCAATACTAAATTACAAAATAGAGGAGACTTTTGTAAAATGTGTTGTAGGAACTAGATTAAGAGGGGAGTCTTTAAAAATGTACTATAGAGTCTAGAGTAGGAGGAGGCTCTTGTAAAATTAATATAAGGTATATACAACTATTAGAAGATAGTCTAGTTTGGATCCAATAAATACTAAACTAAAAAAACCCTATAAAATTTGTTTAAAGAACTAGAGTAATGGAGGGAATCTTTAAAAATGTACTATAAAGTGTAGAGTTGGAGGACACGTTTGTAAAATGTATTATGAAATCTAGAGTAGGAGGAGACTCTTGTAAAATTAATATAACGTATATACAACTATTACAAGATTGTCCAGTTCGGATCCAATAAATACTAAATTAAACAATTAAGAGGAGACTCTTGTAAAATGTGTTGTAAGAACTAGAGTAAGAGGGGACTCTTTAAAAATGTACAATAAGGTCTAGAGTTGGAGGAGACTCTTGTAAAATGTATTATAAAATCTAGAGTAGGAGGAGACTCTTGTAAAATTCATATAAGTTATACACAACTATTACAAGATAGTCTAGTTAGGATCCCATAAATACTAAGCCAATTAATTCCTATGAAATGTGTTGTAAGAACTAGAGTAAGAGGGGACTCTTTAAAAATGTACTATAAAGTGTAGAGTAAGAGGAGACCCTTGTAAATCCCCATAAATACTAAGCCAATTAATTCCTATGAAATGTGTTGTAAGAACTAGAGTAAGAGGGGACTCTTTAAAAATGTACTATAAAGTGTAGAGTAGGAGGAGACCCTTGGAAAATGTATTATAAAATCTATAGAAGGAGGAGGGTCTTGTAAAATTAATATAAGATATATACAACTATTACAAGATAGTCTAGTTCGGATCTATTAAATACTAAACTTAACAATTAGGAGGAGACTCTTGTAAAATGTGTTGTAAGAACTAGCGTAAGAGGGGACTCCTTAAAAATGTACTATAAAGTCTAGAGTAGGAGGAGACTCTTGTAAAATGTATTATAAAATCTAGAGTAAGAGGAGACTCTTTTAAAATTAATACAAGGTATTTACAACTATTACAAGATAGTCTAGTTCGGATCCAATAAATACTAATTTAAACAATTTGGAGGAGACTCTTGTAAAGTATATTGTAAAAACAAGAGTAAGAGGGGATTCTTTAAAAATGTACTCTAGAGGTTGGAGTAGGAAGGGACTATTATAAAATGTATTATGAATTCTAGAGTAGGAGGAGAATCTTGTAAAATTAATATAAGGTATATACAACTATTACAAGATAGTCTAGTTCGGATCCAATAAATACTAAACTTAACAATTGGGAGGAGACTCTTGTAAAATATGTTGTACGAACTAGAGTAAGAGGGGACTCTTTAAAAATGTACCATAAAGTGTAGAGTTGGAGGAGACTCTTGTAAAATGTATTATAAAATCTAGAGTAGGAGGAAATTCTTGTAAAATTAATATAAGGTATATACAACTATTAGAAGATAGTCTAGTTCGGATCCAATAAATACTAAATTAAACAATTAGGAGGAGACTCTTGTAAAATGTATTGTTTGAACTAGAGTAAGAGGGGACTCTTTAAAAATGTACTATAAAGTCTAGAGTTGGAGGAGACTCTTGTAAAATGTATTATGAAATCTAGAGTAGGAGGAGATTCTTGTAAAATTAATATAAGGTATATACAACTATTACAAGATAGTCTAGTTCGGATCTATTAAATACTAAACTTAACAATTAGGAGGAGACTCTTGTAAAATGTGTTGTAAGAACTAGCGTAAGAGGGGACTCCTTAAAAATGTACTATAAAGTCTAGAGTAGGAGGAGACTCTTGTAAAATGTATTATAAAATCTAGAGTAAGAGGAGACTCTTTTAAAATTAATACAAGGTATTTACAACTATTACAAGATAGTCTAGTTCGGATCCAATAAATACTAAATTACAAAATAGAGGAGACTCTTGTAAAATGTGTTGTAGGAACTAGATTAAGAGGGGAGTCTTTAAAAATGTACTATAGAGTCTAGAGTAGGAGGAGACTCTTGTAAAATTAATATAAGGTATATACAACTATTGAAAGATGGTCTAGTTTGGATCCAATAAATACTAAACTAAAAAAATCCTATAAAATTTGTTTTAAGAACTAGAGTAATGGAGGGAATCTTTAAAAATGTACTATAAAGTGTAGAGTTGGAGGACACGTTAGTAAAATGTATTATAAAATCTAGAGTAAGAGGAGACTCTTTTAAAATTCATACAAGTTATATACAACTATTACAAGATAGTCTAGTTTGGATCCAATAAATACTAAATTAAAAAATAGAGGAGACTCTTGTAAAATGTGTTGTAGGAACTAGATTAAGAGGGGAGTCTTTAAAAATGTACTATAAAGTCTAGAGTTGGAGGAGACTCTTGTAAAATGTATTATAAAATCTAGAGTAGGAGGAGACTCTTTTAAAATTAATATAAGTTATACACAACTATTACAAGATAGTCTAGTTAGGATCCCATAAATACTAAGCCAAACAATTCCTATGAAATGTGTTGTAAGAACTAGAGTAAGAGGGGACTCTTAAAAAATGTACTATAAAGTGTAGAGTTTCAGGAGACTCTTGTAAAATGTTTTATAAAATTTAGAGTAGGAGGAGACTCTTGTAAAATTAATATAAGTTATATACAACTATTACAAGATTGTCTAGTTCGGATCCAATCAATACTAAATTACAAAATAGAGGAGATTTTTGTAAAATGTGTTGTAGGAACTAGATTAAGAGGGGAGTCTTTAAAAATGTACTATAGAGTCTAGAGTAGGAGGAGACTCTTGTAAAATTAATATAAGTTATATACAACTATTAGAAGATAGTCTAGTTTGGATCCAATAAATACTTAACTAAAAAAATCCTATAAAATTTGTTTTAAGAACTAGAGTAATGGAGGGAATCTTTAAAAATGTACTATAAAGTGTAGAGTTGGAGGACACGTTAGTAAAATGTATTATAAAATCTAGAGTAGGAGGAGACTCTTGTAAAATTAATATAACGTATGTACAACTATTACAAGATAGTCTAGTTCGGATCTATTAAATACTAAACTTAACAATTAGGAGGAGACTCTTGTAAAATGTGTTGTAAGAACTAGAGTAAGAGGGAACTCTTTAAAAATGTACTATAAAGTGTAGACTAGGAGGAGACTCTTGTAAAATGTATTTTAAAATAAAGAGAAGAGGAGACTCTTTTAAAATTCATACAAGTTATATACAACTATTACAAGATAGTCTAGTTTGGATCCAATAAATACTAAATTAAAAAATAGAGGAGACTCTTGTAAAATGTGTTGTAGGAACTAGATTAAGAGGGGAGTCTTTAAAAATGTACTATAAAGTCTAGAGTTGGAGGAGACTCTTGTAAAATGTATTATAAAATCTAGAGTAGGAGGAGACTCTTGTAAAATTAATATAAGTTATACACAACTATTACAAGATAGTCTAGTTAGGATCCCATAAATACTAAGCCAAACAATTCCTATGAAATGTGTTGTAAGAACTAGAGTAAGAGGGGACTCTTTAAAAATGTACTATAAAGTGTAGAGTAGGAGGAGACCCTTGTAAGATGTATTATAAAATCTAGAGTAGGAGGACACTCTTTTAAAATTAATATAAGGTATATACAACTATTACAAGATAGTCTAGTTCGGATCCAATAAATACTAAACTAAACAATTCCTATAAAATGTGTTTTAAGAACTAGAGTAAGAGGGGAATCTTAAAAAATGTACTATAAAGTGTAGAGTTTCAGGAGACTCTTGTAAAATGTTTTATAAAATTTAGAGTAGGAGGAGACTCTTGTAAAATTAATATAAGTTATATACAACTATTACAATATTGTCTAGTTCGGATCCAATCAATACTAAATTACAAAATAGAGGAGACTTTTGTAAAATGTGTTGTAGGAACTAGATTAAGAGGGGAGTCTTTAAAAATGTACTATAGAGTCTAGAGTAGGAGGAGACTCTTGTAAAATTAATATAGCGTAAATACAACTATTAGAAGATAGTCTAGTTCGGATTCAATAAATAATAAATTAAAAAATAGAGGAGACTCTTGTAAAATGTGTTGCAAGAACTAGATTAAGAGGGGAGTCTTTAAAAATGTACTATAGAGTCTAGAGTAGGAGGAGACTCTTGTAAAATTAATATAGCGTAAATACAACTATTGAAAGATTGTCTAGTTTGGATCCAATAAATACTAAACTAAAAAAATCCTATAAAATTTGTTTTAAGAACTAGAGTAATGGAGGGAATCTTTAAAAATGTACTATAAAGTGTAGAGTTGGAGGAGACTCTTGTAAAATGTATTATAAAATCTAGAGTAGGAGGAGACTCTTGTAAAATTAATATAACGTATATACAACTAATACAAGATAGTCCAGTTCGGATCCAATAAATACTAAATTAAACAATTAGGAGGAGACTCTTGTAAAGTATATTGTAAAAACAAGAGTAAGAGGGGACTCTTTAAAAATGTACTCTAGAGGTTAGAGTAGGAGGAGACTATTATAAAATGTATTATGAATTCTACAGTAGGAGGAGAATCTTGTAAAATTAATATAACGTATATACAACTTTTCAAGTTAGTCTAGTTCGGATCCAATAAATACTAAACTTAACAATTGGAAGGAGACTCTTGTAAAATGTGTTGTACGAACTAGAGTAAGAGGGGACTCTTTAAAAATACACTATAAAGTCTAGAGTTGGAGGAGACTCTTGTAAAATGTAATATAAAATCTAGAGTAGGAGGAGACTCTTGTAAAATTAATATAAATTATACACAACTATTACAAGATAGTCTAGTTAGGATCCCATAAATACTAAGCCAATTAATTCCTATGAAATGTGTTGTAAGAACTAGAGTAAGAGGGGACTCTTTAAAAATGTACTATAAAGTGTAGAGTAGGAGGAGACCCTTGTAAAATGTATTATAAAATCTAGAGTAGGAGGAGACTCTTGTAAAATTATTATAAGATATATACAACTATTACAAAATAGCATAGTTCTGATCCATTAAATACTAATTTAAACAATTTGGAGGAGACTCTTGTAAAGTATGTTGTAAAAACAAGAGTAAGAGGGGACTGTTAAAAATGTACTATAGAGGTTCGAGTAGGAGGAGACTCTTGTAAAATGTATTATGAAATCTAGAGTAGGAGGAGAAACTTGTAAAATTAATATAAGGTATATACAACAATTACAAGATAGTCTACTTCGGATCTATTAAATACTAAACTTAACAATTAGGAGGAGACTCTTGTAAAATGTGTTGTAAGAACTAGAGTAAGAGGGGACTCTTTAAAAATGTACTCTAAAGTGTAGAGTAGGAGGAGACTCTTGTAAAATGTATTATAAAATATAGAGTAAGAGGAGACTCTTTTAAAATTAATACAAGGTATATACAACTATTACAAGATAGTCTAGTTCGGATCCAATAAATACTAAATTACAAAATAGAGGAGACTCTTGTAAAATGTGTTGTAGGAACTAGATTAAGAGGGGAGTCTTTAAAAATTTACTATAGAGTCTAGAGTAGGAGGAACCTCTTGTAAAATTAATATAGGGTAAATACAACTATTGAAAGATGGTCTAGTTTGGATCCAATAAACACTAAACTAAAAAAATCCTATAAAATTTGTTTTAAGAACTAGAGTAATGGAGGGAATCTTTAAAATTGTACTATAAAGTGTAGAGTTGGAGGACACGTTTGTAAAATGTATTATAAAATCTAGAGTAGGAGGAGATTCTTGTAAAATTAATATAACGTATGTACAACTATTACAAGATAGTCTAGTTCGGATCCAATAAATACTAAACTAAACAAATCCTATGAAATTTGTTTTAAGAACTAGAGTAATGGAGGGAATCTTTAAAAATGTACTATAAAGTGGAGTACAGAGTTGGAGGACACGTTTGTAAAATGTATTATAAAATCTATAGTAGGAGGAGACTCTTGTAAAATTAATACAATGTATATATAACTATTACAAGATAGTCTAGTTCGGATACAATAAATACTAAACAAAACAAAACCTATAAAATTTGTTTTAAGAACTAGAGTCATGGAGGGAATCTTTAAAAATGTACTATAAAGTGTAGAGTTGGAGGAGACTCTTGTAAAATGTATTTTAAAATCTAGAGTAGGAGGAAATTCTTGTAAAATTAATATAAGGTATATACAACTATTAGAAGATAGTCTAGTTCGGATCCAATAAATACTAAATTAAACAATTAGGAGGAGACTCTTGTAAAATGTGTTGTAAGAACTAGAGTAAGAGGGGACTCTTTAAAAATGTACTATAAAGTGTAGAGTAGGAGGAGACTCTTGTAAAATGTATTATAAAATCTAGAGTAGGAGGAAACTCTTGTAAAATTAATATAACCTATATACAACTATTACAAGATAGTCTAGTTCGGATCCAATAAATACTAAACTAAACAATTCCTGTAAAATGTGTTGTAAGAATTAGAGAAAGAGGGGAATCTTTAAAAATGTACTATAAAGTGAAGAGTTTGAGGAGACTCTTGTAAAATGTATTATAAATTCTAGAGTAGGAGGAAATTCTTGTATAATTAATATAAGGTGTATACAACAATTAGAAGATAGTCCAGTTCAGATCCAATAAATATTAAATTAAACAATTAGGAGGTGACTCTTGTAAAATGTGTTGTAAGAACTAGAGTAAGAGGGGAATCTTTAAAAATGTACTATAAAGTCTAGAGTTGGAGGAGACTCTTGTAAAATGTATTATAAAATCTAGAGTAGGAGAAGACTCTTGTAAATTAATATAAGTTATATACAACTATTACAAGATAGTCTAGTTACGATCCCATAAATACTAAGCCAAACATTTCCTATGAAATGTGTTGTAAGAACTAGAGTAAGAGGGGACTCTTTAAAAATGTTCTATAAAGTGTAGAGTGGGAGGAGAACCTTGTAAAATGTATTATAAAATCTAGAGTAGGAGGAGACTCTTGTAAAATTAATATAAGGTATATACAACTATTACAAGATAGTATAGTTCTGATCCACTAAATAATAATTTAAACAATATGGAGGAGACTCTTGTAAATTATTTTGTAAAACAAGAGTAAGAGGGGACTCTTTAAAAATGTACTATAGAGGTTAGAGTAGGAGGAGACTCTTGTAAAATGTATTATGAAATCTAGAGTAGGAGGAGAATCTTGTAAAAATAATATAAGGTATATACAACTATTACAGGATAGTCTAGTTCGGATCCAATATATACTAAACTTAACAATTAGGAGGAGACTCTTGTAAAGTATGTTGTAAAAACAAGAGTAAGAGGGGACTCTTTAAAAATGTACTATAAAGTGTAGAGTAGGAGGAGACTCTTGTAAAATGTATTATAAAATCTAGAGTAGGAGGAAACTCTTGTAAAATTAATATAACCTATATACAACTATAACAAGATTGTCTAGTTCGGATCCAATAAATACTAAACTACAAAATAGAGGAGACTCTTGTAAAATGTGTTGTAAGAACTAGAGTAAGAGGGGACTCTTTAAAAATGTACTATAAAGTCTAGAGGAGACTCTTGTAAAATGTATTATAAAATCTAGAGTAGGACTTGACTCTTGTAAAATTAATATAGGTTATATACAACTATTAAAAGATAGTCTAGTTAGGATCCCATAAATACTAAGCCAAACAATTCCTATTAAATGTGTTATAAGAACTTGAGTAAGATGGGACTCTTTAAAAATGTACTATAAAGTGTAGAGTAGGAGGAGACTCTTGTAAAATTAATATAAGTTATATACAACTATTAGAAGATATTCTAGTTCGGATCCAATAAATACTAAATTAAACAATTAGGAGGAGACTCTTGTATAATGTATTATAAAATCTAGAGTAGGAGGAAACTCTTGTAAAATTAATATAACCTATATACAACTATTACAAGATAGTCTAGTTCGGATCCAATAAATACTAATTTAAAAAAAGGGGAGACTCATGTAAAATGTGTTGTAAGAACTAGAGTAAGAGGAGAATCTCAAAAAATGTACTATAAGGTCTACAGTAGGAGGAGACTCTTGTAAAATTAATATAGGGTATATACAACTATTGAAAGATGGTCTAGTTCGGATCCAATAAATACTAACCTAAACAAATCCTATAAAATTTGTTTTTAGAACTAGAGTAATGGAGGGAATCTTTAAAAATGTACTATAAAGTGGAGTACAGAGTTGGAGGACACGTTTGTAAAATGTATTATAAAATCTATTGTAGGAGGAGACTCTTGTAAAATTAATATAATGTATATATAACTATTACAAGATAGTCTAGTTATTTTAGTATCCAATAAATACTAAATTAAAAAATAGAGGAGACTCTTGTAAAATGTGTTGTAAGAACAAGATTAAGAGGGGAGTATTTAAAAATGTACCATAGAGTCTAGAATAGGAGGAGACTCTTGTAAAATGTATTATAAAATCTAGGGTAAGAGGAGACTCTTTTAAAATTAATATAAGGTATATTCAACTATTACAAGATAGTCTAGTTCGGATCCAAATAATACTAAAATTAACTATTAGGAGGAGACTCTTGTAAAATGTGTTGTAAGAACTAGAGTAAGAGGGGACTCTTTAAAAATGTACTATAAAGTGTAGAGTGGGAGGAGACCCTTGTAAAATGTATTATAAAATCTACAGTAGGAGGAGACTCTTGTAAAATTAATATAAGGTATATACAACTATTACAAGATAGTATAGTTCTGATCCAATAAATACTAATTTAATCAATTCGGAGGAGACTCTTGTAAAGTATGTTGTAAAAACAAGAGTAAGAGGGGACTCTTTAAAAATGTACTATAGAGGTTAGAGTAGGAGGAGACTCTTGTAAAATGTATTATGAAATCTAGAGTAGGAGGAGAATCTTGTAAAATTAATATAAGGTATATACAACTATTACAGGATAGTCTAGTTCGGATCTAATAGATACTAAACTTAACAATTAGGAGGAGACTCTTGTAAAATGTGTTGCAAGAAGTAGAGTAAGAGGGGACTCTTTAAAAATGTACTATAAAGTGTAGAGTAGGAGGAGACTCTTGTAAAATGTATTATAAAATCTAGAGTAGGAGCAAACTCTTGAAAAATTAATATAGCCTATATACAACTATTACAAGATAGTCTAGTTCGCATCCAATATATACAAAATTAAAAAATAGAGGAGACTCTTTTAAAATGTGTTGTAAGAACTAGATTAAGAGGGTGTCCTTAAATATGTACTATAGAGTCTAGAGTAGGAGGAGACTCTTGTAAAATTAATATAACGTATGTACAACTATTACAAGATAGTCTAGTTCGGATCTATTAAATACTAAACTTAACAATTAGGAGGAGACTCTTGTAAAATGTGTTGTAAGAACTAGAGTAAGAGGGAACTCTTTAAAAATGTACTATAAAGTGTAGACTAGGAGGAGACTCTTGTAAAATGTATTTTAAAATAAAGAGAAGAGGAGACTCTTTTAAAATTCATACAAGTTATATACAACTATTACAAGATAGTCTAGTTTGGATCCAATAAATACTAAATTAAAAAATAGAGGAGACTCTTGTAAAATGTGTTGTAGGAACTAGATTAAGAGGGGAGTCTTTAAAAATGTACTATAAAGTCTAGAGTTGGAGGAGACTCTTGTAAAATGTATTATAAAATCTAGAGTAGGAGGAGACTCTTGTAAAATTAATATAAGTTATACACAACTATTACAAGATAGTCTAGTTAGGATCCCATAAATACTAAGCCAAACAATTCCTATGAAATGTGTTGTAAGAACTAGAGTAAGAGGGGACTCTTTAAAAATGTACTATAAAGTGTAGAGTAGGAGGAGACCCTTGTAAGATGTATTATAAAATCTAGAGTAGGAGGACACTCTTTTAAAATTAATATAAGGTATATACAACTATTACAAGATAGTCTAGTTCGGATCCAATAAATACTAAACTAAACAATTCCTATAAAATGTGTTTTAAGAACTAGAGTAAGAGGGGAATCTTAAAAAATGTACTATAAAGTGTAGAGTTTCAGGAGACTCTTGTAAAATGTTTTATAAAATTTAGAGTAGGAGGAGACTCTTGTAAAATTAATATAAGTTATATACAACTATTACAATATTGTCTAGTTCGGATCCAATCAATACTAAATTACAAAATAGAGGAGACTTTTGTAAAATGTGTTGTAGGAACTAGATTAAGAGGGGAGTCTTTAAAAATGTACTATAGAGTCTAGAGTAGGAGGAGACTCTTGTAAAATTAATATAGCGTAAATACAACTATTAGAAGATAGTCTAGTTCGGATTCAATAAATAATAAATTAAAAAATAGAGGAGACTCTTGTAAAATGTGTTGCAAGAACTAGATTAAGAGGGGAGTCTTTAAAAATGTACTATAGAGTCTAGAGTAGGAGGAGACTCTTGTAAAATTAATATAGCGTAAATACAACTATTGAAAGATTGTCTAGTTTGGATCCAATAAATACTAAACTAAAAAAATCCTATAAAATTTGTTTTAAGAACTAGAGTAATGGAGGGAATCTTTAAAAATGTACTATAAAGTGTAGAGTTGGAGGAGACTCTTGTAAAATGTATTATAAAATCTAGAGTAGGAGGAGACTCTTGTAAAATTAATATAACGTATATACAACTAATACAAGATAGTCCAGTTCGGATCCAATAAATACTAAATTAAACAATTAGGAGGAGACTCTTGTAAAGTATATTGTAAAAACAAGAGTAAGAGGGCTCTTTAAAAATGTACTCTAGAGGTTAGAGTAGGAGGAGACTATTATAAAATGTATTATGAATTCTACAGTAGGAGGAGAATCTTGTAAAATTAATATAACGTATATACAACTTTTCAAGTTAGTCTAGTTCGGATCCAATAAATACTAAACTTAACAATTGGAAGGAGACTCTTGTAAAATGTGTTGTACGAACTAGAGTAAGAGGGGACTCTTTAAAAATACACTATAAAGTCTAGAGTTGGAGGAGACTCTTGTAAAATGTAATATAAAATCTAGAGTAGGAGGAGACTCTTGTAAAATTAATATAAATTATACACAACTATTACAAGATAGTCTAGTTAGGATCCCATAAATACTAAGCCAATTAATTCCTATGAAATGTGTTGTAAGAACTAGAGTAAGAGGGGACTCTTTAAAAATGTACTATAAAGTGTAGAGTAGGAGGAGACCCTTGTAAAATGTATTATAAAATCTAGAGTAGGAGGAGACTCTTGTAAAATTATTATAAGATATATACAACTATTACAAAATAGCATAGTTCTGATCCATTAAATACTAATTTAAACAATTTGGAGGAGACTCTTGTAAAGTATGTTGTAAAAACAAGAGTAAGAGGGGACTGTTAAAAATGTACTATAGAGGTTCGAGTAGGAGGAGACTCTTGTAAAATGTATTATGAAATCTAGAGTAGGAGGAGAAACTTGTAAAATTAATATAAGGTATATACAACAATTACAAGATAGTCTACTTCGGATCTATTAAATACTAAACTTAAAAATTAGGAGGAGACTCTTGTAAAATGTGTTGTAAGAACTAGAGTAAGAGGGGACTCTTTAAAAATGTACTCTAAAGTGTAGAGTAGGAGGAGACTCTTGTAAAATGTATTATAAAATATAGAGTAAGAGGAGACTCTTTTAAAATTAATACAAGGTATATACAACTATTACAAGATAGTCTAGTTCGGATCCAATAAATACTAAATTACAAAATAGAGGAGACTCTTGTAAAATGTGTTGTAGGAACTAGATTAAGAGGGGAGTCTTTAAAAATTTACTATAGAGTCTAGAGTAGGAGGAACCTCTTGTAAAATTAATATAGGGTAAATACAACTATTGAAAGATGGTCTAGTTTGGATCCAATAAACACTAAACTAAAAAAATCCTATAAAATTTGTTTTAAGAACTAGAGTAATGGAGGGAATCTTTAAAATTGTACTATAAAGTGTAGAGTTGGAGGACACGTTTGTAAAATGTATTATAAAATCTAGAGTAGGAGGAGATTCTTGTAAAATTAATATAACGTATGTACAACTATTACAAGATAGTCTAGTTCGGATCCAATAAATACTAAACTAAACAAATCCTATGAAATTTGTTTTAAGAACTAGAGTAATGGAGGGAATCTTTAAAAATGTACTATAAAGTGGAGTACAGAGTTGGAGGACACGTTTGTAAAATGTATTATAAAATCTATAGTAGGAGGAGACTCTTGTAAAATTAATACAATGTATATATAACTATTACAAGATAGTCTAGTTCGGATACAATAAATACTAAACAAAACAAAACCTATAAAATTTGTTTTAAGAACTAGAGTCATGGAGGGAATCTTTAAAAATGTACTATAAAGTGTAGAGTTGGAGGAGACTCTTGTAAAATGTATTTTAAAATCTAGAGTAGGAGGAAATTCTTGTAAAATTAATATAAGGTATATACAACTATTAGAAGATAGTCTAGTTCGGATCCAATAAATACTAAATTAAACAATTAGGAGGAGACTCTTGTAAAATGTGTTGTAAGAACTAGAGTAAGAGGGGACTCTTTAAAAATGTACTATAAAGTGTAGAGTAGGAGGAGACTCTTGTAAAATGTATTATAAAATCTAGAGTAGGAGGAAACTCTTGTAAAATTAATATAACCTATATACAACTATTACAAGATAGTCTAGTTCGGATCCAATAAATACTAAACTAAACAATTCCTGTAAAATGTGTTGTAAGAATTAGAGAAAGAGGGGAATCTTTAAAAATGTACTATAAAGTGAAGAGTTTGAGGAGACTCTTGTAAAATGTATTATAAATTCTAGAGTAGGAGGAAATTCTTGTATAATTAATATAAGGTGTATACAACAATTAGAAGATAGTCCAGTTCAGATCCAATAAATATTAAATTAAACAATTAGGAGGTGACTCTTGTAAAATGTGTTGTAAGAACTAGAGTAAGAGGGGAATCTTTAAAAATGTACTATAAAGTCTAGAGTTGGAGGAGACTCTTGTAAAATGTATTATAAAATCTAGAGTAGGAGAAGACTCTTGTAAATTAATATAAGTTATATACAACTATTACAAGATAGTCTAGTTACGATCCCATAAATACTAAGCCAAACATTTCCTATGAAATGTGTTGTAAGAACTAGAGTAAGAGGGGACTCTTTAAAAATGTTCTATAAAGTGTAGAGTGGGAGGAGAACCTTGTAAAATGTATTATAAAATCTAGAGTAGGAGGAGACTCTTGTAAAATTAATATAAGGTATATACAACTATTACAAGATAGTATAGTTCTGATCCACTAAATAATAATTTAAACAATATGGAGGAGACTCTTGTAAATTATTTTGTAAAACAAGAGTAAGAGGGGACTCTTTAAAAATGTACTATAGAGGTTAGAGTAGGAGGAGACTCTTGTAAAATGTATTATGAAATCTAGAGTAGGAGGAGAATCTTGTAAAAATAATATAAGGTATATACAACTATTACAGGATAGTCTAGTTCGGATCCAATATATACTAAACTTAACAATTAGGAGGAGACTCTTGTAAAGTATGTTGTAAAAACAAGAGTAAGAGGGGACTCTTTAAAAATGTACTATAAAGTGTAGAGTAGGAGGAGACTCTTGTAAAATGTATTATAAAATCTAGAGTAGGAGGAAACTCTTGTAAAATTAATATAACCTATATACAACTATAACAAGATTGTCTAGTTCGGATCCAATAAATACTAAACTACAAAATAGAGGAGACTCTTGTAAAATGTGTTGTAAGAACTAGAGTAAGAGGGGACTCTTTAAAAATGTACTATAAAGTCTAGAGGAGACTCTTGTAAAATGTATTATAAAATCTAGAGTAGGACTTGACTCTTGTAAAATTAATATAGGTTATATACAACTATTAAAAGATAGTCTAGTTAGGATCCCATAAATACTAAGCCAAACAATTCCTATTAAATGTGTTATAAGAACTAGAGTAAGATGGGACTCTTTAAAAATGTACTATAAAGTGTAGAGTAGGAGGAGACTCTTGTAAAATTAATATAAGTTATATACAACTATTAGAAGATATTCTAGTTCGGATCCAATAAATACTAAATTAAACAATTAGGAGGAGACTCTTGTATAATGTATTATAAAATCTAGAGTAGGAGGAAACTCTTGTAAAATTAATATAACCTATATACAACTATTACAAGATAGTCTAGTTCGGATCCAATAAATACTAATTTAAAAAAAGGGGAGACTCATGTAAAATGTGTTGTAAGAACTAGAGTAAGAGGAGAATCTCAAAAAATGTACTATAAGGTCTACAGTAGGAGGAGACTCTTGTAAAATTAATATAGGGTATATACAACTATTGAAAGATGGTCTAGTTCGGATCCAATAAATACTAACCTAAACAAATCCTATAAAATTTGTTTTTAGAACTAGAGTAATGGAGGGAATCTTTAAAAATGTACTATAAAGTGGAGTACAGAGTTGGAGGACACGTTTGTAAAATGTATTATAAAATCTATTGTAGGAGGAGACTCTTGTAAAATTAATATAATGTATATATAACTATTACAAGATAGTCTAGTTATTTTAGTATCCAATAAATACTAAATTAAAAAATAGAGGAGACTCTTGTAAAATGTGTTGTAAGAACAAGATTAAGAGGGGAGTATTTAAAAATGTACCATAGAGTCTAGAATAGGAGGAGACTCTTGTAAAATGTATTATAAAATCTAGGGTAAGAGGAGACTCTTTTAAAATTAATATAAGGTATATTCAACTATTACAAGATAGTCTAGTTCGGATCCAAATAATACTAAAATTAACTATTAGGAGGAGACTCTTGTAAAATGTGTTGTAAGAACTAGAGTAAGAGGGGACTCTTTAAAAATGTACTATAAAGTGTAGAGTGGGAGGAGACCCTTGTAAAATGTATTATAAAATCTACAGTAGGAGGAGACTCTTGTAAAATTAATATAAGGTATATACAACTATTACAAGATAGTATAGTTCTGATCCAATAAATACTAATTTAATCAATTCGGAGGAGACTCTTGTAAAGTATGTTGTAAAAACAAGAGTAAGAGGGGACTCTTTAAAAATGTACTATAGAGGTTAGAGTAGGAGGAGACTCTTGTAAAATGTATTATGAAATCTAGAGTAGGAGGAGAATCTTGTAAAATTAATATAAGGTATATACAACTATTACAGGATAGTCTAGTTCGGATCCAATAGATACTAAACTTAACAATTAGGAGGAGACTCTTGTAAAATGTGTTGCAAGAAGTAGAGTAAGAGGGGACTCTTTAAAAATGTACTATAAAGTGTAGAGTAGGAGGAGACTCTTGTAAAATGTATTATAAAATCTAGAGTAGGAGCAAACTCTTGAAAAATTAATATAGCCTATATACAACTATTACAAGATAGTCTAGTTCGCATCCAATATATACAAAATTAAAAAATAGAGGAGACTCTTTTAAAATGTGTTGTAAGAACTAGATTAAGAGGGTGTCCTTAAATATGTACTATAGAGTCTAGAGTAGGAGGAGACTCTTGTAAAATTAATATAGGGTAAATAGAACTATTGCAAGATGGTCTAGTTCGGATCCAATAAATACTAAACTAAACAATTCCTATAAAATGTGTTTTAAGAACGAGAAAAAGAGGGGAATCTTTAAAAATGTACTATAAAGTCGAGAGTTTGAGGAGACTCTTGTAAAATGTGTTGTAAGAACTAGAGTAAGAGAGGACTCTTTAAAAATGTACTATAAAGTCTAGAGTTGGAGTAGACTCTTGTAAAATGTATTATAAAATCTAGAGTAGGACAAGACTCTTGTAAAATTAATATAGGTTATATACAACTATTAAAAGATAGTCTAGTTAGGATCCCATAAATACTAAGCCAAACAATTCCTATGAAATGTGTTATAAGAACTAGAGTAAGAGGGGACTCTTTAAAAATGTACTATAAAGTGTAGAGTAGGATGAGACTTTTGTAAAATTAATATAACCTATATACAACTATTACAAGATAGTCTAGTTCGGATCCAATAAATACTAATTTAAAAAAAGGGGAGACTCTTGTAAAATGTGTTGTAAGAACTAGAGTAAGAGGAGAATCTCAAAAAATGTACTATAAGGTCTAGAGTAGGAGGAGACTCTTGTAAAATTAATATAGGGTATATACAACTATTGAAAGATGGTCTAGTTCGGATCCAATAAATACTAAACTAAACAAATCCTATAAAATTTGTTTTAAGAACTAGAGTAATGGAGGGAATCTTTAAAAATGTACTATAAAATGGAGTACAGAGTTGGAGGACACGTTTGTAAAATGTATTATAAAATCTATAGTAGGAGGAGACTCTTGTAAAATTAATATAATGTATATATAACTATTACAAGATAGTCTAGTTCGGATACAATAAATACTAAACAAAACAAAACCTATAAAATTTGTTTTAAGAACTAGAGTCATGGAGGGAATCTTTAAAAATGTACTATAAAGTGTAGAGTTGGAGGAGACTCTTGTAAAATGTATTTTAAAATCTAGAGTAGGAGGAAATTCTTGTAAAATTAATATAAGGTATATACAACTATTAGAAGATAGTCTAGTTCGGATCCAATAAATACTAAATTAAACAATTAGGAGGAGACTCTTGTAAAATGTGTTGTAAGAACTAGAGTAAGAGGGGACTCTTTAAAAATGTACTATAAAGTGTAGAGTAGGAGGAGACTCTTGTAAAATGTATTATAAAATCTAGAGTAGGAGGAAACTCTTGTAAAATTAATATAACCTATATACAACTATTACAAGATAGTCTAGTTCGGATCCAATAAATACTAAATTAAAAAAAAGAGGAGACTCTTGTAAAATGTGTTGTAAGAACTAGAGTAAGAGGGGAATCTCTAAAAATGTACTATAAGGTCTAGAGTAGGAGGAGACTCTTGTAAAATGTATTATAAAATCTAGAGTAAGAGGAGACTCTTTTAAAATTAATACAAGGTATATACAACTATTACAAGATAGTCTAGTTCGGATCCAATAAATACTAAACTAAACAATTCCTGTAAAATGTGTTGTAAGAATTAGAGAAAGAGGGGAATCTTTAAAAATGTACTATAAAGTGAAGAGTTTGAGGAGACTCTTGTAAAATGTATTATAAATTCTAGAGTAGGAGGAAATTCTTGTATAATTAATATAAGGTATATACAACAATTAGAAGATAGTCCAGTTCAGATCCAATAAATATTAAATTAAACAATTAGGAGGAGACTCTTGTAAAATGTGTTGTAAGAACTAGAGTAAGAGGGGACTCTAAAAATGTACTATAAAGTCTAGAGTTGGAGGAGACTCTTGTAAAATGTATTATAAAATCTAGAGTAGGAGAAGACTCTTGTAAAATTAATATAAGTTATATACAACTATTACAAGATAGTCTAGTTACGATCCCATAAATACTAAGCCAAACATTTCCTATGAAATGTGTTGTAAGAACTAGAGTAAGAGGGGACTCTTTAAAAATGTTCTATAAAGTGTAGAGTGGGAGGAGAACCTTGTAAAATGTATTATAAAATCTAGAGTAGGAGGAGACTCTTGTAAAATTAATATAAGGTATATACAACTATTACAAGATAGTATAGTTCTGATCCACTAAATAATAATTTAAACAATATGGAGGAGACTCTTGTAAAGTATTTTGTAAAACAAGAGTAAGAGGGGACTCTTTAAAAATGTACTATAGAGGTTAGAGTAGGAGGAGACTCTTGTAAAATGTATTATGAAATCTAGAGTAGGAGGAGAATCTTGTAAAAATAATATAAGGTATATACAACTATTACAGGATAGTCTAGTTCGGATCCAATATATACTAAACTTAACAATTAGGAGGAGACTCTTGTAAAGTATGTTGTAAAAACAAGAGTAAGAGGGGACTCTTTAAAAATGTACTATAAAGTGTAGAGTAGGAGGAGACTCTTGTAAAATGTATTATAAAATCTAGAGTAGGAGGAAACTCTTGTAAAATTAATATAACCTATATACAACTATAACAAGATAGTCTAGTTCGGATGCAATAAATACTAATTTAAAAAAAGGGGAGACTCTTGTAAAATGTGTTGTAAGAACTAGAGTAAGAGGAGAATCTCTAAAAATGTACTATAAGGTCTAGAGTAGGAGGAGACTCTTGTAAAATTAATATAGGGTATATACAACTATTGAAAGATGGTCTAGTTCGGATCCAATAAATACTAAACTAAACAAATCCTATAAAATTTGTTTTAAGAACTAGAGTAATGGAGGGAATCTTTAAAAATGTACTATAAAGTGGAGTACAGAGTTGGAGGACACGTTTGTAAAATGTATTATAAAATCTATATAGGAGGAGACTCTTGTAAAATTAATATAACGTATATACAACTATTACAAGATAGTCTAGTTCGGATCCAATAAATACTAAACCAAACAAAACCTATAAAATTTGTTTTAAGAACTAGAGTCATGGAGGGAATTTTTAAAAATGTACTATAAAGTGTAGAGTTGGAGGACACGTTTGTTAAATGTACTATAAAGTGTAGAGTTTGAGGAGACTCTTGTAAAATGTAATATAAAATCTAGAGTAGGAGGAAATTCTTGTAAAATTAATATAAGGTATATACAACTGTTAGAAGATAGTCTAGTTCGGATCCAATAAATACTAAATTAAAAAAACTATTCCTATAAAATGTGTTTTAAGAACTAGAGTAAGAGGGGAATATTTGAAAATGTACTATAAAGTGTAGAGTTTGAGGAGACTCTTGTAAAATGTGTTGTAAGACCTAGAGTAAGAGGGGAATCTCTAAAAATGTACTATAAGGTCTAGAGTAGGAGGAGACTCTTGTAAAATGTATTATAAAATCTAGAGTAAGAGGAGACTCTTTTAAAATTAATACAAGGTATATACAACTATTACAAGATAGTCTAGTTCGGATCCAATAAATACTAAACTAAACAATTCCTGTAAAATGTGTTGTAAGAACTAGAGAAAGAGGGGAATTTTTAAAATGTACTATAAAGAGTAGAGTTGGAGGAGACTCTTGTAAAATGTATTATAAATTCTAGAGTAGGAGGAAATTCTTTAAAATTAATATAAGGTATATACAACTATTAGAAGATAGTCTAGTTCGGATCCAATAAATATTAAATTAAACAATTAGGAGGAGACTCTTGTAAAATGTGTTGTAAGAACTAGAGTAAGAGGGGACTCTTTAAAAATGTACTATAAGGTCTAGAGTAGGAGGAGACACTTGTTAAATGTATTATAAAATCTCGAGTAAGAGGAGACTCTTTTAAAATTAATACAAGGTATATACAACTATTACAAGATAGTCTAGTTCGGATCCAATAAATACTAAACTAAACAATTCCTCTAAAATGTGTTGTAAGAACTAGAGTTTGAGGGGAATCTTTAAAAATGTACTATAAAGTGTAGAGTTGGAGGAGACTCTCGTAAAATGTATTATAAAATCTAGAGTAGAAAGAAATTCTTGTAAAATTAAAATAAGGTATATACAACTATTACAAGATAGTATAGTTCTGATCCAATAAATACTAATTTAAACAATTTGAAGGAGACTCTTGTAAAATATATTGTAAAAACAAGAGTAAGAGGGGACTCTTTAAAAATGTACTATAGAGGTTAGAGTAGGAGGAGACTCTTGTAAAATGTATTATGAAATCTAGAGTAGGAGGAGAATCTTGTAAAATTAATATAAGGTATATACAACTATTACAAGATAGTCTAGTTCGAATCCAATAAATACTAAACTTAACAATTAGGAGGAGACTCTTGTAAAATGTGTTGTAAGATCTAGAGTAAGAAAGGACTCTTTAAAAATGTACTATAAAGTGTAGAGTTGGAGGAGAATCTTGTAAAATGTATTATAAAATCTAGAGTAGGAGGAAATTCATGTAAAATTAATATAAGGTATATACATCTATTAGAAGATAGTCTAGTTCGGATCCAATAAATACTAAATCAAACAATTAGGAGGAGACTCTTGTAAAATGTGTTGTAAGAACTAGAGTAAGAGGGGACTGTTTAAAAATGTACTATAAAATCTAGAGTTGGAGGAGACTCTTGTAAAATGTAGTATAAAATCTAGAGTAGGAGGAGACTCTTGTATAATTAATATAAGTTATATACAACTATTACAAGATAGTCTAGTTAGGATCCCATAAATACTAAGCCAAACAATTCCTATGAAAAGTGTTGTAAGAACTAGAGTAAGGGGGGACTCCTTAAAATGTACTATAAAGTGTATTCTAGGAGGAGACCCTTGTAAAATGTATTATGAAATCTAGAGTAGGAGGAGAATCTTGTAAAATTAATATAAGGTATATACAACTATTACAAGATAGTCTAGTTCGAATCCAATAAATACTAAACTTAACAATTAGGAGGAGACTCTTGTAAAATGTGTTGTAAGATCTAGAGTAAGAAAGGACTCTTTAAAAATGTACTATAAAGTGTAGAGTTGGAGGAGACTCTTGTAAAATGTATTATGAAATCTAGAGTAGGAGGAGATTCTTGTAAAATTAATATAAGGTATATACAACTATTACAAGATAGTCTAGTTCGGATATATTAAATACTAAACTTAACAATTAGGAGGAGACTCTTGTAAAATGTGTTGTAAGAACTAGAGTAAGAGGGGACTCTTTAAAAATGTACTATAAAGTCTAGAGTAGGAGGAGACTCTTGTAAAATGTATTATAAAATCAAGAGTAAGAGGAGACTCTTTTTAAATTAATACAAGATATATACAACTATTACAAGATAGTCTAGTTCGGATTCAATAAATAATAAATTAAAAAATAGATGAGACTCTTGTAAAATGTGCTGTAAGAACTAGATTAAGAGGGGAGTCTTTAAAAATGTACTAGAGAGTCTAGGGTAGGAGGAGATCTTGTAAAATTAATATAAGGTATATACAACTATTACAAGATAGTCTAGTTCGGACCCAATAAATACTAAACTTAACAATTAGGAGGAGACTATTGTAAAATGTGTTGTAAGAACTAGAGTAAGAGGGGACTCTTTAAAAATGTACTATAAAGTGTAGAGTTGGAGGAGACTCTTGTAAAATGTATTATAAAATCTAGAGTAGGAGGAAATTCATGTAAAATTAATATAAGGTATATACAACTATTAGAAGATAGTCTAGTTCGGATCCAATAAATACTAAATTAAACAATTAGGAGGAGACTCTTGTAAAATGTGTTGTAAGAACTAGAGTAAGAGGGGACTGTTTAAAAATGTATTATTAAATCCAGAGTTGGAGGAGACTCTTGTAAAATATATTATAAAATCTAGAGTAGGAGGAGACTCTTGTAAAATTAATATAAGTTATATACAACTTTTGCAAGATAGTCTAGTTAGGATCCCATAAATACTAAGCCAAACAATTCCTATGAAATGTGTTGTAAGAACTAGAGTAAGAGTGGACTGTTTAAAAATGTACTATAAAGTCTAGAGTTAGAGGAGACTCTTGTAAAATTTATTATAAAATCTAGAGTAGGAGGAGACTTTTGTAAAATTAATATAAGTTATATACAACTATTACAAGATAGTCTAGTTCGGATCCAATAAATACTAAACTAAACAATTCCTATAAAATGTGTTTTAAGAATTAGAGTAAGAGGGGAATCTTTAAAAATGTACTATAAAGTGTAGAGTTTGAGGAGACTCTTGTAAAATGTATTATGAAATCTAGAGTAGGTGGAGATCTTGTAAAATTAATATAAGGTATATACAACTATTACAAGATAGTCTAGTTCGGACCCAATAAATACTAAACTTAACAATTAGGAGGAGACTATTGTAAAATGTGTTGTAAGAACTAGAGTAAGAGGGGACTCTTTAAAAATGTACTATAAAGTGTAGAGTTGGAGGAGACTCTTGTAAAATGTATTATAAAATCTAGAGTAGGAGGAAATTCATGTAAAATTAATATAAGGTATATACAACTATTAGAGGATAGTCTAGTTCGGATCCAATAAATACTAAATTAAACAATTAGGAGGAGACTCTTGTAAAATGTGTTGTAAGAACTAGAGTAAGAGGGGACTGTTTAAAAATGTATTATAAAATCCAGAGTTGGAGGAGACTCTTGTAAAATGTATTATAAAATCTAGAGTAGGAGGAGACACTTGTAAAATTAATATAAGTTATATACAACTATTACAAGATAGTCTAGTTAGGATCCCATAAATACTAAGCCAAACAATTCCTATGAAATGTGTTGTAAGAACTAGAGTAAGAGGGGACTGTTTAAAAATGTACTATAAAGTCTAGAGTTAGAGGAGACTCTTGTAAAATGTATTATAAAATCTAGAGTAGGAGGAGACATTTGTAAAATTAATTTAAGTTATATACAACTATTACAAGATAGTCTAGTTCGGATCCAATAAATACTAAACTAAACAATTCCTATAAAATGTGTTTTAAGAATTAGAGTAAGAGGGGAATTTTTAAAAATGAACTATAAAGTGTAGAGTTTGAGGAGACTCTTGTAAAATGTATTATAAAATTTAGAGTAGGAGGAGACTCTTGTAAAATTAATATAAGTTATATACAACTATTACAAGATAGTCTAGTTCGGATCCAATAAATACTAAATTAAACAATTAGGAGGAGACTCTTGTAAAATGTGTTGTAGAAACTAGATTAAGAGGGGAGTCTTTAAAAATGTACTAAAGAGTCTAGAGTAGGAGGGGACTCTTGTAAAATTAATATAAGGTATATACAACTATTAGAAGATAGTCTAATTCGGATCCGATAAATACTAAATTAAAAAATAGAGGAGATTCTTGTAAAATGTGTTGTAAGAACTAGATCAAGAGGGGAGTCTTTAAAAATGTACTAAAGAGTCTAGAGTAGGAGGAGACTCTTGTAAAATTAATGTAGGGTAAATACAACTATTGAAAGATGGTCTAGTTTTGATCCAATAAATACTAAATTAAAAAAATCCTATAAAATTTGTTTTAAGGACTAGAGTAATGGAGGGAATCTTTAAAAATGTACTATAAAGTGTAGAGATAGAGGACACGTTTGTAAAATGTATTATAAAAACTAGAGTAGGAAGAGACTCTTGTAAAATTAATATAACGTATATACAACTATTACAAGATAGTCTAGTTCGGATCCAATAAATACCAAACTAAACAATTCCTCTAAAATGTGTTGTAAAAACTAGAGTTTGAGGGGAATCTTTAAAAATGTACTATAAAGTGTAGAGTTGGAGGAGACTCTCGTAAAATGTATTATAAAATCTAGAGTACGAGGAAATTCTTGTAAAATTAAAATAAGGTATATACAACTATTACAAGATAGTCTAGTTCGGATCCAATAAATACTAAACTTAACAATTAGGAGGAGACTCTTGTAAAATGTGTTGTAAGAACTAGAGTAAGAGGGGACTCTTTAAAAATGTACTATAAAGTGTAGAGTTGGAGGAGACTCTTGTAAAATGTATTATAAAATCTAGAGTAGGAGGAAACTGTTGTAAAATTAATATAACCTATAATCAACTATTACAGGATAGTCTAGTTCGGATCCAATAAATACTAAATTTAAAAAAGAGGAGACTCTTGTAAAATGTGTTGTAAGAACTAGAGTAAGAGGGGAATCTCTAAAAATGTACTATAAGGTCTAGAGTAGGAGGAGACACTTGTTAAATGTATTATAAAATCTAGAGTAAGAGGAGACTCTTTTAAAATTAATACAAGGTATATACAACTATTACAAGATAGTCTAGTTCGGATCCAATAAATACTATATTAAAAAATAAAGGAGACTCTTATAAAATGTGTTGTAAGAACTAGATTAAGAGGGGAGTATTTAAAAATGTACTATAGAGTCTAGAATAGGAGGAGACTCTTGTAAAATTAAAATAGGGTAAATACAACTATTGAAAGATGGTCTTGTTCGGATCCAATAAATACTAAACTAAACAATTCCTGTAAAATGTGTTGTAAGAACTAAAGTAAGAGGGGAATCTTTAAAAATGTACTATAAAGTGTAGAGTTGGAGGAGACTCTTGAAAAATGTATTATAAAATCTAGAGTAGGAGGAAATTCTTGTAAAATTAATATAAGGTATATACAACTATTAGAAGATAGTCTAGTTTGGATCCAATAAATATTATATTAAACAATTAGGAGGAGACTCTTGTAAAATGTGTTGTAAGAACTAGAGTAAGAGGGGACTCTTTAAAAATGTACTATAAAGTGAAGAGTAGGAGGAGACCCTTGTAAAATGTATTATAAAATCTAGAGTAGGAGGAGGCTCTTGTAAAATTAATATAAGATATATACAACTATTACAAGATAGTATAGTTCTGATCCAATAAATACTAATTTAAACAATTTGAAGGAGACTCTTGTAAAATATATTGTAAAAACAAGAGTAAAAGTGGACTCTTTAAAAATGTACTATAGAGGTCAGAGTAGGAGGAGACTCTTGTAAAATGTATTATGAAATCTAGAGTAGGAGGAGAATCTTGTAAAATAATAAAAGGTTTATACAACTATTAGAAGATAGTCTAGTTCGGATTCAATAAATAATAAATTAAAAAATAGAGGAGACTCTTGTAAAATGTGTTGTAAGAACTAGATTAAGAGGGGATTCTTCAAAAATGTACTATAGAGTCTAGAGTAGGAGGAGACTCTAGTAAAATTAATATAGGGTAAATACAACTATTGAAAGATGGTCTAGTTTAGATCCAATAAATACTAAACTAATCAAATCCTATAAAATTTGTTTTAAGAACTAGAGTAATGGAGGGAATCTTTAAAAATGTACTTTAAAGTTTAGAGTTGGAGGACACGTTTGTAAAATGTATTATAAAATCTAGAGTAGGGGGAGACTCTTGTAAAATTAATATAACGTATATACAACTATTACAAGATAGTCTAGTTCGGATCCAATAAATACTAAATTAAACAATTAGGAGGAGACTCTTGTAAAATGTGTTGTAAGAACTAGAGTAAGAGGGGACTCTTTAAAAATGTACTATAGAGGTTAGAGTAGGAGGAGACTCTTGTAAAATGTATTATGAAATCTAGAGTAGGAGGAGAATCTTGTAAAATTAATATAAGGTATATACAACTATTACAAGATAGTTTAGTTCGGATCCAATAAATACTAAACTTAACAATTAGGAGAAGATTCTTGTAAAATGTGTTGTAAGAACTAGAGTAAGAGGGGACTCTTTAAAAATGTACTATAAAGTGTAGAGTTGTAAGAGACCCTTGTAAAATGTATTATAAAATCTAGAGTAGGAGGAAATTCTTGTAAAATTAATATAAGATATATACAACTATTAGAAGATAGTCAAGTTCGGATCCAATAAATACTAAATCAAACAATTAGGAGGTGACTCTTGTAAAATGTGTTGTAAGAACTAGAGTAAGAGGGGACTGTTTAAAAATGTACTATAAAGTCTAGAGTTAGAGGAGACTCTTGTAAAATGTATTATAAAATCTAGAGTAGGGGGAGACTTTTGTAAAATTAATATAAGTTATATACAACTATTACAAGATAGTCTAGTTAGGATCTCATAAATACTAAGCCAAACAATTCCCATGAAATATGTTGTAAGAACTAGAGTAAGAGGGGACTCTTTAAAAATGTACTATAAAGTGTAGAGTAGGAGGAGACCCTTGTAAAATGTATTATAAAATCTAGAGTAGGAGGAGACTCTTGTAAAATTAATATAAGGTATATACAACTATTACAAGATAGCATAGTTCTGATCCAATAAATACTAAATTAAACAATTGGCAGGAGACTCTTGTAAAGTATGCTGTAAAAACAAGAGTAAGAGGGGACTCTTAAAAAATGTACTATAGAGGTTCGAGTAGGAGGAGACTCTTGTAAAATGTATTTTGAAATCTAAAGTAGGAAGAGATTCTTGTAAAATTAATATAAGGTATATACAACTATTACAAGATACTCTAGTTCGGATCTATTAAATACTAAACTTAACAATTAGGAGGAGACTCTTGTAAAATGTGTTGTAATAACTAGAGTAAGAGGGGACTCTTTAAAAATGTACTATAAAGTCTAGAGTAGGAGGAGACTCTTGTAAAATGTATTATAAAATCAAGAGTAAGAGGAGACTCTTTTAAAATTAATACAAGATATATACAACTATTACAAGATAGTCTAGTTCGGATTCAATAAATAATAAATTAAAAAATAGAGGAGACTCTTGTAAAATGTGCTGTAAGAACTAGATTAAGAGAGGAGTCTTTAAAAATGTACTAGAGAGTCTAGGGTAGGAGGAGACTCTTGTAAAATTAATATAACGTATGTACAACTATTACAAGATAGTCTAGTTCGGATCCAATAAATACTAAACTAAACAAATCCTATAAAAGTTGTTTTAAGAACTAGAGTAATGGAGGGAATCTTTCAAAATGTAATGTAAAGTGTAGAGTTGGAGGACACGTTTGTAAAATGTACTATAAAGTCTAGAGTTGGAGGAGACTCTTGTAAAATGTATTATAAAATCTAGAGTAGGAGGAAATTCTTGTAAAATTAATATAAGGTATATACAACTATTAGAAGATAGTCTAGTTCGGATCCAATAAATACTAAATTAAACAATTAGGAGGAGACTCTTGTAAAATGTGTTGTAAGAACTAGAGTAAGAGGGGACTGTTTAAAAATGTACTATAAAGTCTAGAGTTAGAGGAGACTCTTGTAAAATGTATTATAAAATCTAGTTTAGGAGGAGACTTTTGTAAAATTAATATAGGTTATATACAACTATTACAAGATAGTCTAGTTCGGGTCCAATAAATACTAAACTAAACAATTCCTATAAAATGTGTTTTAAGAATTAGAGTAAGAGGGGGCTGTTTAAAAATGTACTATAAAGTCTAGAGTTAGAGGAGACTCTTGTAAAATGTATTATAAAATCTAGAGTAGGAGGAGACTCTTGTAAAATTAATATAACGTATATACAACTATTACAAGATAGTCTAGTTCGGACCCAATAAATACTAAACTTAACAATTAGGAGGAGACTATTGTAAAATGTGTTGTAAGAACTAGAGTAAGAGGGGACTCTTTAAAAATGTACTATAAAGTGTAGAGTTGGAGGAGACTCTTGTAAAATGTATTATAAAATCTAGAGTAGGAGGAGACTCTTGTAAAATTAATATAACGTATATACAACTATTAGAAGATAGTCTAGTTCGGATCCAATAAATACTAAATTAAACAATTAGGAGGAGACTCTTGTAAAATGTGTTGTAAGATATAGAGTAAGAGGGGACTGTTTAAAAATGTATTATAAAATCCAGAGTTGGAGGAGACTTTTGTAAAATGTATTATAAAATCTAGAGTAGGAGGAGACTCTTGTAAAATTAATATAAGTTATATACAACTATTACAAGATAGTCTAGTTAGGATCCCATAAATACTAAGCCAAACAATTCCTATGAAATGTGTTGTAAGAACTAGAGTAAGAGGGGGCTGTTTAAAAATGTACTATAAAGTCTAGAGTTAGAGGAGACTCTTGTAAAATGTATTATAAAATCTAGAGTAGGAGGAGACTTTTGTAAAATTAATTTAAGTTATATACAACTATTACAAGATAGTCTAGTTCGGATCCAATAAATACTAAACTAAACAATTCCTATAAAATGTGTTTTAAGAATTAGAGTAAGAGGGGAATCTTTAAAAATGTACTATAAAGTGTAGAGTTTGAGGAGACTCTTGTAAAATGTATTATAAAATTTAGAGTAGGAGGAGACTCTTGTAAAATTAATATAAGTTATATACAACTATTACAAGATAGTGTAGTTCGGATCCAATAAATACTAAATCAAACAATTAGGAGGAGACTCTTGTAAAATGTGTTGTAGGAACTAGATTAAGAGGGGAGTCTTTAAAAATGTACTAAAGAGTCTAGAGTAGGAGGAGACTCTTGTAAAATTAATATAAGGTATATACAACTATTAGAAGATAGTCTAATTCGGATCTGATAAATACTAAATTAAAAAATAGAGGAGATTCTTGTAAAATGTGTTGTAAGAACTAGATTAAAAGGGGAGTCTTTAAAAATGTACTAAAGAGTCTAGAGTAGGAGGAGACTCTTGTAAAATGAATGTAGGGTAAATACAACTATTGAAAGATGGTCTAGTTTGGATCCAATAAATACTAAACTAAAAAAATCCTATAAAATTTGTTTTAAGGACTAGAGTAATGGAGGGAATCTTTAAAAATGTACTATAAAGTGTAGAGATAGAGGACACGTTTGTAAAATGTATTATAAAAACTAGAGTAGGAAGAGACTCTTGTAAAATTAATATAACGTATATACAACTATTACAAGATAGTCTAGTTCGGATCCAATAAATACTAAACTAAACAATTCCTCTAAAATGTGTTGTAAAAACTAGAGTTTGAGGGGAATCTTTAAAAATGTACTATAAAGTGTAGAGTTGGAGGAGACTCTCGTAAAATGTATTATAAAATCTAGAGTAGGAGGAAATTCTTGTAAAATTAAAATAAGGTATATACAACTATTACAAGATAGTCTAGTTCGGATCCAATAAATACTAAACTTAACAATTAGGAGGAGACTCTTGTAAAATGTGTTGTGAGAACTAGAGTAAGAGGGGACTCTTTAAAAATGTACTATAAAGTGTAGAGTAGGAGGAGACTCTTGTAAAATGTATTATAAAATCTAGAGTAGGAGGAAACTGTTGTAAAATTAATATAACCTATAATCAACTATTACAGGATAGTCTAGTTCGGATCCAATAAATACTAAATTTAAAAAAGATGAGACTCTTGTAAAATGTGTTGTAAGAACTAGAGTAAGAGGGGAATCTCTAAAAATGTACTATAAGGTCTAGAGTAGGAGGAGACACTTGTTAAATGTATTATAAAATCTAGAGTAAGTGGAGACTCTTTTAAAATTAATACAAGGTATATACAACTATTACAAGATAGTCTAGTTCGGATCCAATAAATACTAAACCAAACAATTCCTCTAAAATGTGTTGTAAGAACTAGAGTTTGAGGGGAATCTTTAAAAATGTACTATAAAGTGTAGAGTTGGAGGAGACTCTCGTAAAATGTATTATAAAATCTAGAGTAGGAGGAAATTTTTCAAATTAAAATAAGGTATATACAACTATTACAAGATAGTCTAGTTCGGATCCAATAAATACTAAATTAAAAAATAAAGGAGACTCTTATAAAATGTGTTGTAAGAACTAGATTAAGAGGGGAGTATTTAAAAATGTACTATAGAGTCTAGAATAGGAGGAGACTCTTGTAAAATTAAAATAAGGTAAATACAACTATTGAAAGATGGTCCCTTTCGGATCCAATAAATACTAAACTAAACAATTCCTGTAAAATGTGTTGTAAGAACTAGAGTAAGAGGGGAATCTTTAAAAATGTACTATAAAGTGTAGAGTTTGAGGAGACTCTTGTAAAATGTATTATAAAATTTAGAGTAGGAGGAGACTCTTGTAAAATTAATATAAGTTATATACAACTATTACAAGATAGTGTAGTTCGGATCCAATAAATACTAAATTAAACAATTAGGAGGAGACTCTTGTAAAATGTGTTGTAGGAACTAGATTAAGAGGGGAGTCTTTAAAAATGTACTAAAGAGTCTAGAGTAGGAGGAGACTCTTGTAAAATTAATATAAGGTATATACAACTATTAGAAGATAGTCTAATTCGGATCCGATAAATACTAAATTAAAAAATAGAGGAGATTCTTGTAAAATGTGTTGTAAGAACTAGATTAAAAGGGGAGTCTTTAAAAATGTACTAAAGAGTCTAGAGTAGGAGGAGACTCTTGTAAAATTAATGTAGGGTAAATACAACTATTGAAAGATGGTCTAGTTTGGATCCAATAAATACTAAACTAAAAAAATCCTATAAAATTTGTTTTAAGGACTAGAGTAATGGAGGGAATCTTTAAAAATGTACTATAAAGTGTAGAGATAGAGGACACGTTTGTAAAATGTATCTTAAAAACTAGAGTAGGAAGAGACTCTTGTAAAATTAATATAACGTATATACAACTATTACAAGATAGTCTAGTTCGGATCCAATAAATACTAAACTAAACAATTCCTCTAAAATGTGTTGTAAAAACTAGAGTTTGAGGGGAATCTTTAAAAATGTACTATAAAGTGTAGAGTTGGAGGAGACTCTCGTAAAATGTATTATAAAATCTAGAGTAGGAGGAAATTCTTGTAAAATTAAAATAAGGTATATACAACTATTACAAGATAGTCTAGTTCGGATCCAATAAATACTAAACTTAACAATTAGGAGGAGACTCTTGTAAAATGTGTTGTGAGAACTAGAGTAAGAGGGGACTCTTTAAAAATGTACTATAAAGTGTAGAGTAGGAGGAGACTCTTGTAAAATGTATTATAAAATCTAGAGTAGGAGGAAACTGTTGTAAAATTAATATAACCTATAATCAACTATTACAGGATAGTCTAGTTCGGATCCAATAAATACTAAATTTAAAAAAGATGAGACTCTTGTAAAATGTGTTGTAAGAACTAGAGTAAGAGGGGACTCTTTAAAAATGTACTATAAAGTGTAGAGTAGGAGGAGACCCTTGTAAAATGTATTATAAAATCTAGAATAGGAGGAGGCTCTTGTAAAATTAATATAAGATATATACAACTATTACAAGATAGTATAGTTCTGATCCAATAAATACTAATTTAAACAATTTGAAGGAGACTCTTGTAAAATATATTGTAAAAACAAGAGTAAAAGTGGACTCTTCAAAAATGTACTATAGAGGTCAGAGTAGGAGGAGACTCTTGTAAAATGTATTATGAAATCTAGAGTAGGAGGAGAATCTTGTAAAGTTAATATAAGGAATATACAACTATTACAAGATAGTCTAGTTCGGATCCAATAAATACTAAACTTAACAATTAGGAGGAGACTCTTGTAAAATGTGTTGTAAGATCTAGAGTAAGAAAGAACTCTTTAAAAATGTACTATAAAGTTTAGAGTTGGAGGAGACTCTTGTAAAATGTATTATAAAATCTAGAGTAGGAGGAAATTCATGTAAAATTAATATAAGGTATATACAACTATTAGAAGATAGTCTAGTTCGGATTCAATAAATACTAAATTAAACAATTAGGAGGAGACTCTTGTAAAATGTGTTGTAAGAACTAGAGTAAGAGGGGACTGTTTAAAAATGTACTATAAAATCTAGAGTTGGAGGAGACTCTTGTAAAATGTATTAAAAATCTAGAGTAGGAGGAGACTCTTGTAAAATGTGTTGTAAGAACTAGAGTAAGAGGGGACTTTTTAAAAATGTATTATAGAGGTTAGAGTAGGAGAAGACTCTTGTTAATTGTATTATGAAATCTAGAGTAGGACGAGATCTTGTAAATTTAATATAAGGTATATACAACTATTACAAGATAGTCTAGTTCGGACCCAATAAATACTAAACTTAACAATTAGGAGGAGACTATTGTAAAATGTGTTGTAAGAACTAGAGTAAGAGGGGACTCTTTAAAAATGAACTATAAAGTGTAGAGTTGGAGGAGACTCTTGTAAAATGTATTATAAAATCTAGAGTAGGAGGAAATTCTTGTAAAATTAATATAAGAAATATACAGCTATTACAAGATAGTCTAGTTCTGATCCAATAAATACTAATTTAAACAATTTGGAGGAGACTCTCGTAAAGTATATTGTAAAAACAAGAGTAAGAGGGGACTCTTTAAAAATGTACTATAGAGGTTAGAGTAGGAGAAGACTCTTGTAAATTGTATTATGAAATCTAGAGTAGGAGGAGACTCTTGTAAAATTAATATAATATATACAACTATTACAAGATAGTCTAGTTAGGATCCCAAAATACTAAGCCAAACAATTCCTATGAAATGTGTTGTAAGAACTAGAGTAATAGGGGACTCTTTAAAAATTTACTATAAAGTGTAGAGTAGGAGGAGACCCTTGTAAAATGTATTATAAAATCTAGAGTAGGTGGAGACTCTTGTAAAATTAATATAAGGTATATACAACTATTACAAGATAGCATAGTTCTGATCCAATAAATACTAATTTAAACAAATTGGAGGATTTAGTAAAGTATGTTTTAAAATCAAGAGTAAGAGGGGACTGTTAAAAAATGTACTATAGAGGTTCGAGTAGGAGGAGACTCTTGTCAAATGTATTAAGAAATCTAGAGTAGAAGGAGAATCTTGTAAAATAAATATAAGGTATATACAACTATTAGAAGATAGTCTAGTTCGGATCTATTAAATACTAAACTTAACAATTAGGAGGAGACTCTTGTAAAATGTATTTTAAAATCTAGAGTAAGAGGAGACTCTTTTAAAATTCATACAAGTTATATACAACTATTACAAGATAGTCTAGTTCGGATCCAATAAATACTAAATTAAAAAATAGAGGAGACTCTTGTAAAATGTGTTGTAGGAACTAGATTAAGAGGGGAGTCTTTAAAAATGTACTATAAAGTCTAGAGTTGGAGGAGACTCTTGTAAAATGTATTATAAAATCTAGAGTAGGAGGAGACTCTTGTAAAATTAATATAAGTTATATACAACTATTTCAAGATAGTCTAGTTAGGATCCCATAAATACTAAGCCAAACAATTATTATTAAATGTGTTGTGAGAACTAGAGTAAGAGGGGACTCTTTAAAAATGTACTATAAAGTGTAGAGTAGGAGGAGACTCTTGTAAAATGTATTATAAAATCTAGAGTAGGAGGAAACTGTTGTAAAATTAATATAACCTATAATCAACTATTACAGGATAGTCTAGTTCGGATCCAATAAATACTAAATTTAAAAAAGATGAGACTCTTGTAAAATGTGTTGTAAGAACTAGAGTAAGAGGGGAATCTCTAAAAATGTACTATAAGGTCTAGAGTAGGAGGAGACACTTGTTAAATGTATTATAAAATCTAGAGTAAGTGGAGACTCTTTTAAAATTAATACAAGGTATATACAACTATTACAAGATAGTCTAGTTCGGATCCAATAAATACTAAACCAAACAATTCCTCTAAAATGTGTTGTAAGAACTAGAGTTTGAGGGGAATCTTTAAAAATGTACTATAAAGTGTAGAGTTGGAGGAGACTCTCGTAAAATGTATTATAAAATCTAGAGTAGGAGGAAATTTTTCAAATTAAAATAAGGTATATACAACTATTACAAGATAGTCTAGTTCGGATCCAATAAATACTAAATTAAAAAATAAAGGAGACTCTTATAAAATGTGTTGTAAGAACTAGATTAAGAGGGGAGTATTTAAAAATGTACTATAGAGTCTAGAATAGGAGGAGACTCTTGTAAAATTAAAATAAGGTAAATACAACTATTGAAAGATGGTCCCTTTCGGATCCAATAAATACTAAACTAAACAATTCCTGTAAAATGTGTTGTAAGAACTAGAGTAAGAGGGGAATCTTTAAAAATGTACTATAAAGTGTAGAGTTTGAGGAGACTCTTGTAAAATGTATTATAAAATTTAGAGTAGGAGGAGACTCTTGTAAAATTAATATAAGTTATATACAACTATTACAAGATAGTGTAGTTCGGATCCAATAAATACTAAATTAAACAATTAGGAGGAGACTCTTGTAAAATGTGTTGTAGGAACTAGATTAAGAGGGGAGTCTTTAAAAATGTACTAAAGAGTCTAGAGTAGGAGGAGACTCTTGTAAAATTAATATAAGGTATATACAACTATTAGAAGATAGTCTAATTCGGATCCGATAAATACTAAATTAAAAAATAGAGGAGATTCTTGTAAAATGTGTTGTAAGAACTAGATTAAAAGGGGAGTCTTTAAAAATGTACTAAAGAGTCTAGAGTAGGAGGAGACTCTTGTAAAATTAATGTAGGGTAAATACAACTATTGAAAGATGGTCTAGTTTGGATCCAATAAATACTAAACTAAAAAAATCCTATAAAATTTGTTTTAAGGACTAGAGTAATGGAGGGAATCTTTAAAAATGTACTATAAAGTGTAGAGATAGAGGACACGTTTGTAAAATGTATTATAAAAACTAGAGTAAGAAGAGACTCTTGTAAAATTAATATAACGTATATACAACTATTACAAGATAGTCTAGTTCGGATCCAATAAATACTAAACTAAACAATTCCTCTAAAATGTGTTGTAAAAACTAGAGTTTGAGGGGAATCTTTAAAAATGTACTATAAAGTGTAGAGTTGGAGGAGACTCTCGTAAAATGTATTATAAAATCTAGAGTAGGAGGAAATTCTTGTAAAATTAAAATAAGGTATATACAACTATTACAAGATAGTCTAGTTCGGATCCAATAAATACTAAACTTAACAATTAGGAGGAGACTCTTGTAAAATGTGTTGTGAGAACTAGAGTAAGAGGGGACTCTTTAAAAATGTACTATAAAGTGTAGAGTAGGAGGAGACTCTTGTAAAATGTATTATAAAATCTAGAGTAGGAGGAAACTGTTGTAAAATTAATATAACCTATAATCAACTATTACAGGATAGTCTAGTTCGGATCCAATAAATACTAAATTTAAAAAAGATGAGACTCTTGTAAAATGTGTTGTAAGAACTAGAGTAAGAGGGGACTCTTTAAAAATGTACTATAAAGTGTAGAGTAGGAGGAGACCCTTGTAAAATGTATTATAAAATCTAGAATAGGAGGAGGCTCTTGTAAAATTAATATAAGATATATACAACTATTACAAGATAGTATAGTTCTGATCCAATAAATACTAATTTAAACAATTTGAAGGAGACTCTTGTAAAATATATTGTAAAAACAAGAGTAAAAGTGGACTCTTTAAAAATGTACTATAGAGGTCAGAGTAGGAGGAGACTCTTGTAAAATGTATTATGAAATCTAGAGTAGGAGGAGAATCTTGTAAAGTTAATATAAGGAATATACAACTATTACAAGATAGTCTAGTTCGGATCCAATAAATACTAAACTTAACAATTAGGAGGAGACTCTTGTAAAATGTGTTGTAAGATCTAGAGTAAGAAAGAACTCTTTAAAAATGTACTATAAAGTTTAGAGTTGGAGGAGACTCTTGTAAAATGTATTATAAAATCTAGAGTAGGAGGAAATTCATGTAAAATTAATATAAGGTATATACAACTATTAGAAGATAGTCTAGTTCGGATTCAATAAATACTAAATTAAACAATTAGGAGGAGACTCTTGTAAAATGTGTTGTAAGAACTAGAGTAAGAGGGGACTGTTTAAAAATGTACTATAAAATCTAGAGTTGGAGGAGACTCTTGTAAAATGTATTAAAAATCTAGAGTAGGAGGAGACTCTTGTAAAATGTGTTGTAAGAACTAGAGTAAGAGGGGACTTTTTAAAAATGTATTATAGAGGTTAGAGTAGGAGAAGACTCTTGTTAATTGTATTATGAAATCTAGAGTAGGACGAGATCTTGTAAATTTAATATAAGGTATATACAACTATTACAAGATAGTCTAGTTTGGACCCAATAAATACTAAACTTAACAATTAGGAGGAGACTATTGTAAAATGTGTTGTAAGAACTAGAGTAAGAGGGGACTCTTTAAAAATGAACTATAAAGTGTAGAGTTGGAGGAGACTCTTGTAAAATGTATTATAAAATCTAGAGTAGGAGGAAATTCTTGTAAAATTAATATAAGAAATATACAGCTATTACAAGATAGTCTAGTTCTGATCCAATAAATACTAATTTAAACAATTTGGAGGAGACTCTCGTAAAGTATATTGTAAAAACAAGAGTAAGAGGGGACTCTTTAAAAATGTACTATAGAGGTTAGAGTAGGAGAAGACTCTTGTAAATTGTATTATGAAATCTAGAGTAGGAGGAGACTCTTGTAAAATTAATATAATATATACAACTATTACAAGATAGTCTAGTTAGGATCCCAAAATACTAAGCCAAACAATTCCTATGAAATGTGTTGTAAGAACTAGAGTAATAGGGGACTCTTTAAAAATTTACTATAAAGTGTAGAGTAGGAGGAGACCCTTGTAAAATGTATTATAAAATCTAGAGTAGGTGGAGACTCTTGTAAAATTAATATAAGGTATATACAACTATTACAAGATAGCATAGTTCTGATCCAATAAATACTAATTTAAACAAATTGGAGGATTTAGTAAAGTATGTTTTAAAATCAAGAGTAAGAGGGGACTGTTAAAAAATGTACTATAGAGGTTCGAGTAGGAGGAGACTCTTGTCAAATGTATTAAGAAATCTAGAGTAGAAGGAGAATCTTGTAAAATAAATATAAGGTATATACAACTATTAGAAGATAGTCTAGTTCGGATCTATTAAATACTAAACTTAACAATTAGGAGGAGACTCTTGTAAAATGTATTTTAAAATCTAGAGTAAGAGGAGACTCTTTTAAAATTCATACAAGTTATATACAACTATTACAAGATAGTCTAGTTCGGATCCAATAAATACTAAATTAAAAAATAGAGGAGACTCTTGTAAAATGTGTTGTAGGAACTAGATTAAGAGGGGAGTCTTTAAAAATGTACTATAAAGTCTAGAGTTGGAGGAGACTCTTGTAAAATGTATTATAAAATCTAGAGTAGGAGGAGACTCTTGTAAAATTAATATAAGTTATATACAACTATTTCAAGATAGTCTAGTTAGGATCCCATAAATACTAAGCCAAACAATTATTATTAAATGTGTTGTAAGAACTAGAGTAAGAGGGGACTCTTTAAAAATGTACTTTAAAGTGTAGACTAGGAGGAGACCCTTGTAAAATGTATTATAAAATCTAGAGTAGGAGGAGACTCTTGTAAAATTAATATAAGGTATATACAACTATTACAAGATAGTCTAGTTCGGATCCAATAAATACTAAACTTAACAATTAGAAGGAGACTCTTGTAAAATGTGTTTTAAGAACTAGAGTAAGAGGGGACTCTTTAAAAATGTACTTTAATGCGTAGAGTTGGAGGAGACTCTTGTAAAATGTATTATAAAATCTAGAGTAGGAGGAAATTCTTGTAAAATTAATATAAGATATATACAACTATTACAAGATAGTCTAGTTCGGATCCAATAAATACTAAATTAAACAATTAGGAGGAGACTCTTGTAAAATGTGTTGTAAGAACTAGAGTAAGAAGGGACTGTTTAAAAATGTACTATAAAGCCTAGAGTTGGAGGAGACTCTTGTAAAATGTATTATAAAATCTAGAGTAGGAGGAGACTCTTGTAAAATTATATAATATATACAACTATTACAAGATAGTCTAGTTAGGATCCCATAAATACTAAGCCAAACAATTCCTATGAAATGTGTTGTAAGAACTAGAGTAATAGGGGACTCTTTAAAAATGTACTATAAAGTGTAGAGTAGGAGGAGACCCTTGTAAAATGTATTATAAAATCTAGAGTAGGAGGAGACTCTTGTAAAATTAATATAAGGTATATACAACTATTACAAGATAGTCTAGTTCGGATCTATTAAATACTAAACTTGACAATTAGGAGGAGACTCTTGTAAAATGTGTTGTAAGAACTGGAGTAAGAGGGGACTCTTTAAAAATTTACTATAAAGTGTAGACTAGGAGGAGACTCTTGTAAAATGTATTTTAAAATCTAGAGTAAGAGAAGACTCTTTTAAAATTCATACAAGGTATATACAACTATTACAAGATAGTCTAGTTCGGATCCAATAAATACTAAATTAAAAATAGAGGAGACTCTTGTAAAATGTGTTGTAGGAACTAGATTAAGAGGGGAGTCTTTAAAAATGTACTATAAAGTCTAGATTTGGAGGAGACTCTTGTAAAATGTATTATAAAATCTAGAGTAGGAGGAGACTCTTGTAAAATTAATATAAGTTATACACAACTATTACAAGATAGTCTAGTTAGGATCCCATAAATACTAAGCCAATTAGTTCCTATGAAATGTGTTGTAAGAAATAGAGTAAGAGGGGACTCTTTAAAAATGTACTATAAAGTGTAGAGTAGGAGGAGACCCTTGTAAAATGTATTATAAAATCTAGAGTAGGAGGAGACTCTTGTAAAATTAATATAAGGTATATACAACTATTACAAGATAGCATAGTTCTGATCCAATAAATATTAATTTAAACAATTTGGAGAATACTCTTGTAAGGTATATTGTAAAAACAAGAGTAAGAGGGGACTCTTTAAAAATGTACTATAGAGGTTAGAGTTGGAGGAGACTCTTGTAAAATGTATTATAAAATCTAGAGTAGGAGGAGACTCTTGTAAAATTAATATAAGTTATATACAACTATTTCAAGATAGTCTAGTTAGGATCCCATAAATACTAAGCCAAACAATTATTATTAAATGTGTTGTAAGAACTAGAGTAAGAGGGGACTCTTTAAAAATGTACTTTAAAGTGTAGAGTAGGAGGAGACCCTTGTAAAATGTATTATAAAATATAGAGTAGGAGGAGACTCTTGTAAAATTAATATAAGGTATATACAACTATTACAAGATAGTCTAGTTCGGATCCAATAAATACTAATTTAAACAATTAGGAGTTGACTCTTGTAAAATGTGTTGTAAGAACTAGAGTAAGAGGGGACTGTTTAAAAATGTACTATAAAGTCTAGAGTTAGAGGAGACTCTTGTAAAATGTATTATAAAATCTAGAGTAGGAGGAGACTCTTGTAAAATTAATACAAGGTATATACAACTATTACAAGATAGTCTAGTTCGGATCGAATAAATACTAAACCAAACAATTCCTCTAAAATGTGTTGTAAGAACTAGAGTAAGAGGGGAATCTTTAAAAATATACTATAAAGTGTAGAGTTGGAGGAGACTCTTGAAAAATGTATTATAAAATCTAGAGTAGGAGGAAATTCTTGTAAAATTAATATAAGGTATATACAACTATTAGAAGATACTCTAGTTTGGATCCAATAAATATTATATTAAACAATTAGGAGGAGACTCTTGTAAAATGTGTTGTAAGAACTAGAGTAAGAGGGGACTCTTTAAAAATGTACTATAAAGTGTAGAGTAGGAGGAGACCCTTGTAAAATGTATTATAAAATCTAGAATAGGAGGAGGCTCTTGTAAAATTAATATAAGATATATACAACTATTACAAGATAGTATAGTTCTGATCCAATAAATACTAATTTAAACAATTTGAAGGAGACTCTTGTAAAATATATTGTATAAACAAGAGTAAAAGTGGACTCTTTAAAAATGTACTATAGAGGTCAGAGTAGGAGGAGACTCTTGTAAAATGTATTATGAAATCTAGAGTAGGAGGAGAATCTTGTAAAGTTAATATAAGGAATATACAACTATTACAAGATAGTCTAGTTCGGATCCAATAAATACTAAACTTAACAATTAGGAGGAGACTCTTGTAAAATGTGTTGTAAGATCTAGAGTAAGAAAGAACTCTTTAAAAATGTACTATAAAGTTTAGAGTTGGAGGAGACTCTTGTAAAATGTATTATAAAATCTAGAGTAGGAGGAAATTCATGTAAAATTAATATAAGGTATATACAACTATTAGAAGATAGTCTAGTTCGGATTCAATAAATACTAAATTAAACAATTAGGAGGAGACTCTTGTAAAATGTGTTGTAAGAACTAGAGTAAGAGGGGACTGTTTAAAAATGTACTATAAAATCTAGAGTTGGAGGAGACTCTTGTAAAATGTATTAAAAATCTAGAGTAGGAGGAGACTCTTGTAAAATGTGTTGTAAGAACTAGAGTAAGAGGGGACTTTTTAAAAATGTATTATAGAGGTTAGAGTAGGAGAAGACTCTTGTTAATTGTATTATGAAATCTAGAGTAGGACGAGATCTTGTAAATTTAATATAAGGTATATACAACTATTACAAGATAGTCTAGTTCGGACCCAATAAATACTAAACTTAACAATTAGGAGGAGACTATTGTAAAATGTGTTGTAAGAACTAGAGTAAGAGGGGACTCTTTAAAAATGAACTATAAAGTGTAGAGTTGGAGGAGACTCTTGTAAAATGTATTATAAAATCTAGAGTAGGAGGAAATTCTTGTAAAATTAATATAAGAAATATACAGCTATTACAAGATAGTCTAGTTCTGATCCAATAAATACTAATTTAAACAATTTGGAGGAGACTCTCGTAAAGTATATTGTAAAAACAAGAGTAAGAGGGGACTCTTTAAAAATGTACTATAGAGGTTAGAGTAGGAGAAGACTCTTGTAAATTGTATTATGAAATCTAGAGTAGGAGGAGACTCTTGTAAAATTAATATAATATATACAACTATTACAAGATAGTCTAGTTAGGATCCCAAAATACTAAGCCAAACAATTCCTATGAAATGTGTTGTAAGAACTAGAGTAATAGGGGACTCTTTAAAAATTTACTATAAAGTGTAGAGTAGGAGGAGACCCTTGTAAAATGTATTATAAAATCTAGAGTAAGTGGAGACTCTTGTAAAATTAATATAAGGTATATACAACTATTACAAGATAGCATAGTTCTGATCCAATAAATACTAATTTAAACAAATTGGAGGATTTAGTAAAGTATGTTTTAAAATCAAGAGTAAGAGGGGACTGTTAAAAAATGTACTATAGAGGTTCGAGTAGGAGGAGACTCTTGTCAAATGTATTAAGAAATCTAGAGTAGAAGGAGAATCTTGTAAAATAAATATAAGGTATATACAACTATTAGAAGATAGTCTAGTTCGGATCTATTAAATACTAAACTTAACAATTAGGAGGAGACTCTTGTAAAATGTATTTTAAAATCTAGAGTAAGAGGAGACTCTTTTAAAATTCATACAAGTTATATACAACTATTACAAGATAGTCTAGTTCGGATCCAATAAATACTAAATTAAAAAATAGAGGAGACTCTTGTAAAATGTGTTGTAAGAACTAGATTAAGAGGGGAGTCTTTAAAAATGTACTATAAAGTCTAGAGTTGGAGGAGACTCTTGTAAAATGTATTATAAAATCTAGAGTAGGAGGAGACTCTTGTAAAATTAATATAAGTTATATACAACTATTTCAAGATAGTCTAGTTAGGATCCCATAAATACTAAGCCAAACAATTATTATTAAATGTGTTGTAAGAACTAGAGTAAGAGGGGACTCTTTAAAAATGTACTTTAAAGTGTAGACTAGGAGGAGACCCTTGTAAAATGTATTATAAAATCTAGAGTAGGAGGAGACTCTTGTAAAATTAATATAAGGTATATACAACTATTACAAGATAGTCTAGTTCGGATCCAATAAATACTAAACTTAACAATTAGAAGGAGACTCTTGTAAAATGTGTTTTAAGAACTAGAGTAAGAGGGGACTCTTTAAAAATGTACTTTAATGCGTAGAGTTGGAGGAGACTCTTGTAAAATGTATTATAAAATCTAGAGTAGGAGGAAATTCTTGTAAAATTAATATAAGATATATACAACTATTACAAGATAGTCTAGTTCGGATCCAATAAATACTAAATTAAACAATTAGGAGGAGACTCTTGTAAAATGTGTTGTAAGAACTAGAGTAAGAAGGGACTGTTTAAAAATGTACTATAAAGCCTAGAGTTGGAGGAGACTCTTGTAAAATGTATTATAAAATCTAGAGTAGGAGGAGACTCTTGTAAAATTATATAATATATACAACTATTACAAGATAGTCTAGTTAGGATCCCATAAATACTAAGCCAAACAATTCCTATGAAATGTGTTGTAAGAACTAGAGTAATAGGGGACTCTTTAAAAATGTACTATAAAGTGTAGAGTAGGAGGAGACCCTTGTAAAATGTATTATAAAATCTAGAGTAGGAGGAGACTCTTGTAAAATTAATATAAGGTATATACAACTATTACAAGATAGTCTAGTTCGGATCTATTAAATACTAAACTTGACAATTAGGAGGAGACTCTTGTAAAATGTGTTGTAAGAACTGGAGTAAGAGGGGACTCTTTAAAAATGTACTATAAAGTGTAGACTAGGAGGAGACTCTTGTAAAATGTATTTTAAAATCTAGAGTAAGAGAAGACTCTTTTAAAATTCATACAAGGTATATACAACTATTACAAGATAGTCTAGTTCGGATCCAATAAATACTAAATTAAAAAATAGAGGAGACTCTTGTAAAATGTGTTGTAGGAACTAGATTAAGAGGGGAGTCTTTAAAAATGTACTATAAAGTCTAGATTTGGAGGAGACTCTTGTAAAATGTATTATAAAATCTAGAGTAGGAGGAGACTCTTGTAAAATTAATATAAGTTATACACAAATATTACAAGATAGTCTAGTTAGGATCCCATAAATACTAAGCCAATTAGTTCCTATGAAATGTGTTGTAAGAAATAGAGTAAGAGGGGACTCTTTAAAAATGTACTATAAAGTGTAGAGTAGGAGGAGACCCTTGTAAAATGTATTATAAAATCTAGAGTAGGAGGAGACTCTTGTAAAATTAATATAAGGTATATACAACTATTACAAGATAGCATAGTTCTGATCCAATAAATATTAATTTAAACAATTTGGAGAATACTCTTGTAAGGTAAATTGTAAAAACAAGAGTAAGAGGGGACTCTTTAAAAATGTACTATAGAGGTTAGAGTTGGAGGAGACTCTTGTAAAATGTATTATAAAATCTAGAGTAGGAGGAGACTCTTGTAAAATTAATATAAGTTATATACAACTATTTCAAGATAGTCTAGTTAGGATCCCATAAATACTAAGCCAAACAATTATTATTAAATGTGTTGTAAGAACTAGAGTAAGAGGGGACTCTTTAAAAATGTACTTTAAAGTGTAGAGTAGGAGGAGACCCTTGTAAAATGTATTATAAAATATAGAGTAGGAGGAGACTCTTGTAAAATTAATGTAAGGTATATACAACTATTACAAGATAGTCTAGTTCGGATCCAATAAATACTAATTTAAACAATTAGGAGTTGACTCTTGTAAAATGTGTTGTAAGAACTAGAGTAAGAGGGGACTGTTTAAAAATGTACTATAAAGTCTAGAGTTGGAGGAGACTCTTGTAAAATGTATTATAAAATCTAGAGTAGGAGGAGACTCTTGTAAAATTAATATAAGTTATATACAACTATTTCAAGATAGTCTAGTTAGGATCCCATAAATACTAAGCCAAACAATTATTATTAAATGTGTTGTAAGAACTAGAGTAAGAGGGGACTCTTTAAAAATGTACTTTAAAGTGTAGAGTAGGAGGAGACCCTTGTAAAATGTATTATAAAATATAGAGTAGGAGGAGACTCTTGTAAAATTAATATAAGGTATATACAACTATTACAAGATAGTCTAGTTCGGATCCAATAAATACTAAACTAAACAATTCCTATAAAATGTGTTTTAAGAACTAGAGTAAGAGGGGAATCTTAAAAAATGTACTATAAATTTTAAAGTTTGAGGAGACTCTTGTAAAATGTATTATAAAATTTAGAGTAGGAGGAGACTCTTGTAAAATTAATATAAGGTATATACAACTATTAGAAGATAGTCTAGTTCGGATCCAATAAATACTAAATTAAAAAATAGAGGAGATTCTTGTAAAATGTATTGTAAGAACTAGATTAAGAGGGGAGTCTTTAAAAATGTACTAAAGAGTCTAGAGTAGGAGGAGACTCTTGTAAAATTAATGTAGGGTAAATACAACTATTGAAAGATGGTCTAGTTTGGATCCAATAAATACTAAACTAAAAAAATCCTATAAAATTTGTTTTAAGAACTAGAGTAATGGAGGGAATCTTTAAAAATGAACTATAAAGTGTAGAGATAGAGGACACGTTTGTAAAATATATTATAAAAACTAGAGTAGGAAGAGACTCTTGTAAAATTAATATAACGTATATACAACTATTAAAAGATAGTCTAATTCGGATCCAATAAATACTAAACTTAACAATTAGAAGGAGACTCTTGTAAAATGTGTTTTAAGAACTAGAGTAAGAGGGGACTCTTTAAAAATGTACTTTAATGCGTAGAGTTGGAGGAGACTCTTGTAAAATATATTATAAAATCTAGAGTAGGAGGAAATTCTTGTAAAATTAATATAAGATATATACAACTATTAGAAGATAGTCTAGTTCAAATCCAATAAATACTAAATTAAACAATTTGTAGGAGACTCTTGTAAAATGTGTTGTAAGAACTAGAGTAAGAAGGGACTGTTTAAAAATGTACTATAAAGTCTAGAGTTGGAGGAGACTCTTGTAAAATTAATATAAGTTATACACAACTATTACAAGATAGTCTAGTTAGGATCCCATAAATACTAAGCCAATTAGTTCCTATGAAATGTGTTGTAAGAAATAGAGTAAGAGGGGACTCTTTAAAAATGTACTATAAAGTGTAGAGTAGGAGGAGACCCTTGTAAAATGTATTATAAAATCTAGAGTAGGAGGAGACTCTTGTAAAATTAATATAAGGTATATACAACTATTACAAGATAGCATAGTTCTGATCCAATAAATATTAATTTAAACAATTTGGAGAATACTCTTGTAAGGTATATTGTAAAAACAAGAGTAAGAGGGGACTCTTTAAAAATGTACTATAGAGGTTAGAGTTGGAGGAGACTCTTGTAAAATGTATTATAAAATCTAGAGTAGGAGGAGACTCTTGTAAAATTAATATAAGTTATATACAACTATTTCAAGATAGTCTAGTTAGGATCCCATAAATACTAAGCCAAACAATTATTATTAAATGTGTTGTAAGAACTAGAGTAAGAGGGGACTCTTTAAAAATGTACTTTAAAGTGTAGAGTAGGAGGAGACCCTTGTAAAATGTATTATAAAATAAAGAGTAGGAGGAGACTCCTGTAAAATTAATATAAGGTATATACAACTATTACAAGATAGTCTAGTTCGGATCCAATAAATACTAATTTAAACAATTAGGAGTTGACTCTTGTAAAATGTGTTGTAAGAACTAGAGTAAGAGGGGACTGTTTAAAAATGTACTATAAAGTCTAGAGTTGGAGGAGACTCTTGTAAAATGTATTATAAAATCTAGAGTAGGAGGAGACTCTTGTAAAATTAATATAAGTTATATACAACTATTTCAAGATAGTCTAGTTAGGATCCCATAAATACTAAGCCAAACAATTATTATTAAATGTGTTGTAAGAACTAGAGTAAGAGGGGACTCTTTAAAAATGTACTTTAAAGTGTAGAGTAGGAGGAGACCCTTGTAAAATGTATTATAAAATATAGAGTAGGAGGAGACTCTTGTAAAATTAATATAAGGTATATACAACTATTACAAGATAGTCTAGTTCGGATCCAATAAATACTAAACTAAACAATTCCTATAAAATGTGTTTTAAGAACTAGAGTAAGAGGGGAATCTTAAAAAATGTACTATAAATTGTAAAGTTTGAGGAGACTCTTGTAAAATGTATTATAAAATTTAGAGTAGGAGGAGACTCTTGTAAAATTAATATAAGGTATATACAACTATTAGAAGATAGTCTAGTTCGGATCCAATAAATACTTAATTAAAAAATAGAGGAGATTCTTGTAAAATGTATTGTAAGAACTAGATTAAGAGGGGAGTCTTTAAAAATGTACTAAAGAGTCTAGAGTAGGAGGAGACTCTTGTAAAATTAATGTAGGGTAAATACAACTATTGAAAGATGGTCTAGTTTAGATCCAATAAATACTAAACTAAAAAAATCCTATAAAATTTGTTTTAAGAACTAGAGTAATGGAGGGAATCTTTAAAAATGAACTATAAAGTGTAGAGATAGAGGACACGTTTGTAAAATATATTATAAGAACTAGAGTAGGAAGAGACTCTTGTAAAATTAATATAACGTATATACAACTATTAAAAGATAGTCTAATTCGGATCCAATAAATACTAAACTAAACAAATACTATAAACTTTTTTTAAGAACTAGACTAATCGAGGGAATCTTTAAAAATGTACTATAAAGTGTAGAGTTGGAGGACACGTTTGTAAAATGTAATATAAAGTGTAGAGTTGGAGGAGACTCTTGTAAAATGTTTTATAAAATCTAGAGTAGGAGGAGAATCTTGTAAAATTTATATAAGGTATATACAACTATTACAAGATAGTCAAGTTCGGATCCAATAAATACTAAACTTAACAATTAGAAGGAGACTCTTGTAAAATGTGTTTTAAGAACTAGAGTAAGAGGGGACTCTTTAAAAATGTACTTTAATGCGTAGAGTTGGAGGAGACTCTTGTAAAATATATTATAAAATCTAGAGTAGGAGGAAATTCTTGTAAAATTAATATAAGATATATACAACTATTAGAAGATAGTCTAGTTCAAATCCAATAAATACTAAATTAAACAATTAGTAGGAGACTCTTGTAAAATGTGTTGTAAGAACTAGAGTAAGAAGGGACTGTTTAAAAATGTACTATAAAGTCTAGAGTTGGAGGAGACTCTTGTAAAATGTATTATAAAATCTAGAGTAGGAGGAGACTCTTGTAAAATTAATATAATATATACAACTATTACAAGATAGTCTAGTTAGGATCCCATAAATACTAAGCCAAACAATTCCTATGAAATTTGTTGTAAGAACT